>CAXIVR010000002.1:241952305-242552305 GCA_964035755.1 Teleogryllus oceanicus | reverse complement strand
AAGGTTTCCCCCTACCAGGACTCTCCCACCACCGGGGCACCGCCCCAGCCGCGACAAGCTCTAAGCTCCCGTCCTGTCTCC
This sequence comes from Teleogryllus oceanicus, assembly GCA_964035755.1. Taxonomy (NCBI): domain Eukaryota; kingdom Metazoa; phylum Arthropoda; class Insecta; order Orthoptera; family Gryllidae; genus Teleogryllus; species Teleogryllus oceanicus. The sequence goes on along the minus strand of CAXIVR010000002.1, from coordinate 242,552,224 downwards.
CGGAATATGTCGTAGTGTAGTGCATGTTAGTGTGTGTAAGGGGGAGACGATAGGACAAGAAAGACGAAGGGCAGATCGCGCGCGGTCCGTGGCCTGTTTGGTAGAGCACTGCTCCGGCATTCGCCTGGTATCGACCGGAGAAACCACGGAAAACTACCGATCAGAGCAGCCTGCCGCTAGAATTCCCCTCCAGACCTCGACTGAATTCGACCTAGCTGAAAAGCTAGTGTCGAAAATCCTGGCGCCGTGGGGAGTGGGAACCTAGGACCTCCCGGTCAGAGGCGCTGCAGTGACATCAGTTGATGCACTGAGCTACCTCTCCCGGTCAGCAGTGATACTAGTAGGGTAAGGACTCATGACCGTCATGCGCGCATTCAACTTACAAATTGTGCCAACTGACCTCAATAACTCACATAATGCGTGTGAATCCGCTATAAGAAGAATGTGTCTGGACATTCCTCCGCGTGTAGCGCGGTGGCTCGATGCATTGATTCGATTGATTGATTGATTCAAGATCGTGTGTTACGAGCAGTGTTATCTGCAAATATACAATTATGCGATCTCAGTACGTGCATATACGGCAACATTTCGCAATCTTCACAATGATGCAACCTTTGCTCATTACTCGTAACAGTCATGCTGCTTACTATTATGTCACAATGCTGTGATATGCCATTACTGCGATATGACAATGACTACCTCAGCGAAGCAAGTGGTATGTTTTCTACTGAGTGTGTTCTCAGTTAGTCGTTATTATGCATTAACTCAAGCACATTAATCTCATTCTTAGTTTTAACAATTCCGACAGTATATTTCGACACAAGGCATTTGTTCCAATCTGATTCCAATTCACTTTCCTAGAATAATTAAAACCTTAAATAAATATTTAATTCATTTTTGTAAGTTATGTATTCGTTCATTCAGTTAAATTACACTTTATAAATGAATTCTACTTTCTGCATCTCCCTATATGGTAGATCCTGCCATTAGAATATTGTGCATTGCCATTTCAGTTGCATGATAGCGAGCAGTACTAATATCCTGGACCTTCGAAAGCAATTGAGGTAAGTGGTGGAGTGAGCACAAACCGCAAGAACCTCCAACAGTTCACTGTTTTAAGGCTGCTCCTCCAATAGTAATGAATTGAAAATATAAATTTGTTCGAGTTAAGTGAAATTGTGAAAAGAGCCAATTGTAGCATCGATTAATGTGGACGAGAGTTTGTTGAGGAGACTGAATTGAAAAAGCTAGATAATGGACGCCTGAATGCAAGCCACGAATATTAACGTCACATTGTGTTTTTTTACACCAGAATTTTAAAACCAGAATGCGACGTTAAAATTCCTGACTTACATTCAGAGTCCATATATATGTGTATATATATATATATATATATATATATATATATATATATATATATATACGTGACGTCACGGGATTATACGAACCCGTAACGCCACCATAAGCCACAAGAAAAGACCAGAACACCGAGGACTACGGTACGCGGCGGAGCGATGGTCCGAGAAAGCGACATCTACTCGCAGGTTTTCGCACTCCGATGTCCAAAGTTAGCGGATAATATTTTCTTGAGAGGGAAGGAGGAGAAAATTCACCCCTCCAGAAATTTTTCCCCAGGCGGAGACGCATAAATACCGCGACGCACTTCGGTAGATCTCTCTTACAACTTCGACAGCGACGGCGACTCAACTAAATTCTTCAGCAATAGTCATTGGTTAGTGCCGGAGTATAATTTTACTTGCTTAAGTAAAGCTGATTTAAGAAACGCGGTAATAAGTGGTAGAATTCAGAAGCGAAGTGCATGTACATTATTAGCACTATCATGCGAGAAAGCAAGCGATGTGATCGCTTGAACCTGAAATAGTTTCAAAATCGAAGTAAATTCGCGCAGAAGGACTCTGAACGAAATCCAGTATTTAATTTTGTACGCCACGACCACGCACGCTCAAAGTGTGGTATGTCGGCCGAGTGCTAGAAGTAGTCAATTCAAGCACGTTAGTTATTCAAAGCTGGGAGGCGAGCAACGGTACGCGGCAGGGGCAGAAGGACGACTCCAGTGAACACTCAAGCGTAGGCGAGAAGGATTGGACCACATACGTGGATAACCGGGAACCAAGGGAGGACTGCGAGCGACCGAACACCCCAAGGTTAACTGACGGCGAGCGGGAAGGAAATGTCGAGGTAAAGAACTGGCAACTTCTATACGGCAATTTGTTGGGAAACCGTGCAGCTTTAAATACCAGGCGAAGCGTCCTAAAATAGGTGAAAGTTCCAAGTAATTACTGGGAGAAATATTTCGAACGTATGAGCGGCAGTTTAGATTTCATTCGCTGTACGCACCAGTAAATTCGTTTGAATGCCATACCTTGTACAACTTTTCTAAAGTAAATTATAATTTGTCATGTAATGTAAAAGTAATCTTATTTGAAAGTCATGTTTCCATTGTATGATGTCAGGGATAATTAGTTGCTATACTTTGTAAAGGGTACGATTTAAGTAACGTGTGTGTCACGTTAGTCTTGTGTTAGAGTTTACAGCATTGTAATAAATGCGCAGCTCAAGGCTGACCTCTGTGAAGTATATAATAGAATAATTGTAGAGAATCACTTAAAGGGCCGGGCACGGAGAAAACTTAAGATTAACAAAAGCTAAATGAGGTACACGAAATAACTGAGAAAGAGGTAGAAGCAAAAGTATTGTGAATAGTGCTTATTGAAGTATTCAGGCAGTCAAGGTGACGCCTATACATTCTTTTGTGGTTGTGTTCTTTCCGTTCTTTTTGTTTCTGTTTTCTTTGCAGTGACCATCTACGCAAAGTGCATACGTTATTGTATATTTGTGCCACTGTGTAATTTGTTTTACTGAATATATGCTAATTTTACCAGAATTTTACATAATGCATTGTGTCAAGGGTTCATACGTTTCTCATACCCGAAAGATCCTGCTTCCTGAGAATTCAAAGCTCGCTTCACGAGCATTCACAGTTTCACGCTTCATCGCCACCGGCTGGAAGGTAGTAGGTGGGCGTGTTATAATATATATATAATATATATATATATATATACATACATATATACATATATATATATACATTTATAAATATACATATATATGTATATATATTGAAACTGTCCAATTTAATTTTTAAATTTAATATCTCCTCTGCCCTAATATTATTGAATGTTAATTCAACGTAACCCGTTCCAAATTTATATAAGAATATGGGCGCTAGGAAAATATTACGTTAATTCTAATATTAAAATTAATCTTCAACTGCTATTTCGAATAAATTAATATCCGGATAACTGGGTCGATGGCTCTTATAAGAAATAATCGCTATTGCCTACTAATAGCCGATTATTCGATCTGCCATCTGTACAGAGTGGCTGAGGAATCTGAAAAGCAAATATATATTTCTAGCTACTCCTTTGCTGAAATTGGCTAAATGAAAATCATCTTTTCTATTCTCGGAAACTTGTAAGTTTATTCAATGTCCATGAAATATTAAATTGGTAACATTCCAAAAAGTACTTTCGGTCATGACCACTTTCAAACATACTTCAGTACCTGTTTTCGCGAGCTCTTGGTTGATGTCGCCGCATAGAAACATTTTCATTTTTTCCGGTGTCGATGGCTCCAGGTTCAAATACCATCTTCTTTTCTTCCTTTCTGGCACAAGTGTACTCAAGTCACTGATCCTCACCGCCTCATAAGTTGATAAGTCTTAATTAATTAGCCTTTTAAAAGTTCCCAGTTCTTTCTACGCGTATGCTTAAAATATTAAAGTTCAGTAAAATATTATCTGCTTCAAATACTTCCAGTCCTGTTGCCGGCAAATTCAACTAATTGTTTAAATTCTAGCATTGCACTCGAAATATTTCCAGGTTCCAATTTCCGCACATTGCATCAATATTCAAAGTCCGACTACCATACGCTCCAAAGTAAACGTTCACAATTCCCAAACTCCAACATCAATTATCTACACACGATCTGTAAGCACCACGGCATAAGTCGGAATTAATCCATATTCCTCTCTTTCAACCCTTTAAAACTCAGTCTATATATTCTACTGTTGTTTTTTTTCAGAAAAAATTCGACCCACTTCCGTCATTCCATGCCTCGCCAATCCCTAAATTACTTACAAATTCAACTAGCCGCGTCCCAGACTGTCATTGCTTTCTCGGCCAATCCCCAAACAGTTTACTTTATCAACTAGCCGCGCCCCGTGGTTCAAAGCAATGAAGTTTGTTGACCTTGACAACTACTCGTCTACCGTTGCTAGGCCCTCATATTTACATATGTGTATCCTTACAATTCACCCTGTTTACAATAAATGTCACGCAATACAATGTCCCACATATTGGTATATATATATATATATATATATATATATATATATATATATATATATATATATATATATATATATATATATATATATATATATAGTGACGGACCCGGGTTTCAATCCAGTGCATCAGTAAATTTATATTAAAGGGATCATCAGGTCTTCTTCTTTGCGAATGGGCTCTGGGGTAAGGTAAACATTGACACAACAAATTTCCAATATAATGATCATACACAACTTTATTTCTATTGTTATGCAGACACCTTGAATTTCTCTTAACTTTTAGGTCCTTATGCTACGAATCACTGCCTTGCCTCATTAAATTCTGGCTAAAGTATTCGAATGTAATACGAAATGAAACCTGTTGGTCGTCGGGCGGCGTTGTTCTTCGCGTTCGGCTCGTGCCCCAGTCGCCCCTCGGCGTTGATCGGGTAATGCCTCTGTGTGGCCGTGGAGCGACCGCTGCGGCGCTGCCCCATCCACAACGCATATTCAACCGTTTTCGACTAGCGTCGTCTTCGCGCAGGCGCCCTCGAAGCTTAGTTTCGGAGCACAGTTACCTCGCCACTGACTCCAGGAGTATGTAATCACTACTCACTATGTAATCACCCGGTTTCAGTTTTGAGTCTGGTGTGATGTCTCGCGATCATCCTCATCGCCATGTGGTGTTGCTCGCCTTCGGGTACCACTTACGGCGTCGTCTGGTCCTTTCCCTCACCATGCCAAAATTACGACATCACTTCTCATTTCGTTTATTGTCACACCACACGGTTCTCCTGCCGGCTCTCACACCGCCATCCACAGTCTTGAGGTTCCACGTACCGACCACATTACATATTCGTCCTTTCTACAAACTATTCCCGTCGGATTTCCCGCGGGAATTTTCACTATTACGTCATTCACTTCCAAGCCTCTTACATCACATATTTAGCATTTCCACATTCTCCTATTCGGCCACTTCCCGCGCGATACGTGCGCTTCCTTCGATGTCTCTTTTCTCACTGCCTCTGCTCGCGTCTCCCCGCGCCACCTAACATACACAGTCCAGCCACGCTCGTCAGGGAGTTGGCGATGGCCATTACCACGACCATGACCGTGGCCATGACCACTTACGGTAGCCATGCCTTGACGCGAGCGACCTTGTCCTTGACCATGACCGGCCTGGCTGAGGAAAAATTATTCAGGAGCAGCAGTGGTGAACCCGATTGTCGCGTCGGCTTGTCCGTTCTCACTTGCGTCCGGAAAGCTGCAGAGTATGGTCTATTGAATAGTAAGTGGAAAGCAAATACGTAACAAAACGTAGGATTTGAGGATACTACAAAAAGTGGATGTAATGAAAAAGCTCTATTAAGAGATAAATTCTTTCAGATTTACATCGAAGTAAATGTGTGAAATATACTAACGCAAGTTTAGTGAAAATTGCACGAATGCGATTAGAATAAAATAACAATACTAATATGCAGATATTCATTTCCAGCTTTGGTCTTTGGTTTTTGGTTTCTTTAGTCTCCTGCATTCTGGTTAAATTACTTTATTCCTTTTTATGCTGCTACTAGTTAGGATGTTTCCAGTCCTGCCATAGCTACAGATCTGGATTTGGAGGCGTTGTACTTTGTGGCAAGCAGATTCATCGGATTTCCGTTATGTGGACGACCAACTGGAGACCGTTCGTTAATGGGCTTATAGTCAGCCATCTTTAACGATTTTGAAAAAGCAAAAACACTCTTGGACATTCTCTGCCAGTAGTAAACGACGCAGAACTTTTTTCCCTAGGGTTTTTATCCAGGTCAACAGCCGGTTACCCTTTACGTCCTGATGGGACGCATATTCGACCATACACTAGACACCACACTTGCGGGCTCTTCTGATTTGGGGTCAGAAGAACGCGAGGCTCTCCGCGACAACACATACATACAAAGTCAAGGGAGAACTTGTTTCTTGTAAATTCTTTTCGATTTCTCAATTACACCATGATCCATAGGTTGAATCAAAGTAGTGACGTTTGGTGGGAAGCATAGAACGTTGAAATCATTATCAATTGCATTGAAGATTTCAAATAATGAATGGCACGATGCATGATCGAGAAGTGGCAAAATATCACCAGTTTTACCTTCGGATTCACTATATTATTTAACATTCGGTACAAAATCATTGGTGTACAATTCAAAAAAAGTCAGAATTCATCCAGAAATTATTTGTACTTTGTACACAGTTGGAATGTACCTGATGTTTTTCATGCAGCGTGGTTTCTTTGATTTTCCAATCACAAACACTGGTAATCTATTCGACCCACTAGCATTTACACAGACCATGACAGTGATTTGGTCTTTACTGGCTTTAATCCTGGAGCTGCAACTTTCGTTTTTGAAGGAAGTGATTTCCGCGGTAATAATTTCCAATTCAATTTCTTTCATCCACATTACAGATATCTTCTCTCGAACACCCCTCACGTTTCGGTAAGTCTTTAAATTTTTGTTTCAAAGGGTTGGCAGATGTGGCATCAGTGGATAAAGATACAACTCCCTTATTCCATGCCGTGATTTGAAATCTTTTAACTAGCTGTTCTGGCTTTGAAATCGGAGGAGCCACCTCATTTATGATTAAGCTCTAACGCATTTTCATGTAACAATGGACCTGATATTGGTATTTACTTTTGCACGTCTTTGTACAAACCACATGTATACAACATAGTTAAGAATAGAATCTTCGGGACAGAAAACAGAAAGTCCGAGTTGGACAACAATTTTCTACTCTAGCCAAAGTAACTTCAGGTATTCCTCAAGGAAGCGTTATAGGGCCTGTTTCTCGCGTTTGTGAATGACCTGACAGACAATTTATATTGAAAGGTGCGGATACTTGCAGATGACTGTATAATATATCGAGTTATTAATCAAGAGCAGACGAATATTTTGCAGGTGATAAAGATAGATTACATTTATAGGCGGAAACAAATAGCATGACAATAAATAGTTCTAAAAGCAAAACCATCACATTTGGTAGGGGGCCAAAATATAGTGAAACTCAATACCGTCTAGGCAACAGAAATGTTCCAAGAGTATTGTCTTGTAAACCTGAGGATAATTTTTGATAGCAAATTAGGTTGAGAAAACGGTAAACTATGGCGGTAGGGAAAGCCTGAAGGTTCTTGCATTTTCTATGCGAGGTCAAACTTCACAGTCTATAAGTCAAAAAGATTAAAATGTGCTAATCCTGAGACCTTACATAACAGCATCAGCAGACAACGCCGGGAAAAAGAAGTCGAAGACGGTTTTGTTTTATAATCAAGTCAATGGCCAAGTCCATGTATTGTATCGGATGATTCGTGTATATTCAGTGCGTGCAGGAACGAGATGATGGTCAGTTCACATCTTATACAATATTCAAGATATCGCTATTATAAATGCACGTATATTGTGTAAGAAACTTGTAAGAAAAACGTAAGTACGTTGCAATTTTACACAAGATAGAGGAAATATTGTCTGAAAATGTTAAACCTTCCCCTCACGGTTGATACATATCACAGCCACTCCTAATCATGTGGCAAGAACGCATTATCAAGGAGAAAGCAGATGTAACAACCTAGATACAAATCACAGCCACTCCTAGTCATATGCTTTCCTATTAAAAAGAGAAAATTAAACATTTCGCGAAAAAGTAATACTTGGATCACACAAGGAATTAGAACATCGTGTAAAAATAAACGTACTCTCTACTTTATTTCCAAATATCATAACGTATCACCCGGTTACCACGTCTACTTCCGAGAATATAAAATAATTTTAAGGAAAATAATAGTTCAGGCAAAAATAATGAAAAATAATGAGGATATTTTGAACACTAAAAACAAAATTAAAGCAATGTGGAACATCGTTAAAAATTCGACCACGTCATCACCACATTTCGTAGAGAATATTGTTTTAAAGGATACTGAAAGAGAAACAAGAAATCCAGAAAAAGTTGCGAATCTCTTCAACCAACACTTTTCTAGAATTGCTGTTGATCTCACGAAGGGACTAAAACCACAAAATTCAACATCATATGCTTCCCAAAAAAATTTCGGCACGATGTTTATTTACGAAACTTCTTCTAACGAAATCCTCAGAATAGTCAGTAAATTAAAAAATAAGTATTCATCAGGTTTAGATGAGTTTCCGGATTGTTTATTAAAAACGTGTGCACCTGCCATTATACTCCCATTAGATCACATTTTCAATGTTTCCTTGTGCACAGGAATATTTCCAGATACTTTCAAAACAGCAAAAATTAAGCCACTTTTTTAAAAAGGGGAACAAAAATAAAATGGAAAATTACCGGCCAATTTCTCTTTTGTCAGTTTTCTCAAAAATATTAGAGAGGCTTTTCTATACGCCAATGGAAACCTTTCTCAGGAAAAAGGAAGCGTTTTCAGACTCACACGGTTTCAGGAAATCAAAATGTACGGAAACTGCTATTTTTTCTTTCCTAAAAGATGTTGCTTCATCAATGGACAAAAATGAAAAACCCATTGGGATATTTTTAGATCTTTCGAAAGCATTTGACGTTATTAACCATAACATCTTGCTCTCAAAATTACCTTCTTATGGAATTCGTGGTATTGCCCTAGATTGGATAACCTCGTACCTTAAACATCGATCTCAAAGAGTAGAAATACCGTACTGGGAAAAAAGGACATGATTTACTTATCTCTCCAATTCTTTGCCAAATGAACATGGGGTTCCACAAGGTTCGATCTTAGGTCCTATCCTCTTTCTGTTGTACGTAAACGATATGCCCTCATCTATTAAAAATGGAAGAACAGTTCTGTTTGCCGATGACACGAATGTTCTTTGCAAAAAAGAAACAATAAATAGTACAATTTCAGAAGTTTCAAATTGGTTTTGTAATAACAAATTAATAGTTAACGAAGGAAAAACTGTCTCAATGCAATTTTGCGCTTCAAATCGGCAGTCGTATGCTCCATTGAAAATGAACAATATGCAATTAGCTGATGTTAAGGTAACAAAATTTCTAGGTCTCTCAATTCAATCAAACCTCAAATGGAATGTACATATAACAGAATTAAACACTAAATTAAGCTCATTATGTTATGCATTCGGAATTCTTTCTAATTCTGTCAGCCTTCATGCAGCTCGTTGCGTGTATTTTGCAAACGGACATTCTCGCCTGAGATATGGCATAATATTCTGGGGAACTCATCCTTTAGTTCCCAGACATTTAGATTGCAAAAAAAAATATCCGAATAATGAAAAAATCCCATCCACGTGATCCGTGCAAGCCTCTTTTCATTGAGCTTGGAATATTAACATTGCCTAGCCTATTTATTTATGAGTCTGTAGTATTTGTCAATACTGACTTACTTAACGGTGGGAACTTGTTTTCATTTGATAATGATATTTATAGTTACAACACTCGACGTAGAAATCATGTTCATCAAGTGTCAGTATCAACAGCTCACTACAAGAAATCCACATACAATACATGTAGGTTACTTTACAACGCATAGCCAGATGAAATTAAACAATTAAAATTGGTACACAAATTTAAGTTAAAAGTAAAATCTTTTCTGCTGCAAAACTGTTTCTATACAATTAGAGACTATACTGATCGTCAAAAAGAAAAATAATGTTTACTTTAACAAAAACAAGATATATTATAATGAATTAGTCTACATTTGCATTATATAATTTAAAAAGACTCAATATGCCTGTAACAAATAATGTACTTCCGGGTCAATGACCCCCATCTCGATCGGGTTTTTGTCCAGTTTCCCTGATCCTTTGAGCAAATGCTGAGATGGCCCCTTGATTTGCTTCTGGACGTAAATGTAGCTTCACTATGCGCACGTTTTGTTGAACTTTCCTTTTGCTTGTAGTGGTAGTAGAGCTTAGGGTGAGTTTCTATTTTGCTAACAATACAGAAAAATCAAATCTGTTTGTTCCTTTACCGTTAAAAAGAAGTTTTCTGTAATTTTGCAACGAAAATATCTAGTTTTTGAAATATTAATCCCTCGCTTTTTAAATTTATTATTATTATTACTATGATTTTTCATCTTTCAACTATTAATAGTTGAATTGTTGGGAAGGGATTCTGAAACTTAAGAAAGCGTGCGCAGATGATTTTCTCCCCCATACGTCACATACAGTTTTTGAATGTTTTTGACTAAATAAATAAATAATTGACAAGGACCCATTGTCAAAGAGAAAGCAGATGTAACAACCTAGGTACAAATCACAGCCACTCCTAGTCATATGACAAGGACCCATTGTCAAAGAGAAAGCAGATGTAACAACCTACCACCCACTGCGTGTTGTGTGAATGGGAAGTTTGTTTCTGGAAAATCTCTTAGAAAAATCATTATGCCCAAACTGTGTTTAATTTATTTATTTATACATTGATATGCTCATTGAAATTTCGTAAACTAACAAATATCCATTAATGTTTCCATTCATTGCTCTATATTGCTCTATATCTTTATTATTTCAAGTTTTTTGAAAGTTTTGACAATATTTTGTAGCTTCAAACGTTTCGAAACAGTATATTAAAATGTTTCAGAAATATGTGCATTTATGTATATACTAAACAACCAAGCATTCGAAATAATATATAATATTAGCTTTTTAAATGCTCAGAAGATCGTGACAAAATGACACACAATGGTCATTACAGGCAGAGCGAAATCCCGATCGTTCTAGTGTTAATCTGATCAAAGCCTTTAAAGATTAAAAATTGTGACAACACACCTAATGCGAGGACGAGTACAAGCGTTTTGGGAACAGCAATATGGCGGACAGTTGCTTCAGGTTTGTGACGTCATGCCATCTCCCTGTATCCCTAGCTCCATGAATGAACATAGGTCATCTAGCACTGACGGAACCTTTGTTCTTTTCAATTTTTGCGTGCATTGAAAATTAGAAATATAGATGTTATTAGAAATCCTTTTCCCAGTCATAAAAACTACTATTCCGTCCATTTACAATAAGACTTCCTCATTGATGTCCTCAGAAACCTGTTCAGTTTTTTTGTAGCTTATCACATAGAAATGACGTTCAGAAACAAAACTTTTATAGCAACACAAAGAAACATGCTTATTTCATAACAGCGGTATTATTAGCGTCAAACGGCTCATTGAAATTAAATTCTATTAGATATCTACCATAAGTTGATCTATGTAATAAAAACTACGTGAATAGCATTTATATGCACAGAACAATCTATTCTTTTAAAAAATGCTGGTTCGCCATTATGTAATGATCTCGCGAACAAAATGCATAAATGCCTCGGATGTAGTTGAGAACCTCTGGTTGTTACCTGGTCAGAGATGCATCTAATATTGGTATTACTAGGGTTGGTGGCAACACTGCCTACATTGCAGTCTCAGATAATGGTGAGTTAAAAACTGTTAATGTCCAGGTTCAGAACTAGAATTCAGAAGTGTCTGGAGGAGAATTCTAGCGGCCGGCGGCTCTGATCGGTAGTTTTCCGTGGTTTCTCCGATCAACACCAGGCGAATGCCGGAGCAGTACCCTAACAAACGGGCCACGGACCGCGCGCGATCAGTCCTTCCTCTTACTTGTCCTATCCTCTCCCCTAACACACTCACTTACACTAACATGCACTACACTACCACATATTCCGGGAGACCGGTCGGCAGCTTAGAGCTTGTCCCGACTGGGGCGGTGCCCCGTTGGTGGGAGAGTCCTGGTTAGGGGGAAACCCACTAGCCGACGGTAGGTCGGCTCCGGATCTCGCCATCCAGCGGGCGAAGATCACCGCCATCTCCCGAGAAAATAACATGCACTACACTAACGGCACTAATGACCAAAGCAGTTGACGCGCCCGGAAACACGAAAAAAGTCAATCAATCACTAACTTTTCCTAAAATTGTAGAACTCGGTTCAAATAAAAAAAAATTCGTCATCCGGATTAAAACATAGGAAGAATATACATCACGTGTCATATATTTTGAATAAAAAATAATGTATCACTTGGGGCAGAAAATTAGTATATTCTTAATATTTACTCGATGTATTCTAGTAGACAACAGAATCAATAAATATTGATTTAGATGCGAGTTGTATTGAACATTGAAATTATCACGCAAGTGGAAATATTCGTTAACAACATTTTTTGATATACCAAATAATGTTGGTGAAGTTCGTTATAATTTCTTTATTTAACGTCAAAAACAAATATGACCTACTATTATATCTCCGTACAATCTGGGATATCTGTCCACGTTCTCTTGAGTTCCGAGAACCCAACCCCAACTCATACATGCATACGTTGAATTGAATTATAAATACATGTAGAAATGTGCATTTTCGTAAGAACTTATAAGGAAATAATCGCTTCCATGCGATAAAAAATATTTGCAATGTAATTGTGGTACAAATTATTTTCTCTTCTCTTGACCATCGTGACGGAATCGACTCACTGCCGAAAAAAGAATGGAGAATGATTTAAATAATTATATTACTCACTGAGACACAAGAACACGTTCATGGTTTGTGATGCTCAGTTTATATCTAGAAGCAAAGCAACAGACTACCTCAGCATTTGCTCACAGGATCACGAAAATCGGACGAGAAACCAGATCGAGTGGGAAGTGATTGTCCGAGAAACTGATGTACAATTCTTGATACCGGCATAGTCTTTTAGAAATATATTGTACAAACAGCAACGAAGGCCGTACACTTAGACGGGGTGAAAAACCTAACCACTAATAAATTTATAGGCGTTTTAAAAAGATTTGGGTCCTGCAGAGGCAAACCCGAGTATTTTATAGCGATAATGTTAGAACATTTGTAAAAGCACTTGGCAGAACTCTCCAAGATATTCATACTCATCAGGAGCACTCAATCTACAAAAATCTACTTTCTGCTCATGGAGTAGAGTATGATATATAGTTTGGGCGCGTATGATATATAGTTTATGATATATAGTATGATATATAGGTTATTGTGCAAGCAGCGGTGGGCACTGCCCACCCACTTGCCTGCTTAGCCGATCTCCAGCAGCATCCGAAGATCTTTTGAGGGGATCAGTTCCGGCGGAGCTAAGAGGGCGGGGCCTCATCTGGGTTAAATTGGCAGGATCTCGTTTGGCATCAGATGCGCTTTCTTGTTATAAAGTAATAAAAGATATTTATTTGAACAATTGGATTCCAGATGGGACTCCACTTTATTTATGAAAGATTATCTATTAATACGGCGAGAAAACAAATAAATGAAGAAACAAGGATTATTCTTCTTTCTTGACGTTCTACACTTCTTTTACTAGGACGTCACACAGATCTTATCTGTTTCTGGCGTAAAGTAAATAAATAAAATATAAATTCTAGATTAGAGATATTCATTTCCTTATTGTACTCAGCATTATGCTTTGAAGGTAATTGGAAAAAAGTCACATCATATTTACGCTCATATTGAGGTCTTGATCCAGACAACGCATCAAAAGAGAGAAAGATTGTGAACTTGCCTCTCTCTTAGTCTCCAACATTTCTCAAGCAGCCATTGCAAAATTTCGCGAGCATGATTTAGAATTAGGAATCTAGTTCGCGGGAAAGTAGAAAAATGGAACTATTGGTTGCCGACATTTAGGAATATTTTTATTCCATACTCAGGGCGCATTAAAGAATTATGGATATTTACAATCTCTCACAAGCATGATCATAATGTGGACATCCGGAATAAAGCTGTTGAGATATTCGCAATATCCTTTATTCTTGTGTAAGCACTGAGGATGGAATAAAAATATAGCGAAACTTCGGCAAACTATTTTTTTAAAAAATTTTCTACTCAGTCCGAATAAATCCCCTGAACTATATTCCTAATTTCTCAAGTACCTAAAACTTGTCTTAAAGTGACAAAGTTTAGTTCGGGAGTCTGATAGTCTCTCCTTCCCTATGTTTTGGTGACATCAAGTTCTCCGTGTGAAGTGTGATGGAGATATGACAGAAATAGCATGGTGTCGAGCCGAAGTAGCATAAAAGTTGTGACATCTTCACCTGCCCTGAATGTTCACGTATCGAAACATCAGGTCATCTGGACGTTTTTAACTCACTCATACGGCCCCGGCACAAGTATGCGGTAACTAGTAGAATATAATGTACATTCTAAAACTAATTACACTATCTCGCATCCAGGCAGCCTACAAGCACGTGGAACTAATCAATGTTCTGCATTGTGACGATGAAGACGGAAAAAATCTGACCGTGGACTGGCACCCGAAAACAGATCCAGATGGTGTCGTCAGAATTTATGGTTATTTTATAACAACTGATGATATGGGTAGCAATATGGAGGTAAGTAAATACAATTGCATATACTATACAGTAAATCTTAAAACAATGTAATTTTCAATTTCTAAATTATATAAGAGGGATATACACGCTTCATTTTTTCAATAAAGAATGTTATGCTGAGAATGTCTGCCTCAAACCAATTTATGGACCTACATGAATCAAATACATACCAAGGAAAGCAGTCTTAATTATTCATTCAAGTAATTTGAATATTCGTTCAGCTGTTGGTAACATGGTTTAGTTTATTGCTTCCCTCCATTTGAAACGGAACTCCCGTTTGTCACTCTCGGCAAGTACAGAATTTTGTTCACAAAATTTTGAGGGAGAAGTTCACCGAACACAACCAATGGCAACAATCTTCCCACTAATTTCTTCGCTGCTGTCCAGTCGAAAAGGACCTATTTTTTGGATTCGATTGTGACGGGCAACATAATCTGGGCGTTCCACTTCACACCTGAGATCAAACACCAATCACGTCAGTGGCGGCATTCCTCGTTTCCCAAGCTGCGAAAATTCAAGCAATCACAGTCCGCCGGTAAAGCCAAGGCAGTTGTGCTTCAATAGTATTGAACAGCAGTGAAAAAAAATTATTAGTCCTAAACGTGAGGCTTTGGCGATTGTAAGGGCAACGCAGAAATTAAAAGATGCTCTCATAAGGACGACGGTTCGCGGTGGTAAAGCACCACAAAGCATTAGTGTTCCATACGCGGAGTCACATTAATAATGATCGACTTTTAAGATCTCATTATGGCTGCAGCAATTTGATTTTGACATTCAATATTGCACAGGACGGGAAACTATATTGCCAGATTATTTGTCACGAATTAGAATTTTGGAAGGAATTCCTGCGGGAAAGAATATCTGTAGGTCATACAACAAACAGAAATTCAACCGCAATGGACTATCACAGATTTTGCTAAAATACAGGACGAGCACACGGAAGCAAAATAAATTAAAGAACTATTATTAGATAAACAGTCTCTGGATAACAGTGATGGCGCAGGGGGAGGAGAATGGGTGCCGGAATGGAAGGTTTATGAGGGAATTTTGTTATATCGAGCTGGAAAGGATGGATGATATTATGGCATATGGATTCCTGAAAAACACAGGAAAACTTTAATTATAACTGTTCACGAACATTGCGGTGGTAGTAATAAGATAGAAATCATTCTAAGAGAATAAGGTATTATTGGAAACATTTAGGAATGTAAAATCAGGAAACTAATTAGTGAATGCAATAAATTTCAAAAGACGAAACAGCCGAATCGGAGGTATGAAGAACCGATAAAAGCCATTGTACCGTCAACATCCCGACAACAGTATGGAGTTGATTTCTACGGACCAATGCAAACCTCAAAATTTGGGAATAAATATTTATTGGTTATCATGGACGTTTTTTAAGACCGTCCACATCTACCTAATATGAAAAGCAGACGGGACGAATTGTATCACACAAACGTTAAAATTATCACAGAAATAAGGTAAATCCCAAAGAATTTTAAGCGATTTAGGCACACAATTTACCAGCGGCAAATGGAAAAACGAAATCCACAACTAAAATGTACAAACTTGTTTTACAACAGTTAGAAATCCCCAAGCTAAGCCAAGAGAGAGTAATGAAAGAGATTTCTCGAATATTCAGGCTATGTGGCAGAGTCGCATAATCGATGGAATGGAGTAGTACTTATATTGATTAATTAATTAGAATGTTGGTGATGTAGATACCTTATTAATTCAAGGTAAATAAACAGAGGTTGTCTGGTATCAAATCTATATTTCTTCTTAAGATCTTTTCGATCGCGTAGCGATCATCGTCAGAGCTTGCAGCTGCTGGGCGGAAAACGAAGTTCTGCAGAACGAGCGAGTTCTGCGAAGCAGAACTTCGTTTTCCGCCCAGCAGCTGCAAGCTCTGACGATGATCGCTACGCGATAGAAAAAATCTTAAGAAGAAATATAGATTTGATACCAGACAACCTCTGTTTATTTACCTTGTACTTATATTGAATTATGTACTAAATAACGTTCCTCACAGTAGCACAAAATGGACGCCAGCACAAATTCATTTTGGCAGATCGGGGGGGGGGAACCCATTTAGAAATATCAGGATGTTGATATCAATTATAAAATTGTATATGACAATTTGCAAGAAGGGGCCGAAAAAAAGAAAGAAGAAGCAGAAAGAATTTTTCAAAAAGCTGTACGTGATCGGCGACAATGTATTAGGCAGAGTCCCGCAAACGTCTTCACCAGGTGAGAAATTATTTAGAAAATTTCTCCCTCTTTACAAAGGCCCATACAAGATTAAAAAGGTTTAAAACAAAAATGCAGTGATATTAGTCAATGATGATGTACACGAAATTGAAAGTATAATTATAGGAACATTAGACCTTATAAGCAAATAGTGTAGACGAATGTAAATAGTAGTAAATAGTACTGTTTTACGATAATGTTTTCTAATTTGAAGGTATTTTTGATTTCTTGTTTGTTTGCCTCTTTATTCAGGGTAATAATTATTTTGTTTCAATATGTCAGAAGGATAAATAAAAAAGATGATAGAGATTAGAAAAAGTCTACAGGAAAAAGGAATGAGGTAAAGGCGTAGTAATAATAATAATTTTTAAAATAGGAATAAGATGGCATAAAATGTAATGTAATAAACACGGAAAAAATGTAATTCATTATAAATAGCGCTCATAATCATGCAAGATATAAAAGTAAAGAGAAGTGGTGCAGGTTCAAGAACGCGCTAATTTGTGCATCAAGAATCCAAAAATGGTTGCCAAGATCGTGTGTGTCCAGTTACATTCACGGAAAGCTGTAAGTCTTGTTGTAATAATCAATTTCATTAGCTATTCAACTCTTAAGGAGAGGGGAAAGTTGTCATAATCAAAGAACCCTGGGTATAGTTGGAAAAATAAAATTGGTATCCAGCGTTAGTAATAATGGCATTGTTGGCACAATCTGAAGTCCAAAAATACGTGTTGTTAGGATATCAACAATGTGAAATATTCCAGGCTTGGACTCATTGCGCTGTGCTGAGGGACACAGAGCCCCGAACACATTATAAGCAAAAGGTATAGAGAGGACATTGAAAGCCGTGATCTTGTAGAAGGGCGCAAGTAATTACTCTCTGAAAAGATATTGAAGCGTTCACATGTAAGCGGTTGGTGAGGTGCGAACGGATTTTCAGCATAGACTAGAGTATTATTGAAATGATAGTGAGGTGGGAATTTATAACTAGTTTGATTGCTAGGTATTGTTCAATAGTAGTATGGAATTGTAATTGTAGACTCTATTAATCCAGTAGTTGGAAGTCTGAATTAAAATAGACTCCGTGTTACGAGGGGATATAGGGTAGCTCTGAAGATGGAAGTATTTTTCAGTAAGCAGCTGAAGATAGTCGCGAGTAGATGTTTCATTCGAAACAAAGATATGGAAAGACGCGAACGCGTATTAATTTTATGGGAAATATTAACTTCTATTAAGACCAAATCGTTGAGGATATTCTGGAACATTTTTATTCATTTTAATGATAGGTAAGAAAGCAAGAATAGGAATACCAAGGATACCCTGACAATATTCTGCGGTCGTCCGGGAACCCATCTAACAATATCTTGTAGTAAGCATACCTACTATACCCAAACGGCACTTTAATGTTCTACATAAAAAAAGTAATTTTCATTAGGTCAATAGAATTGTGTGTATATATATATATATATTATATATATATATATATATATATATATATATAAGAAAAAATGTTTAATTTTTATTGTTGAGAGAGGCTGATAATTTATATTAGTTACCATGAATCTAATAATTGGTTTCAATCAATCAATTGAACTTCCAGGAATCGTGATTCTCTATAGAATTACACGTCCACATGAAAAAAGTAAGGAGTAATACGTTGTATGTCGAACCCATGGTTAAGTTGGAAGTAAATTTAATAAATCAGAGTTAACATTCATAAAATTTGTGAGTATAGCATGGCAACGGTAGAAATAACAACAATAGCAGAAGTAATCTCCTCTATATTATTAGATATTTATTAAAATAGTATCCACAATAGTAAAAATAATAGAAGAGACAAAATATTTTACAGCATTATTTTACTAAATTATGGGACAAAAAAAAGTTAGTAAAACCTCTTAGTAAATTACTCTTCCTAATTTATTGGACCTTGATGTGGAAAAAGTGTGTTTTTTCAACACGTCTGTCCGTCCGTCTGCCCGTTTGTCTGTGAACACCACTAGCGTCTAAACCTCACATAGGATTTCGTGTAAAATGGATATATTCCGGTCGATCTGGCTCGACTCGAAGCTTTGAGAGTTTGAGAAACATTCTTTAAAATCTGAAGGTACTTTATACGATGTCCCTGACATTTTCAAACTTTTTTCAAAACTGGCTGCAAACTAATCTATTTTTATAATAAATGGAGAAAAGTACGCTTATAATAATGGTATAGATCTGGTACTCTTAACTTTATACTTTCAAAAATCCAAAAGTTTGACATGTCTGTCGGGTGTATGAGAACAACTTTAGGACCTAAACTATATATTGGATGTTTTCCGATGTGAATAACCTCCTTTACATCTGGCCTCTTTCAAAGCTCTGAGATTTAAAAAAAACATTCAAAAGTGTTTGAAAGTACTTTACATTTAAGCCCCTGCAACATTTCCAAAATTTTCTCAAAAATGGCTCTAAATTTAAATTTCTTTAAATTTCTTCCAAAATATATTGAAATGTACTTGTAAAGGTGACATAGGCCTGATTTTCACTGTTAGCATTACTGCACGCAATATTGTGCGAAAACGACAATTTTTTTAAAACATGAACAGGACTCTGAGGCACATGTACGCATCAATTCAATAATGTATACAAATTGCTGATGATGTAAATATGGTCTCAGCAGAAAGAAGATAAGGATTTAAACAAACCAACGCATTGTAAGTAGTACAATCATTTATTTGAAAATACATTGAAAACACAGGTGTAACTTTACCATTTAGACATTATTGATAATTAGTCACTGGTTCTTGAATAGTAGACCCTGATACTGACCACCATTTCATTGTACACATTCCTCCAAGCAGCGAAAGATAGCCTACATCACACGATATACCATATCCAAGGGGACTTTACAAGGCAAAGATTCTCGTTTAAGATCTACCAATGTGTGAGGGCGTGTAGTGTAGGATTGACTCTTTAGATATACAGTTGTTGATCTACCGCGATAGCCAGTTGTTGATCTACCATTCGGTTGCTAAACCACCACGGAAATCCTTAGCAAACGTTCTTCTGGCAACTTCATAATTTTTTTCAACTGTTGCACAACCGTAGGGATGGAACTGTAGATCATCGTGGATGAAACGTGCAAGGCACGAGGGTACATTCTTAGCTCTGAGGCCTGTCTGACAGCGGAGCGCCCAGGACCGGATCAGTGCTTCTCGGTCTGCCTCAAACCACGCAGGGGTCCGTTGTGATAGAGGACGACCTGGATTTTTCAACTAAAGGCGAGATGCATTAATATGAAATTGATTCACACACCGTTAGGTGGGTACACCAATTTCGGTGATCAGGAACTTGGTTGTGACGTCTCAGCCTAAAATGGCTACGAAAGGTTCTTTGCGCAGTAATGGAAGACTCATTATTTTTAAATCACGTTTCCACCGCAAAAGAGCGGTGCCCTGGAGCACAATTTTGTCATCATTTCAAATAGCCATCTTCCACCCATTCTATTTCACTACCTATATGCGTCTGTACAACGTGACTCAAATCAGATTATTCTTTCTTCGCAAACCTATATTAGCAACGTGAGTGAGTTGCCAAAAAACAAAAGAATACAGCAAAATCAGTTTTTGTCATTTATTTGCCACTATCCCTATCAAACTTTTACAGACAAAAAATTAAAACCTATGAAATAATTATAAGTGTATTTAATTCTATACTATCAATACATTTTAACAAAACGGGAATAATTTTTGAGAAAATTTCGAGCATGTCCCAAGGTTCATGTAAGGAACACCCAAAACTTAATGAATCTTTTTCAAAAGCGCATAGCATCGAGCCGACCCAGATCCACCACGAAGTATCCATTTCGGAAGAAATCCTACGTATGGTTTAGGAGGTAGTGGTGTTCACAAACGAACAGACGGACGGACGTTTTGAATAAAAATCGCTTTTACGTCATCTAGGTTCCACAGTTTGTATAATGTGACTACATAACATATTAGAAGGAGTAATTTTCTACGCGTTAGAAGAGGTTTAATTTACTTTTTCTGTATCAGGAACCCACAATGCGAGTTTTTGGCGCTGCATTACATAACTTTCTCTTTACTACGTATACGAGGAAGTAAAAATCGTTATCTTTAATATTTTCCTATAATGAAAACGCCGAAACAAAAAAACTTTGTAATTTTTTCAAGTTAAGGAGAAAGTGAATCAATGTTGACATTTAAAATTTGTTAATTGTTTCAAGAAATTTAAATAAGTATGTTGATGCGGTTTTTGAGAACATTTTCACAATGTCGCAGTGGCTTCATTTAAAATATCCCAAACCAATTTAAAGACGGAAAAAATTGTATGATTATGGTAAATTAATAATGATGTTCTGTCTTTATTGTTTTTGTTTTACTTATTCGTAGTAAGTTGCAAAGATAAAATGTATTTTATATAATTACAGCTCATCATTACAGTGTGGATATGGGCCACCACTTCCTGGAAAAAGTTCTACGTTTTCTCTAATACCGATGCTTGTGCAGGAATGAAGAAAACATTTCCTGATTTTGCGCAACTGCTATATACAAAATGTGGCAAAGGAAAATTTGAGTGCCCTGTACCTGCGGTAAGCTCGATTAAAAATTCTTTTGATTTATTATTGAAACAAGACCGACGTTGATTGGTGTCACTTTGAAACAAGCCCCGTCTTTCTATTTAAAAACAAGCCCCACTTAGAGCATCATTTTATAACAATTATTAATATTACAAATTTAAAATTCTTGTTTTATATTTATATTAATTTTGGTTACAAAAGGTTCAATTCTATTCGTCCTTCATTATATTTAGAGTTCTTGCATTCACTAGCACAAAAATCATCAACATAAACCAACAGTTTACAATTACAAATAATTCATAAATAGTTTACATACTAATAAAATTAAGAAAAGTATATGGAAGAAATCACCAACATAAATCATATTTATATTTTTTACTTATGTTGTTCAATTGCTGTAATCTAAATGTACAAACATGCAATAACAATCAGATGAAATTAGTTAAATTAATTTAAAAACTGAAATTAATTGTATAATTCTGCCCAGCGTTGATTTACCTGTTGGGTCTGCAATTTGAATCAATCTCATTGCTTAGAAACCTCATTGCCCATTTGACAATATATAAGCCCATTATTAGCCTGCATTTACAAATCATACACTCCCAGCATGTTAATGTCATAATTGAACTATTGTTATTATCACTTGAACGCAACAATAAAAAAATTGTAGAGAAAAATGTGCACTCAACAACAGCGAATAAATGTAATGAGCGGTCGGGATAAATCATAGTTTTAGTATTGTGTAAGGTGGGAGAAGACGCATCACTTTAGCGTGGGAGAAAATGATTGGCCTTCATTTTATTGGCTGAGTCATATAATAAGTTTTCTTATAATATTAATAACCAGTTCTGAAGAGCATTTTAAATTTGGCAGGTTATTTGATTAAACGCATGCTATTCTGCATTGCTTCGAAATTTAGGATTATATTCTTCGAATACTATTGATTGATTTCACACACACAGAGATCACTACTCAGTATCACTGCTGACAGTGATACATGGGAGGGGAAAATAATTAGGTGCATACTCTTAGTGTGCTTGCATGCAAAAAAATAAAATAAAGTTTGCTACAAAACCAGTTATGTAAAAAAATAAAAGTGCATATTTAATTACATTTTGTAAACTTACCTATAACAATTGACAAATTGGAAACAGCAGGATTACCTCTATTTAAGTCATTACATAGTCTTGAAGATATTACAATGTCTTTGAAATTAGTGTTTGGACATGCGAGTGAGACTGCCAAGGAAAAATTATATAAAAAAATGAATTCAAATTCTCATTTAAAACTTCTATGAAATGTAAAGAAAAAAAGTGACTCAAGAGCAAAAAATGCAGATTTTGACCTCACATTGGCTCAGATTTTATCTGACAAATATGCTCCAATTACTTCTGGTGATGTAGAAATATGTTCAAAAAGATTCATTTCTCACAAAAGAATGAATTTGACTGAGTAAAATTTTGAAAAATTGTTTGTTGTTCCTGTTACAAAACGCAATGAAAAAATTGCAAGCTAAAATTTGGTTGTGCACGTTTTGAAAAATTTTATCTGGCATATGTATGCAGGTTTTAGCAAGATCATCATCTCCCGAGAAAAAACACACACTATACTAAAGGGAATAATGACCAAAGTAGTTGACGTGCCCGGAAACACGAAAAAATCAATCAATCAATCAACTGACCTTCTGTAGTATGACTTATTTCCTAAATGAACTTTAGTGACGGTGGTCACGAGTATCACAAAACGTATTATTTTGCATATTGTTACATCTAACACTTGCTACATGTATTGTAGTTTTGTTATTAAATAATTTTTAAAAAATCATTCTTTATTTGTATTTTAAAGTCTATAAGTACAGTGCAAGTTAACCTTTTAAATTTTTTAAACATATAAACACGTTTCGTTAACTGCATACCTCTTAATGTGGAGAAGGAAAGATAGGGAAAAGGGTAGAATTTAACATGCGAGAGTTCTCGCATGGGCACGCTAGTTATGCACAACTAAAACAACACAAGTCATAAAACAAAATGTTTCCTTCAAATGTGAATGCTGCCTTTCTTCTTTTTCAGGGTAGGTATGATATCGAAGGATTTCCACTCATACTACCTCCTTTCAAGAAATTTCCAAAATTTCCCATTGGAAAATTTAGATTCCGGATGGCATTCAGGCATAAAGGATCGAACTACGGATGTTTCGAAGTAATCGCAAACGTTCATCCTAAAGATAAGAAGAAAGTTTGATTCAAAATTTATTTGTTTTCCTATGTAAGAAATGTATTAGGTAATTTATACACACCTTGTTTTATTGATATCAATAATGACATTATTCTCCATCACAAATGTTTTTTGTCGCAAGTGATGTAAATATTTTTGTCTTACAGTTCTATTCATGAAATATATTTTGTTTGAAATGTATTGTCTGTTGATTTCCTTTATAATTTTCCTTCAAAAAATTTTCTTTTTCGAATCTAGCAATTATCTGTATAAATAATTATCACCTACTACTTCTCGTGTAGGACGTATAAACGATTTTTACTTCCTCATGTACTAGTCGCGCAACTTTTCTTGAACGATGAATTGAAGAAATGTGGGCGGAGTGGGTGTATTAGTTACACAGTCGGCCACTAGAATATTTACAACAATGCCAACCTCTGGAAAATGAAAGTCAGACCCACTACGTGTACGGCGAGATCATTGCCCTGAGTAGGCAACGACAGAGACACTAGATAGAAGTTTTAGGAGCCTCCCTTGGAGGACCTGAACATACCTCAGCCATTTATTTAGGTAATAGTAATAAAGCTAAACAGAAGTTCTCGACTATGATTGCAACTAGCTTTGGCTAGCTTGTTACGCGCCAACAAAGTTTTAATGCTTGGAATGTTGTCATCAGTGCTCGTTGCGAGCTTTTACCTTCAACTGTTTATTGCTCAAGGGAGGGGGAAGCAAGGTCATCGTTCAAGAAACGTTGCGCGAGTAGTAAGTGCGTACTGTAATGTCACACCCTCCGTGAACGGACATGAAAACCCCACCCGCGATCTTAATGAATAGAAATATTTTCAGCGGCTACCCGCACGGCGGCCGCGATGGTGTAGCGGTTAGCGGTTAGCGTATCGGACTGCTGTACCCAAGTTTGCGGGTTCAAACCCGATCGAAGCCGTGGATTTTTAAGGTCGAAAAAATCCTTCGTACGCCTTCCTTCGGAGGGGAAGTAAAGCCGGCTGTCCCATGTTAGTACATTTACATGTAAAAGAGCCTGTTTCGTCGCCCAAGTCGCACCTTCTTTCTCCCATGATTGATGGTGTAAAGAAATTTGTGTGGTCAGACGGAAGAGCAGGCCTCATGGCCTGAGTCTCGCCACGTAAAATAAGGCCAATTCAATTCAACGGCCTCGGGCAGGGCTCGACCGGGCCCCCGCGGGCCCGGGCGCGACAGAGCGGACGTACATTTACAGCCCCGCAGCGCTCGTCTTGTAACTCAGGTGCGAGGCTTCAAGCGCGTGCCACGCCGCACAGCCCACGAAGTTTCGGCAACGGGAACCCAAAAAGTGGGATCACTGATATCTTGAGGACGCAGTTATGTTATTTAACTACGGCAATAAACTTGTGCGGGGAACTCCATGCTTTGACCGCGTTCTCGCCTGAGTCGCCGACGATGGTAGCGGCTGGAGGAAGAGAGCCTGGATCGCCCCTCCACCGCCACCCGCTGCCCTCCGCCGGCACCCCGCCGACGAGGACGCAGTCATCACGTCCACACAGTAAGACAATGTGAATGACCCGTCATCGGGTTACTATCAACTCCTTTTCCCCGCCGAGGAGCGGAAAGACTTCAGCAAATAAAGCTAGAAGTGTAGATGCAAACAATACGGCATGTTATTGGAGCGACTAGTTGTTGTTTTTTCCTGCTTGTGATAATTTTAATTAAATAGGAAAACGAAATAAGTTTATACAAATATGTGTGCGTATGTATAATTTGCGTGATTAGACGGATGAGTGGGCCTGATGGCCCGAGTCTCGCCACGTAAAATAAGGCATTAACTAACATAAAAATATGTGACAATCTCTGAAAGAATCAAACATTTGCATGTTCATCATCATCAAGTTAGTTTTAATTAAATGTATTGTAAAGCTTATTTATGCGTAATATTGAACATGCAAATGTAATGATTTGCAACAACCCCAGAACGCGCAGATCCGAAAAGCGAAATTTTATTTCATCAGATCGACATTAAACTACAGAAGAAACCATAGGCGACGACGCCGCGGACATATAATTTTCAGAAATTAGCGAAAAACGCGAAAAGCGTGAAAGGGCAATATAAACAGTGGTCAGAACAGAATTTCAGGAAAAATCCAAAGCAAAAATCTGGAAAATCGAACCGCGAGTTAAGAAGATATAAGAAATGGTACAAATTGCATGCAGAACGTTTAGAAACGTATACATAGGAACCCATTGTTGTGATAGCAAAAGAATTAAATAAACCAGTTTTCATAAATATCTCCAGAACACCATGATGAAATGACTTCAAACTTTCTGGAATTGTAAAGTATAATATTAGGATCACGATAAAATTAGCCACGGCACGGGAAAATTAACACAGGACCGAGATAAATTGAATATTATGATTTATTACTTGAGGGATTAGTAAAAACAAACATCGCACGGCCTGACGTAGTGGAGTGATGTCATCATGGATGAATAACACGGAAATATTATTTTAAAGAAAGAAAAAGAAGGGGAAGAGATATAACGATGTGACACTTCTTAATTAAAGAATAGACCATTTATGAAACCAGTAATGAAACGCAAGACGCCCGTAAAACGTAGAACTATGAACATATTATGATATGTTTTTGCAGTGATGAGCAAGTGTTTTAGAAAAAGTTTCCAGAGCTTCTGGACCAACAGCGCCAAAGAGAGGATAGTTCAGGGTGAGTTGAGATCTCGCGGCGTACGCATGACCCGTATCAGTGATAGGAAATTCGGAATGTTTGCGTAATTAGTTTTATGAAAGTGTATGCGGAAATGTTATCAACTAGATGAAGTTTAAATTATCTGCGAACAATTTAATGGACTAAATTGCAAAACGGTAACTCGCGTAAGTTAGGACGCGAAAACGATCGGACATTTTATGAAATTTGATGAGTTCGTGCGAGGTGCATCGTACAGTTTTGGACGGGGACTTTGATGGTGATTCATGGATTTCAAGAACTGGTAACGGCTGATTGGATGGAGTTGGGTACATGAGCTGTGTACCAAAACATTGGTCGACAACGGGTGATGGCAGTGTGTGTCGCCGCATATGAGCAGCACCAGGAAAGTCGCATGAACAAATATACATCTATATTTTCATTTGAAAAGTAAAGAGAAGGGGAATGAATTTTGAAGATTCTGTGGAAGACCAAGTCGTGTTGATTACGTTAAGAGTAATAACAGTATAAAGTCACGACAGGATGCGTATTCCGGTATTAATATTTACTTTGTTTATGTTTTAAGTGTGAATGAATCGTTTTGTATTTGTTTATGTTTCAAATCCAGGGCATTTATGCCATTGTGTAAAATTTTGCATGCCATAACAGGGGCAATTTATATAAAAGGGTGTCAAATAGCTGCCTTGACAACTGGTTATTTGAAAGAAAAAAAGGCAAGTAAATGAATGAACGCTCATTGCGGTTCATGTATACCTGGATTATGAGTATTGTTTTCTATTTAGCTAGAAACTGACCCAGGTACGAGCGTGCAGGTATCCCGTAGCAATTCCGTATGGATTGATCACAGTAGTCGCCCAGGTAAGGCTCTATTTGTATGCTAGCTGAGTGAGTGAGGATCTTGTTTTGGCAGAGAATGTCGACGAAACCAGGCGCTCAACCAAACGAAGAAGATTCTACGAAGTGTAGGATCATGATAGGAGAATAGTGAGACTTAGTGCACCATACTGTTTGAGACCAAGAACGTAAGGAGCGCGTAGATGAATGGAGCAGGTGGGACAGATAGAGAGTAGGAAACTTTGCAGTGGCGCCCCAACGACGAGGGCGCGACAGAGAGAGGGAACCATTACAGTGGCGCCCTAACGTGTGGGCGTGAATAGGATGAATACGGGAGGGAACATTACAGTGGCGCCCTAACGTGTGGGCGTGAATAGGTGAATACGGGAGAGGATAGAGGTACGAACCACTACAGTGGCGCCCCAACGACGAGGGCGCGACAGAGAGAGGGAACCATTACAGTGGCGCCCTACTAACGTGTGGGCGTGAATAGGATGAATACGGGAGAGGATAGAGGTAGAACCACTACAGTGGCGCCCCAACGACGAGGGCGCGACAGAGAGAGGGAACCATTACAGTGGCGCCCTAACGTGTGGGCGTGAATAGGGTGGGAGAGGATAGAGGTACGAACCACTACAGTGGCGCCCCAACGACGAGGGGCGCAGAGGAGAAATTAAGTGGCGCCCCAACGTGAGGGCGTGAATTGGTACGTGGAGGATATACTATTGGTAGAAATGATTACATAAACCTTTCTCCACACCGGCAGAGAGAATACGGTACATACGGACTAAAATATGTAGTGAGCAGAAAGTGATGTAATGTTGCGCGATAAACGGAGGTATTTCGGCAGAAAAAACTTTATTGCCAGCCCCTGACAGCAAAAAAGGGATAATTCCAGTTTCTAAATTAACATAAAAAATTCCTCTAACACATTGTGAACTCAGACTTCCTGTTTTCTGGGTCCTTGATGTCGAAAAACCAATTGAAAAGAAAAGGTTCGTCCGTTAGTCTGTGAATACTATTAGCGCCCAAACCGTTGATGGCAGCTGGCAACAGATGGGGGAACACCGTAAAGCCAGATCACACAAAGGAAATTTACTACGAGAAAGTCTGTGCCATCCTGTAGAACTTCAAGTTAGTTGTAAGAACACACTAAAAAATTCAAGCTTTTGCAATTTTCGAAAATTCAGAGTTAACCATGAAAATCGGATATATACCTCCTTTATATGTCCCTCCATTCTTGCAAGAAATTGTAATTTTGTAAATTTTAAAAATGTACATTTTTTAGTAAATTTTGAAAATGTCCAGAAGGCTACATGTAAAGTTTCCCAACTTTAAAGAATATTTTTCAAAATTTAATAGCATCAACTAAAGCCAGATGTATAGAGGTTTCTTCAATTTGAAAAAGATCGTACGCACGATTCAGGTGCTAGAAGTGTTCGGGCCCACACGCAAAAGCACAAAGGGACGTATAAATATAAAACGCTTCCTACGCCCTAAGCGGCAACACCGGAAGCGCGGCATGGGAAGTTCCATGAGCCGACCGGCACCACCGCGCCGCGTGACCCAAACCTTCTAAAACCTTCTAGAACATATTCGAATTCTAGCAGTTGCCTATTGGACTGTTCAAATTCACCCCACCTCGCCATACTGCAACCGCTGGAAAAGCAGTCGCTAATTGGCCAGTTCAAATCAGTTCAAATCCCCTCTTCGCGTGCCCGATAGAACTCGCAAACCGAACAGAAATCAGTCGCTGAGTAGCACCCTTGCTAGAAGCATGTCTCGGGCTCCGTGTTAAAAGATCACGTAAATTCTTATACAGAAAGTAATATTCTGTGCTTATGTTGTGGCCAAGTGAAAAGCCACATTGTTATAGTTCAGTATTGTGTATGTATTGAACTAATTAATGTATTGTGATTCAAGATGGAAGATTCCTGTATTCTCACACTGAGAACAATAACTTAGTGTAATTTTATTGTAAAGAACAATTGTGATAACTCAAAGGTAATTAAACATCATTCTGCAAGGTGAGAAGTGTGTTTCTATGATAATCCACATTATTACAAAATTCCTAACGAGCGTCGAAAGGGACTGAGTGGATTGCCTACCTACTTTCAACAACCAATAATACACTCCACTACAAGCAAAGGTAACCCGCCACGTCCATGGTCCTTCGAGCTTCCGATATCGAACTAGTGACCTGTGGAAAGCAACCCGCTCCGTCCAAGGTCCTTCAAGCTTCGGATATCGAACTAGTGACCCGTGGAAAGCAACCCGCTCCGTCCAAAAAGTGTTCACAGACGGACGGGCTGATAGACAGACTATAAAACTTTTTTACCATATTATCCGGGGGTTTACCATATTTTCTTCCACAAGCTGTCACAAATTAAGATAAAGAAACGAATTATAGTTCATTTTGCTTATAACCTGCGATGAGAAAGGTTGTATTGGAAGATTGCAAACTGAGGAGGAAAGCGACGGTTAACGTGTTCTAAAGAGCTAATTTGAAGTAATAAATTTACAATTTATTGAATAGAATTATTTAATATAAATTACATTAAAGATTTGAATATTCATGTGTCAAGAATATGAAGATATAATCAAGTGAAGACTATCTGTACATACATCAAGTAGTTTTGGCTTACATTTAAGAAACAAAATAAACGTTTTTATTAAAATAATATCATGATCATACTTTATTAATTTTACTAATAATTACAATTCTTGTCACATATATTATATCAATATTATTTTTCAATTTATATACTAATCGATTCCTTCTTGAAGGACAGACCATTGAAATTATTTGAACCATCCTGCTCCCTATTACATTAATTTTTATCGCTTTACCTTCATATCGTTTATTATACCTTCTAGATGAATCTATGGTCCCTTTAATTACCACATAGAGTCGTAACAATATTTATGACTCACGAGGGACATATACAGAAACGAAGTATGAGGGTATCAACGTTTTCCACAACATTTATATTTTTGATGTCAATTTCTATTAACTGTGAAACTATTCTGTGAAACGTTCTTGAATTTAATTCACATAATAGTTCCCTTCATACAATCTACAGATGATTTCACGTCTGTTATCAAGCGTTTGACTCTCTATAAACAGAAAATATCCCAATGGTAAAAATAGTATGCATAGTAGTCATAGGATCCATAGCACATTAACTAGATATGGTGGAGTCTAATATTATTTTCAAGTTGTCATTGTCAATTCCTATAAAAACGATTGAAAACTTAAATGTTATGAACTTTTTCAAATGCAGACCAGTGTTATTATTATAACAGACACATACATCGCGAAGACTGTTGTTATGGTATGCAGTAAGAACTCAATAATAAGCGACATTGAGCTTACCCTTCACAAATTTCGCTACTTTGGCAATGACAGTCCTCAGGAAGTTTTATTTATTTTCTCGATTTCTTTTCGCTCTTGTACTTTCAGAGTGACTATACCTTCTTGTTAAGTTCCACCACTGCTTCACTGGAGAGTTTCCCGAATTTCAAGACACTGATGATAAGGCCAAGCACAATATGCAACGTAAGTTCCCCTCGGGAAAAAATGGAAACTCAATGTAATAGCTTTCAATTAAGCAAGTGAAGGATCTGGCACGGTCGCGTGAGCTCTCAATTTCCACAAAAGAGTTTCGATAGATGGATAGATATTTATTATTTCTGTAGGTCGGTTTACGCAACCTGTTGGCAGAACACTCCAATTTACATATTACAATTCGAAAATTTAACACACAGTAACTTTAAAATATTTTAAGATATAATAATAATAATAATGATAATAATAATAATAATATAATAGTAATAATGTTAACAATAAGAGAAATAATAACAAAAATAGAATTAACTCTACATTTGATGGCTAACCTGCACAGTTATTTTAAACTATTAAATGCATGACTATCCGACTTCTTTATAAACATCACTTCACAACATTTGCATTTCACTTCTCTTTCTACTTCTATATTGCACTACACTTCTCAACACATCACCATACATCAATACAATACTACTTTGAATATAATTATACATTTAATAAAGCGACGCATTTAATAGTAATTATCACAATAATAATAGCAATAAAAATAACAATAATCAAGTAATAACTGTTATACTAAGCCTAACTTATTACATTAATAAGGTTTACAAATATAGTTAATTTGTTTCTAAATCTTAGAACACCTGGAGGAAAGAGTTCCAAGGCTGGCGAATGTAACTTATTCCAGTCCGTTATTGTTCTATTTGTAAAGGAAAATTTTCCAACATCTGTTCTCTGTGGCCTAAACTGAATTTTGTGCTTGTGATACCCTCTAATAAAGTACGAGAGTCTACCGAGTCAAATGTAGATATCTTTCCATGCTGGATAACCGGCATACGATTTGTACAGGGCACAAAGTTTTCCTTAAACCTTCTAATTTCTAGAGACTCCCATTTTACTTTCTTCCTATTGCTTCAAAAAGTAAATTTATACGCTCTTCTCTGTACTCTATTCAAATATTTTTTTATTAATTTCTATAAGGGTCCTAAAAAACAGCCCTGTATTCCATTAAAGGACGAATTAGAGATAAATAAGCTAATTCTCTCGCTTCCACCGTACTCTTTTATTGTATTCGCATAGTAAAGTGCAAGGACCTCCAGGCTTTCCTACGACACAGTTTACCTGATTTGCCCAACTCAATTTGCTATCAAAAATTATTCTCAGGTACTTACAAGACAAGACTTGAAATATTTTCGTTGTCTAAACAGTATTGAGTTTAGCTCTATTTACGGTCCCTACCACATATGATGGTTTTGCTTTTCGAATTATTTACTGTCATGCCATTTTTTCCGCCCATGAATTTGACAATTTGTTTTCTCCATTTGTTTTCCAAATTTGTCAAGATTCCACTTTATGCAATGTAATATTGTAGAATTTGTAATTGGCAGTACCGAGATTTAAGTTCGCATTAGGCAGATTTCCACATTACACATGTCTCACATTGAGCAAGTTTTACTCTATTGGTATAGCGGATAACTTGGCCTATATCGTAATCCCTGTTTCAACGCAAGCCATTTCAATTAATTTTATTCGAAAATAGTAAAAACTAAGCACAATAAAATCAGCAGCCCCAGCAAATTTTTTGGGCCTGGAGGGGGAACATAGGTGTACTGCCCACCGGACACTTTCTGACACACAAATGTTAAATTATATTAAATTTTAAAAAAATGTTGATGTAGTTAGATTAAATTGGGATACAGAACGAATTTCGTTTCTACAGGAAATTAGCAAAAGCTACATTTGTGAATATTTGCCCTGGCCACGAGAGCAAGGACCTGCAGACCCTGGGGTATGCCTCTGAATACACTTTATTTATATTACCTTGAATCATTGAAGCTCACTCATATATCCTTTATAGATTCATATAAAATTTAATATATGTATAAAAGAGAACTCACATATTTCATGACACATATGTGTGTATGCGCTACAAATATGTACTTCGGATTGTTGCGTTAATTGATACGACCTGCCAATTGAATGATCCATTTCCGGCGACAGAATTGTTTATACACAAATGTTACAGCGGTATTCTGTTTTTTGTATTTATTTACTGGTGCGTTATGACATTTTCATCATTCGTTCTAATTTCTTAAAAGCTAATGTAGTACTCACCAAAGCCGTAAACTTTAATTAATGGCACCAAGCTACGCTTACCTGCAAAAGAAAAAAACATTTTACATGAAAACACATTTGGAGGATTCAAAGCATTAAAACATACAATTTGGGGCATTTTATTCAATATGATGATAAATTATGTGAAAAGAAATGAGGCAACAGAAAGAAATCTGGATTTTTGGAGGTTGAGAATATTCACCGAAATACTTATTATATAAAATGTAATGAAATATAAATTATCTTAATAACTAATATATTAATCGTTCGAATTACCCAAGACAGTTTTATTTTTTAACTGTATTTTCTTTAATTAATAAACATTAACCTCAGAATAACAACTGTGCGCCATGGATGAGTCGCTCTATCTTGGAAGAAAGAACAATAGTAATTATCCAAAATTACTTTAAAAATACTTCACGTGGTAGTGACTGAAGACAGTTGACATGAAAGAGTTTCAAAAAAATGCTGACAAAAAATTTTTAAAAAGTGAAATAAAATTTTTGTCATCTTAACAAAGAATTACAGAGCAAGATATATGGATCCATTACATAACGTTCTGTGAATAATTTAAGTATTATCAGCTAATAATTTTACAGAACATTAATCACACAAGTAATTCAGCTTACCACAAAATTAAATAATATACTGATCTCTCTTTCATCAATATTCTTATTATCTAACCAATATCATTTAATTACCAACATTACCATCAATAAATGTTACCTGTCAGTTCAAAATAATAAAAATTGACATAACATCCTTACTCCAATTATGGTTATTAATCTAAAAAACAAAACAAAATGTATGAAATACAATTTCTAAATAATCACAAATCCCTCACCTCTTTGATAATTTAAAATAATTAAAATTACATCAATCACAGTAATAATAATTACCGATATTATAAATATACGTGTTCACAGATATTGGGCAAGTGATGAATGTATTTGAAGAATTCGAACAACTCCCTCCCTGTGAATATTTTAAATAAGTATTTGAAGTATACATAGTTATCACCGCATGTGATAATCACAGTAATGGATGCACGGATCTATTAGAGAACGTTCTGTAGATAATAGTACATATCATTTAAGTACTATCAGCTAATAACGTACAGAACTTTAACCACATTTACAAATATTCAACTTACAAAAAATAAAATAACATACACCTCATCTCTCATTAATATTATTATTTGCAAATCAATAACATTACCTAATTTAAAAATTTAAAAAAAATTACAAACATTCCATAGTCTAATTGTGAATAGTAATCAGAAAAAACAATGTACGTCCCTTTACATCAAAATTACAGGGATGTCATTAAACAATTCAGTCATTACAACAAGCTAAGTCCGTATGTGTGTTATAGGCTAAAACAATATTCATGTATATTTGATTAAATATATTGGCATATATAAACCATGTTAATATTTAGGGAAATGCAGTATTTTCTGTGGTAACTGTTCTACAGCTCTCCTTCTGTGCAATGTAATCACACGGGTTTAGTTTGTACTGACATACGCGTTACCAACCTTCTTGGTTGCGCCAAATATCTTTTTGAATTCTTAGAGTTCAGTGGGAAATATTGTTATTTAAATCATCGTTTTCAATGTTGTCATGACAAAAGAATATTGCTTCACGAAAGACATGATGAAGAATAAGAACCCAACTCTTCAGCACCTTTGCTTTTAAAAACAGATTTTATTACATCAGAGCTAACATGTTTTTAACAATTCATTTCTTTCTGTATTCACAAATCAACTTCTACATGGTTTAGGGTAGAGGACCCAGAAATAACAAAACATGTACAGCATACACGTCTCCCAGTAGCACGTCATAGAGGTCGTAACTATCTTTGGCATAGAATAAGTAAATAAAAATAAATAAAATATAAATTCTAGATAAGAAATATTCCATTCACGATGCAAAACACTATTAAGTGTACGTTTCGTACATTCCGTTAGTATACTCAGTATTATACTTTGTATATAATTGTTCTATGATTGTTTACAGCACGAAATAATTTTACCTCTTATAAACCCACGAATTCAAATATTGACCTAGACAACGCATGGCGAAGAGAAAAGTATTGCGAACTTGCCTCTCTCTTAGCTTAAAACATTTTTCAAGTAACCATTGTAGAATACACGACTATGACGTAGAATTAGAATGTAGTTCACAGGATTTGGTGAGAGTGAATAGAAAAATTAAACCATTAGTTTCTGAACGTTTCGGAATATTTGAATTTCATTGTAAAGGCTTAATAAAGAATTATGGATATTTAGAATCTCTCAGGAGCACGAACATAATGCGGACATCTCAACATAATGCCGATTAAAATCTCTAAAAGTTCCATCCAAGCATCTATCCATCCATAAAAATTGCATCCACGCATTCTTTTGGCAACCCAGGTTTGTGGAGTGTGCAACGCCAAAATTCTTCCACGTACGGTTGGAACATCTGGGCGTCCTCAAAATCTACGGACGGGAACGATGGGGAACACCGTCTGAAGGCGATCTACTGACTCACTTTAATTGCTCTCAGGACCTGTAATAGGCTCCACGCCTATTTCGTAAATGAGGATGGAGGAATTTAACATTGTTATTAGTTAAATCAGAAAAATAACTTTTTAGTCTCCTAAGGAAGTCAAAGAAACTTCTAAAATACCAAGAAGTTACGAGTTACCACGTCTGAAAGTAGGAATACACTTTTTTTTATTTAATATTTATTTTATTTATTATTATTACAATATTTAAAATATTGCACACAAACCTTTAAAGTGAGATTTCACGATTTGTAGGTCCCGATTTGTAGGTCCCGAAAGTGTAACGAGCTACACTTTCTGAAAGGCTGAACTTCTCTTTGTAATCAACACTTTAATTTACATTTGATACGTACAAATCACAGGATAAGAAACATTTCCTTGAAGCCATAATTCACGATTTGCGCAAAGGGGAAATTTTATATTATGAACTGTAAATATCTTTTTGTAACTGAAAGACATGTAACTGAAAACAATTAAT
Source organism: Teleogryllus oceanicus (assembly GCA_964035755.1). Lineage (NCBI taxonomy): Eukaryota > Metazoa > Arthropoda > Insecta > Orthoptera > Gryllidae > Teleogryllus > Teleogryllus oceanicus. The sequence continues at coordinate 242,516,251 of CAXIVR010000002.1, read as the reverse complement.
AACAATTATGAAAGTACATTTGATTAATACAAATTTTGTGAAATTTTGTGAGAATTTGCGTAAGAAACCTTTACATATTTAGGATTCTCAATCAAAGAAAGTATCACCTGTAGCAGAAAGTTGCTAGATTATATATATTTACTCGATATGTTTGAATTACATTTTGTAAACTACATCTCACCAATGCAATACTGATATCTTGTAGGGAAAAATGAACCAAAAGCTAAACGTTTGAGGAGTTATAGGAATATTCATCAATGGGTGTGTACATCTCTGCCTAAAATAACAGATGTGACTAACGATTCCCACCACGCCAGCCTGCAAATCTAGGCTGTGCGCTGTATTTTTTGTAGTGGAATCAAAAACTGGTGTTCAAATACAATGTGTGAAGGTGCATTTTACTCACGGCTTAAATTTGGGAGTCATTGCTTTCTTGTGTGCCTACCTATACAAAAACTAATATTTAAAGCGTTAGAGATAAATCTGCAATAAATTGAAAGAAAAAGCAGTTCTCTGTAGAAGGAAGGAAAACATTAATTGCAAATAAATACAAACCAGCGTACCGTTGCGAGAACTTTCGATTGTTAAACCCCACCTTAATTTTTCCTTGAGGTATCGTGAATCTGAAACATGTGAACATATGGCGCGTTTCCATCGTAGTTCCCTCCGTAACTAGGTACACAGCAGTTGTAGACGTCAGCAAATCGTTAAATGAATAGTTGCACTACACGCATTAGAAACAGTCTTCATTGGTATTAAGCGAGTATAAATAATAACTCTAGTTATTGGTGCGAGAGGGAATCTCGAATTAATAATTGTGCAAATAAAACTCGTCAATCTTCGCAAATCACGGTGTACATAAAAAGCGTAAATATAAGATGGAGGAACCGAAAGCCTTCTAAGCGTGACCTCAGAAAGATGGCTATCACCTCCAAGGGCTGAATTTTAGGTCATGGAGGAATACATTCTGTGTTCCTCCATATATAGGTGGTATTGGTAGTATCGTAGTAGATAAGCACCGAACAGGCAAAAAATTAATATAATACCCACGAATATCTCATTCTCTAGATTATAGTATGAAAAACGTTTCCGTGAGCCCTTGGTTTTCAAATTTGTTGTTGTGAAGGCCCTAGAATACTTCATTTAGGAATTATTTAACGAGATATCTGACAGAGTGTTGCGGTTGCATTTGAGATGAATAGATGCGTTTTTAAACAAATTCTTCATATTTTGAAGAGCAAAGTGAAGTACGCCGGCTATAATACTCCGTTGTATTGACAAGGTATAATTTACTTTTACAAGGAAAGATCTATCATGAAGAAAGCCATAGATAAATTTTCGGATATAATCAAGAACTCCCAATATTCTGAGTTAAATAGGACCCGTGTTCCAGACTGACACTTCATACGCTTAATCAATGTCTAATAAAATTGTTACTATATGCTTTCTGGTTTGAAAACCGTCAGCAATATTTTCAGTCAGCCTTAAAAGTTATTGCGTACACGAGTGGCCTAATCCGACTCCAAATTGTTCATCCGGAATAGCATTATTGACAGTAAGGAATTTGTTCAATCTATTTAGTAACAGTTGTTCAAAAAAATTCAATAAGGTTGGCAATCAACTTGTAGATCAATAATTAATACCCTACCTTAGGTCTTTAGCTGGTTAACAAAAAAGAAAAAATAGCTATTTTCTATACCTTTGAAAATAATTTAACCGTGAAATTACATTGAAATTTCTGTAAGTGCAGCACGAGAGTATTTATTTTAATCTTTTATAATTTTATTACCAATTTCATCATAACCCGAGTCTTTCCTTGGCTCTAAACAATTCATATTTTTATAATTTCTGAGGGGAAAATAAACCATATTTTAAACGAAGATTAATATTGTTTTACTCATAAATTCTTGAACGTTTTTATTATGATTATGTTCAGTGAGAGGATGAGGTTTAAAACTAATCTCCAAATGATTTGCTAAAATTTGCTTTTTCAAGATCCCCATAAGCCTTCTTTAATAATTTTTAAAGTAGGTATTTCCATTTTTTATCGAGTAATTTGCTTAATTGTAGTCCACAAATGAGTTGCATTTATATTTATTTGCTTGAAGGAATTTTTAAAACAAGAAAATCGAAATGGTTAATGTCGAAATGTAACGATTACAGATAATTCGTTTAATTTTCTGTTGATATCTTCTCTCCGTGTTTTCCGCCAGAACTTTCTCTTTCGATTTGTTTCATGTAGCAAGAGAACTGAAATTATTACTCTCATATTTCTATGAGTATTTCTTGTTATCTCTGTAACTTGTTTCAATGAGATATTAATCGCCAAAATAAATTTATTGATTTCATATTCTTCTTCTTTTTCTTCTTCTCTCGTTTGGGTCATCTAGGGACCACGCACCAATTTAGTTGCTTCTTCCTTTGTCCTTCTTTCTTCTTCCTCCAGTACTCTTTCATTTTCTCGCTGTGTATAACTTTTCTCTCCTCGGACCATTTTGACCCTGTCTTCTTTTCCTTTCTGCCCTGGAATCCTTCCATTTGTAACACTTTCTTCATAAAAATTTCTCTTTCTGCTGCTTCTCTTTCACTTATATTGTTTCTTTCTAAATATTTTCTAACTTCTTTAATCCATACCATTGTCGACTTGTTGTTCCAAAGGTAGTTAAAAATCTGCTTAGTTAATCTGTTATCGTCCATTCTATATAAATGTCCAAAAATAGACGTTTAAAAACCACTTAAAGGTTTTAAACGCCTGATAGAAATTTCGAGAGTTATTTTTAACAAACTTGTTTTCTATGTTAAGAAGTTGTGACTTTTCGAAAGATCGTTTAGCACCCTTGATTATCCTTGCTGTCGTCTTCCTTTGCAATTTAAATTGATCAAGGTGTTAAGTCTTCCCAGAGCATTTCCATTTTTTCCATTGTTTCGTTCTTTCTGCAACAATTTCATATTCTATATATTGATTAAATTTAATATTTTGAGACTAGAAGTAATTTTGTAACGTAAGGACAGTAAACTGTGACCAATCTATTTTTTCCTTTTCTATTCATTGGAATTAGATTGTCTTCTATGTATTTAAAACGTGTTGTCAAAATCGGATGGTAGTCCGATTTCGTATCATGTAATACGTTACGGAAAATAGAGAAAGTTAAAGGTCGCGATACGGCGAGAAGTGCACACAATAATCTCTCATTGTCACGCGGTGTTCACAGAAGACAGTTTCTTGGGAAAGAAGGTATCGAGAACCAGGACATCGTAGATGTAAATAGTGGTTTTAAATTTGAAATATGGAGTTAAAATAAGGAAAGGTGAAAGGTGCTTGGAGGCGGTTATCTGATTCTCAAAAAAAATTAGGGTTACTTTTTTTAATTAATAAATCCATTTTAAATTGCACTGATATAAGGAGGTGATAATGACGGACGACGATGGTTCGCGTTAAAATAAACTAATAATTTTAGCTAAAGCTAGAATTCACATCGTGCATCGTTGGTACATTTATACAGAACGTAAAAGAAAAATGAAATGAGAGCTGTTTTCGTTTAAACGTTTGTATTTAAAAACAATATGTTTTTCGCGTTTCCTTTCTTCAAGTATTTTTCAAATGATAAATGAAGGGTCAGACACAAATTGTCATATTATGATATTATATTAACATTAACAATATTGAGAGAAAGTACGTTCTGTTGTAGCACCATTGTTCTGTTGTAGGTAATACTTGACTACTATAAATATTGTTAATGTTTTGTCTGATTCATATGGTCACTCATCATCTCATGGTTAGTGCGACCCTAATAAATAATCCTATTACCAAAAAGAAATGTGTGGAAACAATGACTTGCTTAAGGGCGGGAATATATTATCAGAAAATGCCGATGTCTCTTACTATAACACTAGACATAGAAATCATATTCATCAGGTGACAGTATCAATGCCCCTAACAAAAAATTCACATACAATACATGCACAATTTTTATACAACTTTGCCAAATAACATTAAACGATTAAATTCGATAAAAAAGTTTAAATCCAAAGTGAAATCGTTTCTGCTGCATAACTGTTTCTATACAATTAGACTATACTGAGCATCACAAGGAAAGTAACATTAATTTTAACAGTGATATTTAACGCTTTATTTGCCATTTCGATTGTATAAATGTAAACAAAATGCAACAAGTATTGTACCGCAGCCACCGGGTCAATGATCCCCATCTCGATCAGGTTTCTTGGTCAGTTTACCTGAACCATTGAGCAAATGTTGAGATGGTCACTAGTTTGTATCTGGAAATAAATCTAACTTCATTATCTGTGCACGTCTTCTAGAATTCAGTGGGAAATATAGTTATTCAAATTATCATTCCCATGTTGTCGCGGCAGGAAGTATTATTCCTTGACGAAGGACATTTTGCATAAGAGCCCAAAATTTATTGATTTATCTTTGAAACAAAATTTATTACAACGGAGGGGTTTTCCTTTCTTTTTCTCTCCTTTATTCAAAATTCAAATAGTACATGACTTAGCGTACGGATCACAGAATTTTGGAAACGTGCACAGCATTCACTTCTCCCCATTGCACGTCATACACAGTTTCAACTGTTTTTGACGTAAACAAACAAACAAACAAGAACTAATTCTAAAACAATTTGAAGTTCTCAAATTTTCAAAATTATATTGGTTTAAATTAAGAGAACAGATAGCCATATATTGCGCAAACTTGATTATATTTCTAGAAAACAATTTACGAAACTGTTTCTTTTGAAACGCGGAACTTTTTGCTGCATTATTATATTTTTTCTACATTTAAGAACTAGGAAAGTAAAATGTTTCGCATGTGTGAAGCATTCAGGAAAACAAAAAGGCATTTTTGTTCTGAATTCAACATAAGTGGTAATGTAAACCAACTTTTGAAAAATTTTTTTACGCTAGGGGCCTTACAAGCAAACTGAGGTGCACAAGGTCACGCATTGTGAAGACGTATTACTGTTTTTTTTTCTGAACTCAACAAAAGTGGTAATGTAAACCAACTTTTGAAAAATCCTTATATAATCTACTTTACGTCTAGGGGCCTTACAAGCACATTGAGATGCACAGGTTCACGCGTTGTGAAGACGTAGCTGCCAGAAATCTGAGTGTATATTTGGAACCTAAAAAAGATCAGGATGATTGTGTGAAACTGTATGGTTTTTGGAATACAACTATCGACATTGGTGATAATATGGAGGTAAGTAAATTCAACTGCATTAATAAAGTTACATTGGACTCGTAACACCGCATCTTTTGTGAGGTAGTGTATGTAGGTGTGTGTAAGTAGGGGTGAGACAAGGACAAGAAATAGGAAAAAATGATCTGAATCTGCTCCGTGGCCCGTTCCTTAGGCTACTGCTCCCCTGGTGTTGATCGAAGAAACTACGGAAAACCATTGATCAGGGCAGCCGGGCGCCAGAATTCTTCAGGCAATAGTTGAATTCAACCTAGCTATTTTGCTGATGTCGATAAACCTGCCATCGTCGGTATTGGAAACGTAGGCCAACCGGTTTGACGTCACTTAGGATATAATGGTTTGACAAGTGCAATAATGTATACAAATCGATGCAAATGTGCATGTTAACGGCGTAAGACATATTTTTAAACAATTACATTTGTGTTGTTTTTGGAAACCAAAGAATACATCGAAATGAATTTTACTTCATATTAAAGAGTGCCATTACCGTAGGAGAAAGTAAAAGCAATTGTGGAACACATGTGGTGACGAAATTTCGGTTATGTTATTATATGGGTTTTTGAGGAATGTAGTGGGGTGTGTCAATTGCAAGATTCCTTGACTTTCTGCGTGAAATGTAATAACGAACCTAGAATCTTGCAGTTGGGTATTCTAAAAATATTTTCTTACAATCTTTTTTTGTAAATTAGCACCATCCATCGGTTTTTACTTTCTCGTATACGCATGGAGGAATATATGTAGTATGGAGAGTTATGTAATGCTGCGGAAAATCTATTTCGAGATTTGGACGGAAATATAACACAGATCACAATAATCACAAATGAAAAATATAACACAAATGAAAAATATAATTTATTTTTCTCAAAGCTTTCATTTCTCTTTAACGCATGCTTTCCTATTAAAAAGAGAAAATTAAACATTTCACGAAAAAGTAATACTTCGATCACAAAAGGAATTAGAACATCGTGTAAAAATAAACGTACTCTCTACTTTATTTCTAAACGTCATGACGTTTCTCAAGATTTCCTTATCTACTTTAAAAAATACAAAACATTGTAACGAAAAGTCATAAGGCAGGCTAAAATCATGAAAAACGATCAGGATATTTTGAACTCAAATAATAAAACAAAAGCAATGTGGAATATAATAAAAAATACTACCGAATCAACTAGAAAACCCGTAGAGAATGTTGTTTTATAATATAACGATATAAATGTGAACGATCCGGCAACAGTGGCTAATCTCTTTAACCAATACTTTTCGAGAATTGCTGCCGATCTCACTAAGAGTCTTCAGGCACAAAATTCAAAAACAAACAGTTCACCCAAAATTTTAGACACAATGTTCGTTTCCGAAACTTCTTCCTATGAAATTCTCAAAATAATCGGTAAACAAAAAATAAATATTCGTCCGGTTTAGATGAATTCCCGGATTCTTTGTTAAAGACTTGTGCGTATGCCATTATACACCCGTTAACTCACATATTTAATGCATCTTTATGAACTGGAACGTTTCCAGATATTTTCAAAACAGCTAAAATTAAGCCGCTCTTCAAAAAAGGCAACAAAAATGAAATTCAAAATTATCGGCCTATTTCTCTTCTATCAGTTTTTTCAAAAATATTAGAGAGACATTTTTACGTACGAATGGAAACCTTTCTCAGTAAACACGACGCGCTTTCAGATTGCCAACATGGATTTAGAAAATCTAAATCAACGGAAACGGCTATATTTTCTTTTCTTAAAGATGTCGCCTCATCATTGGATCAAAACGAGGCACCTATTGGATTAGATCTCTCAAAAGATTTTGACTTCATTGATCATGACATTTTACTTTCAAAATTACCTTCATATGGACTCTGTGGTCTTGCTCTAGATTGGTTATGTTCGTACCTTAAAAAAGAATCTCAGAGAGTGGAAATACCTTACTGGAATGATGGAACATTACGTACGCACCTTTCCGACTCTTTGCCCGTTGCATGTGGAGTTCCTCAAGGATCGATTTTAGGCCCTATTCTGTTCCTACTTTACGTAAACGATATGCCCTCGACGATTCGAAACGGAAGAACGGTTCTCTTTGCGGATGATACGAACATCCTTTGCAATAAAGAAACCGTAAATAGTACAATATCAGATGTTTCAAATTGGTTCCGAAATTATAAATTAATAGTAAACGAACAGAAAACGGTTTTAATGCAGTTTTACATTTCAAATAAACAATTCTGTGCCCCATTGATAATGAACAGTGTTCCATTGACTGATGTTAAGGCAACAAAATTTTTAGGTCTCTCAATTCAGTCAAACCTTAAATGGAACGTCCATTTAAATGAATTGAACACAAAATTAAGTTCATTATGCTACGCGTTCAGAATTCTTGCAAATTCAGTCAGCCTTCATACTGCTCGTTGTGTATACTTCGCGAATGTTCGTTCCCACCTGAGATATGGCATAATATTCTGGGAAATACATCTTATAGCTCCCAGACTTTTAGATTACAAAAACGAATTGTACGAATAATAACCAAATCCCGCCGACGTGATTCATGTAAGTCTCTCTTCATTAATCTAGGAATTCTACCATTACCGTGTCTTTTTATTTAAGAATCAGTGGTTTTTGTAAAAAATGACTTGCTCAAGGGCGGGAATATATTTTCAGAAAATGCCGAAGTCTATTACTATAACACTCGACGTAGAAATCATATTCATCAGGTGACAGTATCAACAGCTCATTACAAAACATTCACATACAATTCATGTACATTATTTTACACCACGTTGCCAGATGACATTAAACGATTAACTTCAATAGAAAAGTTCAAATCCCAAGTGAAATCGTTTCTGCTGCATAACTGTTTCTATACAATTAGAGACTATACTGAGCATCACAAGAAAAGTATATTAATTTTACCAATGATACATAATGCATTATTTACCATTTGGACTGAAATTTTAAACTGCATATCCGTGTCTTCACAAATTCAGTGGGAAATACAATTATTCAAATTATCGTTTCCATGTTGTCGCGTCAGTAAGTAATAAGAGCCAAAATTTTTTTTTTAAAATTTTTTTTTTTTTTTAAAAAAAAGAGCCAAAATTTATTGCTTGTTTATCCTTGAAAATAGATTTTATTATATGGGAGTTTTTTTTTCTTCCTTTCAAAAATTCAAAATTTAAGTAGTATATGACTTTGTGTAGGGATCACAGAATTTTGAAAATTCACTTTCCCCATAGCACGTCATACGCAGTTTTCAACTGTTTTTTGACGTAAAATAAATAAATAAATAAATAAATAAATAAATAAATAAATAAATAAATAAATAAATAAATAAATAAATAAATAAATAATTAAATAAATAAATAAATAAATAAATAAATAAATAAATAAATAAATAAATAAATAAATAAATAAATAAATAAATAAATAAATAAATAAATAAATAAATAAATAAATAAATAAATAAATACATGTTTTGGGGAACACTGATACCGAAAATTTTAAAAGGTTCCTAGGGCTGCATGTGAAGTACCCCCAAATTTTAAAGACTGTTTTTCAAAATTTCAAAGTTTTAACTAAAGCTGTCTAGGCACGAGTTTCTTAAATTTGGAAAGAATCGTACATGTGATTTAGGCGCTAGTAGTGTTCACAAACGGACGGACGGACGGAAGTTTTGAAATTTGAAACACTTTTTAGGTATTAGGGGACGCTAAAACGCGTATTTCCGTTGAAATTTCGAAATCGATTTTCCGCAGCATTACATAACTTTCTTTTCACTATGTCTATTACTCCGCATATACGTATGTATATGAGAAAGTAAAAAAAAACAAAAACAAGATTTTTACAAAAACGGCTCCAAAGTTTTCTTTAAATTTTTGGTAGGGGTAGAACCAAGTGCCCGTATCTTTTAACATTAACTCCATTAAGGTCTATCCTTTGTTTTTGTTTTTCAAAAATTACAAAAATGATTTTTAACTAGTCTCTCACGTCAGTATTATTTTTACATTCGACGCAATTTCTTCACATAATTGTATTCATGAGTACATAAGCTTTAAATAATGGGAAATTACGTTTTTCGAAAACTAAACAGTTTGCTGTTAAAAAGATCTCAAAATCTTATTTTAATGTACATAAGGTTCAGATTCTTTTATTTAAGGTCGAATCAATAGCTTAGGTCATTAGCGACCACTATTGGTGTTAACGGTATGGTAACTATGAAGATGAACCGAAATGGTGATGATAAGGGGTGAAAGGGCGAATACAAATTCAACAATGCCCAAGGCGGGACTCGAACCCGCGACCCTTCGGTCCCAGATCACTACGGCACTACTGCCTTAGAGATCTCGGCCACCGGGCCGACATAATGTAGAGATTGTCATTAAATTCATTATGGAATATAACATTGATGTAAGGTACAATACGTTTTTATTGACTATCACCTTGTAAGTGTATTAGTTACAAAACATTACATAACGTTTGGGAGATAGATTACGTCCATCTTCAGATGCTGCAATAAAAACACATTTTACAATTAAAACGTTATAGGTTGTACTGATACAACTATTATCTAAAGCAAATACATACATACATTATTGTAGTTAACCTTCACAGTCTCGGTTGGACGCAAGGTCCATTATTGTAGTATAGAATGATAGTAGTAAAAACCACTAAAGTTAACATCTACAAATATGTGGTAGTCTATATTGTCTATAAACAAAATCAAATACAATAAAATTAATTACTCTTAGAACTGCAAAATTATTAAAATCAATTTATATTTTCTATATGACACAGTACAACAATACAAATCGATTGAAATTAATTTTCCACAGCATTACATAACTTTCTGTACACTACGTATATTCGTATGTACTCCGTATATACGTATGTATACGAGAAATTAAAAACGAATTTCACAAAGAAATCACCATTATAAAATATATAGCGAGTAATGGATATAACCCAAAATTAATAGACAAACTTGTTTCATCTAAAGAAACGAATATATTATTAAAACATATTTTTCCTGTGGATTTTTCTGATAAAAACAAATAATGCTTCATTCGTATTCCCTGTACTGGTAATGTATCACAACGGTTAGGTCAATAACTCTAAAAATTAGATATAATTAAAGTATGTTAAAAAAGAAATAAAAAATTATCGACAATAATCTACAAAGAGGTAGTAAAAATCAAGCAAAAAATGGAGTTTAGATCCTGAATTTTAATGAATGCAATGCACGGTATGTAGGCCAGGTACTTTAGTATGTGTAAATTTGACCATGTTAGCTGACCAAGTATTATCTTCATTGAAACTAATAATTAATATGTAAAATACATTGGATTAATTTTACATTTGTGAATGTTGTAGATAACATGGCGTTGCTTATACCACTAAAGATTCCCAGAAACTAGTTTCGTTATGGTGTTTAGTGTATAATAAGTTAATTCCGAACAGGGTATAATTGTTCATGAAAAAACCTATTACACAATTTTTAACCCAACAATGTGATATCTAATACATATTATCCTTAGCTAATAACTTACCTTTGCCATATGTGCGCGTAGAATAATACAGTATGAAAGTGTGTAAAATTACAGGTAATCTCAACAATATGGAGATGGGCTACCACAACGTGGGCAAAAGTGTATGTTATAAGTGAAAAGAGTTTTTGTACAGCAGCGGAAAAAACGATACCTGATGTCTTGGGAGAGATGCAAAAAAGTTTTGGTAAAAGCGGATATGAATGTCCTATCCCAGCGGTAAGTACGATGAAAATTTCTATCATTTTTACTATCGTATTTTCAATATATAAAATCAGTTTATCAGATTTGAACGGAATTATGCCTATGGGGGCTTGCTAGAGAACGCTCACTAGGACGGCCCGCCCACGAAGCCCAAGCTTTTGACGTTTGAGTGTGGTAAATATACTCGTAGAAGTTCACCCTTTGAAACATCGAAATAATTATCATTCCGAAGAATTTTTCCCATCAATTTTGGAAAAATTGGATACTATAGAAACTTTAACAACATATAATTAACAAGTGCTTTAATCAATCATACCACATACATATGAATAGTAATATCAAATTAGTATTGCACCAAATCACTGAATTGAATTCCCCATGCACATATGATGCGCTCCGTTCAAAATACTGTTCACAGTATTTAAGCCATTCAAAAAAATTGATCTGGAACATTTTTTCTAATAAAAAACCTTGCAGTGTTGTCTCAAAAGCTTTTAAAATTAGATAGTGGAAGATTTTTGTAACCCTGTTTCTTTTTATTCTTATTCTTCTTCGCCACCAGGATCATCATAATCATTTTCATTATAATTCCTCTTTACCGAACAAACAATATCATCTCTTGGGTATTCTGTCACGATGTAATCCTCGTCCACAAGAAAAAAATTAAACATAATTTACAGTATAAACAGTAGATTTCTTTTTTGGCAATAAATATAATCAAATAAGAAACTGAGTTCGCTATAAACAAATATTTTTCTCTATATAGAAAATTTTGTAAACGCAATTTCCACGGAACAGAAAAAAATACTTTATAGAGAATTTCGATATATACACTAAAAACTATTAGAGCCATCATACTCCCCATGATTATGAATAGTACGAAATTGGTATTGCATACATACCTCACCAAAACACTGAATTGAAATTCCTCCCTCCCTCCCAAAAAATTATATTTGTTTCATATATGATGCCCTCCGTTCAAAATACTATTCACCCTTCTTAAGCCATTGAAACACTTGATCTAAAACATTTTCACTAAATCAAAAACTCTGCAGAATTGTCTCTGTTTCTTCTTCTTCTCTGTCAATCTGTTTCTTCTTTTTTCACTCTTTCTTTCTGTTTCTTCTTTTTCGCCACCAGCATCATCGACGTCATCATCATCATATTCATTTTCATTTTCGAAGAAATAAAAGAGGTCATCTTCGTCAACATATTAGCTTAATATTATCTTAATAAAGCTAATATGTTGACAAAGATGACCTCTTTCATTTCTTCGTATAAGAACGTCAACAACACCAAATCAGAATTCCCACAATTTTCTTTTTCATTTCCATTCCTCTTTATGGAAATAACATTATCATCTCTTTGGTATTCAGACACGATATAATCCTCGTCCACAAAACATAATATACAGCGTGCACTCTTCAGTTCTTTTTTAGTCAATAAAAATAGTCAAGAAAGAAAATGAGTGCGGTATAAACAAATAAATTTCGATATATAGAACATTTTGTAAACGGAATTTTCAAGGAACAGAAAAAAATTGATTTATAAAGAATTTCGATATATCTACTAAAGAGCCAAAAAAGTTGTACACCTGCCTAACATCGCGTAGAGTCCCCGTGAGCGCGCAGAAGCGCCACGACATGACGTGGCACGGACTCGACTAATGTCTAATGTAGTGCTGGAGGTAACTGACACCGTGAATCCTGCAGGGCTCTCCATAAACTTCTAAGAGTACGAGGGAGTGGAGATCTCTTCTGAACAGCACGTTGCAAGGCATCACAGATTCCTCAATAATTTTCATGTCTGGGGATGTTGGTGGCCAGTAGAAGTGTTTAAATTTAGAATATTGTGTCTGGAGCCACTTTGTAGAAATTCGGGACTTGTAGGCTGTCGCATTGCCTTGCTGGAATTGCTCAAGTCAGTCGGGATGCACAATGGACATGAATGGGTGCAGGTGATCAGACAGGATGCTTACGCGCGTGTCACTTGTCAGAGGCATATATATATATATATATATATATATATATATATATATATATATATATGACGTATCAGGGGTTCCATATCACTCCAACTGCACACGCCCCATACCATCACAGAGCCTCCACCAGCTTGAACAATCCCCTGTTGACATGGAGGGTTCGTGGATTCATGAGGTTGTCGCCATACTCGTACACGTCCACTCGCTCGAAACAATGTGAAACGAGACTCATGAGACCAGGCAACCTGTTTACAGTCATCGACAGTCCACCGTCGGTGTTGACGGATCCGGGCGAGGCGTAAAGCTTTATTTCGTGCAGTCATCAATGGTACGCGAGTGGGCCTTCGGCTCGGAAACTCCATATCGGCAATGTCTCGTTGAATAGTTCGCACACTGACACTTGTTGATCGCACGATGACACTTGTTGAGCATTGAAATCTGAAGTAATTTGCGGAAGGGTTGCACTTCTGCCACGATTCTCTTTTGTCGTCATCGGTCCTGTTCTTGCACGATATTTTTTCGGCCGCAGCGATGCCGGAGCTTTTATGTTTTCCGAATTCCCGATACTCACAGTACACTCATGAAATAGTCTTACGAGAAATTCCAAATTTCATCGTAACCTCGGAGGTTCTATGCTCCATCTCTCTTGCGCCAACTATAAATCACGTAGAAACTCACTTAAATCGTGATAATCTCTCAATGTATCAGCAGTACCCGATCTAACAACTGTGCCAGACTGAGGTTGTCTTATATAGTCGTCACCGACCGCAGAGCCGTATTCTGATTGGTTCCAAATTTCATTATTTCAGTGCGCATGGCTGGGTTCAGTATTTTGGCTCTTCAGTGAAAAGTTTCGATACATGGAGGTGCGACTGTAGTTTATTTTATGTGGTAGCTTAGTATTTACATACTACGCCGGCGAATCAAAAAGTAAGTTACACTAGCTCGCGGTGAGAACGCATTGTGTATTGCGTCTGTGGGCAATGCCGAGCAAGTTACACGTTGTTGCCACGTCCGATGGAAAGATTGGTGAGGCATTCAGTTGTCTTTTATGTGCAGAGGGGACTAGGATCAATGGCGCGTCAACTAAATGTTCACTCCAAATTGGATGAGCGGTCAACGTTCAGATTGTGGGAATTCTAATGTGATGTTGTTGACGTTATTACATGAAGAAATAAAGGAAGTCATCTGTATTAAGTTGACGGTGAAGACTTCCTTTTTTTTTCTTCAAACGATCAGATTTCTATGGGCTACACGGCTCAATTCCATAGACATTCATCGTAAAATCACTGGTATACATGGTGAGAATACAATTTCTCACCCAATTATTGTAAAGTAGTGTAAGGAATTTGACGCAGGACACCTGGATCTCATGAACGAATATCGCGAAGCAAGTGGACGATATGGCAACGTCCCCCATATGATGCACTCTTAAGGACATGCGATTAGTGTTCGGTAAGCTGAAAAAGGATCTCATTGGACCATTTCGAAACGATGAAGAGGTGAAACCAACTGTTTCCAGATAGCTACATAGTGCTCAAGGTGATTTCTACGCATCCGGAATGGAAAAGTTGGTTGACAGTTACGAGAAATGTTTGCAGTATCTTGAGGACTATATAGAAAAGTGAATTTACATTGTGTGTAGTCATAGCTGTATTACCTATGTGTAGGTGGTTTTATAAATGGTCATAACTTGGAAGTGTAACTTACTTTTTGATCGTATTTTAAGGGCATTGGAATTGTTTTGTATTGGTGAAACAAGTCGATCGTGGTATGCTCCTGTCAAACCAAATCTAGCAAAGAATCTCTTTCTTCGGTGTTTTAATTTCCATTTGAGAAAACACTAAGAGAAAAGTGAAAGCCATATTTGTTTCTTCAATGAGATCTGTAGAATATGGAGCCAATCTTGAGACGTTGGATTTAGGCACTACCTATCGAAAGATGAACACACGTTTTTATATAAAGAGTTGCGTTGGTACAATAACTCATGTTTTCTCGTATTATGTTTTCTCGGAAATAGTTACATGATATATACATATTGTAATTTCTGCCATAAAAACTCAATTATTACTAAAAAAATCAATTGAAAAGAAGCTTTTTGGGGGTGCATATCTGCGAATATTTGGATAGCCCAGGAACAGTACTCATTTCTTACTTTTACTACAATTCATAAATTTAAATTTGCAGTATATGTAGCACAATATACAGAAAAGGAAGAGTATTATTTCACACAAGTTTACCTTGATTACATCAAAATGAGCTAACAATTTCTGAATAGTAGTGTAAGAGATCAAAACTTCAATTTATCAAATCTTATTTCAAGATCTGGTTCTCCCAAACACATTTTATTAGAAAAGGTTAAAAATAAACTCAGTAGCCTACTTGCTGTTGTAGGATAAAGCTGAAATAATTTTGAATTTTAGCAATTTTCGAAAAACCAGTGATTTCAATTAAAACTGAGACCTGCACGATTATCTTAAGCGTCCTTTACCACATCTGAGGTCCATATTTAATCAAAACATTTGGTGCCATTACTTTTGAAAATTCTGTTAGTGTCCTAGGGGCTTCCTACAAAGTACCCCAAACTTAAAACGTCAGTTTCAAATTAATGAGGCCATGACATCGGACATATTGAATGGGGAATATGAATTTTTGGAGAAAATTCTATTTACGGTTTAGCCGCTAGTGTTTTTCACAGACAGGCGGACTTATATTTTGCCGCCAATTTTTCAGCATCAAAGACACACAAAACATGGGTTCTTATTACACAACGTGTTAAGAGGGAGTAATTTACAACATTAAGTGACAATATTTATTCAATTTTTCGTTGCCATAATATTGTCATAATTCGTTGCGACAATATGAGTTTCGTGGAAAATTCGTCAATTCTCCCGCAATATTACAATAATTTATACCGCGTAAACAGTGCCGGGAAAGTAAAACTACTTCTCCTGAATAAGCAACCAGGAAGGAAAATTTTGAATATGTTAAGTATACAAGAATTCAATATAAGTATATTACGAATACAACCAAGAATGTCACTTTTCTGTACCTAGGATTCTGAAGCATACGTTTCAATACAAAGTCTAACTTTTCTGTCCGTTCAATCTTTACTTTCTTGTATACGTACGTATATATGGCGTACTTTACGTAGTATAGAGAAGGTTATGTATTGCTGCGAAAAATCGATTTCGCGATTTGAACGGATTTGAATGCACATTTTGGGGTCCCCTGATACCCAAAAAATGGTTTATTTTCAACACGCCCATCAGTCCGATTGTCCGTCCGTGATCACCATAAGCGCCTAACCCATACGTAAGATATATTTCAAAATGGATTTTACCCAGTACATCTGACTCGACTCGAGGCGCTGCGATTTCGAAAACTTTTTTTAAATTTAGGGATACTTTACATAAACCCCCACGGACATTTTAAAATTTTTGTCGAAAAAGGCAACAATTATTTTCTTTAGATTTCTTGTAATAATGCCCGATTGTCACGGTTGGCTCTCTATTTTCAAAAACTGGAAAAGTTCGAATTTTTTCGGCGTCCTCTTACGACTACAAAACTGAAGAAAGAGATTTATCTTTCAAATAAAATTTCTTGCCCTTAATTAGTTCTTTGTTTAAGGTCGTGTAGAGTTTTCGCGCAATATTGCAAGCAATATATTCAATTTTAAAAAAGCAGCTAAAACCAGATTTTCTCAAAAACGGCTCAAAATTTTTATATTTATAGTATATGTACTTCAAAAAATGTCATAAAGGTTCTTGAAAACTCAACTCTTTCCTGTGAAATGAGCAAAGGTTTTTTTTTTTTTAAATTTTTCATAACTTTCTGAAGGTAACATACACATTTACAGCAATTTGAATATATTATTGAATTTGTGAGTGGTAGTGCTTCAAATGACTGCCAATGAAGGGTTTTTGAAAATTCTAACATTAACTGTGTTATAGAGCTTCCAATGTCTCATTTTGGATAACGCTTAACCGCCAATTTCTTAAAAATGACCCCTTATTTTTCAAAGGTAATTCCACGAGTGGTTTGGAAATTGTCGATAAACCCAAACTCCCGAAGCGGGGACGGGATTTATACACAATTTCCAAACCACGAGTGAAATTTACTAAGACTATTTCACGTATGAAATTTCATAAATATAATGTACCATTATTAATTAACTTTGTTTTATTCAAATATTTTTACATCAAACAGAAGTATATACATAAGGGCAATTTTAAACAACAAAATAAACATAAGACAAACTAAGAGCGAAATTACTTGAAAAAACAGTTATTGAGTACACAATCTTTAAAATTTAAGTTCGAAGGAAACGTGGTTTGTTTGCTTATTTTTAAGGAATATGTTGAATTTGAAGCGCTACTATGTCTTAATTTATTAATAATTGAACAATGGTGTTCCTCAGTCATTTTGAAATATGTCTTGAGTGACGATTATATAACCTCTATCTGCAGACAAAACAAGGCCCAAAATTTATCACCTCCTAGGAGTTGATAATCAATAACTGATAAATATACACTGTAAAGTCGTCTCTAATTGGCTGGTAGAGTTCCAGTTCTTGCACACTATTGGCTTAAATTTCATGAGTGGAATAGTCAACGAAAATGTCCATGTAGGACGAGGTTCCACCCTTCAATAATATTCTAAACGAATCTTTGTGTTCTACATTTTGGATTGCGAGAAGTTCTGGAAATTTAAAAAACAAATTTTGGACAGCAGTAAGTGGCAGCTTGCAAGTGGATGGGGTCAGTTCGAAGAGCTAGCCCTTAACAAAGAAATTAGAAAACTAATTACTACGGGAACGTTTCTGCCATTCTGTAGCAGCACTAGTTTCTGTATACTATGAACTGTGCGACAAAGTGAAAACAAGTGTGCATTATCAAATGTTGCTCTAATAAAGACCATTTTCTGTTTTTTAGGGTGAATATTATATGAACGGGTTTAATACCATATTGCCTCCTTTCAAGAAGTTTCCAAAACTCCCCCTAGGAAAATTTAAAGTTGATTTTTTATTAAAGTATGAAGAAGCTGATTACGGCTGTTTTCAACTTGTAATAACTGTTGTGCCTGAAGACAATAAGAAAGCGATCTTCGGTCGCTAGCTAAATGTAAAGAGACTTGTTTCATGACTGGTATATGAATCGTGCACAAACGACGCACAAACTTCCATGCATAATATTTTTTCTTTAGCACATACGTTTTTTATGTACAAGTGAGTAAATATTTTACATTTATACAATTTATATTATGAAAATTAAAAAAAAATTTTTTAATTTTTTAATTTTTTTTTTTTAATAAATTGAATAATACTGTCCTTGGCACCTTTTTTCCATTTAAAGGTTAAACCTTTTTTTTTCCCTAGGTTTTTGGAAAAGGAATCCAAGTGAAAATGAACATACAGAACGTTATTAATCATTTTATAGACAAGAATTTCAGCAACTGTTTGAGACGATCTCGATAGTTATGACATACTTTTTAGAATATCCATTGGTTTTTTAGAAATCAAAAACGTATTTATCTGTAATTATTCTTTGAAGAAAATTAAAAAAAAAGTATATTACAGGGGTTGTTATGCTCGCTTTTTTAGGTATAACTATAAACTAACATGAACAATACTAACAGGAAGAATTACAAATGTATTGACCCCATTTACGTGAAATATTTACATATATTGCTAATCTTTTCATAAGAATGGAGCTTTTGATTTTTACACTTAACTCTTCACATTTCGAAAATATATCCACTGGAGGAGTAAGTAATTGCGGGCCGGTGAATTGTGGATTTCATGGGAGGTTGCTTACTTCACCACTTACCTTGACATCTTGCTCCTTGTGTATACTTTGCGAATGTTCATTCCCACCTGAGATATGGCATAATATTCTGGGGAAATACATCTTATAGCTCCCAGACTTTTAGATTACAAAAACGAATTGTACGAATAATAACCAAATCTCACCCACGTGATTCATGTAAGCCTCTCGTCATTAATCTAGGAATTTTACCATTACCGTGTCTTTTTATTTACGAATCAGTGGTTTTTGTCAAAAATGACTGTGGGAATATATTTTCCGAAAATGCCGAAGTCTATTACTATAACACTCGACGTAGAAATCATATTCATCAGGTGACAGTATCAACAGCTCATTACAAAACATTCACATACAATTCATGTACATTATTTTACACCACTTTGCCAGATGACATTAAACTATTAAATTCAATAGAAAAGTTTAAATCCCAAGTTAAATCGTTTCTGCTGCATAACTGTTTCTATACAATTAGAGAGCTGAGCATCACAAGAAAAGTAACATTAATTTTAACAATGATACATAATGCATTATTTACCATTTGGACTGTATAAATGAGTATAAACAACCTGTAACAACTATTGTACTACAGCTTCCGGGAAAAATGACACCCATCTCGATCAGGTTTTTCGTCCAGTTTCCCTGATCCATTGAGCAAATGCTGAGATGGCCCCTTGTTTTGCTTCTGGACATAAATGTAACTTCATTTTCTGTGCACGTCTTCTAGAATTCAGTGGGAAATACAATTATTCAAATTATCGTTTCCATGTTGTGGCGGCAGGAAGTAATAAGAGCCAAAATTTATTGCTTATTTATTCTTGAAAATAGATTTTATTTCATGGGAGTTTTTTTCTCTCTTTCAAAATTCAAAATTTAAGAAGTATATGACTTAGTGTAGAGATCACAGAATTTTGCAAATGTGCACACAATTCACTTTCCCCATAGCACGTCATACGCAGTTTTTAACTGTTTTTTGACGTAAAATAAATACATAACATAAATACATAACATAAATACATCTACATAAATAGTAGATGAAACTTCCGATGCTTCACGAATGCAACAAGTGTCGATATTTGCGCGGACTGTTTTGAACGATTTAACAATTCAAGAGATTTTTGTGGGTTTTTATCAGACACATAGTACAACATTAAACACTTTATTGAAAATCACTGAAGACATTTTTATTCGATTTGACTTAAATTTGAATCATTTACAAGGACGTTACGATGGGGCATGTAACATGAGAGGCAAAATTTCTGGTTTGATAAGTCTTATAATTGAAAAAGAACCTCGAGCTTTATTTGTGCACAGCACACACCCTTAACCTTGTTGTATAAGATGTAATGGAAGATGTCTATAGTGCAAGAAACTTTGTTGGTACCTTCAAAGAACTAGTAAATTTCTTAAGAAATTCGCCAAAGCGATTAGCAATCTTCAAAGATTTGCAATCAGAAACGAGTCCTACTATATCTCCGTTTTGCCCAACCAGGTAAAATATCTTATTAATGTTGTAGTATGAATATTAAAATATGTATTTATATGAATGTGTTATAATTTCATTGTTTATTTAGGTGCTGTATGCGAGTCAAATGTCTTAAAACTGTTCAAGCAGGCGACAATTATAAAGCCGCTTAAACATTTTTCGAACAATTGGAATACGACAGATATGCGGACTCTAGCGTCTCAGCATAAGCAGCTGAATTTTGAAGAAATATGATGTCATTTGATTTCTTCTCTTTATTGCATATTTCGATTGCAATTTTTGAATGTATCTAAGTGTTAAACACCCAACTTCAAAAACTTGAGTTGTGCGTTAGTGAAGGCTATAAAATGATTAAAATTGTTGAAGATCAAACGAACGAAATGCGAAATTCACAATTTGAAAGTCTATGGAATAATGTTTTCAAAGAAGCGGCACATTTAGACATTGATGAACTGGAAATAAAACGAGCAGAGGAAGTTCCTAAACGGTATAAATATTCGTCTACAGAAACCCACCATAATTTTTCTAATGAGTCCGATTATTATAGAAAAATATTTTTTTAAATATTAGACCAAGTTCCTTATGTCGTTTAAAACCAGCTTTGATTCTGATACAATGTCATTTTTAAATACATGCGACAATTTTGTAATTGGAAAGACTTCTGAGGTAGATGCTATTGTAGAGTTTTATATTCAAAATGAAGACGAAGAATTTAACTTGGATCGAAGTAAGCTTATACTTCATCGTGACATTTTTTAAATATAGGATCGAAACAAAATTATGCAAAGTACGAAAAGCAACATTTGCATTAAAATAGTTTATTAGATATTGAAATAAATTTTGTAAACGGTGCGTAAATGTTATTGTAATCTTAAAACATATAGGGTATATATATTATTATGTTAAAAATGTGTATTTTGAATTCTCTCTTTTCACCCTATCCCCCCCTAATTCTAATTTACTCCATACGCCAGAAAATTTTGAATCGCCGGCCCAGGTCACTGTTCAATGTTTCTCAGGGATTAAGGGGATAAAAACAAAGCTGGTTAAAATTTAACCACTGCACTCTTAGATCGTATACATTCCACTTAAGATGTTCTTACCCGAAGCGATCTTGCTAACTGCTCTGAAAAGTCGTATTTGCCTGTGCCAAATTCTCACTCAGCGTTACCACTGCCCCATAAGGATAATTCCAAAGTTTCACTGCCACATCGTGATTTTACTTCAGATTTTCGGCCCAAAGAGAATTTACAAACAATGACAGGTTCACGTGTGACACTCGGAGAAAAAAAATGTCAACGTCACCTCCGGAGCAAATGCCTGTGGTTTCAGGTGAAGGGTATCAAGGTCAAGAGAGACCTCTGAAAGATGCGAAAGGTGCGCGATATCGTCTGTGAAACGTATATTTGCACAAACCAAACTTCCTTTCTCTTCTCTGCCTTACTCGCACTGAAAATTTACATACCAGAAGCTATGGATTGCATCGTCGCCTTGCTCTTTTATTTGCAATACCGTCGGTATTTATGGAGAGGCTCATTTCAACGCGATGCAATACAGCCATTTACAGAGGTCTCTATAGATAAAAATGTTTGACAATTCTGAATTATTTGTTTGGGTGATTCTTTATGAAAAATATACATGAAATATGAAGAATTAAATAAAAAAACTTCCAGGAAAACGGAAAAAGTAATATGTAAAATATGTTATTTTCGATAAAATGTAAATATATGTACTTTCGCTGAAAATATGTAAAAAATATGTACTAAAAATCAAAGTTTTTTGGCACTAACCGATATGAAACGTGAATATATCATTTATTCGACTTGACAGAGTTACGTTAGGAAAACATGTTCTTAAATAATTATACGAGCCGAGGGTATTTCTCCCTCTCTCTCTCTCTTTTATATATATATATATATATATATATATATATATATATATATATATATATATATATATATATATATATATATATATATAAAATGTAATGCAGCTCTTAGTGACAGCTCAGTGACCTTTGCCGACTACTTGGCTGGTAGGGTGTAAGAACTCGAAAACCGCACCTCCGGAACGTACGCGTATCCAGCTACTTGGGGGCGCGAGGGAGAGGTTGTCCTCTGGATATAGGCACCCGACCTGCTATAGAACGATTTTCCTAAGGATGAGCCAAAGTGACAGTTCGCTAAAACAAGTGAACATCACATGTATTTCAGAGAAGTATTCCTCCGCCGTGACAGCTGTTCAGCCACGCCTCTTCGTAAAGAGTTTGGTTATGGCTCCTGAGAAGACATCACTATCCAGAAGTCTAAGAGTTTCACTGATGTATATGCAGGAAATATTTAAATTTAATTTCGTATTTGGAAAATCTCTAAACATGCTCTCACAATCAGTAAAAGAAAACTGCCACGAATGTAAAAAGAAAGCTCTCAATCACAGCGCGCCACACAACAGCACGAAGCCCGGAACCGCGTGCATCGGTACGCATCTCCCATTCAAGTCTCGGTTTTAAAATAAACATAACATTTATCACATAAAAAGTAAATTCAACGTAATATAGAAAGGAAAAAGAATTTTTACAGAAGAGCACATAACACTGCACTTCCTAATTTCAATTATTTCTCGCGGAGCACTATATTTTTGTCAGACGAGGACATCACAAAAGGAAACGTCGAAGCCATTTACAAGTTAGCCAACTGCAAACGAACAAATGCAGGAAGGGAGTCCATTGGGCTCGAGGGCACGACGACCACGTAACCTCCAGTTATGTTGCCAGCCCTGGCTGTCACTTTGGCTCATCCTTAGGAAAATCGCTCTATACATGGGTAGTGATAGCAACTTTTACCAAATCATCGAAGTCTCGATACATCGCTACAGGGTTTCGATGTCGATGGCAACATCGACGACAATAAACATGCTATTTTCCTATCCATTTTTCAGTACGTAAAAGGGATATATTTTTTGGTTACCAGCATGTTTATAGTATGTAAAAATTATTATCGAATGTAAATATAAAATTAACTGTAAAGAACGTCGTGTTTTTTTATCGATTACATGTTTCACTGCCGATTCAGCCAATGACACACCTGGCGATAACATACATTCTTAACACGAACAGCTTCTGAGATTGCACAAGCGAAATGTGCAGCGTGGTAAAAAGATGACGCAAAACAATGATATTGCTGTGAACTGTTGCTACTCTACAACGTGCTTAAAGCCCTTTATTCAAAAAGAACACAAATTAAAAAACATCCGATATTTTTGCACTAAAACATCGAAATGACGAAAACCTCGAAAGCAAAATATCGATATTTATGGTGGAAAACATCTGTTTTAAAGCCATCGATGCTGTAAACCTACACTGTACATGGGCTTATGGTTGGGATGGCGTGAGGCGGTATGGTGCTCCGTGGGTTATGACAGGCGGTCAGTTGATGAAGGAGCGTTTTGGTGCGCAGTTGTGCAGCGGAAGGGGTCGCGCAGTGATATACAGGACGTCTCCACTAGAACGGGTTTACGAATCCCGGCACTGAGGTATGCAACATGCCATCTTCACTCCCCTGTGTGCAGAACTGTCAGATTTGACTAGGCAAATGGCCGCCCTGTTGCTCTAGTAAGAAAAAAACTTTCGTGGCCGATATGTAGACAACTCAGAGTACTTGAGTTGATTACCCAGTAGTCTAGATTGTTTGGAAATTGGAATTTGAACATTCTCGTCATCAGCACGTTCTACTGAATTCATCAAATGTTGCTAGATTTGTGAATCTGGACATTACTTTACACTAGATAATACTGGCCATCAGCTGTATCATGACTGAGGTAATTAGATTCTGAATTTAAAATTTTGGTTGGGGTTCCCATGTTTGGCCTTTTTTTGATGAATAATATGGCCATTACATGGTTAATGATGATTAGATTAAATTGTATGTTGGGTGGTTGTTTTGGAATTTAAGTTCATACTATGTTTTGATAATGTGTGATTTTTGTTTGCTTGTCTCACATTTTTTATTTTTTTACTTGTCATATGTTCAAGGGGCAACTACAATTGTATTGAGTTCAATCTTTCAAAGTAAAAACATGACAACACCAAAGACCTGTTCTTATTTATTTTTTCTTCCATATATTGTAAATTTTCTAAAAGGGAGGGGATTTTCCCCCTTCTTTAATCAACGATCACCACAGCGGAAGATTGTGGCCAGCACGACACTGTTTGGGATAATCTTGAGCTTCCAGTTTCCCAACTGAGGTGGGCAACCACTACCGCAGGGTTACAGAGAGAAATGTGTCGACTCTCCATAAAAAATAGGAGTGCCGTCACAACACACTCACCCTCCATGAACGTACCTGATCGACTCCACCCTCGATTTTAATAATAAAAACATTTCGCGTGGCACAAGCCTTCGGCGCAGTACGTGAGCTGCCCGGTCCCGCCACCCTCTCCCCCCGCCGCCCCGACAAAACGCGGGCGTATAGTTTACGGCCCCGCCAGGAACCCACTGCCTGCGACGGTCTGTTTCTTGCAATTCGAGCACGAGATGCAGACCGCCACTTGCCCACGCCGAATAGATTCAAAGACAGCCGCCTTTTTTAAGGTCACCCCCCGCCCAGTGCCGGCTGTAAAAAAGTCTCCTCCATTAAAAACCAGGGAACATTTTGTAACGTATTGTACGCTCCACTCAAAATGGCGGTGCCAAAGGGATTAGACGCAAGAGCCAGGCAGGAAGTAAGAAAACAATGCGGTATTGGGAGAATTCCGAAGCTAGGGACGTGGGTGGGGGCTAATAAGAAGGAACGGAGAGCGCGGGGGTGGGGTTTGTCGAGCTGAGTGGAACCCTCGTGCGAATGCACAACTTGCGCCCAGGGCGGTGCGGAGCCGAGCGAGGCTCGCACGGCAACCAATGTGTTGGGACGCCGGGGTGGAGATTTTCCACGGGTGACCTACGTCACGGGAGCCACGTGCTGTGTGCATAAGGTTCGCTGAGGAGTGGCGCGGGCCACGAGTCAGATTACATTTTTAAGGATCGCTCCTGCGATCAGGGGAGTAGACGTTTTCCAAGAGCTAAAAGTAACTTAAATATTTATTGTACATATTGTGAATAAACCTGTACATATTTATCATTGAAGCTCGTGTCTGTGTTATTGTGTATTCCCACGACGTCACAATTTAAACGACGCTGCGGCGCAGCCGTCTCCTGCGGGAGTGGTAGCATTTAAACGCGCAATTTGAAAGGCCGTAGCATATTCTTTAAATTCGCGCGGGCGTGATACTCCAAAAGACACCCATAGGGGGGATGACGATGGCGTAGATCGCTGTGATATCTGGTGGAGTGTCGTAGACGACCACCCGGTCGTGAATCTCGCGGTGACGTTCACGTCGTTAGCTTGAAGGTGCAGGCGCTACAGGATTTGCCCGACCAGTTGGGACTACGACGCATCGACCTTCGACCTTTGGGCAGGATCAGGCGAAGGATGCTTTTCGGAGTACTCCGGATCCCACTTTAAAGTACGGCGGGAAACTACATACCACCCGTCTGGTTACCGAGGTTCCGGCGTTATCCACGTCGTTAGCTGGCGGTAACCAATGGGGAGACGGGATAGAGGGGATCGAGTTGCCTGGACCTTGGTTCAGGTAATCCCCAGTTCGGCTCTCGGATTCGTCGTGGCAGTGGACCATTACTCTGGGCAAAGAGGAGAGAACGTGTTACCGACGCACGTGAGTGGCGCATTGTTTTGACTCCGGTACTAGCCTGGATAGCTAATAGCTCTGAGCTGCCAGGGCGGCCCGACCCAGGCATTGTGTGGGGAGGTTACCGTGAAGGTGAACTGCGAGATGCAGATACCCAG
Source organism: Teleogryllus oceanicus (assembly GCA_964035755.1). Classification (NCBI taxonomy): domain Eukaryota; kingdom Metazoa; phylum Arthropoda; class Insecta; order Orthoptera; family Gryllidae; genus Teleogryllus; species Teleogryllus oceanicus. Next base: position 242,490,160 of record CAXIVR010000002.1, on the reverse strand, counting down.
CTAAAGGCGTACTTGTGCACCTGCCGGGGGGTGAGGATAAAAGGCTAGCGCCTAGGTGCCCACACCGAGGTTAATCCCCCCTGGTAAAGGACAAGTGTGTGATAGGCACACGGTAGAAAAATACACACACACACACACACACACACGCACACACTCTAAAAGACACCGCGACTTTTTCATAGACACTCGTGCGAAAGGAAGGTCCTCCCAAAACTTGCAGGATCCAGCAATTTGTAACGCGTACATGCGCGTCAGGCAAGCGGTTCTTTTGGCAAAAGAATAATGTCGAATATCGCCGTGCATGCAGCGGTGAACGCCGTTACGCTGCATCTGCATCGCATTCCACCGACAGCGTAGACGAAGAACATACACCTCCTGCGCGTGGGGCCGTGCATTAACCTTCGCACCGAAAATGCAACGGCAATTTTTTTGTCGCTTGAGCTAGAGTGTCCTTGCTTCGAGTGTCGCCCCGCCACCCGTCCCGAAAGCTGAATTTCAGCTATCGGAGCGAAGCACTCGGATCAGAAGAGGGGATCAAAGCCTTCGTTTCATTGCGTGTGAGGCCCCGGAATCACTTGCGTTTCGAATTCTGACTTTTGACTTTGCGTTTCGAAGCTTTATATTGTGCCTTCCCCCTTTTGGTATCGTCATTTACCTCGGGGTGGACCCACTCACCTGCTACCCCGGCGTCAGCTTCGTTGACAGCTTTGGCCGGCTACTCCTAATTGATACGGGGAGAATGCATGCGTAATGCGGGCTTGTGCATGCATTCATATTGTAACAATAAGGATATATATTTAAAATTTAATTTTCATTCTATGTTTCAAGGGGGATCCCCGAGGTGAAGCCTCTCATTACATTCTGGTTGTTAAACTATCTTAAAAGAAATACTTATTCTAAATGTTGATGACATTGCTGCCGCGGCGGCTCGGGCGTCGTGACAGGCAAGTCGGTTCCCGACGCCTTCTGAGGCAGTAGACGAATCGGCGGCTGTGGGCGCCTGCGTTGGCCAGCGTCGGTGGCGGAGGCGGCACACGCGAGCGCTGGATGCGCCGCGGGCGGCCTCGCACGGTGGCCTTGTCCGACGATCGAGCATCAGCTGAGCGGCGATCGTCCCCAACGCGACGTTGTCCGAGCAGCACGTTCGCGGCCGGAAATAGTAGCTGTGGCGACGGCGGCGCTAAGGGACCGCGGTCATTTCCGACCGAGCGCGAACGCATGAACGCCCTCACGTCAGCTCCCTCGTCAATACCACCCGCGCCTCCCTCCGCGATCGGAATGCCCCCGTCGACTGGCCGTCTCTCCGGCCGTGCGGTGCTTGCGGGTGACTTTGGAATGCGCCACACTTTTTCCCGAGTTTTGGGGTGCGGCGCCCGATGAGCCACGCACATTAGCTCGCCCCCCCCGCCGGCCCCTAACAGGGACCTCTTTCTGTTTCCTGTTTCCGCGTGCAGCAACCCAGCGCCGCCAGCACAGTTCCAGCCATCGACGAGCTCCAATGCACGCTCAATTTCACATATGCGACCGTCCCATTACAATATGTCAATGTCAAAAGATGAAAATATTTCTGAGAATAAATGTTTATCACTTTACCTTTCGTTCTCAGAATTAAGTATAAGTTACAACAGATTTTTTATGAGAGTAACTGTAGACTACCGAACAAAGTTCGTAATGAACAAACTGTCGTCAGAAATGTCAAAGACTACTTCTTTGAATAAAGCTAATGTTGTATAGGGAATTGAATGCAACGATTGTGATAAAACATATTTAGACAAAAATATTCGTAAGGTTCTAACTAGAATGAAAGAACGTGACAGGAACATCGAAGAAATTCCTTAAAAACAAGTCTCTATATCCAAACATCGGATAAAGTTCAACCACTTATTCAACTTACAAAATCCAAAAATATTTGCTATTGAGACCCGGAGCTATCCACGCTTAGTTTCTGAAACTTTACAGATTAAAATATAAAAATATATTAATACTGATGTCGACAATAATCATTTGACTAAAATTTACCATCTGCTTACTATATATGTCGAACATAGAAAACATAGTTCCATCTCTTTGCCGCTTTCGTACTCTGCCTCTCTCTTTCGTAGTCTTAAATTCCTCTGACTGTCATTATTTCAATTGCTCTAACCAACGTAACGAACTTTTTTTGCCCATCAAGGGACACAGTTCACTGTATCATCATGTTATTACACAATTTGTTTTGTGAGCTCTCGTATGTCTGGTAAGTATTTACCTAACATAATTTCTCCATTTCTCTATTGTGTTGTAAATAATTATACACTTTTTACTATATACTTTTATCATTTCATTTGACAACCTGATGATGGGGAGAATAGTCCCCGAAACCATTGCACATTAATTTTATTAAATAAAGTGTTACAAAACTTGTCGGTCTATACATATGAACCCTAATTCCTTCACAATATACAATTGATTACAAGAGAGACTGATAGGTGAAACAAGGAAGTTTCACAGATTCCGGTAGCTATTTTGTATAATATTTCTCGTATTCGTAATTACTGTGATTTTAATTATTCATTCGATTCATGTAACGTCTTAATCCCAGAAATAGTCGCACTAAATATCACTCGATGTGCTGTAATATTACTTATGACAATTTCACAAAGTCATTGTAGAAAATTGTTGATTAAGCCCTGCAAACCCATAATGGAGCAACTAAACTATGAATTTTGTTTGCGCTGGGACTCTGAATAGGTTAGCCTACCTGCTGAGATATTCCTCCAATTGTCTGTCACCATTCCGGTTTCGGCAGACACTTGCGAGCGTAAATTGATAGCTTATCATTGATGACTGTAAAAGTGACAATCATATTACCGCTTCTGGGTCTTCAACTAATACTCCACCAAAGAAGGTGAGAAAACGTATAAATGTCGAGAAGAGTGGAAACAAACTTTTCAGTGGTATAGCAATGCAGAATCGCAATTCAACGCAAGATGCAAAACATGCAATAGGGAGTTTTCTATTAGTCATGGTGGCGTAAGTTATTTAAAACATCATCACAAAGGCATTGAACATATAAGGAGGTGGGCATCCGGAATAAAATTGATTTAAATAAGTTTTCACTGAAAAATTTGTAGTCGTTTTTAAAAAAATTAATTACTGTAGATGCGAAATTTAAGCTTTCACAGGAATCTATTGAGTTTTCGAAAAAGTTCATTTGAGGTTCTTTCACGCACATCTACTTACAAATATAATAATGCACATAAAAATTGATGAAAATGTCTATATTAACGGCGCGAGAGGTATTTAAAAAAAATTACATCTGAGTAATTTTTGAAAAAGCAAAAGAATACCCGAAATGAACTTCATAATAAACAGTGCAAGTAGCACTATATTAAAAAAATTCAAGCAGAAATTTGGAGCCATTTTTGAGTAAATGGCGTTTGAGTGTTTCTGAAAATGCAGATTTTTGTGTTCATTTTTACAGAAAACTGTTGAATTATCGACAAATATTATTTGATATTAATTAAAGCAAATGTGCTCATAAAACTAATAATGAGAGGAAATAGACTTTAATGTAAATTTTACAGACGAATTCATTTTTAAATTTTTTGGAAAAACAAAAGAATACAGAGATATGGCGTTTATGTCATGTCATAGGTTTTGTTTGACACTAATCTTACCAAACATTTCAAGAAAAAAATGGAGCCGTTTCTGAGAAAATCTTGTTTTTGTAATTTTTGAAAATTGCAAATATTGCACGCAGTATTGCACGAAAACTACTAAAATTTCAAAACAAATCTACGTGATCTAATTGAATGAACTTTCAATTCTCAAATTTCATTTGAAGGAAAAATCTGTGTTCAATTTTGTAGCTGTAGGAAGGCGCCGGAAAAATTATACTTTTGCAATTTTTAAAAAATCAGAGTTAACCGTGAAATTCTGACCTGTGGCACGTTTATAAGTGTGTATTGCTCTTATCTTACAAGAAATTTAAAGAAAAAATGTGGAGCCGTTTTTGAGAAAATTGTCAAAATGTCCGGGAAACGATATGTAAAGTACTCCCAAATTTTAAAGAATGTTTTTTTTAAATTTCAAAGCTTCAACTAGAGGCAGATAGACATAGGATTCTTCAATTTCGAAATGATCGTACGTGTCGTTTAGGTGCTAGTAGTGTTCACAGACGGACGGACAGACATTTTGCTTCCGCACACACATTAATCTTTCCTGCAGGAATGTTATCCATTTTCAAAAAAATAAACTGCAAGCTTGGAAAGGAAGTTACGCGCTTTTAAAATTGACGCAAGTTGTAAATGACACGTGGTATGATGCTGGTGGGAACAGCTGATACTCAGCAACACGAGTATGAATGAAAGGCAGTCTTTTGGTAAACCTACGCAGTTAAGTGTTTATGTTGTATCGTACGAGAAAGAGTGTTGAAGTCGACCAATGTATGATTCGATTAGCCTCCGCCGCGAGGCCCATTGCGGGCATTCACAGATTCACAGAGGTCTCTTCCTCATCACAAATGCAGCGAGAGGTATTCACCAGGCTCAGCTGAGAAGAAGAAATAAAAGAAGTCATCTTCGTCAACATATCAGCTTTATTAAGATAGCCGGCTTTCGACGGCTTTGCCGTCATCGTCAGTCTCGCTGCTGTCGGCACAGTCGCTAGACTTTTGCCGACAGCAGCGAGACTGACGATGACGGCAAAGCCGTCGAAAGACGGCTATCTTAATAAAGCTGATATGTTGACGAAGATGACTTCTTTTATTTCTTCTTATAAAAACGTCACCAACACCAAATCAGAATTCCCACAATTCAGCTGAGAAGGCTTCGTTCTATAACTGTCCATGCCCCGCCATCACCTGCGTGAATTGTGACCCAGGACGAAAATGTGTATGTGTGCGATAGGACTTAACATTTGGGAGAAAATGCTTTGCAGTCGCCGCCTGAGGCGAAGAGTCCCAACGCGCCTACTACCTGCGGAGCAGCTCGGCTGTGAGTCCAGCACGCCCTCCTCCATTTGGAACAACTCGCCTTCAATTTGTAATTCAGTGTCTGCATGCAGCCCTGACTGCCATGAGATCAAGGGGCACGTGCCCCGAGATAACTTGGAGGACCACTGTAGCTGCTGTTCGGCTGGTAATGCATACCAGCGCGGCCCTTTTAATCGTTTGCAGTTCTCTTTGGATGTACGTGGTATGGGCCCTGACTGCCCACACCAACGCACAATACATAATAATGGGTATAAATGCACCCTTGTAAATTGTGTGAAGGGCCAGCGGGTGAACATGCTCGTGGACCCCGGCAACTCTGCGCAGTTTCTGGACTAATGCCCTGGCTTTCCTGCACGAAACTTTTACATGCTGGGTACAGGTCAGTTCAGGGTCAAGTACAACTCCTAGGTATGTGTGTGTCTTGACAATCGGAATAGTTTGCCCTTGGTATCTAATCGTGGGGGACCTTCCTTTACAAACCAGGAGCAGTGCGAACGTGGGCCGTAACTACCATGCACGCGGATTTTGCCGCGGTGATGGTAAGTTTGGACTTTTGGCTCCATAAGCTTACAACTACAAGGGCTGCTTCTGCATTTGTTTCAAGTTCTTTGTGGGAGTGCCCGCGCGCAATAATCATTCGATCATGGGCATGTGGAATGCCCATTGCGCCCGAGGCGGCGAGACGCAGGAGGAGGGTGTTTAGTTTAGCTTCCAGAAAAAGGGGCCAGAGTTCGAACCCTGTGGACAACCTTTCGACAACTTGTGCCGCACTTCATCTCCTGTGTCTGAAATGAGAGCATATCTGTCCTCGAAAAAGCTCTCACAAAGTTTGAAGAGTTGCTTACGCATCAACTTGCCAATGGCGAAGCTGAGAAAATATGTATGGCCACCATGCACTGTCAAATGCCCCCGCTATATCTAAAAAGATAGTAAAGACATACCTGTGTTGTGTACTCTTTACGCATGTTACAAGATGGATTACTACCACACATGCCGCGAGACCGATCAAGAGCTTAGAGCTTGTCCTGACAGAGGCGGTTTCCCGCTGGTGGGAGATACCTGGTTGGGGAAACCCCGCTAGCCAACGGTAGGTCGGAGCCGGATCTCACGATACAGCAGGGGCGAACCACCGCCATCTCCCGAGCAAAAACACACACTACACATAAGGGACTAGTGACCATAGTAGTTGACGCGCATGGAATCACAATGAGCAATTAATCAATTCACTCCGAGGTGGCGACTCCGAGTCTTGCGGCGCGCAGATATCCGAAACGGAGTCGGCCGCTTGCCACCTCCCGACCGAGTGTTCGGCGCTCTCGGCGACCAGGAGTTCACAATCGACTGCGGAGGGTACGGTCATTATTTATACTACGGTTTTTGTAACGTGGCGCCTGGGTGTATTATCTTCGCAACCGTTAGATCCTGGGGTTCCTGGCCGGTCACCCAACCCAAAACCCGCAAGTCTCGAATTCGCTTGATCTTCTTGACTTAATGTCTAGCATTGCCGGCAATTACTAATTACAAACCGGATGCCTTTTCACGTTGAGGGTTCGCAACACTGCGTCGAACCATTGATTGACCTCAAAAAACTGTGCAAAAAGTCTCCAGTTCAGGGTTTTTGTAGCTTCTCAAACAAAACTGAGTTCCAGGAACCAAAAAGTTGTGAAATGAAAGGATACAAGGAACATGCAAATTTAATGCAAGCCGTATTCTGATAGCGTCATAGGATCTATTGAAATAAACGTCCATCAGATATGTAACATAAGTTCAAAAATTGGACACAACTATGTGGACAGAATTTATTTACATTGATCCCTATCTGTTATTCAACGAATTTTCGCTCCTCGTCACCATTATATAATGCTCTCGCAAACAAAAATCTTTCCATATGTCATATCTCTGCAATGTTTTGATTGCTATTTCACAGAGATGTATCTAACATTGGTTTCATTAGCTCTGGTGGCAATTCTGCCAACATCACTGGCCAACGTCATGGTAAGTTAAGGAGAGTTTAAGCTGTAAAATATAATAAGCTCACAAATAAAACTTAGGAGACACTTTCAATAAATTCATAGTTCTTATTTGGAATCGAAAGATTCATTGTAACTAAAAATTTACTTTAAGAACCCTTTACATATTTAGGATTCTGAATCAAATAAGCTATCGCTTGTAGCAGAAAATTACTACATTAGATATATTTACTCGATATGTCAGAACTACATTTTGTGAACTGTATCTCACTGATGCAATATTGTCTTGTAGAGAAACATGACCCAAAAGATAACATTTGATGAGTTAAGAATATTTTAGATAAAGCTTTCCTAAAATGTCAGTTGGTATGGGGTTCCCACCCCCCAGCCTGTAAATGTAGGTTACGCACTGTAGCTGTGTAGTAGAATCGAATATGTAAAGACGGTGCCCTGTTTTTCCGGATCAAATTTGGGAGTCATTGTTTTCTTGGTGTACTCGCCCGTGCAAAAACAAGAATATAAAGCTTCACAGATAAATCTGAAAGAAAAAGTACTTCTCCACGTAAGATAGGGAAACATTAATTGTAAATGAATACAAACTAGCCTGCCTGTACGAGAACTTTCGCTTGCTAAACCCAGTTTGTTAATTTTCTCTGAATACAGATAAATTTCACAATTGATTAATGGTAAGGCCAATATAAAAATACTATTGAAATTCAAACACCTTCCAACACGTTGTTTAGAATTGTGACATTTTCTTTCAGACTATGCTTCCAACAAGCAATACAAAAACGCTGCTTTTTCATTAAAACGTAGGAAACATATAATGATTTTATATGAATTCCTACATCACTTGCACCTATTTAAATACATTAAAACAGGTTTGGTATCTAAATGAAATATATGCCTTCATCGCAGACTGGCTGTGATAGTGTTTCTTGAATTGTGAAAATTATAAGTTGAAATGACACCTAATCAGGAGCACTTATATTTTTTACTTCAAAAGAAGATCGTTCTTACTTTTCTATATACGTACGTATATATCGAGTAATACACGTAGTCTAGAGAAATTTGTGTAATGCTGCGGAAAATCGATTTCGAAATTTCACGCTGTGAAAGCGAGTTCAAAATTCCGCAAATTTTTTTTCTTCAAACTTAACCAAAGCATAATGCTAATTGCACTGTTCAATATGACAAAGTTCAGTCTGGGGATTTTTTTGTTTTTTTTTAATTACACAAACGTAGTTTTTAAAATATTTCTTAGGTCGCTAGTATTCAAGATTCCAGGAATTTTTAAACAGTTTTCCATTTGTGAGAAAAAGTGCATCAAATGACTTCCAAAGAGGGTTTTCGAAAATTCTAAAATTTTTCTGTGAAAAAAAGCTTCAAATTTTCAAAAAAGAAAAATTAGGAAAATTTCAAGAAGACGTACTTTTAGCGACAAAAGATGGCAGCTGGCAAGAGCATGGGGACAGACCGTAAAGCCAGTTCACACCAAGGAAATTAGAAAATTACATGAGAAATTCTGTGCCATTCTGCAGCACCACTAGTTTTGATTTGCACGAGATCTCCCATAGTCCGCTTTCTCGCTTTGCAAATCCATGCTGCAACACCGCTAGTTTCAATTCGCGGGAGATCTCGCATTCCCGTTTCCTCGCTTGCTTAAGGTTGACCAATGAAGATTTCACATTTCTTAGTGACTTTGTGCTAATTCAGTAATAGTCGGGGCAGTGTTCGTGAGAGGGACTGCACTTGCGTCTAGGGACTACTTCATCGACGCGCCCGGTTTAAACTCCCACATGCGCGGACCTTTGCTACGATTCAATGTTTTCTTGCCCTTTGCTTTCTTTTCTTCCGAGAGTCGACGCCTATACTTTAGTTCATCTTAATATTGAGTTGCATTGTAAAAGCATATTACATAAGCGTTACAAATATTTCAAGGAAAAACAGAATTTCTCGCAACCGTTTTCTCGAAGAGCAAAGTAATATGGAGAGAATTAATTTGAAATATTTATTTATTTGAGCGTTTCGTTCAGGACCTAGTGACCATACTGATATCTAATATTAATGAGATTTATCTTAATATTGAGGATATAATATTTAGGAGATTATACAGAGCCCTGAGGCACTCCAGCTCTAATACCACGTTGTGTTGACAAGGTATCATTTACTTTTAGACAGAAGGATCCATAAATCAATTTTTGGATATAATCAGATATTCTCAATATTTTGAGTTTAAATAAGATCCGTGTCTTCAACTCTGACATATGCCTAATCAATATCTAAAAAATTACTATTAGGTGATTTCTGGTTTGAAAACCCTCAGCAATATTTTCAGTCAGCCTTAAAAGTTGATGAGTACATGTATGGTTTAATCTAAATCCAAATTGTTCATCCGGAATATAATTACTGATAGCAAGGAATTTGTTCAATTTATTCAGTAATAGTTTCTCAAAAAGTTTCGATAAGGTTGGCAATAAACTTGTAGATCTATAATTAATACCTAACCTTGCGTCTTTACCTGGTTAACAAAAAAGACAAAAATTGCTATTTTATATACCTTCGGAAATAATTTAACCATGAAATTACATTAAAATTTCTGTAAGTGCAGCACAAGAGTATTTATTTTACTCTTTTATAATTTTATTACTAATTTTATAATATACTAGGTCTTTCCTTGGTTCTAAACGATAAATAATTTTTATAACGTCTGAGGGGAAAAATATATTTTAAACGAACTTAAATATTCTGGTTTACTCATAAATTCTTCAACCACTTGATTGCGATTGTGTTCACTGATTCAGTGAGAGAATGAATTTTAAAAGTAATGTCCAAATGATTTGCTAAAATTTACTTTTTCAAGATCCGAATAAGCTTTTTCTTCTTCTTCTTCTTCTTCTTCTTCTTCTTCGGCATTTTCCCCTTAGGAGCTTGCCGTTTTCACTCTCCACAACTCTCGATCCTCCCAATCTCGTGGTTTGAGGCCTCTATCCTTCATAGCTTCTTGGATGTATTTTTCCCATTCTAAAGCTGTCTTCCTCTTTTTCGCCTCTCAGGTGGTTGCCATTTTAAGATCGTGTGTGGCCATCTGTTTTCTGACATTCTCTGAACATGTCCATACCACTGTAGTACTCTATTTTCCAAGGTCTTCGTAATAGAACAAATTATATTCATCCTTCTCCATATTTCTTCATTTCGCACTCTGTCCTTGCGAGTAAGTTGTAGGCATCGTCTCATGTAGTCCATTTCCACTGTCCTTATCTTATCTCTTATTTTTTGTGTTTGTGGCCACATTTTCGCACCATATAGTACTATATTTTCTACTGCACAATGGAATATTCTTCTTTTGACATCTTGGCGGATATCGTTATTCCATAATATGCTGTGTAAAGCATTGGTTGCTTTCTTTCCCATAATTATTCTCGAGTTTATATCTGCAGCACATTGCTGCAGCATATTGCAGCACACTGCTTTTTCTTTAATAGTTTTTTAAGTAGTTATTTCCATTTTTCTCGAGTGATTCGCTTAATTGTAGTCCACAAATAAATTGCGTTTATATTTATTTGCTTGAAGGAATTTTCAAAACAAAAAATAGAAACTATTCAAGTCGAAATTTAAGTCTTAGAGATAATTTATTTAATTTTCTGTTGATATATTTTCTGCCAGAACTTCTCTTTCGATTTGACTAAATTTAAAAATCGAATTGTAATTATTTTCCCTATTTTTCTAGAAGTATTTTTTTTATCACTGTAACTTGCTTCAATGACTTATGAATAGCTGAAATATATGTATTGATTTCATAGTCTATATCTTGATTCAATTCAATTTTTTGAGGGTATAAGTAATTTAGTTGCGTACAGACAACTGTGACCAATTTTTTTTCCTTTTTATTCATTGAATTAACATTCTCTTCTATATATTTAAAAAGTTTTAGCAAAACCGAATGGTGGTCTGATACCATATCACATAATACATTTCGTAAAATAAGAAAATCTAAAAGTGTTCAGAATAATCTCTCATTGTCAGGGGTGTTCCTAGAAGAGTGTTGCTTGTGAAAGAAGGAGGTACCGTCAACCAGGACATATTGGATATAAATTGTGGATTTAAATTGTGAATTGATCTGTTACTATAAGGAGTGGTGAAAGGTTTTGGGGGCGTTTATTCGAATCTTCCAAAGAAATATTACGTTTAAATTTTTTAAATTATTGAATCTATTTTAAATTGCACTGATAACAGGAAGCGATAATTACGACCGGTGATGGTTCGCGTTAAAATACATAAAAAAATTTGCTACGCCTAGAATACGCATCTGGCATCATTGTTACATTTATGTAAAATGTGAAACAAGAATGGCGTGAGAGCTGTTTTCGTTTAAACGTTTGAATTTTTTAAGTATGTATTTTTCGCGCTTCCTTTCTTCAAGAATTTTTCTAATGATAATTGATGTGTAAGACACAAATTGTTATATTATACTACATTACCATTCACAATATTGGGAGAAAGTATGTTCTGATGTAGCACCGCTAGTTTAAAGTATTCAGTAATACTTGACTTCTTTAAATATTTGTAATCTTTTGTCCGAATCATGTGGTCGCTCCTCAACTCGTGCTTAATGCAACCCTAATAAATAATCCAATTACCAAAATTAATGTTAAATGTGTGGAAACAAATTCTGAGACTGTTTGAGCTTCTAAAATTTTCAAATTTATATTGGTTTTATCGAAGGGAAAAGATAGCCATATATTAGACAAACTAGACGAAATTACAAGAAAACTATTTACAAGTTTTTTATTACAAAACCCGGCACTCTTCGTTGCATTATTATAATACGTTTTTCTATACTACACAACAAGTTAAGTAAAATATTTCGCATATGTGAAGCATTTAGGCGGAAAAAGGCATAACAGTATTTTTGTTCTGAATTCAACAAAAGTGGTAATGTAAACTAACATTTGAAAAATCCTTATATCATCTGTTTTATGTCTAGGGGCCTTATAAGCACATTGAGGTGCACAAGTTCACGCAATGTGAAGACGTAGCCGCTAACAATCTGAGCATATATTTGGAACCGAAAACAGATCAGGATGATTGTGTGAAAGTTTATGGTTTTTGGAATACAACTACCGAAATTGGGAATAATATGGAGGTAAGTAAATTCAACTGTATTATAAAAGTTACCCACCATTGGACTTGTAACATCGCATCTTTTGTGAGTTAGTGCAGTGAATGTAAGTGTGTGTAAGTAAGCGAAGTGGAAAGGACAAGAAATAGGGAGGATTTTTTTCCTCAATTCATTCAAAATTCAAGTAGTATATGACTCAGTGTAGGGATCACAGAATTTTGAAAATGTGCACACAATTCACTTCTCCTGATAGCACGTCATACGCAGTTTTAACTGTTTTTTGACGTAAAAATAAATAAAAGATCTGCATGAGCTCCGTGGCCCGTTCCTTAAGGTGCGTGTCCACTAATGAGTAACTAGCGCGAGCTACTCTCGACATTAGTTCTCTATCCTCTTCCCTTTCCACCCTACCTCCCTTTCCCCACCCTGTCTCCCGTTATCGCTCCTATCCCTCTCCGCCAATCGCGGGCCGCCTGCCCTTGTCCCATTGGTCGCCGCTGCGACCAATCTGTTTGCGCACCCGCCTAATATATTACGACACGCTAGCCTCTCGGGAGCAGTTGTTTAAGTAAAAAGCCCTTACCTTCGCTCCATAAGCTTAACAGCTGGAGCCCATGTATCCCACAAATTGAATAAATTCCCGCCTCGTCAAGGATATTGGCGAGGGGAAAATTGAAAAAAAAAATCTCGGGAGCAGTATAGCTCTGAAGAAGGCCACAGCAATATGGCCGAAACGTCAGCTCCATCGACCATGACGCGGCTAATCCCGGACAGCCAAGAATTCTACTCTCGACAGAAGCTCGCAATACTCGGTCTCCTGCCGCGCGATTCCCACAGTCCACTCACCGCGCCCTCTCGCGCTGACCTCCCACATGCATGTCCACTGGAGAGCAGTAGGCAATGCCGGAGTTGAGTTAAGATGAAGGTGAAGAAGAAAGCGAAAGCGGCTTTCGTTACTTAATACGCTTCTTTGGAAAAGAAGAAATTGATTTTTTAATTTGTTGCGCCTCCGGCATGACGCAACGCGTCTCGTAAACCCCATTGGGCGTTGAGCGCTTATTACTGGGAGTAATCCTACGTTACTTTTTAAACCGTCATTATCAATAGGAGTAATCCTCCATTACGTTTTATACAGCCCGTAAGTCTTATCCCAACTTATCCCAACTAGTCGTGCTACAACAGCACAATCTTTCTCGGATTATTTGTAACTGCTCCGCAATGTTACTACATGAACCTGAAAAAGTGTTCCCAACCAGTAAAATTATTTTTCCACGTTGAGTCTCGAATTGAAGTTTGACGAGTTAACTCGCCGTGCTCTTTACCGTTACATCTGGCAGTCGCTCTAACGTACAATTAGATTTTTATAAACATGATATTCAAGATCGCCCATTCTTTTAACACGCAATTTTCGAAATTCTGAGTTCAACGAAATTGAGACCGGCGCCTTTTTTTAAGCGTATCTTGTTTTATCCGCGGAAAAAAAATTGGATCGGTTTTTGAGAAATCTTCTTTATTAATTGTATTACTTTAAAAATTACTGGAAAACGACAGTTTTATCAAAATATTGTATCTGGCCTATTTTAAAGATCTTATTTTTTAGAACAATTTTGTTTAAGGCAAAAATCTTTATCTACAATTTTATAGTTTTTAAATGTTAACTATTTGTAGTTTTGGAAAATACAGAAAGTTCGCCGGAAACGAGATTGGGATTTATACAGTCCGTAAGTGATCAAGAGAACCGCCAGGTAGCATCTCCGCGTAGGCGCCTCTCTCTTACGCGCTCCTGCGTCACTACCCAGCGGCCAGAATTATGAATGAATACGGATAGGGGTAGGGTTTAGGATATTTCACATGGGTTGGGCAAGCCCTTCTGAAGCAGCTGAACACGTTTGGTTGAAACAAATTTCACATGAGGTTATCTGGGAATCGACGTGACTCGAACCCGGACCTCCTTGGTGAAAGGCGAGCGCCTTCGCAACTACGCCACGAGACAGTCTCTTAATTTAGCAACTGGATTTATCCACATTTTCGTTATCCTGGCCCAGCAAATCTTCTGCCGAAAATCCGCCGTTTTTCGCCCAGCATTACATAAATTTCTCTATACGTTTTCGAAATGTTTCGGCCAATAGCTCCAAAAATTAGATAATATAAAATTATGTTACAAAACAAGTAAGAAAATATGTATATTACTTTCCAATATCAAACACCGTATAAAAATCAAGCAAAAAATGGAGTGTAGATTTTAAATTGTAAAGATTGCAATGGGGCAATCTGGCATTATGTAGGCCAGGTATCTTAATGTGTATAAATTTGACGATATCTAAGTAAGTATTATCTTCATTGACATTAATAATTAATTTTTTAAATGCATTGTATAAATTTTACATTTAAAAATGTTTTAGATATGTTGTAGATAACCCATTAAGATGAGGAAAATACCCAGAAACTAGATATTTTTTATTGTATAATAAGTTAATTCCGAGCAGACAAATCATACATGAAAAAACAAAAATCTATTTCATTATTTTAATACAACATAGTGAATTCTAATGCATATTATCCTTTGCTAATGACTTGCCCTTGCTCTATCTGCTCGTAAATAAGTAGTACGTAAATAAGTAGCTCGTAATAGTACAATAAGAAAGTGTGTAAAATTACAGCTAATCGCAACTATGTGGAGATGGGCTACCACAACCTGGGCAAAATTTTACGTCATACAAGATAGTTTCTGTACGGCAGTGAATAAAACACTCCCTGAAGTCTGGACAGAGTTTGTAAAAAGTTTTGGTAGAGACGGATATGAATGTCCTCTCGCAGCGGTAAGTACGATGAACATTTCCATCATTTTTACTAAAGCATTTTAAATATATAAAACCAGTTTATCATATTTGAAAGAAATTATGACTGGGATCTCTCTGGAGAAAGTCAGGATGGCTGGCCCAACCACGAAGCCCAAGCTTTTAAATTTTCAGAGTACTAAATTCACTCGTAGACGTTCAGGTGTGAAATATTGAAATAGTTATCTTAAGCAGAGTTGAACCTTCATTCATCATATTAACGGTTCATTCGATCTATAGACATTTCGGTACACAGAAACATTAAGAAATGTTTGCAACAATTTTGGAAAAATTGGGTACAATAGAAAATTCAACAACATATAATTAAATGTTTCAATCAGTCACACCACATATTTATGAACAGTAATTTGAAATTAGTATTGCAAACATAACTCACCAAATCATTGATATGAAATACCTACCTTCCCCCCTAAAAAAAATTGTATTTGTTGAACATACGATAAACTGCATTCAAACTGTTCACACTTCTTAAGCCATTGAAACACTTGATCTTGAACATTTTCACTCAATCAAACCCCCTGAAGAATTGTCTCAAAACCTGTTAACATTTTATTGTGAAAGATGTCTGTATTTCTGTTTCTTCTTCTTCGCCACCAGCATCATCATCATATTCATTTCAATTTTCATTAACCTTCTTCTTTATGGAAATAACAATATAATCTGTTTGGTATTCTGCCACGATATAATCCTCGTCCGCAAGAAAAAAAATAAACATACTATACAACGTGCACTGATCATTTCTTTTTTAGACAATAAAAATAGTCAAGAAAGAAAGTGAGTTCGGAATAAACAAATAATTTTCGATATATAGAAAATTTTGTAAACGGAATTTCAAAGGAACAAAACAATTGATTTCTAGAGAATTTCGATATATCTACTAAAGAGCCAAAAAAAGTTGTACACCTGCCTAACATCGCGTAGGGTCCCCGTGAGCACGCAGAAGTGCCGCAACACGACGTGGCATGGACTCGACTAACCCGTAAGAGTACGGGGGAGTGGAGATCTCTTCTGAACAGCACGTTGCAAGGCATCACAGATTCCTCAATAATTTTCATGTCTGGGCATGTTGGTGGCCAGTAGAAGTGTTTAAATTTAGAACATTGTGTCTGGAGCCACTTTGTAGAAATTCGGGACTTGTAGGCTGTCGCATTGCCTTGCTGGAATTGCTCAAGTCCGTCGGGATGCACAATGGACATGAATGAGTGCAGGTGATCAGACAGGATGCTTGCGCGCGTGTCACTTGTCAGAGGCATATATATATATATATATATATATATATATATATATATATATATATATATATATATATATGACGTATCAGGGGTTCCATATCACTCCAACTGCACACGACCCATACCATCACAGAGCCTCCACCAGCTTGAACAATCCCCTGTTGACATGGAGGGTTCGTGGATTCATGAGGTTGTCGCCATACTCGTACACGTCCACTCGCTCGAAACAATGTGAAACGAGACTCATGAGACCAGGCAACCTGTTTACAGTCATCGACAGTCCACTGTCGGTGTTGACGGATCCGGGCGAGGCGTAAAGCTTTATTTCGTGCAGTCATCAATGGTACGCGAGTGGGCCTTTATCGATGGGGCCCATATCGATGGAGCCCCTATCGATGTCTCGTTAAACAGTTCGCACGCTGACACTTGTTGATGGCCCAGCATTGGAATCTGAAGAAATTTTTAGAATGGTTTCACTTCTGTCACGTGTAATGATTCGTCGTCGTCGGTCCCGTTCTTGCACGATCTTTTTGCGACCGCAGCGATTCCGGAGGTTTGATATTTTACCGGATTCCCGCACTCACAGTAGTCTCCTTAATTGGTCGTACGGGAAAATCGAATTCCATCGCGACCTCGGAGATCTTATGACCCATCTCTCTTGCGCCGATCATAATATGACATACAAATTCACTTAAATCGTAATAATCTACCATTGTATCAGCAGTAACCGATCTAACAGCAGTGCTAGACTAATGTTGTCTTATATAGTCGTCACCGACCGCTGCGCCGTATTCTGGTTGGTTCCAAATTTCCTTATTTCAATACGCATGGCTGTGCTAATTTTTTGGCTCTTCAGTTGAAAGTATCGATACATGGATGGGCGACTGTAGTTTATTTTATGTGGTAGCTTAGTTTTTACATAATATGCAAGCGAATCGAAAAGTAAGTTACACTATCTCTCGAAGAGAACACGTTGCTGTAGGCAATTCCGAGCAAGTTACACTCAAAACGTTTATTTTTATTATACGACCATCACGACCAGTGACAATGGCAAGCATTCAAATATAATTTCAAACTGATGTGTTGTCATGTTGTGGACTGAGATGGCTTCAAACGTTGGCCGGGAAATTTGAATTTAACATTAAATTTTCTTTAGCAATTTTGGAAATACAGAGCATGCGTCGAAAATGGTATCAGCAGCACAATTTCACTGATTTTGCCACCCTTGATAAAAGAATTAAAGAAAAAAATTGAAACCATTTCTAAAAAATTAATTAATTACAGTTTTGGCCTATGTGTCACGCAGATTTACGTACAAAATTTTACACATTCGAAAAATGGAATATAATATTATTTCAAGATCTAGTTCTAATAAACAGATCCATTAAAACATCAAAAATAAACTTAGTAATCTATTTGTAGTTGGATAAAGCCGAAAACATTTTGAATTTTTGCAATTTTCCAAAAATCAGTTATCTCAATGAAACTGAGATCTGCACAATTCTCTTAAGCGTCTTTTACGCAATCTGAGGTCCATATTTAATCAAAACATTTGGTGGCATTACTTTCAGAAGTCTGAAAAAGGTTCCTGTAAATTACCCGACACTTAAAATATCAGCTCAAAGTCAAGAAGTCATGACATCCGTCAGATTGAACGGAGAATGATGCTTTGAGGAAATGGTTTACTAATGCTTTAGCCGCTAATGCTGTACACAGACAGACGGACGTATATTTTGCCGGCAATTTTTCGTCATCCAAGACCTACAAAATATGGGTTCTTATTACACAACGTGTTAAGAGGAAATAATTTACAATATAAAGGGGCAATATTTATTCCCTTTTTTGTTGCCAGAGCCCGACAATAAGAATTATGTTGAAAATTCGTCAATTCTCCCGCAATATTACAATATAATGCGCTGCAATTTTGACAAAAGTTCTTTAAACATTTGGGGTACATTACGTGAAGACTCACAAACAAGTTTAAAATATTCACAAAACTGTCGTTAAATCTTTTCTTTAATTTTTTTGAAAGAATAGAGTAACTACACTTACGAAAATGACATAGGTCCGTTTTTCACAGTTAAAACTATATTTTTTCCGCAGTCTTCCTAAAACTTCAAAATTAAGATACACATTTTTCGTTCAAGTAAACTTTTCTCCGTACTTTTTCTTTCATTAAGGTGATGTATATTTATTTTAAAAAATTTAAAATTTTAACGTTGTTAAACGTTAATTTTACCGTTGTAATTTTCGGGCAACATTGTGTGGATTATCTCCAATTTTAAAAATAACAAAAACAAATTTTCTCAAAAAATCTTCGATTTTTTTTGTTTAAACTCGGTAAAGATAGTGATAAATGTACTCTATGACATGATACATACGTCATTTTGCTCTATTCTTATGTTTTTCCCAAAAATTACAACACATTCATTTTTTGACGTGTCTCTTAAAGCACTAGTATGTACATTAGAGGTTATTCGCTCATATTATTATATTTATGAGTACATGTGATTTAAATAATGTTATATAAAGCTTCTCCAAAACATAACAGTTTTCTGTGAAATAGAATTAAAATTTCTGCATTTTCAGAAAGGCTTGAACATCATTTTCTTGAAAATGGTTCCATTTTTTAAACTGTTTCAACGCGCGCGTGTACATATACATATAAAAGAAGTTCATTTTAGAGTAGTTGTTTTGAAATATTACACAAGTTTAATTTTTTGAAATATATTTTTATTGCCGTTAGTATTCACTTGTCCAGCAATTTCTAAATACCGTTGCAATTGTGAGTAGAAGTGCTTCAAATGATTTTCAATAAAGTTCTTCGAAAACTCAAACATTTTTCACAAAAAACAAAACTTACTCGACTTTATCTTTAAAATTTTGATAGGAATGGTACTGATTGTCCTCTCCCATATGGCACAAAACCCAATTCTACTCTATTTCTCATTTCAAAAATTACAAAAATTTATTTTTTTGATCAGCGTGTCACTTCCTTCATAATAAAGTGAGCGGCGATTTCGACACATTATTGCACCTCTCAGTACATGCGGTTTAAATGATATCTTATTTTGTACATTTTTTTCTACATAGTTTTACATTTTTGAAAAGAACTTTCTCATTACATTAACACTTAAACGCGAGTTTCTTTAAAAACGGCTCCATATTCCCCAACGAAAATGTCCATGTAGGACGAGGTTTTACTCTTCAATATTATTCTTAAAGGCATGTTTCGGTTCAACATTTTGGAAAGCGAAAAAATCTGGAAATTTAAAAACAAAATTGGGTCAGCAATAGATGGCAGCTTTTAAGTGGATGGGGTCATTCCGATGTGCTAGCCCATACCAAAGAAATGAGACAACGAAATAATACGAGAACGTCTGTGCCATTCTGTAGCATCACTAGTTTCTGTATACTACGAACTATACGTCAAAGTGACAAGTATACATTAGCAGATGTTGCTCTAATAAAGACCATTTTTTGTTTTTTAGGGTGAACATTATATGAACGGGTTTAATACTATATTGCCTCCTTTCAAGAAGTTTCCAAAATTTCCCCTTGGAAAATTTAAAATTCGTTGGTTATTGAAGTATGAAGGAGCTGATTACGGCTGTTTTGATGCTGAAGTAACCGTTGTGCCTCAAGACAATAAGAAAGCGCCCTTCGGTCGCTAAATGTAAAGAGACTTGTTTCATGACTAGTCTACAAGTGAAACACTTTTCTCTGACAGATGAACTTCATTGGGTAATATTTTTTCTCTAGCACGTATGTTTTATGTACAAGTGAGTAAATATTTTAAAATTGATTTAGATGAATATCTAAAATTAAAATTTCTTTGAGAATTTTTATTCAGAATCTTGTTTTGTGTCATTTATCTGTGGATAAATTAAATAAAAATGTCAATGGCTCCTTTTAGGAGGAGGAATATTCCTATAATGAGTCTCGTATCCTCAGTGAACCCCCTGCCTTCTTATTGCAACCAAAAGAAACTAGTTAAGAGTTCCATTTAATTTAGAGTAGCTCACAAAAAAGTGTAGGTCAATCTAAAATAAAATAAAAATCTACTAAACATTAATATAAAATAATGGAATATATAATAATGGATAAATAAATATAATTAGTGAACATATAAAATAATAGAAGTGATTTAAAACAAAGATCTTAATTCGGTATGTCTGCACAAAGTCCATTTAGAATATAACATCAAAGTAGAGTCATTCGCAAGTATGCGGATGATACGACAACCCTCAGTAAAGGAAAGAACCTCTCCCCTACGCAGAGGATTACACCAGATGCACTGAACTCAATACAAAACTAGACGCGAATCTCAGAATTCATAGTGTCTTCAACCAAATCCGAATGCATCTTTATATCTAGAGAAACTATAGTTGGAGATCTTCTTTCACAAATGGGAGCGGTAGTTGTAAGACCAGTCTTTTCGACTACAATCCTTAGTCTTATTTTCTTCTGTAAGTATACTTGTAAAGAACACGTTAAAGATCTCATCACTGATGTCAAAAGATCAAATTTACTGAAATGCATGAACTACAACAACTGACGCGCAGAAAAACATACCTTGCTTCTTACTTACAAAGCAATCATTCGTAGCAAAATTGACTATGGTTGTATAATATATAACAAAGCCAAAATCAACCTACCAAAAAAATGGATCCTGTACATAATAGAGCGCTTAGCATATGTGCTGGATGTTTCCACACATCGTACACGAAGCATTCTTATGGAAGCCTCGGAACCAAACCTTCAGTTTTGAAGGGATTATCTGATCATCAAATATAAAAGCAAAACCTCCACATCCAAACATAATATTATACTTACCGATATTAACCCACCAATCAAATCTTCTCCTAACCACTTACAATCATACCCAATAACCTTTTACGAGAGCACCAAACACATCATCAGGGCCTATAATCTTCCACACATATCAGTGTGAAGATGTAGAACACCTATATATCCCCCTTGGATTACACCTAAATTTACTGTCGATTCCTTTCCCAAGAATCTCTCCAACTAACTTGAACGACTCGGATGCTGACCTCATCCTCAATGAGATTCTCAATAAATATAAAGATCACCATGTGATCCACATCCAAGTTTCACTGGAAACTGACAGAATGGGCTTATACATCCAATCTCCATGAAAGGCTTTTTACATCACGTTTAGGATCTTTGCAAATAAAAATAGCGCTTACAATTATACTTTCTTAATGGCAATCAACCTTGCCAAATCCAAACCAACTACAAAATTTATTATTTTATCAACATATGTACCGGACGGCATTTAAGTTTTACCCAGTAAATACCTACAATTAATTTTCACCAACTTACTTGGAATCAGGAAAGAGACAACTGACATGTTTATTCAACTTCATTTCATGTCACGTCATAGTCGTTTATGTCACGTCATATCGCTGTCAGTTGTCAAGAGGACCAACAGTTAGCATCTCCGAGTACGCGCCTCACATTATCGGAAGCAAAGACCAAATAGACTATAAGAACGGCTACATATGAAATTATGGCAATTTTTTATGATAAAAACATGTTTCCAAGTTGTTCCGTTCAATAGGAAATAGATTTCGTAATGATAAAAACTATTATTCATTGAGAGAAGTCCGTCAGAAGAAGGTGACGAACAGAAACTGTATTTATTTATTAAGTAAAAGGAAACCGGTATTTTTCAAATGAACCATGGATAATGTCATTAATTGGGAACATTTTGTGGAAATTGTGACAATACCGCGAGGTTTTTTGAGTGAGATTAACATAAATAATAGTAGAAAAGCAAAAAAACATTGTAATGAACCAGTCATCTTTTGTTTTAAAAAAACTACGTTGTCAGAAGATAAAACGTGTTCAGATGGAGTCGAGCCGAAGTAGGAGGAGGATCGGTGGTTAAGTCGCGGATGATGGAAGTGTGTCGGAATTTGAATGTGCAAATGCAGCGGAAAATGAAAGATGTTCTAGATTACGGTTAGTGTGGACTAGTGATATACATGGTGGAGATCGCGAGGTCGCAGAACTACAGCAAAACGAAGTGTAAACAAACATTTATTATTTTATTATTTACAGATTATCACAAGGCCAAGAATGTCATTTTATTTCAAGGTATTGAGAAAACATGGCCATGCATGAAATTATTCAGAATTCAATTAATTGTTGTTTTAATAAATTGACAATGTGCACTTGCTTGAGGTTAAAAATGTTGATTTGAGAATGCAAAGAAAATTAATTGGAAGTATTTTTGTTAGGATATTGTGAAAAAGGTTTTTATATGTACTGTTGTCTGCTGTTATTTGTTTAAGGAGTTACAAGTGGCAAGAAAATTCTCTCTAAAATTAAAAAAAAAAGAAATTATGGAATAAATTCAGAATCAAGTTATTTGGTTTCAATTAGAAAATATACGACTTATTATTTCCGACGGTATTATCCCAGCACAATACGAAGAAATTTGAATTCATCTCTCTTCCCAAACCAGTAATATTTTTTTTTTCGATTTCCTGTGTAGGAACGATTTGCGTACCCACGACGTCAGAGAAATGTGTTTTAATAGTGCTTCGCAACCTATGGGTATATAATTACGTACGGATTTATTTATTTGTGTAATTTCAGGAGGGTATAGGGAATTTTCGGATTGTTCGTTAAGATCTGTGCGTCTGCCATTATTCACTCAATAACTCGTATATTTAATGCATCCTTATCCACCAGTACTTTTCCAAGTATTTTCAAAACAGCTAAGATTAATCCGCTATTAAAAAAAACATGTGATAGACTCTTTATGTACGAACACTTTTTAAGTACGATGACATCTATATTCGGTAAATACAACGCGCTTTCAGATTGCCAATATGAATTTTGAAAATAAAACCTACTGAAACAGTCATATTTTCTTTTCTTAAAGAGAATGAAGATCATAAACAATTCGTACTCCATTGAAAATAAAAGGTGTACGATTGACTTATGTTAAGGCAACAAAATTTTTAAGTCTCTCAATTCAGTCAAATCTCAAATGAAACGTCCATTTCAATGAATTGAACTCAAAATTAAATTCATTATGCTTCGCGTTCAGAATTCGTACAAATAGAGTTAGCTTTCATACTGCTCGTCCTGTATATTTCGCGAATGTTCATTTCCGCTTGAGATATGGCATAATATTGCCATGCATCATTCTAACTTCAATACAAACGTTGAAAATTATATAGTGTTCAATAAAACATTACACTACGACAAAAATGACCTAAGAGAAATATTTCTTATCAAATGAATGATCTTGGCTGTCCGGGTGACGCCGCGTCGAAGGCAGTGTTGCTAACGTTTCAACCATCATTTCGTCAGGTCTGCAGACCAGCCCTGACGAAGATCACGAAATGATGGTCGAACACAGCGTGGGGCAACACAGCGTTCGACGCGGCGTCACCCGGACAGCCAAGATCTTTCACATCACTCCGGCTGCGGAAGTCTACGAATTCATTTCTTATCATAGTTAAAACGACTCTACAAAATCCACAATCTGTCATAAGACAAAATGTGCCAACATTCTACACAGAGGCCGAAGTAATCCAAGAACTACTCCGTCACAAATTTCCTGTGACAGTGTAAACAGTGATTACACTAACTGATTCATCTGAAAGACTACGACCATTAATAACATTAACTTTAAAATATAATTCTTCGAACAAAATATATGAACTATCTACACCATTTCATGCAATCATCATCATCATCGAAGTCGCTAACAAACAGGCTCAGTTAGGTGCAAAAACTGTACTCTCTTTGGGCATACTAAGAAAAACTGATGTTTACCAGTATGCCGTGGTCGACGCTCAGCAGAAGATCAAACTCCCAGTGCACATCCAGTGAAGAGGCATGCGCAATCTGTGAGTTTCCAGATGCATCTAATGCATCCTCTAGCAGAAATTGTCTGACTTTCATTATCGTTTTACTTCAAGGAAGAATAACTTCACCTCCTAATAACACTCCTCAAAATTCTGTGCACTCTTATACTAGTGAAACTCAACCAACTTTCAAACACATACTTATTCCACATTTACTGCAACGTTCTAGCTACCATCACCCTCCAGCACAATCTTTATAGTCAAAAATAGTTTAAAAAATACTCAGCAACATTTATTATACACTTAATATTAATACATTAACAAAATCACACGTATTGTGTTGAGGGACTAGAAACGTTTTGTTTTACGTTGGTAGGATAACATTGAAAAAAGGCATTTAATATCAAAATTTATGAGCAAGAACCATGGATATGCGGATGTAAGAGACTTGACAAACCTATTTTGCTGATCTATTCTCAAAACGAAAAAAGGGTGGAATTTCAATAATTAGGCAGATTTAAAAAATAATTACAAGGGCATCAAAATTCATAGTAAGTAAGTCTATTCATACCCTCATATAGCATATGAGAAATAGTTTAAAAAGTTTGGAAAATCTGGAAAAATATTTAAGTTGCCAGTAGAGGCTTTCTTGAGCAACACAACAAAACAGTAAGGAGATATAAGGAAATTCTAACGCACTTCATTCGAGTTGTATGCTATTTCTAGAAACAAGCGCTTGCATTTAGTGGCTATGTTGAGATCATCACATTTTGGAAATTTCATTGAATATACCAGTAAAATAATAATATATGATAAAATTCTTAAAGATCATATAGAAAATTTCAAGGTCGCCAGTAATCTCGCCAGATATTCAGAGATTTGATTTCAAGTGTGAGCATGGTAATGACCCGCGAAATTAAGAATGAAATTTCTAAAGTCTTTTTTGTCTCCTTGACACTGGACGAAAACCCTGATGTAAGTAGCAAAGAACAACTTTAAATTGTTTTTTTGTTTCTGTAAATTTATTTTCTTCTCTCGTGTGTTTTAAATAAATCAATGCTTGTATTTGATAAATTATGCCAATTCTAATAGGTCTGTAATGACATGTGTTGGACAATTTTCAAAATAATTTAGTGTTAATATTCTTATTATTGAAGTATTTTAAGGAATATGTTTACATTTTGATACGTCATTAACTTCAGTCAACATTTCCTAACCTTCAACCAACTCATGAGGTAAGTGAACCATAACTAGTTTTAATGGATATATTTTTATTATAAATGTATCGACCAAAGTATCAGTTATGGCATTGGTAATGATGAATATTTAAGAAGTTTCAATAATTTTCTCATTTCTCGGGTTATATATCCTGAGTCAAAAAACAGACTACGCCACTGGGTAAAATTAACTGTTCTCCGATTGTGTGCGGTTTTCCATATTTTGCTATAAGCAATGAGATATCGTAAGATGCCCGCAAGCCATCATCGATACTTTTAAACGTTGAAGCGAGCATCACGGTTGATCTCTTTTCATATTTTTTCTTCAATGTTTGACAATATTTTAAATCTTCACCTACTTTATCACGTTGACACTTTTTTATTTATTTTATTTTACGTCAAAAAAAACAGTTAAAAACTGCGTATGACGTACTAAGGGGAAAAGTGAGTTGTGTGCACATTTTCAAAATTCTGTGATCCCTACACTAAGTCATATACTGCTTAAATTTTGAATTTTTGAAAGGGAGAAAAAAAACTCCCATGTAATAAAATCTATTTTCAAGGATAAACAAGCAATAAATTTTGAATTTTGAAAGGGAGAAAAAACAAAACAAAAAACTCCCATGTAATAAAATCTATTTTCAAAGATAAACAAGCAATAAATTTAGGCTCTTATTACTTTCTGCCGCGACAACATGGAAACGATAATTTGAATAATTGTATACTGAATAATTGAATTGAATTTGAATAATTGACACTGTTCTCAGATGATCGACGATCGATGGTTTCAGAGTGATTGCTCACAAATTTGTGGCATTAAAGGTATATGAGCAATCGTCTGTCCGTCTTTGATGGAGGAAAACCTAATTTCAAATAATCAACACTGGACTGTCGATATTTCGTCTTGGATTCAGCCATGTTTTATATCATTTACCTACCTGTCAAGAAAAAAATATTTGTTTTAGTAATCATCAGGCGATTTTAGCAGGATATAGTTACTTTAACAGAATAGAATATGTTGAATTAATTATTGCCAGGAAAAAGCCAAATTCCGGCGGCAAAAAGTTTTTTATTATTAAAACCAATAAGCCGTTAATACCCATATAGAGATTTTCACAAAATGGCTGAATATATTTTAATGTAAGATAAAACATATTTTGACTAATTACATTTTGACACATTTCTGTAAATTCGAGATGAGAAAGTAATTTTAAAGAATACTTTGATATCAAAATTCTGCGATATTAATGATTTGTTACTTTGATGTGCATTACCTGTGGTACATAAAGACACGTACAATTTATGGAAATAGTTTTAGTCATTTAGCATTAACAGCTACAAGGGCATTGAAATATGTCCAAAGAATGAGAACAATTATATATGTCTCCTAACACCTCAGTCCGGTAAATAAATAATTTTATAATAAGAATTTAAAGTTTAATCTTTCTTTTTTTTCTTTTATTTTATAGAAGTATCGAATAATGGTGCTGTTCTGTATTTACTTTTATTACGTACTTACCACACGCAAACATAACTAATATAATATTATTATAATATAAAAATAAAAATGTGTATAACAAATAGGCAGGTACCTACTTTTTTCGACAATAACATACACCGACATCTATTCACTCACATTTCCGGTAACAAATGAGTAGCAGTTGACCTTGGCGTTTGTATTTCTATTGGTGGGGCGGGCGGGCAGGCCGGCGGGCGCAGCGTAGCTCGAGATTTTCACCGTTAACTTTGAAGTTTCGAAAATTGCTATTGATTTCTTCCGGCCTCTTCCTACAACTATAAAATTAAAGACGGAGATTTTTTTATCAAATGAAATTTGTTGTTCATTAACAGTTCTTTCATAACGGTCATGTTATTTCTTTTTAAAATTTTAGGAGTTTTCCTGCAACAGCGCGTGAAAAATGTGCAATTTTAAAAAATTACAAAAACAAGGTTTTCTCAAAAACCGTTACAGATTTTTTCTTTAAATTTTTGTTTCGGTTATTGCCAAACTAATTCTTTTCGATGACATAAACACCATATTGCCCTATTCATTTGTTTTATCAAAAAATTCAAAAATTTTTGTTTTTGTTGTCACTGACGACGGTAATACTTTCTCTAGAGGCAATTTCTTCACAGTATTACATTTACGAGTGCATGTGCTGTGAGTAATATCAAATAAAGTTTCTCAAAAACACAGTATTCTGTAAAAATGAGCTCAATATCCAGCATTTTCAGAAACGCAAAAACGGCATTTTCTGATAAATTGCTCCATATTTTTTTCTTAAAATTTTTGCCTGGAATAATGGTAATGGCACTGTTTAAAATGACGTATAGTTCATTTTGGTGTACTCTTTTATTTTTAAAAAAATTTCACATATGTATTTCTTTAAATCTCTCACCAATCAGTATGCACAGTTTAATAAATTTGTATACATTATTGCATTTGTGAACGGAAGTGCTTCAAATGACTGTAAATGATCTTTTTCGAAACCTCAATAGATTCCTCTGAAAATGAGCTTCAAATTTTGCATTTACGGTAACGCTTAACGTCATTTTTTCAAAAATAGTTCCAAATATTTTCTTAAAATTTTCCCAATAGATAGTACTTATTGTACTGCTTAATATGATGTTTAGTTTATTTTGGTGCATCTGTTTTTCCTTCAAAAATTACATGTGTTACCAATGTAATTTTTTTCAGATTTCTTTCACAACTTTAATTTGCATATTTCCATCGAGTTGTATTATTAATTACATTTGTGAGTGGAATTGCTTCAAATGATTTTCAACGAAGGTTTTCAAGTACTCAATCGATTCCAGTGAATATAGCTTCAATTTTGCAT
The DNA here is from genome assembly GCA_964035755.1 of Teleogryllus oceanicus. Taxonomy (NCBI): domain Eukaryota; kingdom Metazoa; phylum Arthropoda; class Insecta; order Orthoptera; family Gryllidae; genus Teleogryllus; species Teleogryllus oceanicus. Next base: position 242,462,093 of record CAXIVR010000002.1, on the reverse strand, counting down.
TTACAGTAATACTTAATCGCCACTTTCTTAAAAACAGCTTCAGATTTTTCAATGAATATTTCTATTCAGATCGCGGTATTACTTTTCTTTAATATTCTTGAAGTAAATTTTCGGTTCCACGATTAGGAAAACGAAAAGATGAGAAAAGTCACAAAAAGGTTCTTTGAATGGCTATAGATGTCAAGTGAATTGATCATGGGGCAAGACCATATAGCCAGTTTACATCGAAGAAATTAGAAAGCTTTACTACAAGAAAGTCTGTGCCATTCTGTAGCACCTCTAGTAACTTTCCCATATGCGTGCATATATACGGAGACACATGCGTAGTATAGAGAAAGTTATGTAATGCTGGGCGAAAAAGCGGCGGATTTTCGGCACAAAAAAGTCATTGCCGGTCCCTTACAACGACAAAGTGGATAAACTAATCCAGTTGCTAAATTTTAAAAAGGCTCCTCTAACTCGTGGTGTACCCAGAATCGCTGTTTGGTGGGTGCTTAATGCCTCTGTCCGTCTGTCCGTGCGTCTGTGAACACTGCCAGCGCCTAAGCAATGTATACGATGTTTTTTTCAAATTGAAGAAATCCCTGTGCACCTGGCTCTAGTTGAAGCTTTGAGATTTTGAAGAACATTCTCTAAAATTTGGGAGTATTTTACATGAAGCACCAAGGACAACTTCAAAATTTCTCACCTGCTCTAATTTGTTTCTTTAAATTTCTTAGATAGAGTAATATACACTTCTAATGTGGCTTAGGTTCGATTTTCACAGTTAACTCTAATTTTTCGGAAATTGGAAAAGTTTGAATTTTTTCGACCGCTTCCCACAAATACAAAGTTGAAGGTACCCTCGCTTGCACAAAAAATGGGCGATGTCCTGAGCCGAACATTACCAGAGTTTTCCGACCCCTGCCCCACCCTGCGGGATCGAGCTGACCAATCCGCTTTAGCTTCATTTCAGGGAGGCGGGACTATTCATCTTGAACATTACAAAATGGCGGTGATGGCGAGTTATATTATAGTAAATATTTGAATATAAATATTAAATCAACCAACAGTTTTACATAAATTTTTGTATATACATTTAATTACATAAATAAAGGCATGCAATTTCCCAGTAAAAACATATTTTAAAACTGTTATAAAATGGGTTTTTTGCAAAAAATAACACTGGACAACGACTATTAAGCTCCATGTCTACATTTCGTCGTTTATTATTGTGATATTTAATATAAAATGCAAATAATTTGCATTGTATGCATTGTCTAACCTAGTTATTTTATTAGAAAAATTAATAACTTAAAGAAATACGTTTTAGAGTCAGTTTCACAAACACGTCTCCGAGATAGCAGCTTTCAGTTGTGAAATACTTCATCATCAATTTCTCAGATGACCCAATTAAAAAATACTATATGGTCGCGGACATTAATATTGTAATAAAATAGTTTTGATATATAAAATACTAAATAAACTTAAAGTATTTAAAGTTCATTTAGTCACAATGAAAGTTTTCTACTGCAGACATTATGATTAGTAAGTGCAGCTGTAAGCAAATGAATGATTATTGATCTTTTGTTTGGGATCCACAATTAAATTATGCTGATCTAACATTAGGGTGATTGCATTTTACATGGAGTTCTTAACCACAAATGTAAAATGTATACTTGATACAAGTCTTTGAGATGTTTCGTGAGAATCAAAGTGACATATGGCTCTGCATAACATTTAATATCACTTAATGTTGCAAAGAGTGAAACACAGCTTTCATCTATTAGAACATTGGAAGAACACACACACACACACACACACACCACACACACACACACCTCATATCATTATGTACCCCACATATAATTTATATGATTTCAATCAGCCTGTAAATTAATATATTTATATTATTCTGTAGTATATTTTTACATTCCCGATATTTTATTTTCGAGAAGCAGAGCAATGCACACACAGTTTTTTACGTCATCGGAATGTACCATATTCTAGATAAGCAGTTCTATCTATTTTGTTTTGCTAATCATTCATTATCATAAATTCTCCGTCATAAATTGACTAAAATTATAATTTATTAATAATGTTTCAAGTATCAAACTTTGAAATCTGTATACGATAATCGTTAGAAATGAATAGGATCCTCTTCTAGTAAAATCATTTGCAAAATGAAATTTTCTCTATTTTCCTTTGTTTTGTTCATACCAAGAGTGCCAATTTATTGGATATGTGTTCACTAACACATCTTCAGTAATGTACTGCATATTCATCATTTTAATGAATTGTTAATAAATGTTAATAAACAAAATAAGCAATTAATTTTTATTTGAGAAAATTATTTAGTTATCAACATTTATAATAATTTAATTAAATTTATAATGAATTAAAGTTGAATTTTAAAACTATATCTGTGTTGTATTGTTGAAACAACATTGCTACTATATTACAATGTAACTTTAAAATGTACTGCCAGTGATTGTTGATAGTTTGTATTCATTGTAAGTATATCTCAGAGGTGATTTTACAAAGAAAATACAAATATGCTGAAATAGCCCTCAATTTATAAATTCATTGGCATTTTGTCACACTTCAGCATTACTAGCCACAGAGTCAGGAAGAAGGGAGAAATCTGCGCTGGGTTGTAGCAATTTTCAGGTCTGTTGAGTTCCTTTACTTGTTCAGATTCCCAAAGTGACCACTAGATATTTCATTAACTTGAGAATACATGCATGCCATAGAAATGATGAACAAATGTGGGTTTAAAAAAATCTGCCTTTGAATACTACAATAGAAGTCCCTACAGCTATTATGATTACATTTCCTGTCATTCGTCGATAAACTGAACACCAGTGGTGTAATGTCATACATAAACGAAAGATTTCCAGTTCAGGGCCACATATGTTATTGTTGGATCAATGGAGTACAATTATGGAATTGACATTTATTCATTGGTGCAACATACAAGTAATTTACTATTGTGCTGGTTCTCTTTCATATTGTGTTTTCCAAGCAATTCAATCATCTTTTTACCTATTACAATATTTTTCCAAACTATATCAATTCAGAATGTTGTTCCCATTGAAAAGAAGCGATCGTATGATAAATGGACAAGTTAAATATCATAAACCAAATGCCGAGTAATATCGATATTTGTATCACAGGACTCCCCTCTAGAAATAATCAAATTTTCTTTGTTTTCATTAATCTTTTCATAAATAGAACTGTAACTGGTTTTGGTTTGTTATTCCAGCAAGATCTGGCTAGGTCTTACCCCTTTCTGTGCTTTGTAATAACAGAGCTTCTTCATCAGTATCTTTACACTTGGTTTAGTAGTATTATTAATTCTTAAGCAGTATTTACAGTTCTAATGACCATTTTGCAATCCACCTGTGGCTTTTTATTCCGTCAGGCATCTTCTCTATTCTTGTGCCTTCATTTGTCAAATCAGTGGCATGCTTTAAGATTTGTAGCCTTCTCATTTCTTGTCTTTCAGAAAGTTGCCAAAGATAATTTTATTCTGTCATGCATTCACGGCAACCATTGGAGTTGTTTGGATTCATTTCGATCTTGTTTTCTCAATCATTTATTATCTGTAATCTTCGTTGATATTCTATCAAACAGTATACGACAACATCGTCTCAAAAATTCATTTCATAGCGACAACCGAGTTTATTGCATCATTTTAATTCTAATTTCCGATTATACATGTTTGTCTCCACCATTGTCTTGTATATTGTCTCTTAGTTTTCTTTGAAAATTTTGTTTATAAATATTATAAAAGTCTTCTAATAGTGACCTTCCCTAAACATTTTTAATGAATCCAATATTATTAGGTCCTGCTCAATAATCACTCGATATAAATTCCTTTCTACTGAAATGTACTATTCTATTCTGATCTATCGAATTTCCTATAATATGTGTCTTGACTACATTATTTATTTTGAAGTCTCATTTTATATTTTTATTAATTCTAGATTAAATGTTACAGATACAAAAAATTTTTTCTACCTATTTTTCAGTGATACATGACTCAAAATGGAAATCATATATGAATTCAAAAGGTTTGCGTTCTCGAAGTCTTAAACGATATCCACCAATATTTTGAATTATTTAAGTTATGCACTAATCAAACCTTTCAACATTTTGTTTACCAGTCTTGCATGACTTACAGTCTCTAAATAGTCATAACAAGAGTATTTCAACGTCAAGTTAAAGGGTAAAGAACTGTTTCAAATAAAATAATATTGCTCAAACAAGATTTTCGTCTTCATCTTCATTACTAGTTTACCACTAGTTCATTGAGAAAATAGATATTTTCTAGGATGAAGAGAGGGCATGACCTAAAGTCTTTTATTTTGGATCATAGTTAGGATGGTTTAGTAAAATAGTTATAGCATATATGAATGAATAATTGAGAAGAATATATTTAATAATGGACTTGTTATTAATCAATATCATTCTTAATCATATGCCTAAGAATGTTATGAAATACGGCATGACCAACATTATAACTAATAATCAGATATTTATTATACAAATCATAGTTTTTAAAACCAAAATTATTTTTAACGTAACTCTAGCGCCTAAACCATGCATACGATTTTTCCAAATTGAAAGAAACCCCTGTCGTTTTCTTCTAAACTGAAATATACGATTTAAAACATTCAATTAATTTTGGGGGACTGTTGTAGCCTTCCAGTTGTTTAAATTGTTTTCAGCATCCAATTTTCTGAAATTTCTTGCCAAGGATGTTTACTCTATAGTAAATAAACATAAAGGTAGAATATCCAATTATCACAGTTAACTCCAGATTTAATCAATAAAAAATTTGAATATTACGTCTTACTACAACTACAAAGTACAGATAGAATTTTACTTCAAATAGAAATGTGTTGCTTATAATTAAATCTTTAATAAAGTCATGCAATTTTTTAAAGGTTTTAAATTGTTCACTTACAATGCATTATAATATTTAATTTAAATTCATAAACAGATTTTCTCAAAACAGCTCCAAATTTTTCTTTAAATTTTAGTTTAGAGTATTGATACAGCCTATCAAGTGACACCAAGCAGATATTTACTCTATTCTATTGTTTTAAAATTACAAATATAATTTTTGAATACCTCTGCGCTATTAATGCATGAGCATTGAATAGATTTGTATAGGTGTTGTGAGTAGAAGTGCTAAGTATTTGAAGTTTCAAAATCAATGATTCTGAAAGTATTTAGACAGAAAAGTTGAAAATGTCAAAATGTATTTTGTGCGACGATAGATGTCAGTAGCAGGAACAGCAAGAACCTTATGTGAGTTGTAGAACCCAGACAGTCCTGAGAATTATAAACATTTGCTACAGGAAAGTCTATCCCATTCCTGCACCTCTGATTCTTATGCTGGTAGTAGCAAAGTATAAGCATTTCTTAATTTTAAGCAAAGAAAATTTCAACTAGAAAGCTTGACAGAACAGTAGAGACATACAAATAAATAAGTTAATTACAAAGGATGTATCTCGTATTGAGGTTGGGAAAACATTCAGTATAAAAGCCAAAAATTAATGAACGGAAAATATGGAGTAGATGATCCCAGTAAACAAACAGTAATCAATGCACATCAGTGCTCACTGGTTTTGTTAATGGTATATACACGAAGGGATATTTAGAACATTCTCTGACATGTTATTAATTTATTTTCAACATATTCAGCCATGCTTGTATGTTGAGACGAAACGGTTCCTGTGTACATTGCTAAGCATTACTACCAACACAGACGTGCAGGCATTTTCAATGAACTTACTCAATTAAAGTCTATGAATTTTGTGCTTCATCGTTCTTTCATATACCAATTAAAATGTGTCATTACCTCTAAGAGACAATAGAAAGTAAAAGAAATCTCACGCGGCTTTTCTCAAATAATTAATTCTACTTAAAATGTTTAGTTCAATTATGTAATTTTGCTTCAGTTTCTAGCCTGGCGCTCAGCACTTATCGCCTCTGCCCAAGGGGTAGAGATTGTGAACGTGATAACGTTGACTAGCAGACCAGTTTCGGCAGCCCGACATTAAATTGTTGCAGAAAGTAATTACTAGTCTTAAAACATTGTGACAGAAAAATGCCTATCATTACACCCAGTTATTATCTTTGTTCATCACCCATTGTATAAATAAACTCTGTTGTCTCGTGTGTGTGTCTTTTCTTAATATATAACAAATGTTACACATGTACTTGTTCGTTTTAAAACTCTCAAACGACAACCGTAAATTACATACCTTAAATTATTATTGAAAGGAAAAGTATTAGTCAAATCACATAGTCAAATAAAGTTAAATGACAGATATGAGCAATGAACTCAGAGTCTTCAGTTGTTTTTAAACATTCTAGAACTACGACGTCACTCCCCATAGTCACTTGTAATGTTTATATTAGGATGTTGACGAGTGATACTTGTTGAGTTTTACTAGCTGAAGACAGGGTGTTACTTGCAACAGAAAAACAGTAAAGTACGATTTCGCAAAATCGGTTTTGAAACGTTTTCATAGTAAGAAAGAAAAAACTGTTTCATTGCAGTTTTTGCATTTCAAACCATTCTTTAAATTATAAATATTGTACCTTTTGCACAATACCATCATTTCAAAGAAAGCCTACATGGTGTTCTGCAGACAATTATAGGACAACATAAATTTCAGTTGAAGACAAATCTGTTTCAATTTGTAGTTATTAGGAAGACCTTAAAATGTTCAAACTTACAAAATTTTCGAAAAATTCAGAGTTAACCATGAAAATTGATGGAACTGTCATCCTTCTAAAGTCTATTTACTCTATTCTTGCCAGAAAATTAAGACCGTTTTTGAAAATTTTGAAATATCGAAGGCTTCATGTAAAATGCCCCCAAATTTCAAGATTTTCAATTTAGCTTCAACCTAGTGGAAAACAGGGTTTCTTGGTTGGAAAGGATGTTACGTGGTTTAGGCGCTAGTAGTGATCACAGACGGATGGACGGATGGTTTGGATGAAACCGCACTGACTCAAAACGTGTAATACGTTTAATCTGAAATCGATTTTCCCTTATGATTACATAACTTTCTCTATCTACGTATACGCACAGATATATGTATATTCGTCACACCCACGAATATATACATGTCGTATATTGATACGTATACAGAAGTAAAAACAGAATACAAGTTTTATTTTATTACTGAGATAACAGATATCTTAGTTTCAAATCCATCTAAACAGTATTTGTAGTTCCAAAGTGAGATACAAAGAGCAGTACTGAGAATTTTCTGCATTACTGATTGTCATTTCAAGAGTTTATTTTATGTGATTCATATTACAAAATATAGATGTATTTATGTAATCAGAAAAACAGTGTTTAATACAATCTAGGCTGACGTTGTGTAAATGTACAACTTTGATATATTACTTAGATCAGTCTTCCCTCATGCTGACTTACGTAAATGATGACAGTGACAAATATATAAATGCATTGAGAATACAGGCCCAAGAACCAACTGTAAAACATTTCCAGAGCTCATTAGTCAGAGCAACTGATCATGGAAATCGAACGATGCAGGTTTGATTTCTGCGAAGAATTACATCTTTAGTACTCAGGTGTACGGTTATCAGGTCACAATGGATATCACTAACAGACAGGATAAACATTTCCCTCATATTTCATTTCCATTAAAAGGGACAGGATTGTGACAAACTTTTTGGAAGTAGATACAAAATGTATCCTCAGAAACGTTCACTATCTTAATAATTCCAAGCAGTTGATTAAATTCTTACTAACTAAATATAAATAAATGCACATTGTATAAATGTTGTAATAAGCAGGATCAAAATAATTACATATAGTATAAAAGTTCCTTAAGATCTTATGACAATAGAAATAAGCTAGTATTTCCATAAACATTCTTATCTTTGGTCTCAGACTTAGTAAAACAGAACTGGAACAGAAGAAAAAAGGCATGTATAGAACTCAGTATAATGCCTCATTTAAAACCCGAATTGTCAAACGATTTTAGCTACAGAGAGAGTTGTTGGTCTCTCAGTAATCTACAGCCCCTAATGTGTCTACAGTACAGAATGTTTGTTCTGTAATTTTCTCATTTTCTCTGGGAAGTGTATTAGAACATGTAGAAATCATATTCTCTAAACATATTCGTTCTAACGACACAATTTCACAGAAAATGCAATAATAGACCTTGTTTTTTTAACAATACATGATAACATGTTATTATTTGCTCCATTATCATGTTATGAATTTTATAATAAATTTAATATTTAGATTTAAGAACGACATTATCCCAGACATTTTGAGTCAAGTGCCTCCTTGTTTTCCTATATTGAGACTAAATGACAGGTGATTTGTTGGATCACCTACAAACTGTGAAATATTGGTCTAACTGAAATAATTAGTGTATTTCCTTGTGAGTGGGACTGATGAATGGTCACCACTTGGTCTCAGTCACCGCACAAAGATAAGCCATATCAAAACATTGTTTATTTAAAAATGGAATAATAATAAAAAATGTGATTTGCTTTCACATGACCACGTCAAATCGTGCTAGTATATTTTGGAGTTAATGTTTGAATGTGGCTCACCTATACCAATTTACATTAAAATTTTAAGAAGACCATAAAAATCTAGGTATAATTACAAACAATTAGGGATGGATGTTATGACTATCTGGCCCTAAACTTCAGCCATTAATTCTGTGATTCTTAATAGTCTATCTAGGAACTTTATTAAACGTGTAAAAGACATATTCCTTTCTAAGAATTAATGAGAACAGAAGAAATTACCTTTATTGCAAAATTTTATAATAAACCCACAGACTTGTGGGATTTAATTATCTAGAACTGTAAATATAATTACTAGTGATTGCTAACAGTACAGACTTTCATTATTTCTAACGATTACATAAATATAATGATATTGCAATTGATTTTCTAGTAATATTTGAGCTATCTCTTCCAAATTTCGTTCGTCATTGCTTGAATACAGAATCCTTTGAGTCTTAAATATAGTCATTATCGATTACAAAAACAAGTTTGTCCTCCTTACAGAATTTTTGAATGTCTCTCGTGATGATAGTAGTTAATGTATTCAGGCATCAGCTAAAAAATATATATTCAGCAGGATTTGATCAGCGTCATTCCTCTATCTGCCATTTAATCCAACAGGGCTATCTGGAAAATTTTCCAGCACCGATGAGGTGTTGTAGAATGGTCAAGCGTTGTTGTTCTTATGATAACCACAGTATTTGCTGAGTTGTAGGCTCACGTGCCAGTAAAGGTATGGAATCATCAACATGATACTTATTCTATAGTTGATTTCAGTGAAATATTTCAGTTCAGATGTCTTTTGTGTAGGGCTCGCGAAGTAGCTTCTATCCACGAACTACTATCTTGCCCCCTCCCATATCTTGAGTGATCTCCACATTGCGATAAGACTGAACATAACTCGTCTTGAACAGTCTGAAATACAAACCGTAGTATTAAGCAAGTAACTATATTATTTTTAATGCAGTGCTAACTAAGAATTTCCGGACAAATTTGCATTCACATTATTCATGAAAACATAACCTAAACCGTGATATAATACTAACAATGCACAATTATCAGCCAAATAGTTGATTAGTTGCTTCTTAAAGAAATTATAATGCTTATAATATAAACAACAGTAGTTGAACTACAGTATACATATATTATCATGTCATATGCAATGTATATTACATGCAGATCGGAAAGAGTTTTCAGCCAGTAGGTCTCTATTTTCAATTTTGTAGTCTTGAAAAGTTAACTTTTCAATTTTCAAAATATATGATTCCTCAAAATGGGACATAGCATACTCAGTCCAGTTAATTTTAGAACAGAGGCTTCTAGTCATGTACTGGACTGACAAAACTAACCTTTAAAACCCTAAGTCTTTAAAAATTAATATGGTAAATGTAGACATCTTCACTACACAAATCCACCATAACAGAAGAAAAAATCACCTTCTGGATTAGACTCACCAACGTTATAAGGCCAGCATTACCTATATGTTAACCATTCAAACTAGTTTATTTAGTTGCCATAAAAATAATTAAATGTGTGAAACATATGCCAAATAAGACATAATCATTTCAGAAATATAACGTTTTCAGAGGTCAATCCTTTTTAGTTTAAATATATGATATATAATATAATATAAATGTATAATATAGGGAATGTGACCTATGACATATACAATTATAATTTAATAGAATGCAGACTTTTTCTCTATGAGAAAGAAAATTACAATATTTTGCACTACATGCATATACAGTACATTGTCAACAATAAAACTAGAAAGGACTTTTAATTGTTCAGAGAAAGACTAATGTCTAAGTAGGACAGTTTAAAGAATCTTCAGTGATGCTAAAACAGCATTGCTTTTCTCACCCACTTATTTTCACACAGGCTTGTGCAGAGCTACTAAAGTTTCGAAAAATTGCACATGATCTTATTTAAATCTGCAGGAAAAAAGTTTCCTTGAGGGAAAAAATCTCAAATTTCAATATTTTACTTGTAGGAATACCCCGAAAAATCTGTTTCAACAGAACAGAGACTATAATGTTCCTCTTAAATTACACTTTAACAACAATTATTACATTTACATTTTATTACATTTATAATAAAGTATGAACCATTGTGAACATTTGAAAAGAATGTCCCAGAGGCTACATGTAAGTACCCTCCCCTAATTGAATATCAGTTTCAAATTTAGGCACTTCGACGTGGTAGATCGATTAGGAGTATCAATTTGGTGAAATCGGCTGGGCGATTTAGCCCTTTAGCGTTATTCAGGGACGGACAGACAGACGTTTACAATCAGTCGATTTTTCGCTATCAACACCACAAAAACATGGTTCTTTACACACGATTTGAAGTTTTCGTTGTAGAGTGGATTTATCCATTTTTTCATCACAGGAGCGGTGTAATATGCGTTTTCTACCGACGTAATTCATACCGTTTTTCAATAGCATTACATGTTTCTACCTCCTTAAGAAGAAAGTGCAGTCAATATATGAAAATTTAGATTATCGTTCACGGAGAAATTTGTACTTTGCTGAAACATTTTCTAAATTTGAAAACATTTATACAATTTTTCTGCTTCATTTGTAGAATTAGTTATGCAAGGAAGAGAAGTAAAGAGTTCATGAAATTTAGAACAGTTAATGATTGCCAATGTTGAATCCAGGATAATAAAGGTGACATTTACTACAGTATTTGTAATAATTACATAGTGTATTCAGATAGAAGGTGTGAAGTAAAAGAAAGGTTCTTTTCAGAAGTTTCAATATTATTATGACATAATGCACCTCAGAAATATTGGAATATCATTAAAGTTCAAGTCCCAATGAACTTGCTAGTATAATATCAATTTGAAAAGATATATTGATTTAGAAGTCAGTAATGTTTCATTTTTGCAATTTCAATGCGTACACAGGTCTTTATAACGGTCAAAAATAATTACATGTTCATGGAGTCTTTTGGAAATATTTTTAGATTCAATTGTTAAGCCAATTTCCTTCAAACCCTAAACCTATTTTACTGATATCATTGTTTCTAGTGTGCCGCATTTAGAATGTAAAATATAGTAAAATGTTGTCAAGTCTTAACTCAATGTGGAAGCTGGTCTTTCAATCATATTTCTCAGCTTAAAAACTGCAAATATTATGTGAAAGAACATTAATAAATTAGTAGTATAGTTTAATAGTATTTATTTCAACAGAGTAGAGAAAGTGTAGATAAAGTATGTAATGGCTACAATAGGTGTCATTTGCAATGTGTAAATCTGAGGAAGTTGAATATTAAGTTATAAATAATAATCAGATTATGGTCACTTATATGAAATTTCATTTTGATTAAATAGAATTTCCATTTATAATACTATTTTACTGAAATAAAGTCCTTAGGTTTTATTAGGCAACGATTGTTAGAAGTCGATTCAAATATGTGTTATTTTCTTTAATGGTGTTCAGAGTATTTGTTTTTATATATTTTTAATGTCTCTTTTAAACTACTGATGGGTCTTCTGTGACACTGCGTTTTTATTTTAGAGTTTCTATTGGGAGAATACGTAGGACATCTGACACATCTATGTCGAGGCGGAACCACGGCCACTGAACCCAGAGCTGTTATCGTCCATTTCTCTCTCTCTAAGTAAACCTTTGTCCTTATATCAACATCATACATCAAGATATCAACAATTCTCCATCATTTTGAATTACGTTTTCCTGTGTCCCTGGCCACGACAGGATAAGTGGAATGAAACCTCTGATAGGTAGTAAGTAGATTTTGAGATGATGAGACATCTTTATGGTAATATCTATCTACTGAGATTCTATCAACAGTACATTTGAGTGCAGACAGAGTGTAGAACTCTTTTCTAATCTGAGATCATAAGACCTTGTCATTAGCATGAGTCATCCAGCTCTAAGCCCAGGCAAAATTGTGTGTGCAACAGTTCAGGCTGCCTTCTCACGGACATCTCATTGATTACCTATCCCCAGAGTATTGAGAATGGACCACCTACTATAAGCTGCTCCTTTGCGATAATGAAAAAACCAGAAGCATATTGTCTGACTATGAAGAGATGCCAGCTACTGTCCTCCTGAAACTCTTTAAACTTTCTGCTTATGGATTTATAAATCTAATACATATGAAGGATGATTTTTAACATGCCTTTATAACTAATTTGTTTTTGATGCTGCCTATCTTTGTATCATTGTTCATTAACAAAATTCGTCATTTGCTGTTTTATATTTGTCATAATTAATAAAATGTGCTTGACACATACTAATTTCAAGAAAATTTTGCGATAATGTTACTATATAATTGACAAGATATTTGAGCACAATACACGATTCTTTTATATTATTAAAGAGGTATGAAGTTTCATTTCATGAAATAATAAGACTGTGATTGTTTTAGATTTGAGCTGTGATCTCATTAGATCTCTTATGTTTTCCGCGTTGATCTACGACCAAATGTATTTTCAGTTCATTATGCATTTAAGTATTGGTCTTATGAAGCTGTTAACTTTGTCATGTATATCTTACAATGGCTAAAATTATTTACAATTAATCATTAATAAGGACGATTATGTTTCCTGTGAATAAAACCGTTTCTGCTAATATCGATAACCGTGTCGAGTTTCAGATGTTTAATTGGGAGGCTTCTTTAGATCAGACTAAACACTCCAGAGCACTATTCTGGGGGTCATTACAAAATAACATAAATTGGAAGAACTAATGCAGTTCAAAACCACTGTGTTCCACTTAAATATTTAATTGGAAGGGTGTCCCAGATTGAAATTTTTAACTAAATACTCAATCTCTTTAAGTTTATTCAAATGAAGTTTTGTTTCTTTCTTAATAGCTCATTTTAAGAAAATTACATTGATTAATATTGATTTTAAGTTTTCAAATTTATTCTTTTTTACTACGTGGATTCTTCAAAATATTTAGAAAGTTTTAACTGATGTAGATTTCTGATTAAAAAGAATTAGGTGCTGTTCATATTATTAGCTATTTATTAAGATATCAATTATTACAATTTTATATTAATGTACAGTGATATGTTGAAAATAATTAGTATGTTAGCGCCTATTCAGGCCATATCAGATTTGTACTGTTGCTACATATATTTACCCATAAATAAATAAAATAAATAAAATATCACTGGAAGGGATAGATATAATCTTCTCTTGATGTAACAGAAAAATAGTAACTTTTGGAAAATATGAAGAATAAAACAATTATAACGAAATATTTCTAATATCAGAAGAGTTCCCTAGTTCCCTTTTCACAGTTATCACTATAAAATTGCATCAATTTTATAATAGTCTAAACAATGTGCTGCTACTTAATTTTACGTATTAATCTACTTGGGACACAGCCCAGTGATTTTGAATTGATGTAAGTCACTGTTTACCTGCTCATATAGAAAATGGGCGATTACATTTTATGTGCGTAATAAAATGTGTGTTGCTTGCATTTCCTTAATAAGGCATGTGACAAAATGCAAGTTTTAAATACGTAGACATGAATTTCAATTTGCTTGATGAAATGTGTATATTATATAGTATTATATTATATTCTAATTATTATATAATAGTGTGTTCCTTGCTTTAGAACCAACTAGCATTTTAAAATGGTTATGAAACAAAACTCCAATAATATTAATTTAATCTGACACAAATTTCTCCTGGCGTAGATACATAAATTGACTTCATTTCATAGTAAGAACTCATTAAAAAATGTCCACAGCCTTCCTGTATTGCTAACCTTAGTTCGTCATCCAGGGTTCAGAACCAACGTCAGTCTGGTGGCAGGTGATCCTCGCGCCACGCGCCTGAATCCGTTCGTTTGTACCTCTCCACAAGCCTCCTCTTGCTATCTCACCTCCTCTCTCATTACCCCTATACGTTGGTGGCGTCACTAAACCTCAGAGAATTACTCGCCCCTTTGAGAGATAACTAGGAGAAAATCTTTGAGGAGGAAGGACTGTGTCTGAGCTTGGGCAAAGCCAATGAGCAGATGCCTCGACATGAGATTGGTCAGTGTCCAGCAGTGGTTGTCAAGCTGTGACAGATTTAGCCACTGAGGCATCACCCATATTCTGAGTGGGTATGTATTTTCTTGAAATGAGAATTTATTGTCGTAGTTCTTAATTAAAGATCCTGTTAATTTTTGTGAATTTCATTATGTGTTGAGCAGTGTACAATTAAAAGAATAATAAAACAAGATTTCAAAAAACAACAGTTTATAGTTGTGTAGAATATCGTATGCAATGTATGAGAAATATATAAATCCTCTTGCTATTTTTAAAACTTACGAAATGTATTTTACTTATCTTTCTGTTAAATTTGCATTATAGATATATTTCATTTTCAATGGTTTGCTGAGTTTCAAGTATCTCTATTAGTGCTTTTTAGAATGACAAATCAAGTTCTCGTAATCGTTAGAGTAATTGAACTAGTTATTAATCTATAATGTTTGAATCAAATTTTCTGATTAATACTACAAAAGATTTTGTCGAAATTCTCCAAAATGGAAAAAGAGTTCAATTCTCTCTGATATACCAAAATCTCTATTTGAATAATGTTTGAGCCATAAAATCTCAAAATAAATGAAATATAATCTTTTAAATCATAAATAGGATAAAAGTATATGTGCAGAAAACATAAACTAAACCATCAATCAATTAAAAATACCATGTTTGTTTTATAACATTTTCGATGTGACATAAACATTACCGCAAATGTTATTTTCTGAACTCGCTCGTGCAAGTACGCTAGTGAACAGGAGGAGAAGAAATAAAGAGGTCACTCTTCGTCAGCATGTTAATCATCATGGCCACTAACATGTGGCGAGATGTTCTCTTTTCTTCTCATATGGTATCAACAACGCAAATCAATTACAATTAGTGAATTAGGGATAGAAACAATTTGTGACAGGAGCTTTATTTTAACAATGTCTTTATGTTGATACGGTCTGAACACAGGAAGCCTCGATGGAGTACCAGAACAAATGTACATTATAAGGTGTATGTGTGTATCAGTCTTAATGCACATTCATGTTCTAGTTTGTGTCATTACAGTTTTAGTGATTTTTCCTTGTCAGGTCAATATTTTATTACTGAAATCATGTGCCAATCATTAGTTTTCCCTAGTTGCCATTACTCTGTATCGCCTGTCAAACCATGCAGCAAAAAGTATTTGAGTAGATGAGTTTGTTGGTAGTTGGGTTTGGTGCTTTCAGTTCCTTTTGTTCACTGATTCAGTTAGAAGAATCACTCACGAACTAGATGTGTTGCCAGTGTGTATCTAATTAAATTCCGCGTCTTGCAATAAATATAGTGCTGAGCTGAGTCAAATCAGGAGGCACTTTCTTCTCTCCAAAGCCCCTGTGTATAAATCTCCTTAGCATTGCTCTCATTAAATGAACTGATTATTCGTGTTTTTCACTACAAATTCGTTTATAACACAGCTCATTGCTTGACGCGTTTCTTTCACCGAAGGGCTGACGTACACCGCACGTCATGCCGACGGATCAACGTGCTACGTTCGAAGACGCTGGTTACTCGCTCTGTTCTAATTCGCGCCTCACTGTCGCGCTCCAGCACTCGCTGTGTGCCTCCTAAACAATAAATTTATTTTAAAAGGAACATCACTTTTGAAAATTCATGCCTTCCATCAGTAGACCACAAACCTATTTGAAGACGACTTGATATTCAATACACAATTAATGCCACATTATATTATCAGTGACTTCTTCTCATTTAACATTGAACATAAATAATTCAGTTATTATGGTAGACAACGCTTCAAACATGAATTGCGAGAAATATGTCGTCTAAAGAACGAGACGTACACTAAACCGGATGTCGAGGAACCCTCTCGTCTTTACTCATCCCGACCATACAGACGAACGATACAAAGCTGGTGTGTTAGGATAGAAAAGTGCATTTGTGTCTTAGCGGCATAAAACCTCAGATATATGTACATGGGCGACCAGGAACATCTGGACGCTACCGGGAACTTGACAACGGAAGGCATCAACTTAGGGCGAGTTTGGCAAGCCAAGACAAGCACAAACGGCAATAGTCGTTGAATAAGTGATTAGTGGAGCAGCTGATACGGTGACTGGTAATTCAGGCCGGAACAGCCCTCATCAAATCAGTAAATCTGGCGCAGCGGAGGACGAGTGGGAAAATTGTCAGACCGGAAAGAAACCGTAGGGCAGCCGGAGGGGACAGGTCATTACAGGCGCGCGGTGGAAAAGCCGTGAACAGCCGGAGAACGGATCGAGGCAGCTAGGATCAGAAACTGTAATTGAAGAAAGCCGAAGAAGCTGAAGAAATACGTAAGTATTATGATTCCTTACTTGTCACGCATGAAAAATTTTCTGTCGCCAGTGAATCTCTATGTAAAATAAAAGAATTGCCGTACCATTGCAGAACAAGGTGTTTTCCATTGAATGCAGTAGTCGCGTAAAAATTAATTGTAAAGTGTAGGAATTATGAGGTAGAATTTTTTAAAAGGGCTCTGTAGAAAGTGTAGGAGGCCAGATGAGACAGCGAGACAGGCCGCAGAAAGAGAGAGAGAGAGAGAGAGAGAGAGACAGAGACAGAGACAGAGACAGAGAGACAGAGACAGAGAGACAGGCCGCAAAAAGAAAAAAGAAGAGAAGAAGGCTAGTGGGGTTTCCCCTATCCAGGACTCTCCCATCAGTGAGGCACCACCCCAGCCGGGACAAGCTTTAAGCTCCCGACCTGTCTTCCGGAATATGTGATAGTGTATTGCTTGTTAGTATAAGTGCGTGTGTAAGGGGAAGATGATAGGACAAGGAAGATGAAGGACAGATCGCGCGCGGTCCGTGGCCCGTTTGGTAGGGTACTGCTCCGGCATTCGCCAGGTGTTGATCGGAGAAACCACGGAAAACTACCGATCAGAGCAGCCGGCCGCTAGAATTCCCCTCCAGGCAAAGACTGAATTCGACCTAGCTGAACACCTAGTGTCGAAAACCCTGCCGCTGTCAGGACTCGAACCTAGGACCTCACAGTCAGAAGCGCTGCAGTGACATCAGTTGATGCACTGAGATACCGCTCCAGGTGAACAAGTAACGGAATACCAAACGTTTTCCGGGAGTGGTAGTTCAGTGCATCAATTGATGTCACTGCAGCGCCTCTGACCGGAAGGTGCTAGGTTCGAGTCCTGACGGCGGCAGGGATTTCGACACTAGCTTTTGAGATACGTTGAATTCAGTCGCTGTACGGAAAAAAATCTAGTGACCGGCTGCTCTGATCGGTAATATACCGTGGTTTCTCCGATCAACACCAGGCGAATGTCAGATCAGTACCCTAACAAACGGGCCACGGACCGCGCGCGATCTCTCTTTCCTCTTCCTTGTCCTATCCTCTCCTCTTACACACACACTTACACTAACAAGGACTACACTATCACATATTCCGGGAGATCGCTCGGGAGCTTAGAGCTTGTCCCGGCTGGGGCGGTGCCCCAATGGTGGGAGAGACCTGGTTAGGGGGAAACCCCACTAGCCGACAGTAGGTCGGCGCCAGATCTCGCTATCCAGCGGGAGAAGACCACCGCCATATCCCGAGAAAAAAGAATGCACTACACAAACGGCACTAATGATCAAAGCAGTTGACGCGCCCGGAAACACGAAAAAAACCTATCCAAACCTAACCTCCGTTACTTATTCTTACGGATCTGATTCCTTTTTACGTTTGGGGTTGGCAACACTACGTCGGACCATTCATGACCTCTAAAATCTGCATAAAGTCACCAGTTCAGGGTTTTTGTAGCTTCTCCAACAAAACTGAGTTGCAGGAACCAAAATGTTTTGAAATGAAAGGACACAAGGAAAATGCGGGCCGCAATTTTATAACTTCATGCGATCTATTAAAAATAACGTCCATCAGATATCTAACATAAGTTCAAAAATTGAACACAACTAATGTGAATGGAATTTATATGCATTGATTCATATCTGTTATTCAACGAATGTTCGCTCCCAGTCACCATTATATAATGCTCTCGCAAACAAAAATGCATTTCATATGTCATATTGCTGCAATGCTCTGATTGCAACTTTGACAGCGATGCATCCAATATTGATTTCGTTAGCTGTGGTGGCAGTGCTGCCGACATCACTGGCCAAATTCATGGTAAGTGAAGGAGAGTTCGGGCTGTCAAATAAATTCACAAATACAACTTAAAAAAAAAACACCTTTCATAAATTCATAGTTCTTATTTCAAATCGAAAAATTCATTGTAACGAGAAATTGCGTAAGAAACCTTTACATATTTAGGATTCTCAATCAAATAAGTATCACCTGTAGCAGAAAATTGCTTGATTAGATTACTCGATTTGTTTGAACTAAATTTTGTGAACGACATCTCACCAATGTCTTGTAGGGAAAAATGAACCAAAAGCTAAACGTTTGAGGAGTTATAGGAATATTCATCTATAGGTTAGTAGATCTCTGCCTAAAATAGATAGATAGATAGATAAATGGAAATTCATTCTACAACTGGGCAAATGATGCCCGGTGGTAGAATGCAAAATTACAATTACAAACAAAATAATAATATATAAAAAATAAATATAAACAAAAAATTGACTTTGTCATTTCCTATATATGCAGATGGCATTTACATTCCTATACTAAATATTAAAAAGCATATACACTAACATATAAATGAATAAACTTACATATTACACAAATACACATACATACACACATATACGCGTGTACACATAGAGAGACGAAGGAACCGTCACATACACACTTCACTTCACTTCACTGCATATAACTTTACTAAATATTAATTGTTCAATACTTTTTACTGTAGAGTACGAATAATCGCACCTTTCACATCACTTCACTATACGTTTTCACCCTATTGACTAATTTCCTATATTTGTTTTCTAAAACCTCGCGCTGAGCAAGAAAAGGCCTCAAAAACTGCCGCAGGCATATCGTTCCAATCTACTATAGTTCTGTTTACAATATCAGTTGTGGCAAACGGTTCCCACCCCGCCAGCCTGCAAATGTAAGCTGTGCACTCTATTTTTTGTAGTGGAATCTAAAACTGGTGTTTAAATATAATGTGAAAAGCATTGTACTCGCGGGTCACATTTGGGAGTCATTGTTTTCTTGTGTGCCTACCTATACAAAAACTATTATTTAAAGCGTTAGAGATAAATCTGCAATAAATTGAAAGAAAAAGCAGTTCTCTGTAGAAGGAAGGAAAACATTAATTGCAAATAAATACAAACCAGCGTACCGTTGCGAGAACTTTCGCTTGTTAAACCCCACCCTAATTTTTCCTTAAGGTATCGTGAATCTGAAACATGGGAACATATGGCGCGTTTCCATCGTAGTTCCCTCCGTAACTAGGTACACAGCAGTTGTAGACGTCAGCAAATCGTTAAATGAATAGTTGCACTACACGCATTAGAAACAGTCTTCATTGGTATTAAGCGAGTATAAATAATAACTCTAGTTATTGCTGCGAGAGCGAATCTCGAATTAATAATTGTGCAAATAAGCTCGTCAATCTCAGCAAATCACGGTGTACATAGAAAGCGTAAATATAAGATGGAGGAATCGAAAGCCTTCTAAGCGTGACCTCAGAAAGATGGCTATCACCTCCAAGGGCTGAATTTTAGGTCATGGAGGAATACATTCTGTGTTCCTCCATGTATAGGTGGTATTGGTACTATCGATAAGCACCGAACCGGCCAAAAATTAATATAATACCTACGGATATCTCATTCTTTCGATTATGGGGTAGGGATCACACAGACACACACACACACACACATATTATATATATATATATATATATATATATATATATATATATATATATATATATATATATAACTGAGAGATGATAGAGAGAAGATATAGAGACAGAGACAGAAATACAGATAAAGATAGATAGCTAAATAAATAAACAGATCGACACGACTCGACCCCGCCAACCAACCAGAGCGACCACACCGACCCGACACGACCCGACCGACCGCCGACCCGACCCGTACCGAACCGAACCGAACCGAACCGAACCGAACCAAACCGACCCGAACTGAACCAAACCGCCCCCCCAACCGAACCGACTCGAACCGCCCGAACCAACCGACCCAAACCGACCCGACCCGAACCGGATCCGACCGGACCCGACGCGACCCAACCCAACCCAACCCAATCAAACCATACCAAACCCACCAAACAAGAAATAAAGAAATAAATATACAAATAAACAAACAAAGAAAAATAAAAAATAAATAAATAAATAAATAAATAAAAACAAATTCTGAAAATTTGATTTTCAAAAATTTTGATAATTATATTGATTTTAATTAAGAGAACAAAACTATATATTAAGCAAACGAAACTATATTTCTAGAAAACAAAGTAAGAATTCGTTTCTTTCGAAACGCGGCACTTTTTCATGCATTATTATAATTTATTTAATTATTTATTTATTTATTTTACGTCAAAAAACAATGAAAAACTGCGTATGACGTGCTATGGGGAAAAGTGAATTGTGTGCACATATTCAAAATTCTGTGATCCCTACACTAAGTCATATACTACTGTCACCTGATGAATATGATTTCTACGTCGAGTGTTATAGTAGTAGACTTCGGCATTTTCTATGCTTTATTTTTCTATACCACAGAACTAGGAACTTATAATATTTCCCAAGTGTGAAACGTTCAGGAAAACAAAAAGGCATAACATAAAAGACATATTTTTATTCTGAATTGAACAATAGTGCTAATATAAACTAACTTTTGAAAAATCATTATAAAATCTATGTTATGTCTAGGGACCTTACAAGGAAGTTGAGCTGCACAGGATCACGCTTTGTGAAGGCGTAGCTGCCAGAAATATGAGCGTTTATTTAGAACCTAAAAAAGATCAAAATGATTGTGTGAAAATGTATGGTTTTTGGAATACAACTCTCGACGTTGGTAGTAATATGGAGGTAAGTAATTTCAACAGCATTAATAAAGTTACTTACAATTGGACTCGCATCTTTTGTGAGGTAGTGAGACAAGGACAAAAAATAGGAAAGAATGATCTCCGTGGCCCGTTCCTTAGGCTACTGCTCCCCTGGTGTTGATCGAAGAAACTACGAAAAACTATCGATCAGGGCAGCCGGGCACCAGAATTCTTCAGGCAATAGTTGAATGAATTCAACCTATCTATTTAGCTGATGATTCTACTCATAAATGCATTAAGATATACAAATCCATTTAAATGTACTAATTAAAGGCGTGAGATATATTTAAAACAAATTATATTTGTGTAATTTATTAAAGAAAAAAAAGACTACACCAAAATTAAATTTATGTCATATTAAACAGTGCCATTACCACTATCCCTATCAAAAGTTTAAAGAAAAAATTTCAAGAAATTTTTGGGAAAATAACGCTTGAGCGTTTTTGAAAATGCGGATTTTTGAGTTCTTTTTTACAGAAAACTGTTCAGTTTTTGAGAAACTTTATTTGACATATTTAAAGGACTTGTACTCATAAATATAATACTGTCAAGAAATTGCCTCTAAACTAAGTATTACCGACATGACAGATAAGTAAGAAAATAACATTTTTTAATTTTTGAAAAAAAAACAAAGAATAGGGCGTTTATGCTATCGTATAGGGTTTGTTTGGCACTAACCGTCCAAAAAGTTAAAGAAAAAATTTCAAACCGTTTTTGAGAAAATCTTGTTTTTGTATTTCTCTAAAATTGCAAATATTGAACGACTTATGGACGAAAACTACTAAAATTAAAAAAAAAACATTGAAAGGAACGTTATGAGTGGTAGAATGTCTCCGAAAAAAATCAAACTTTTGCAATTTTCAATAATTCAGGGTTAACCGTGAAAATCAGACCTATGCTGTGCTTATGGATGTATTTTACTTTATTCTTACAAGAAAATTAAATAAAAATTTGTACCCGTTTTTGAGAAAATTTTTAAAATGTTCCTAGGGCTGCATGTGAAATATCCCCAAAATTTTAAAAAATGTTTTTCAAAATCTCAAAGCTTGAACTAAAGCCATATACGCAGGAGTTTCTTAAATTTGGAAAACATCGTACGTGTGGTTTTGGCGCTAGAAGTGTTCACAGACGGACCAACGGACCGAGACAGACATAAAGATAGACAGACAGACATAAAGATAGACAGACATAGACACACAGACAGACATATAGATAGACAGTCAGATAGACCAACAGATCGAAGACAGAAGACAGACAGACTAAGAACGACAGACAGACAGCTAAGAACGACAGACAGACAGACAGACAGAGACGGACAGACAGACAGACAGACAGACGGACAGACGAACAGACAGACGACAGACGGACAGACGGACAGACAGACGGACAGACGGACAGTCAGACGGACAGACAGACGGACAGACAGACGGACAGGGCAGACGGACGACGACAGACGGACAGACAGGACGGACAGACAGACGGGACAGACAGACGGACAGACAGACGGAGCGACAGACGGACAGACAGACGGAGCAGACAGATGGACAGACAGACGGACAGACAGGACAGACAGACGGACAGACAGACGGACAGACGACGGACAGACGGACAGACAGACAGACGGACAGACAGACGGAACAGAGCAGACGACGGGGAAGATTGACAGACAGACGGGACAGACGGACAGCAGACGAGACAGGACGAAAAGACGGACAGAAGACAGACGGACAGATGGACAGACAGACGAGACAGACAGGATGACGACAGGATGACAGACGGAGCAGCGGACAGACAGACGGCAGACGACAGAACGAATGACGAGACGGACAGAAAAGAGCAGACGACGGAGCAGACAGACAGGACAGACGGACAGACGACAGGGACAGACAGAGGACAGACGGACAGACGGACAGACAGACGGATGCAGACAGAGACAGACGGACGAACGGACAGACAGACGGACAGACAGGGACGGACGAGACAGAGCGGACAGACAGACGGACAGACAGACGGACAGACAGACGAGACAGACAACAGACGGACAGACAGACAGACAGACAGACGGACAGACAGACGGACAGACAGATGGACAGACAGACGGAAAGGCAGACGGACAGGCGAACGGGCAGGCGGACAAACGTTTTGAAAAAAAACACTTTTTCGGTATCAGGGGTCCCCATAACCTGTTTTCCGTCAAAATATGGAAATCGATTTTTCGCAGCATTACATAGCTTTTAATATTCTATGCAAATTACTCCGTATATACGTATGTATACGAGAAAGTAAAAAAACAAGAACTTGATTTTTGCTAAAACGGCTTCAAATTTTTCGTTAAATTTCTTGTAGGGGTGGTACCAAATGCACCCTATCTTATTACATAAATTTCATTATGCTCTATTCTTTGCTTTTTTTTAACTTACCAAAATGATTTTTTTACTGGACCCCGACGTCAATATTATTCACATTCGATGCAATTTCTTCACATAGTTGTATTCATGAGTACATGTGCTTTAAATAATGTGAAATAATATATTTCGAAAACTTGACAGTTCGCTGTTAAAAAAATATCTCAAAATCTTTCTTTAATATACATAAGATACAGATTGTCATTCAATTCGTTATGCGATATAACATTGATGTAAGGTCCAATACGTTTTTATTGACACTTTGTAAGTGTATTAGTTACAAAACATTACATAACTTTTCGGAGATTGATTATGTCCATCTTCAGATGCTGCAATCAAAACACATTTTACAATTAAAACGTTGTACGTTGTACTAATACAACTATTGTCTAAAGTATATACATACATACATACATACATAATACATTATTGTAGTTAACCTTTACAGTCTCGGTTGGACGCAATGTCCATTATTGTAGTATAGAATGATAGTAGTTGAAACCATTAAAGTTAACATCTACTTCACTTGAAGTATGTGGTGGTCTACATTGTCTACAAAAATATAAAATAGAATAAAATTCATTACTCTTAGAATTGCAAAATTAGTAAAATCAATTAGTATTTTCTATACGACAGTGTACTACAATACAAATTGATTGAAATTGATTTTCCGCAGCATTACATAACTTTCTATATATTACGTATATTACTCTGTATATACGTATATATATATATATATATATATATATATATATATATATATATATATATATACGAGAAAGTAAAAATAAATTTCACAAAGAAATCATCATTATAAAATATATAGCCAGTAATAATGAATACCTAAGTAGTACCTGAGTAGCCTAAAATTAATAGACAAACTTCTTTCATCTAACGGAAATATTATATTATTAAAAACATATTTTTCCTTTGGATTTTTCTGATGAAAGCAAATAATGAATGCTTCATTCGTATTCCCTGTACTGGTTATGTGTCAACGTTTAGACCAATAACTCCAAAAATTAGATATAATTTAAGTATGTTACAAAAGAAATAAGAAATTATCGACATTAATTTACAGAACCAAAGACGCTATAAAAATGAAGCAAAAAATGGAGTTTATATTTTGAATTTTAATGATCGCAATGCAGTAAATGTAGGCTAGATACTTAAATATGTGTAAATAATTTAAGTATTATTTTCATTGGAATTAATAATTAATTTGTAAAATTTATGGATTAATTTTACATTTGGGAATTTTTTAAATATTTTGTAGAAAACAAGCCGTTGCTTATACCACTATAGATGGGGAAAATTCTCAGAAACTAGTTTCGTTATGGTTTTTAGTGTATAATAAGTTAAATTCAAACAGACAAATCCTTAATGGAGAAACCTATTACACAATTTTTAACACAACAATGTAATATCTAATACATATTACCTTTGCTAATAACTTGCCCTTGCCCTATGTTCACGTAGAATATTACAGTATGAAAGTGTGTAAAATTACAGGTAGTCATAACAACGTGGAGATGGGCGACCACAACATGGGCAAAAATGTATCTTATAAAAGAAAAGAGTTTTTGTACAGCAGCGGAAAAAACGATATCTGATGTCTTTGGAGCGATGCTAAAAAGTGCTGGTAGAAGCGGATATGAATGTCCTATCCCAGCAGTAAGTACGGCGAAAATTTCTTTAATTTTTACTATCGTATTTTCAATATATAAAATCATTTCATCGGATTTGAACTTAATTATGCCTCTGAGGGGCTCGCTAGGGAAAGTCAAGATGGCCGGCCCGCCCACGAAGCCCAAGGTTTTGAAGTTTGAGTGTAGTAAATATACTCGTAGAAGTTCAGGTGTGAAATATTGAAATAATTATCTTCAATTCAGTAGGACCTCCATACATCAAATCAACTGTTCATTTCATCTATCAAAATTTCGATGTGTAGAAAAAAATTAAAAATCTTTTCAACGATTTTGGACAAATTGTGTACAATGGAAAATTCAACAACATATATCAACGTCAAATGTATTAATCAATCATACCACATGATTATGAATAGTAATATGAAATTGGTATTGCTTACATACCTCACCAAATCACTGAATTGAAATTCATCCCTCCTTCCCAAAAAATTAATGTTTAATGCCCATATGATGCGCTCCGTTCAAAATAATATTCACACTTCTTAAGCCATTGAAACACTTGATTTGCAACATTTTCACTTAATCGAAAACCCTGCAGGCTTGTCTCTGTTTCTTCTTCTCTGTCAATCTGTTTCTTCTTCTTTCACTCTTTTTCTTTCTGTTTCTCTTTTTCGCCATTTGCATCATCGTCATAGTCATCATCATTATATTCATTTTCATTTTCATTACCATTCCTCTTTATGGAAATAACAATATCATCTCTTTGGTATTCTGCCACGATATAATCCTCGGCCACAAAACATAATATACAGCGTGCACTCTTCATTTCTCTTTTAGTCAATAAAAATAGTCAAGAAAGAAAATGAGTGCGGTATAAAGAAATAAATTTCGATATATAGAAAATTTTGTAAACGGAATTTCAAAGGAACAGAAAACAATTCGTAGAAATAGAAGTAACGTTGAGGGAAGACGCGATTAGTGCAAGGAACAATAATCGAGTATGCATTTGGTAATTTTTAAATGGACGAGTGCATCTGGGATCTGGTGGCAGCTGAACGGGGACTGCGTGCATGGAAAATGCACATTACAACTAGCAACGACGGGCGCTGACAGGAAGTGACATCGCTGCGAAAAGGGAAGTGGCACGAGTTGTGCAATTACTGTATTTTTGTTTGTTTATTCACGCGCAAGTCCAAAAAATTAAAAAAATTAAAACTCTGTCGAAGACCAAGTCCTGATATTAGGTTAAGGATAGGATTTTCAAAACGCTCACAACAGAATGCGCATTCTGGTGCGTGTATGAGATTTTGTATTATATTTTCAGTGTGCATGTTTGTATTATTTTTTCTTGTGTTGTTTATATATTTTGTGTTGTCATGTTTTGCAAGTCGGCGGGGCATATTGTATTTTGGCTCATAATTGCCTTAGATCCATGTGTTATTATTTAGTAGTTGTATAACATTTGACCCAGGCACGAACGAAACGGACCCTTACCTCAAGTCCGTATGGAATGAGCGCGCGGACCACGACCAGGTAGGATATAAATAGTGATTCGAGCTAGCAGAGGTACGGGCAACCGATAAGCAAAGGTATTGTGGCACCCAATTGTAAGTTAGAGATAGGGCAGGGTAAAGATAGTTCACGTGACGAGTAAAGAGAAAAAGACATGAAAAGTTAGGTTATTGTGCTCGCCGTGTGGGAGCATGATTTACGAGGATAGTGAGTAAGTAGGAGAAATAGAGAAGTTGTTACATTAGGCGCCCGATGTGAGGGCGTAAATATAAATAAACGGAAATAGAATAGGCGCAGCAGGTAGAGAGAGAGAGAGAGAGCGAACACTGTTGCATTACTTACTTCTCTGAGGACGTTAATCTTTTTACATTAGAGGTGATTTTCTCATAATTTTCTACTTATGAGTACTGCAACGTATTGCTCGTGTATTCTCTCTCCGGTTACTCTTTCTATATTTAATCACGCCCACACGTTGGGCGTCCAATGCACCGGGTGCTGTATTCTTTACTCGTCACGTGCACTTTACGCGTCACGTGCATCTTTGCTCTGCCCTAGCTCTAACTTATAATTTGGTGTCACAATACCTTCGCTTATCGGTTGCCCGTACCTCTGCTAGCTCGAATCATTATTTATATCCTACCGGGTCGTTGTCCGCGCGCTCACTCCATACGGAGTTGAGGTAAGTGTCCGTTTCGTTCGTGCCTGGGTCAAATTTTATACAACTTCTGAATAAAAACACATGGATTCAAGGCAATTATGAGCCATGTGGGATGCTCATACATTTAATTTCGGATTTTCTTTGCTTATATCCTATCCATAAGCACTGTTTGCCCCTCCGACTTGCGAAACATGACAACACAAATACATAAACACACAGGAGAAGAAAATACAAACATGCACACTGAAAAAATAATACAAAAATCTCATACATACATCAGAATGCGCATTCTGTCGTGGCCTTTTTATAATCCTATCCTTAACCTAATATCAGGACTTGGTCTTCGTCAGAATTTTTTTCTTTGGACTTGCGCGTAAACAAACAAACAAACAAACAAAATACAGTAGTTGCACAATTCGTGCCACTTCCCTTTTCGCAGCGATGTCACTTCCTGTCAGCGCCCGTCGTTGTTAGTTGTAACGTGAATTTTTCATGCACGCAGTTCCCGTTCAGCCGCTATCAGATCCAAGATGCACTCGTCCATTTAAAAATTACCAAATGCATCCTCGATTATTGTTCCTTGCACTAAGCGTGTCTTCCCTAAACGTTACTTCTATTTCTCGCGACGTATTTAGCTTTTGCGACGCTCCTGTTTCCTGCGCCTAACTTGCGTGAATACTGTCCATGCGGATTTTCCCGTGAATTTCGAAACAAATTAAATTAAATTTTAGCTCCACTTAATCTGAACAACTGATTTTATATAACCGAAAATAACTTAAGAACTTTGGACAACACTTCCGCGAAATTTCTCCAAAAATTTAACATAGCATCAAAACGCGTGCGATCATCATCAGACCCGAACTCATTCTGTCTGTAACACATTTTACATTGTTGGTCCTCACAATCCAAGTGACTGTCCTTTATCAAAAACATGCCCATCACCATAAGAAATGTTCGAAAACGTTTACATTTTCACTGTTTTCGGGCATCTTGCCTCTTCCTACTGTTTCATAATTTTACTAACTTTCATTTTGCAATCGTCACATTACCGAATTCCCTTTTCCTGTTTTCCTTTTTCCAAAAACCTTTATTTTTCGTCTTCTCAACTCGTGTTGACGTCACTTACATCTTCGGTCGCTCTTTCAATTCTTTCTTAATCCGCTATGCTATCAAACTGGATAATAATTTATTCCGAGCCGTACATAAATTTCCCCGCGCCGTGACTAATTTTGCCCTGATCTAAATATTTTTCTCTAAAATTTCTGAAAGTTTGGCCAAAATCCAGCCAGGCATTCACTGGATATTCAATAAAACTCGTCTTGTTGTATACTTCCAGAAGTACAACAATGGGTGCCATGTCTTCAATCTTCGCCGTGTATACATGCAATTTACACAATTTATGATATTGACGGAACCCGTGGCTCGAATAATGTGATTCTTGTTTTAAAATGTTCCTAAATTTGGGTTCTATTCACTCTTTATAACGCCTAGTTCCGCCCCTTATGTTTTCTATTACTTTCCTAATAATTATTATTACGCGGCGCTGTTGTCTATTGTTCGTTTCATTCTTAATTCCTCTTTGCTTACATAAACGTTCCGTGTTCCATGCATTCTTGCGGGCTAGTCCCACAAATCATTACAGTACGTGTGATTTAAATAATCTTATATTAAGCTTCTCCAATAAAACAGTTTTCTGTGAAAACGAGTTACAAATTTCGCTTTTCCAGAAAAGCACAAATGTCATTTTCTAAAAAATGTCTCCAATGTCTTTAAAAACTTTTCCAATGTGTACTGTTTATTGCACTGTACAATTTGAAAAAAGTTCATTTTTTAAAATTTTTTAAAGGCAATTTTTTAAATATATTTCTAATACCGTTAATAATTACATTTCCTGCAATTTCTAAATACTGTTGAAATTGTGAGTGGAAGTGCTTCAAATAATTTCAAAGTTTTTTGAAAACTCAAAACTTTTCTGTGATAAAGGATTCAAATTTCTAATTTACGTAACGCTTAAACGTGATTTTCTTAAAGACGGTTGGTTTCATTGACATCATTAATATTTTTAATACTTTTGGTATTGTTCCCGCAATATTGCATAAAAAGTGCACTTTCAAAAAGTTACAAAAATAAAATTTTATCAAAAACCACTCCATTTTTTTTTAATTTTGCAGGAATAGTTCCGAATTTTATCCATATGACACAAAACCCAATTCTGCTCTATATTGTTATTTTACAAAAATTACAAAAATGAATTTTTTTAACTTCCTCTCCCTTCGTTCATATTAAAGTCAGCGGCAATATCGTCTCATTATTGCATTTCTGAGTACATGATTTAAATGATATAATACAAAGTTTTACGTAAATTCTGAACCTTTTGTGAAAATAAGCTCAAGGTCTATATTTTCAGCGCCCAAATGACATTTTCTTAAAAGCGGCTCGACATTTTTTGTCAAAATTCCGTACGTATCATGCACAAGATAAGATGACAAAATTAGTTAGCTGTGTAAATTTCTTCAATTTTTAAAAAAAGTACAAAAACTTTCTTTTGATATCTCTCACGCCGATTAAGCGATATGTGCACATTACTATGTTTGTCGGTGAAAGTACTTTAAATGAGTTTCAATGAAGGTTTTCAAGAGAACAAAAGATTACTGCGAAAAAGAGCTTTCAATTTTGCTTTTACACTAAAGCTTAAGCTCTTTTTTCTTTTTCTTAAAAACCGCTTCAAATTTTTCAACGAAAATTTCCACACGAGACGAAGTTTTACACGTCTGTAATATTTAAAAAAACTTCAAATCTATTATTAGGATACCAAACACTTGACAAAACCTAAAACACTATACAATGCCAAGCAGTGGACTGTGGATTACATGGGAGGTTGTTTACTTCACCACCTACCTTGACATCTCAGTATCAATTCGAAGGACCAATATTCCATTTGGAGGCGGAATAATGGCCTTGGCTCTTCTCAAATAGAATTCTTAAATTCTCCACTAGGAGGGAACTATTGTGGAGAGAGATTCATAACATACTAAGTTCATTTAATTTAAATAGATGGCAGCTCGCAAGCGGATAGGGCGATATGTAATGCTGGCCCAGAACATAGAAATTGGAAAAATAAGAAGAAGGAGATCCCATTTCGAAGAACCTCTAGTTTCTTTGACGTTTACTTACGTATATGTTTATTATAGAGAAAGTTATGTAATGCTGCCGATAATCCATTTCGAGATTGCAACGGAAATACATGTTTCGAGGTCCCCTGATACCGAAAAAGTGTTTTCGTCAAAACGACCGTCCCTTCGTCCATTCGTCCGTGCGTGAACACCACGAGCGCCTAAACCATACGTAGGATTCTTTCCAAACTGTAAATTTCCCGGTCGATTGAGCTCCACTCGGGGCGCTGCGATTTTGAAAATTCTTCCTTAAAATTGCGGGTACTTTACATGAAGTCCTTCGGACCTTTTCATGATTTTCCCAAAAATGTTTCCCATTTTTTAAAAATTTTATCAAACTGAGTAAAATACACTTTTGAAGATGGCATACGTCCGTTTTTACAGTTAACTCTAAATTTTCGAAAATTGTGAAAATTTGAATTTTTTTCGGCGTCTTCCTACAGCTTCCAAATTAAAGGTAGATATTTTTCTTTCAAGTAAACCTTTTCCATAGTTAGCGTTTTCAATAATGTAACCAGGAGCGGTGGCTTAGTGCATCAACAGATGTCACTTCAGGGACTCGAACCGCGAGATTGGAGTTCCGCCGGCGGCGAGATTAGTTGCTGTCTGGAGAAGAATTCTAGCAGTCGGCTGCTCTGATCGGTCGTTTTCCGTAGTTTCTCCGATCAACACCAGGCGAATACCAGAGCAGTACCCTCACAAAACGCGCGCGGTCATTCCTTCCACTTCCTTGTCCTTTCCCCTTACACACACACACACTTACACTAACATGCACTACACTACCACACTTGCCGGGACGTAAGCCGAGGACGTAAAACTTGTCCCGACTGGGGCGGTGCCCCGCTGGTGGGAAATAACTGGTTGGGGAAAACCGACTAATCGACAGTAGGGGCGGCGCCGAATCTCGCCATCCAGTGGGGGAAGATCACCGCCACCTTCCGATGAAAAACATGCACTACACATACGGGACTGATGACCTCAGTAGTTGACGCACCCGGAATCAATAATAAATCAATCAATAATGTCACGTACAAGTTTTGAAAATTTTAGTAATTTTGGCGCAATATCAGGTGCAATATGTGCAATGCTAAAAAGTAACAAAATACGATTTTCTTACTCACACCTCCAAATTTTCTTCAAGCTTTTGGTAGAGATAGTGATAAAAGTACTCTATTGGTGTATACTTTTGTTTTCTTCAAAAATTACAAAAATGAATTTTTTGACTAATCTCTCACATCGTTAATACTTACATTAGCCGCAATTTGTTCACATTATTTCTTTCTTGTAAACCTGTGTCTAATAAACGTAGGTCAGAGAAAGTTATGTATCGCTGCAAAAATTCGA
Source organism: Teleogryllus oceanicus (assembly GCA_964035755.1). Taxonomy (NCBI): domain Eukaryota; kingdom Metazoa; phylum Arthropoda; class Insecta; order Orthoptera; family Gryllidae; genus Teleogryllus; species Teleogryllus oceanicus. The sequence continues at coordinate 242,429,782 of CAXIVR010000002.1, read as the reverse complement.
TTTCGAGATTTTAAAGGAAATACACGTTGGGGTCCCCTGATACCCAGAAAATGGTTTATTTTAAACTCGTCCATCCGTCCGACTGTCCGTCCGTGATCACCATCAGCGGCTGAACCATACGTAAGATTTCTTTCAAAATGGATACTCCCCGGTCAATCGGACTCGACTCGTGGCGCTGCGACTTTGAAAACTTTTTTTAAAATTTGAGGATACTTCACATGAAGCCCCAGGGACATTTTTAAATTTTTGTCGAAAACGGCTATAATTTTTTCTTCAGATTTCTTGTAAGAATATAGTAAAATACTCTTATAATGGTGGCATAGGTCCGATTTTCATGCTTAACTCTCTATTTTCGAAAATTGGAAAAGTTTGAATATTTTCGGCGTCCTCTTACAACTTCAAAATTTAAGAATGATATTTATACATTAAGTAAAATTTGTTGGCCTTAATTACTTCTTTATTTAAGGTCGTGTATATTTTTCAAAAATTTTAATCGTTTTCGCGCAATATTGCAAGCAATATGAGCAATTTTAAAGAATAACTAAATCAAGATTTTCAAAAACGGCTTCAAATTTTTTATTTATGGTATATGTAGTTTAAATTAGTGTCTTAACGACTCCTGAAAACTCATCTGTTTTCTGTCAAATGAGCTCAAAAATCCGTATTGTCAGAAAAGCTCAAACACTATTTTTTTCAAAATTGGCCCAAAATAATTTTTTCATGCCTTCCCAGCTGATATTGGTGATTACACTGTTTAATATAAGATACACATATAGATTGTTTGAAGATATTTTGTTTCTCCAAACATTGCACTAAGGTAATTTTTTTAAAATCTCTCTTTGACCGGTAACATACACATTTACAGCAATTTCATTACATTACTGAATTTGTGAGTGGTTGTGCTTGCTCTGACTGCCAATGAAGATTTTTTCAAAAATCAGATATTTTCTGTGAAAAGGAGCTTCAAATGTCTCATTTTGGATAACGCTTAACCGCCAATTTCTTTAAAAGGGCCCCTTATTTTTCAGCGAAAATGTCCATGTAGGACGAGGTTCCTCTCTTCAATAATATTCTAAACGAATACTTCGGTTCTACATTTTGGATTGCGAAATGTGCTGAAAATTTAAAAGTGCTTTTTGTTGCGGCTATACATGGCAGCCTGCAAGTGGATGGGGTTGTTCGAAGAGCTAGCCCTTAAAAAAAGAAATTAGAAAACTAATTAAATCGGGGAAGTCTGTGCCATTCTGTAGCAGAACACGTTTTTGTATACTATAAACTATGCGACAAGGTGAAAACAAGTGTGCATTATCAAATGTTGCTCTAATAAAGATTATTCTTTGTTTTTTTAGGGTCAATATTATATGAACGGGTTTAACACCATATTGCCTCCTTTCAAGAACTTTCCTGAACTTCCCCTAGGAAGATTTAAAAGTCAATTTTTATTTAAGTATGAAGAAGCTGATTACGGCTGTATTGAAGTTGTATTAACTGTTGTGCCTGAAGACAATAAGAAACTGTCCTTCGGTCGCTAAATAAATGTAAAGAGGCTTGTTTCATGACTGGTATGCAAATGAAACTTTTTTCTGCCGCGCGAACTTCATTGGGTAATTTTTTTTCTAGCACATACGTTTTTTTATGTACAAGTCAGTAAATCTTTGTCATATCATTGACATTATGAAAATTAAAGTTAATTGATCATATCTACAATGTATTCACTGAAGATTTCTTTGAGAATTTTTGTTCAGAAACTTGTTTTGTGTCATTTATTTGTGAATAAATTGAATAATACTGTCCTTGGCACCTTTTTTCCATGCTTGAAAAATCTCGCTAAAACCGTTCAGTGTTAATTTTTTTTATTCCCTAGGTTTTTGGGAAAGAAATTCAAGTGGAAGTGAACATACATGATGTATTTAATGATTTTATAGGCAAGAATTTCAGCAACTGCTTGAGACGATCGCGATAATTATGACATACTTTTTAGAGTATTTATTGTTTTTTTAGAAATCAAAAACGTATTTATCTGTAATTATTCTTTAAAGAACATATAAAAAAAACAACATTATAGGTGTTGTAACGCCTGCTTTATTAAGTGACTCTATAAACTAACATGAACAATATTAACAGAAAGAATTACAAAATGTGTTTCTTTTATGTGTGAAATATTTACATGTATTGCTAATCTTTTCATAAGGAAGGAGCTTTTAAATTTTACACTTAGCTCTTCACATTTCGAAAATATATCCACTGGAGGAGTAAGTAATTGCGGAGCGGTGAGGTGAACTGTGGATTTCATGGGAGGTTGCTTACTTCACCACTTACCTTGACATCTTAGTATCAATTCGAAGGATTACTATTCCATTTGGAGGCGGAGTAGGGGCATTGACACTTCAAAAAAATTATTTTTAAATTCTCTACTAGGCGGGAACTACCGTTCATAAAATTTAATATTCATAAAATATTAAAATCATTTAATTTAAATATTTTTGAACATAAGTGAATAATTGCATAAATTACAGAACAATGGACTGAGTGCCGATTAACTAGGATGTTAATTGTTCTTGCATTTGACTGACAGCATTGAACGCCTGGAGCAAATGCCGGACCGGTACCCAGACAAACGGGCCACGGACCGCGCGCGATCTGTTCCTTGTCCTATCCTCTCCCCTTACACACACATTTACACTAACATGCACAACACTACTACATCTTCCGGGAGACCGGTCGGGAGCTTAGAGCTTGTCCCGGCTGGGGCGGTGCCCCGCTGGTGGGAGAGTCCTGGTTAGGGGGAGACCCCACTAGCCGACAGGTCGGCGCCGGATCTCGCCATCTGGCGGGGGAAGATCACCGCCATCTCCGAAAAAAAATGCACTACACTAATGGGATTAATGACCGAAGCAGTTGACGTGCCTGGAAACACGAAAAATGAGTCATGAGCAGATCTCACGCTGTTATTAAGAATACATAATAAAGTGTGATACCCGCGCACTGAATTCAAGTAATTACATGGTGAGAAATTGCACTGTTCATTAGGCCAAGCAGTTCGAAATGTAAGCAGTTGCATAACTAGCGTAACGTGTCTGTTCCATACTCTGATGACGACAACGTTAGTCTCAGTGTTCCCATTCCAGGACAATCTCAAATTAATCAATTCTCATTTCTAAAAATAATTCTCAAAATAATCGGTAAACTAAAAAATAAACATTCGTCCGGTTTAGATGTATTCCCGGATTCTTTGTTAAAGACCTGTGCGTATGCCATTATACACTCGTTAACTCACATATTTAATTTATGGTTATGCACCGGAACGTTTCCAGATAATTTCAAAACAACTAAAATTAAGCCGCTCTTCAAAAAAGGCAACAAAAATGGAATTCAAAATTATCGGCCCATTTATCTTCTATCAGTTTTTCAAAAATATTAGAGAGACTTTTTTTACGTACGAATGGAAACCTTTCTCAGTAAACACGACGCGCTTTCAGATTGCCAACATGGATTTAGAAAATCAAAATCAACGGAATCAGCTATATTTTCTTTTCTTAAAGATGTCGCCTCATCTTTGGAAAAAAAGAGGCACCTACGGGATTATTTTTCGATTTCTCAAAAGCTTTTAACGTGACATTTCACATGATCATGACATTTTGATCATGACATTTTACTTTCAAAATCACCCTCATATGGAATCCGTGGTATTGCTCTAGATGGTTATGTTCGTACCTTAAACAACGATCTCAGAGAATGTAAATACCTTACTGTAATGATGGAACATTACGTTTGCACCTTTCCGACTCTTTGCCCATTGCACGTGGAGTTCCTGAAGGATCGATTTTAGGCCCTATTCTGTTCCTACTTTACGTAAACGATATGCCCTCGACGATTCGAAACGAAAGAACGGTTCTCTTTGCGGATGATACGAACATCCTTTGCAATAAAGAAACCGTAAATAGTAATATCAGATGTTTTAAATTGGTTCCGAAATAACAAATTAATAGTAAACGAAAACAAAACTGATTTAATGCAGTTTTCCATTCCAAATAATTCTGTGCTCCATTAAAAATGAACGGTGTACCATTGACTGATGTTGATGCAAACAAATTTTTATGTCTTTCAATTCAGTCAAACCTTAAATGGAACGTCCATTTAAATGAATTGAACACAAAATTAAGTTAATTATGCTACGCGTTCAGAATTCTTGCAAATTCAGTCACCTATCATTTTGTTCATTGTGTATATTTCGCGCACGTTCATTCCCGCCTGAGATATGGCATAATATTCTGGGGAAATACATCTTATAGCTCCCAGACTTTTAGATTACAAAAACGAATTGTACGAATAATAACCAAATCCCACCCACATGATTCATGTAAGCCTCTCTTCATTAATCTAGGAATTCTACCATTACCGTGTCTTTTTATTTACGAATCAGTGGTTTTTGTAAAAATGACTTGCTCAAGGGAGGGAATATATTTTCAGAAAATGCCGAAGTCTATTACTATAACACTCGACGTAGAAATCATATTCATCAGGTGACAGTATCAACAGCTCATTACAAAAAATTCACATACAATACATGTGCATTATTTTGCAACACTTTGCCAGATGATATTAGACGATTAAAATCGATAGACAAGTTTAAATCCCAAGTGAAATCGTTTCTGCTGCATATCTGTTTCTATACAATTAGAGACTATACTGAGCATCACAAGAAAAGTAACAGTAATTTTAACGATAATACATAATGCATTATTCACCATTTGAACTGTATAAATGTGTATAAACAACCTGTAACAAGTATTGTATTGCAGCCTCCGGGACAATGACCCCCATCTCGATCAGGTTTTTCGTCGACTTTCCCTGATTCATTGAGCATATGCTGAGATGACCCCTTGTTTTCCTTCTGGACATAAATGTAACTTCATTTTCTGTGCACGTCTTCTAGAATTCAGTGGGAAATACAATTATTCAAATCGTTTCCATGTTGTCGCGGCAGGAAGTATTATTCCGAAGAACAACATGGAAATGAGCCAAAAGTTATTGCATTTTTATCCGTGAAAATAGATTTTATTAATGGGAGCTTTTTCAAAATTTAAGTAGTATATGACTTAGTGTAGGGATCACAAAATTTTGAAAATGTGCACACAATTCACTTTTCCCCATAGCACGTCATACGCAGTTTTTAACAGTTTTTTGACGTAAAACAAAATAAATAAATAAAAATATATTATATTTGCAATGAATAGGAATATGGTTGCTAATGAAATAGAGTTGAAAAATATTTGACAACTTTTAGTCTCCTCAGATGCAGAGTTGCAAGTTGCAAACTTGCTTCCTACAGGGAAGTGGCAAGGGGTAGTCGCTATTTTCTTCGACTACCCTTTAATATTGTTAAAGTAATATTTCGGTTCTACTATTACGAAACCGAAAGGTTGAGAAAATGTCAAAAAAAGGTACTTTGAGCGACGATAGATTGCAACTGGCATGAGAATGGACCGTAAAGCCAGTTTACACCTAGGTGACTAGAACACTTTACTGCCATAAAGTCTGTGCCATTCTGTAGCCCAACTAGTTCTGGTATTAAGTGAAGTTGGTTAACCAATGCTTATTCATGATTTGTAATTTTTAACGAGTATTGAGGTTCGGTTTAACTTCACTCTAAAGTTATTGGGCTTTATCTTTGATAATAATGAAAACAGAGGTGCATTAGAAGATTGATATTTGAATTGTCGCAATGTAACCAGTGTTGATTTAAGATTTTCAATTAATGTCCTGTGAATGAATTGTAAATTCAATTCTGGGAATGCATTATGCAGTGAAACTAATGACAATGCTATGAGTACGATTTATTATTATTTTTATGCAAGTTAAAGTGTTCATAAACAGAGTTGCTTAAAATAAATGTAGTAATTTCAGAAAAAAAGGTCTTTATGTGCCTTCATTATGAATTGCATAGGTAGTTATTGAAGGTTTCTAATGTAATTTTCTTAGATAGGGAAAGAAGGCACTTCCCAAGAGACACAAAGGAGAGTTGATCAAACTAAATTACATAGTTCTTAGTAATACTGGAATCATTGGGCATTTTAGCAACGCAGGAAACCCAATCATTGTACTTTTAAACATTTCCCTGGTTGTTTTTTTGATGAGTTTTGGGGCACAGGAAGCCCTTATGCATTCGTCGCAGGGGGATGATGTGATGAGTGATAAATGTTTGATACGTGTTCTGACGACAGGTCAGGAGGGTTACAGACGCTCCAGTATACTACTTTTCCTCATTAAATGTCATATGCCCTGGAAAAGGTATTGCTTGAATTTACTCGATTGTAGATATGTGATAATTGCCATTTATTACATTACAGTCAATTGCACCTGTCAGTGCTTCAGTTAGTGTTTAGATCGAGTATGGTGGTTTTGAGAAATAAGTGAGTATGCGTTAATAGGTTTAATATGAGTCTCGTATCCTCAGTGAACCCCTCCCTTCTAAATGCCACCAAAAGAAATTAGTTAAGAGTACCATTTAATTTAGAGTAGCTCACAAAAAAGTGTATGTCAATCTATAATACAATATATAATAAAAACTAACATTAATATAAAATAATGGAATATATAATAATGGATAAATGGATATAATTAGTGAAATATAAAATAATGGATGTGATTTTATATATAATCGAGAGATCTTAATTCGGTATGTCCATTTAGAATATAACATCAAAGTAGAGTCATTCGCAAGTATGCGGATGATACGACAACCCTCAGTAAAGGAAAGAACCTCTCCCCTACGCAGAGGATTACACCAGATGCACTGAACTCAATACAAAACTAGACGCGAATCTCAGAATTCATAGTGTCTTCAACCAAATCCGAATGCATCTTTATATCTAGAGAAACTATAGTTGGAGATCTTCTTTCACAAATGGGAGCGGTAGTTGTAAGACCAGTCTTTTCGACTACAATCCTTAGTCTTATTTTCTTCTGTAAGTATACTTGTAAAGAACACGTTAAAGATCTCATCACTGATGTCAAAAGATCAAATTTACTGAAATGCATGAACTACAACAACTGACGCGCAGAAAAACATACCTTGCTTCTTACTTACAAAGCAATCATTCGTAGCAAAATTGACTATGGTTGTATAATATATAACAAAGCCAAAATCAACCTACCAAAAAAATGGATCCTGTACATAATAGAGCGCTTAGCATATGTGCTGGATGTTTCCACACATCGTACACGAAGCATTCTTATGGAAGCCTCGGAACCAAACCTTCAGTTTTGAAGGGATTATCTGATCATCAAATATAAAAGCAAAACCTCCACATCCAAACATAATATTATACTTACCGATATTAACCCACCAATCAAATCTTCTCCTAACCACTTACAATCATACCCAATAACCTTTTACGAGAGCACCAAACACATCATCAGGGCCTATAATCTTCCACACATATCAGTGTGAAGATGTAGAACACCTATATATCCCCCTTGGATTACACCTAAATTTACTGTCGATTCCTTTCCCAAGAATCTCTCCAACTAACTTGAACGACTCGGATGCTGACCTCATCCTCAATGAGATTCTCAATAAATATAAAGATCACCATGTGATCCACATCCAAGTTTCACTGGAAACTGACAGAATGGGCTTATACATCCAATCTCCATGAAAGGCTTTTTACATCACGTTTAGGATCTTTGCAAATAAAAATAGCGCTTACAATTATACTTTCTTAATGGCAATCAACCTTGCCAAATCCAAACCAACTACAAAATTTATTATTTTATCAACATATGTACCGGACGGCATTTAAGTTTTACCCAGTAAATACCTACAATTAATTTTCACCAACTTACTTGGAATCAGGAAAGAGACAACTGACATGTTTATTCAACTTCATTTCATGTCACGTCATAGTCGTTTATGTCACGTCATATCGCTGTCAGTTGTCAAGAGGACCAACAGTTAGCATCTCCGAGTACGCGCCTCACATTATCGGAAGCAAAGACCAAATAGACTATAAGAACGGCTACATATGAAATTATGGCAATTTTTTATGATAAAAACATGTTTCCAAGTTGTTCCGTTCAATAGGAAATAGATTTCGTAATGATAAAAACTATTATTCATTGAGAGAAGTCCGTCAGAAGAAGGTGACGAACAGAAACTGTATTTATTTATTAAGTAAAAGGAAACCGGTATTTTTCAAATGAACCATGGATAATGTCATTAATTGGGAACATTTTGTGGAAATTGTGACAATACCGCGAGGTTTTTTGAGTGAGATTAACATAAATAATAGTAGAAAAGCAAAAAAACATTGTAATGAACCAGTCATCTTTTGTTTTAAAAAAACTACGTTGTCAGAAGATAAAACGTGTTCAGATGGAGTCGAGCCGAAGTAGGAGGAGGATCGGTGGTTAAGTCGCGGATGATGGAAGTGTGTCGGAATTTGAATGTGCAAATGCAGCGGAAAATGGAAGATGTTCTTGTTTACGATTAGTGTGGACTAGTGATATAGATGATGGAGATCGCGAAGTCGCAGAACTACAGCAAAAGGAAGTGTAAACAAACGTTCATTATTCTATTATTTACAGATTATAACAAGGCCATGAAAGTTATTTCATTTGAAGGTATTGAGAAAACATGGTCATGCATGAAATTATTCAGAATTCAATTAATTGTTGTTTTAATAAATTGACAAAGTGCACTTGTTAAAAATTTCGATTGGAGAATGCAAAGAAAATTAATTGGAAGTATTATTGTTAGGATAGTGTAAAAAAGGTTTTTATATCTACTGTAGTCTGCTATTTGTTTAAGGAATTACAAGTGGCGAGAAGATTCTCGCCAACATTAAATAAAAAAGAAATTAGGGAATAAATTCAGAATCAAGTTATTTGGTTTCAATTAGAAAACTTAGGAGTTAATATTTCCGACGGTATTATCCCAGCAAAATACGAATAAATTTGAATTCATGCCTCTTCCCAAAGCAGTAATATTATTTTTTTTCGATTTCCTGTGTAGGAACGATTCGCCTACCCACGACCTCAGAGAAATTTGTTTTAATGGTGCTTCGCAACCTATGGGTAAATAATTACGTACGGGTTTATTTATTTGTGTAATTTCAGGAAGGTATATTTTAGAAGGGGTTGAGGGAATATATTTTTGTGATAGATACATAGAAACCATGACAGCGAAAAAGCAATTCTTGGATAACACAAGGGATTAAAACACAATTTAGTTCGTTGTTGATATTGTGACGTAACCGGATATGGGACTCTTGAAGAAACATATTTATCTAAAAATAACTTCTACACGGAGAGCATGTCGCAACCAGTCGCGCCTTCCGTGGGCGGTCGAAGGGTCAATTAGTTCCGCGCGTCTGTAAACACGACGTCTTGGCGTCGCCCCGGAGAAGCGAGGGGCGCGTTTATTATACACGCCCCCTTCCCGAGGACCACAGACTGCGCAGCTTTGGGGAACCTGGGACGACCGCCCAGGATTGTTTACAAGAAGTGTGCGAGAGAGAGAGAGAGTTCTGGAAAACTCCATCAAAATTACCGACAAGACGCGTAATCTGATTGGAGCAATATTATTTTCGGCGTAGTAACTTTCGACCAGTAACAACACGTCTTCCAAAATTTCTGCAGAAACGTTCATGGAAATTGGGGAGGGGGGAAGAGGTTCGTGGGCGCTGAGAAGCGTAGAGAGCAGACAGAAGCGGAGAGGTCCTAGGACAGATGGGCCGTACGGGTCGCACGGGGCGGGAACGCTAAGTTCTCAGGACGGAGAATAGTACCGGCGGGCGCGCGTTGCTAGGGAGATAGTTTTGTTGCTGGCAGTGTTTTATTCGCTCACCCAATGCAAAACAGTTGATAAAAAAGTCACTTTAATCGATTTTTTTATTATCTCTGCCCGTTCACGCCCGCGCCGACTGTCGCGAATTACGCCACGACGATCATAAGTAGAAGTCGTTGATAATTCTCCCGACAAATATTGCGTCTTTGTTTTTTGACGTTCGTACTCGTGAGCTGTTGTCATCGGTCACGTCGCCAGCGCTGCCGCAGTCGTCACAGCTGATGTCGCCATTAGTGGCGCTTTCCTGAATGGGAAGTCGGTGACAAGAAGAATCTCTCCTTTGTCAACCCCAAGGGACGCGCCCTCTGGCAGAAAGGAGTCCAGCAACCTTTTTGAAGGTCGTTCACTCCAACGAGTTTCCCGATGCACATGGTGACTTTAGTAATTTGTCAGGATGCGACAAATAAAAGAACTATTATCACGCCCTTCGGGCATAAAATTCATTTCAGATTTTTACCTGGAAAATATTCAACCCTCAGGAAGTGCTGGTCGCGCATTTGCTTCTCTTTTGTAATCTTATTAGCTCATCTCTGCTTGTCTGTTTTTTAATTGTTACAAGCTATAATTATAAGATTCAATTGTACTAATTTTTTTACTACTTGATTAGAACATACGAAGATTAGAAGGGTTTACAGCTGATCTCAGACTAAGTGTGAAAAATAATTTCTATTAATTTTCTTGTTTGATTTTTTAAAAAAATAATATTACATTTTTTTAAAACTTTTCTTTCAATTTACTTCCATCACGTAGCCACGTCCGTCCACTGTCCAAATTTCAGGGTCTACCCGCCTCCTGAACTAGCCGGCAACTCGAGCCCAGGTAGGTGTGAGTGCGAGGGTAAGGTCGCAATATAGATACTGTAATGATCTGTGGGGACGAGCCCGCAAGAAGGCATGGAACTTTTATGTGAGCAAGGAGGAATTAAAAGAAATGAAAGAAACAATAGACAACAGCGCCGCGTAACCATAATTAAAGCGTGATACAAGAAAGCATAAGGGGCGGAAATAGGTGTGATGAACGATGAACAGAACTTAAATTTAGAAACATTTTAAAGCAAAAACCACGTTATTCGAGCCACGGGTTCCGTAAATATTATAAATGGTATACATTGCATGAATAACATGACGAAGATGAAAGACGGAACTCATTGTTGTACTCCTGGAAATATATAACAAGAAGAATTTTGTTGAATATCCAGTGAATGCCTGGGTGGATTTTGGCCAAACTTACGGGAATTATGGGGAAAAATATTTAGAGCAGGGCAAAATTAGTTACGGTGCGGGGGGAATTTATGTAAGACGCAAAATGCCCGAAAACAGCAAAAATGTAAGAGTTGTTGAACATTTATTATGGTGATGGGCATATGTTTGGAAAAAAGACAGTCACTTGGATTGTAGGGACCAACAATGTGAACTGGGTTACAGACAGAATGAGTTCGGATCTGGGGATGATCACGCACGTTTTTATGTTGTGTTGAGTTTTTGAGAAATTTCGCGGAAGTGTCGCGCAAAACGTTAATAAGCTATTTTGGTTACATAGGAACAATTGTTTAAACCGAGTGCATCGAAAATTTAGTTAAATTCATTGAGAAATTCACGAAAAAAAATCTGCATAGGAAATACTTACGTAAATTAGGTGTCAGAAAATAGAAGCGTCGCGAAAGATATATAGGGATATCGCGACATATAGAAATAACGTTCAGGGAAGACGCGATTAAGACAAAGAAAAAACAATAGTCGTGGATGCATTGGCATGTCTTAAACGGAGAAGTGAACCGTAGCGGATCTGGTGGCAGCTGAACGGGGAACCGCGTCCGTGAATAATGCACGTGACAACTACCAGCGATGAGGCGCTGATGGAAGGTGACATCGCTGCAGAAAGGAAATGGCACGAATTGTGCAAAAACTGTATTTTTGGTTTGTTTACGCTCCATTCAAAGAAGTTCTGTCGAAGACCAAGTTATGCTATTAGGCTAAGGATAATAAATAAGGTCACGACAGAATGCGCATTCTGATGGATGGATGAGATTTGTTTTCTTTGTATTGTATTTTCAGTGTGTATGTTTATATGTTTTTCTTCCTGTGTGTTTATATATATTTGTGTTGTTATGTTTTGTAAGTTGGAGGGGCAGATGGTGTTCACGAAAGGGATATCAGCTAAGAAAAGTCCAAAATTAAATGCATGAGCATCCCAATGGCTCATAATTGCCGTAATTCCATGTTTTTTATTTTTGTAATGGTATGAATGTTGACCCAGGCACGAACGAAGCGGACCCTTACTTCAACTCCGTATGGAGTGAGCGCGCGAACTACGACGCGGTAAGGAACAGATAATAGGACGAGCTAGCAGAGGTACGGGCAATTGATAATGTGGCACCCAATTATAATTTAGGGCTAGGGCAGGGCAAGATAGTGGGCGTGAGATTTTATAAGAGAATAATTAAAAGCGGGATTATATATAATATTACATTGGCACCAGCGACGTGAGGTGTCGTGGTACCAGAGAGGTGGATTGTAAAGCAGAGTATATTACATTGACGCCGCGACGTGAGGCGTCGTGGTAGCAGCAGAGGGGGGGGGATTGTAATGAAAAAGGAGCGAGGGAAAAGGGAAGAGGAGGATATATTACAGTGGGCGCCCAACGTGTGGGCAGGATTATATATAAAAGGGAGGAGGAAATATTACATTGGGCGCCCAACGTGTGGGCAGGATTACATATATAAAAAGAGGAGAGGGATATATTACAGTGGCGCCGCAACGTGGGTCGTCGTGATAAGGGGTACCGGTTCGTCGTGCCAACAATTAAATTAAAAAAACGGGTCAATACCAATATTAGTTGTGTAACCATGGAAACGCGCAGCGGTAAGACAATTAACGTACGCGAGGCGTCGGAGTCCGAAACAATTTCTGCTTACGATGAGGGCGAGGACTACCAAAATATAGAAGAATGTACTGTAGAGGGGGAAGCCAACGTAGCAAGTGATGTGCGGGAGACGGTGACAGAGCAAGGGACCGCGAGCAAAATCCCGAGCGAAGAACCAGGAGTGGGAGAACCTACCCTCTCCATGATATGGCGCTTCATGGCCGAAACTAACGCTAGGTTGGAAAATAATCTGCAGGAAATAAAGGCCGACAACGTTCAAATAGCCAAGGAAATGAACGTTAGACTCGAAAGCAAATTCGAAGAAGTAAGAGATCAGATACGAGGGATTAATTCCGCGTTAGATAAAGTGCAGTGTGAACTGCAATCCACTGTAGCAGTATACGCGAGGAAATGGGCGCGTTCAAAATTGAAACGGCCGCGCATTTGTCTAGAGTAGAACGGGAAGCGAGGGCAACTGAAGAGAGAATAGAAACTCGCTTTGCCGTTCAAGAGGTTGTCAACCAGCAGATGAATTCTAACCTCAACGACGTGAAGGTGGTCGTAGGCGGTTTGCAGAATGAAATACAGTCGCAGCAAACGCAATTGTCGGACATCAGCAAGGGCGTAGAAGGGGTTAAAAACGCCACGATGCGACAAGATGTTAGGTTGGGACAGCTCGAAAGATCTATGAGCGAAATTGACGATAATATCAGGTCAACCGTGCAGGGCGAATTAGACAACCTAAAGATGACAGGCAACGGGCAGACAAAAGAAATCGATGAGGCGATTTTACATAAGATCGCGGAGCTCGAACGACAGGTCGATACGGCACGGAGGTCAGCAGTAGTAGGCAATGCGATGGGGCGATAATATCAGGTCAACCGTGCAGGGCGAATTAGACAACCTAAAGATGGGAATATTTACGGTTCCACGGCGAGAGCAAGGAGCAGCCGTATTCATTTTTGACGGCTCTCGAAAATTATTTTACAGTTAATGGCATTCCCGAGGGCGTAAAACTTAGGTTTGTGGAAGAAGCCCTGAGCTCTAAGGCGCAGTATTGGTGGCAGGCGTTGACACCGACGCCCAGAACGTATGAGGAATGGAGGGCCAAATTTTTAGATCGTTACTGGAACCAACATCACAAATTTGAGCTGAAATATCGATTGATGTCGGAAAGGTTTCGCAAAGAGGGTTCCGAAAGCATGAGTGATTTTGTGACCCGAAAGGTTAGTGCTTTCAAGGTCTGTAGTGAGGAATTTAACCCCGCTGAAATTATTAGGATACTCATCAGACAAATGCCGAACGGAATTCGCAATTTGTTGTGGAACAACATGCCCGAAACAATAGATGCGCTGATCGAGCGAGTGAGCCGGTTTGATCAGGCGAACGATAGGGATGACCGCGACACGCAAGACGGTCGAAACCAATATTCCGGTAGTGGCAACAATACCAACCGGTATAATAATAGCAGGCGTAGGCAGGATGAAATGTGCGCAATGGAGGTACGCGCCGAGAAAGAGCAGGGGAAAAACGAGAAGTCACAGGGCGGTCAGGCACCGCGAAAACAAAAGTCAAGGGAAAGCCATTGTGAACGGTCAAGCGCGGAACGGGCGGAACAGGACATTAAAAATTGCAACGTGAGAGATGATGGGGAAACGCGAGTTCAGTGGCAACAACTCAATAGAGTGGAAAACTAGATACGTTTGGGACGAGACGGTGGCACGAACCAAACGAAAATGAAGAAGATATTGTGACGGTCGTGGCAACGGCCAGCATTGTTGTGGAAGTGGACGATTTGCTACGTGAGGACAAAGCGAAAGGAGTAAAGCCGAGTAAGTGCTTAGTGTTAAGAGGCACGTGTTATGGCATGGAAGTACAGGCATTAGTGGACTCGGGAAGCAGTGTAAGCGCAGTGTCAGAGGAATTTTGCGAAAAGGTGCGAAAGAGTGGACAGATATTGATAGAGTTGCCGACGCGGAAGCTTCGTGTAGTGATGGCTAACCGAAAATTGGCAAATACCACGGGAAAGCAAGTTTGGTTGGAGCTGATTCTGGCAGAAATGACCATGGAAGTAGCGGCGATTGTGGTCCGAGGACTGATCCGCGACGTCATCATAGGGATGGACGCATTGGGGGCTTACCAAGCCGTCGTCGACGTAGGTACCAGGAGGGTTACGCTACGATCGAGAGGTTGTATTGGGAGCAGTCCAGTGGTCTTTGAAATAGATGCGCCGGAGGTCGAAGATTACGGAATACAGGCTACAGTGGAAGAGGTTCTCCAGGACGTGGATAAGGCCGTTAACGGTGTCATCAACCAGGAAGGCTGTCCGGGCGAGTTCGCCAGTTAATAGAGGAGCACTTAGAGATTTTCGGGAATCATCGGAACCAGTGAAGGGTTACCGATTTCAGTTAGTTTTGAAAGACACCGCACCGTTTTCCACTAAACAGTATCCCATACCGTGCAAGTACAGTGCACAAGTACGAGAATTGATAAGAGAAATGGAGCAGAAAGGCGTGGTTAAGAGAGCGATAACTCCATATGTCAGTCCTCTGGTAGTAGTAATAAAGAAGAACGGTAGCATTCGAATATGCTTGGATGCGAGAAAGCTGAACGCGGTCACGATCCCACGGTATGAAACGCCACCCACGATCGATGAAATGGTCGTCAAATTAGGAGGGGCAACGGTTTTCAGTGCGCTCGATTTTTCGTCCGCATATTGGCAGATTGAAGTCGAGAAGAAGAGCCAACAGTACATCAGTTTCAAGTTTGAGGGGACGGTGTACTCGTTTACGCGGCTGCCATTTGGGCTGAAGAATTCGGGGGCAGCGCTGATTCGTTACCTGAATGACGTAATTCCGGAAGAATTAAAAAACACGATAGTTATGTACGTGGATGATATTATTTTGTTTTCAGCTGATCTGCAATCGCACATGAGGAAATTGGAAGAACTGTTTCGAGTATTTAGAAGAAACAATTTAAAACTGAATTTGGAAAAATGCGAATTTTGTAGAAGAAAGGTACAGTTCATGGGACATGAAATTTCAAGTGAAGGAATGAAGTCAGCAGAGAAGCGGAAAAGGGCCCAGAAACAATGCCAACGGAGGACGTTTCGAGTGGGGGACAAGGTGCTCGTCCGATCGTCTCATTCGTCCTCAACGGACCAGAAATTGTTTCGGAAGTTCTTCCCATTATATGACGGTCCGTACGTTGTAAGCAGAGTTTTAGAAAATAACAATGTAGTGTTATCTGATCAAGGCAAGGAGAAAGGCGTTCAAAATATTTATAATGTAAAGCTGTATAAAGAGCTAAGATGACAGGTGGTGATAGCTAGGTAACCAATGTAAAGAAGTTGAGATGATAGTTTCCCAAAGTAGAGTATACAAGGAATTGAGATGAATGGTAACAGAAATAGGTGACAAAGATGATAAAGATTAAATGTTAAAGAACAGTTTTGAGGAAGAAAAATTAAAGTTTTAAAGGGTATTTTAAGGAATAGGTTACGATTAGTTGTAAGGAAAAATTATAAGCAAGAAAGGAAGATTGTTTAAGTTAAGGCATAAGTAAACAAACAAAAAGGGTGACATTGTAGCGTGTGACAGTGCGACCATAGACGACGGTATGATGTGCAGCGCAACAGTGGGTGCAAGTGTTAGCAGGTGCATCCGTCGCGAACAAAGTGTAGACTTCGCAGTAAGGTAGCAGTGATAGATGTCAACTCAGTATGATGACATCATGGACTGAGTAACATCTTAGGGCGGGGGAAGATGTAATGATCTGTGGGGACGAGCCCGCAAGAAGGCATGGAACTTTTATGTGAGCAAGGAGGAATTAAAAGAAATGAAAGAAACAATAGACAACAGCGCCGCGTAACCATAATTAAAAGCGTGTACAAGAAAGCATAAGGGGCGGAAATAGGTGTGATGAACGATGAACAGAACTTAAATTTAGAAACATTTTAAAGCAAAAACCACGTTATTCGAGCCACGGGTTCCGTAAATATTATAAATGGTATACATTGCATGCATAACATGACGAAGATGAAAGACGGAACTCATTGTTGTACTCCTGAAATATATAACAAGAAGAATTTTGTTGAATATCAGTGAATGCCTGGGTGGATTTTGGCCAAACTTACGGGAATTATGGGAAAAATATTTAGAGCAGGGCAAAATTAGTTACGGTGCGGGGGGAATTTATGTAAGACGCAAAATGCCCGAAAACAGCAAAAATGTAAGAGTTGTTGAACATTTATTATGGTGATGGGCATATGTTTGGAAAAAAGACAGTCACTTGGATTGTAGGGACCAACAATGTGAACTGGGTTACAGACAGAATGAGTTCGGATCTGGGGATGATCACGCACGTTTTTATGTTGTGTTGAGTTTTTGAGAAAATTTCGCGGAAGTGTCGCGCAAAACGTTAATAAGCTATTTTGGTTACATAGGAACAATTGTTTAAACCGAGTGCATCGAAAATTTAGTTAAATTCATTGAGAAATTCACGAAAAAAAAATCTGCATAGGAAATACTTACGTAAATTAGGTGTCAGAAAATAGAAGCGTCGCGAAAGATATATAGGGATATCGCGACATATAGAAATAACGTTCAGGGAAGACGCGATTAAGACAAAGAAAAAACAATAGTCGTGGATGCATTGGCATGTCTTAAACGGAGAAGTGAACCGTAGCGGATCTGGTGGCAGCTGAACGGGGAACCGCGTCCGTGAATAATGCACGTGACAACTACCAGCGATGGGCGCTGATGGAAGGTGACATCGCTGCAGAAAAGGCAAATGGCACGAATTGTGCAAAAACTGTATTTTTTTTTGGTTTGTTTACGCTCCATTCAAAAGAAGTTCTGTCGAAGACCAAGTTATGCTATTAGGCTAAGGATAATAAATAAGGTCACGACAGAATGCGCATTCTGATGGATGGATGAGCTTTGTTTTCTTTGTATTGTATTTTCAGTGTGTATGTGTATATGTTTTTCTTCCTGTGTGTTTATATATATTTGTGTTGTTATGCTTTGTAAGTTGGAGGGGCAGATGGTGTTCACGAAAGGGATATCAGCTAAGAAAAGTCCAAAATTAAATGCATGAGCATCCCAATGGCTCATAATTGCCGTAATTCCATGTTTTTTATTTTTGTAATGGTATGAATGTTGACCCAGGCACGAACGAAGCGGACCCTTACTTCAACTCCGTATGGAGTGAGCGCGCGAACTACGACGCGGTAAGGAACAGATAATAGGACGAGCTAGCAGAGGTACGGGCAATTGATAATGTGGCACCCAATTATAATTTAGGGCTAGGGCAGGGCAAGATAGTGGGCGTGAGATTTTATAAGAGAATAATTAAAAGCGGGATTATATATAATATTACATTGGCACCAGCGAGGTGCGGCGTCGTGGTACCAGAGAGGTGGATTGTAAAGCAGAGTATATTACATTGACGCCGCGACGTGAGGCGTCGTGGTAGCAGCAGAGGGGGGGATTGTAATGAAAAAGGAGCGAGGAAAAGGGAAGAGGAGGATATATTACAGTGGGCGCCCAACGTGTGGGCAGGATTATATATAAAAGGGAGGAGGAAATATTACATTGGGCGCCCAACGTGTGGGCAGGATTACATATATGCAGAGGAGAGGGATATATTACAATACCAACTTATATAAATCTAAATAAATGATCGAAAAGATCTTGAGTTAAAATATAAATATTATTGATACTAGACAACAAGGTTTTCCAAAAAACCGCTGCAGATTTTTTCTTTAAATTTTTGTTTCGGTTATTGCCAAATAGTCTATTCGATGTCTTAAACACCATATTGCCCTATTCATTTGTTTTATCAAAAATTACAATTTTTTTTCATTGTCACTGACGTCGGTAATGCTTACTTTAGAAGCAATTTCTTCACATGATTACATTTACGAGTGTATGATCTGCAAGTAATCTCAAATAAAGTTTCTCAAAAACAGTTTTCTGTAAAAATGAGCTCAATATCCAGTATTTTCAGAAACGCTCAAACGCCATTTTCTGGAAAATGGCTCCAAATTTTTTCTTCAAACTTTTGCCTGGGGTAGTTGTAATGGCACTGTTGAAAATGACGTAAAGTTCATATTGGTGTACAATTTTTTTTTCTAAAATTGCACAAATGTAATTTGTTAATATCTCTGCATTAGTATCAGTATGCACAGTATGCATCAGTATCAGTCTGCATCAGTATGCACAGTTCAATAAATCTGTATCCATTATTCCATTTGTGAATGGAAGTGCTTCAAATGACTGTAAATGAACTTTTTCGAAACCTCAATAGATTCCCGTGAAAATGAGTTTAAAATTTTGCATTTACGGTAACTCTTAACGCCATTTTTTTAAAAAATAGTTCCAACTATTTTCTTAAGATTTTCCCAATAAATGGTACTTATTGTACTGCTTAATATGATGTTAACTCTATTTTAGTGCATATTTTTTTGCCTTAAAAAATTACATGTGTTACCAATGTAACTTTTCTCAGATCTTTCACAACGTTAATTTGCACATTTCCAACGAGTTGAATACTTCATTACATTTGGGAGTGGAATTGCTTCAAATGACTTTCAAGAAGGTTTTCAAATACTCAATCGACTCCAGTGAATATAGCTTCAATTTCGCATGTTCAGTAATACTTAATCGCCATTTTCTTAAAAATAGCTTCACATTTTTCAATGAATATTTCTATTCAGGACGCGGTTTTACTCTCTTTTAATATTCTGGCAGTAAATTTTCGGTTCCACGATTAGGAAAGCGAAAAGTTGAGAAAAGTCACAAAAAGGTTGTTTTAATGAGTATAGATGTTAGCTAAAATGAGCTTGGGGCAAGACCATATAGCCAGTATACATCAAGGAAATTAAAAAGCATTACTGCAAGAAAGTCTGTGCCATTCTGTAGCACCTCTAGTGACTTTCTCATATGCGTACATATATACGGAGGTATATCCGTAGTATAGAGAAAGTTATGTAATGCTGCGCGAAAAGCGGCAGATTTTCGGCGCAAAAAAAAAATTAATTGCCGGTCCCTTACAATGAAAAAGTGGATAAAACAGTTGCTAAATTTTAAAAAGAATTCTCTAACCCAGAATCGCTGTTTGGTGGGTCCTTGATGTCTCTGTCCGTCTATCGTCTGTCTGTGAACAACGCTAGCGCCTAAGAAATGCATACGATTTTTTTTTCAAATTGAAGAAAGCCCTGAGTACCTTGCTCAAATTAAAGCTTTGAGATTTTGAAGAACATTCTCTAAAATTTGGGAGTACTTTATATGAAGCACCAAGGACAATTTCAAAATTTCTCATCGGCTCTAATTTTTTCTTTAAATTTCTTGAAAGAATCGAGTAATATAGACTTCTAAGGTGGCACAGGTCCGAATTACACGGTTAACTCTAAATTTTCAGAAATTGCAAAAATTTGAATTTTTTCGACCCCTTCCCACAAATACAAAGTTGAGATAAATATTTTTTTAACATGAAATTTGTTGAATTGAATTTGCCTTATTTTTCGTGGCAAGACTCAGGCCATGAGGCCTGCTCTTCCGTCTGACCACGCAAATTTCTTTACTCTCCTTTCATCAATCATGGGAGAAAGTAGGTATTACTTGGGCGACGAAACAGGCGATTTGAATTTAGCTCAGAGTCGTCGTTTTGGCTTGAGGATCTTTCACATGCAGTAAATGTACTAACATGGGACAGCCGGCTTTACTTCCCCTCCGAACGAAGGCGTACGAAGGTTTACCGCCCTTAAAAATCCACGGCTTCGATCGGGTTTGAACCCGTAAACTTGGGTATAGCAGTCCGATACGCTAACCGCTACACCATCGCCGCGGCATTTGTTGTCCATAAGTAGTTCTTTCATTAAGATCTTGTTCATTTTTTGAAATATTTAATAGATTTTCTGCAATATTGCGGGCAATTATTGCAATTCAAAAAAATAACAAAAACAAGCATTTTTCAAAAAGTGCTCAAATTTTTTCTTTACATTTTTGATAGGGTTAGTGTCAAATGTACCCTATACAATGACATAAACGCCATGGAAATCTCTTATTTTATTTTTTCAAAATTACAGAAATGTAATTTTTACTTGTCTTTCTGTTGTTAAAATTTACATTACTGATACATTTCATTTTTTAATGCGTTTCTTAACACAGTTTCAAAGTATCTCTAATAAAGCTTTTTTTAAATGACCGTAAGTTCTCTGTAATCGTTTAATATAATTGAACTGAATTGACTAATCTAAATGTTTGAACAAATTTTCTGATTAATATAAAAAGTTTTGCGAAATTCTCCAAAATGAAAAAGAGTTCAATTCTCTCGAATCCAAACTCATTTTAGTCAAATATTTGAGACCGCAAAATCGAAATAATGCTGAAAAATGTGGATATTTTTAAATCATAAATATGTTAAAAAATATAGTATCGAATACTTGATCTCAAGTGGAGTGCAGATCAGGTTTAGAGGTGCTAGATGAATTAATTTAGCGGCAAGATTGATCTACTTTTGTTTTCCGTGGTTCCTCCGATCAACATCAAGTGAATACCAGAGCAGTACCCTAAAAAACGGGCCACGGACCGCGCGCGATCTGTCCTTCCGCTTCCTTGTCTTATCCTCTCCCCTTACACACACACAAGATTGCACTACGTTGCCACACATGCCGAGAGACGGGTCGGGAGTTTAGAGATTGTCCTGACTAGAGCGGTGTCCGCTGGTGGGTGACACCTGGTTAGGGAAAACCTCACCAGTCGACGGTAGGTCGGTGCCGAGTCTCGCCATACAGCGGAGGAAGACCACCGCAATCTTCCGAGCACAAACACACACTACACGTAAGGGACTAGTGACTTTAGTGGTTGACGCACATGGCATCGGAAAAATCAATTATCGATCAATTCACTCCGAGGTGGCGACTCCGAATCTTGCGGCGCGCAGATATCCGAAACGGAGTCCGCCGCTTGCCATCTCTCGACGCGGAGACCACAATCGACTACGGAGGGCACGGCCATTATTTACACTCGCCTCTTCGTAACGTAGCGCAGTGGAGTATTGTCTTCACGATGGAATATGCGTCTTATTCGCGTCTTTCTCGGAAAGGTCGCTAGATGTCGCTTGATCTGCAGCGCTGCTTAATACGGTCACGATCATGCGACATCTGTCGGCACAATCGAGAAAGACGCAAAAAGCTGTGCCGTATTCTATCGTGAAGACAATACCCATCAGGTAACGAAAACCCATATATGGGGCACCTTCACACGTCGCCACTGCAGAGAGATTCCGAACAAACTACGATTCCATCGGTAGTTATCCGTGGTTTTTCCGATCAACACCAGCCGAATGCCGGAACAGTACCCTACCAAACGCGCCACGGACCGCGCGCGATCTGTCCTTCCTCTTCCTTGTCCTATCCTCTCCTCTTACACACACACTTACACTCACATGAACTACACTACCACATGTTCCGGGAGACCGGTCGGGAGCTTGGAGCTTGTCCCGACTGGGGCGATGCCCCAATGGTGGGAGAAACCTGGTTAGGGGGAAACCCCACTAGCCGACGGTAGGTCGGCGCCAGATCTCGCCATCCAGCGGGGGAAGACCACCGCCATCTCCCGAGAAAAAACATGCACTACACAAACGGGACTAATGACCAAAGCAATTGACGCGCCCGGAAACACGAAAAAACTTATCCAAACTTAACCTCCGTTACTTTTTCTTACGGATCTGATTTTTTTCACGTATGGGGTTGTCAACGTTGCATCGGACCATTGATGACCTCTAAAATCTGCAAAAAGCCACCAGTTCAGGGTTTTTGTAGCTTCTCAAACAAAACTGAGTTTTAGGAACTAAAATGTTTTGAAAAGAAAGGACACAAGGCACACGCAGGCCGCAATTTTATAACTTCATACGATCTATTAAAAATAACGTCCATCAGATATCTAACATAAATTCAAAAATTGAGCACAACTATGTGGATGGAATTTATATGCATTGATTCATATCTGTTATTCAACGAATGTTCGCTCCCAGTCACCATTATATAATGCTCTCGCAAACAAAAATGCCTTTCATATGTCATATCGCTGCAATGTTCTGATTGCAACTTTGACAGAGATGCATCCAATATTGATTTCATTAGCTGTGGTGGCAGTTCTGCCTACATCACTGGCCAAATTCATGGTAAGTGAAGGAGAGTTGGGGCTGTCAAATAAATTCACAAATAACACTTAAAAAAACACCTTTCATAAATTCATAGTTCTTTTTTCAAATCGAAAAATTCATTGTAACGAGAAATTGCGTAAGAAACCTTTACATATTTAGGTTTCACAATCAAATTAAGTATCACATGTAGCAGAAAATTGCTTGATTAGATTACTCGATTTGTTTGAACTAAATTTTGTGAACGACATCTCACCAATGTCTTGTAGGGAAAAATGAACCAAAAGCTAAACGTTTGAGGAGTTATAGGAATTATTATCTATAGGTAAGTCGATTTCTGCCTAAAATATCAGTTGTGGCTAACAATTCCCACCACGCCAGCCTGCAAATGTACGCTGCGCACTGTATTTTTTGTGGTGGAATCAAAAACTGGTGTTTAAATATGTGAAAACTCACGTGCAAAACCTAAAATATAAAGCGTTAGAGATAAATCTGCAATAAATTGAAAGAAAAAGCAGTTCTCTGTAGAAGGAAGAAAAACATTAATTGCAAATAAATACAAACCAGCGTACCGTTGCGAGAACTTTCGCTTGTTAAACCCCACCCTAATTTTTCCTTGAGGTATCGTGAAACTGAAACATGGGAACATATGGCGCGTTTCCATCGTAGTTCCCTCCATAACTAGGTACACAGCAGTTGTAGACGTCAGCAAATCGTTAAATGAATAGTTGCACTACACGCATTAGAAACAGTCTTCATTGGTATTAAGCGAGTATAAATAATAAGTCTAGTTATTGCTGCGAGAGCGAATCTCGAATTAATAATTGTGCAAATAACCTCGTGAATCTCCGCAAATCTCGGTGTACATAGAAAGCGTAAATATAAGATGGAGGAATCGAAAGCCTTCTAAGCGTGATCTCAGAAAGATGGCTATCACATCCAAGGGCTGAATTTTAGGTCATGGAGGAATATATTCTGCATTCCTCTATGTATAGATGGTATTGGTAGTATCGATAAGCACCGAACCGGCAAAAAATTAATATAATATCTACGAATATCTCATTCTTTAGATTATGGTATGAAAAACGTTTCTCAACATTTTTGTTTTGACCCCCCTTTATTTAAGAATTATTTTTTTACAAGATAATTGACCGAGTGTTGCGGGTGGCATTTGGCATGAATATTTAGATTTTTTTTAAATGGATCCTTCATATTTTTAATATCAAAGTGCAATTCGTCTCGTCTGCGTGATATTGTTTTTGTTTAAATACCTCATTTATAAATATCGGTTACGTGTGAGTAGAGCAAAAGGAATGTATACTACTGAACTATTATAGGAGACGATAAATCAATTTTCGTAAACTTTCACCTCAATAATAAATATATGACTGTGATTAGCATTTATTTAAACTTGATAAATTAATAAATCGTATTAATAAATCGTTTATTGCGTTCATGGATTCAAAATCCAACAAGGAATTCACAAAGGCACGTTTTGCATGGAAACGTACGAACCATATAATGATTCTATAAAATTCCTACATCACTTGTAACTATTTAAATCCATTCAAATATGTTTTGTATCTAAATGAAATATATCACTTTATTAGAGACTGGCTGTGATACTGTTTCTTGAATTCCAGAAATTACAAGTTGAAATGGCTCCAAAAAAACATCGTTTTTACTTTCTAGTATACGTACATTTATACAGTGTATTACATGTAGTATAGGGAAAGTAATGTAATGCGGCGGAAAATCGATTTCGAGATTTAACGCTGTGAAAACGAGTTCAAAATTCTGCATTTTGAGAAATGCACTAACGCAGTTGCTTTAATTTATTAAAAAAAATTCTTCTTCTAAGTTTTCCAACGCGTAATGCTAATTGCACTGTTTACTGGGACAAAATTCATTCTGTGGATATTTTTTTTCAAAATACACGTAAGTTTTAAATATTTTTGAGTCCGATAATATTCACATTTCCAGGAATTTGTAAGGAATTTTCCGTTAGTAGGAAAAAGTGAATCAAATAACTTAGAATTTCTTCTAAAACTTCTCTCCGAAACTAAAAAAATTTCTGTGAAATAAAGCTTTAAATTTCGCATTTACATGGACGCTTAAACGACATTTTCATTAATACGGTTCTAAATTTTTCAATGAAAATTGCTATCTAGTACCAGATTTTACTCTTCTTCAACATTCTTAAAGTAATATTTCGGCTTTGCTATTTGAAAACCAAAAAATTAAGAAAATGTCAAAAAATATACTTTAGGCGGCGATAGATGACAGCAGGCAAGAGGATGGGGACAGATCGTAAAGCCAGTTCACACCAAGGAAATTAGAATACTAATACGAGTAAGTCTGTGCCATTCTGCAGCATCATCTCGATCAGGTTTTTCGTCCAGTTTCTCTGATCCTTTGAGCAAATGCTGCAAATGCTTTTTTTTTCTTTTCTATTCATTGAATTAACATTCTCTTCTATATATTAATAAGTTTTATCAAAACCTGATGGTAGTCCAATTCCGTATCATATAATACATTTCGGAAGATAGGAAAAGTTAAAAGTCACGATACGGCTTGAAGTGAACAGAATAATCTCTAAGTGTCAGGCGGATTTCTAGAAGAGTTTTTCTCGTGAAAGAAGGAGATATCGACAACAAGGACATCGTGTATGTAAACAGTGGATTTAAATTTTTAAATCTGGAGTTAAAATAAGGAAAGGTGAAAGGTGCTTGGGGGCGGTTATTCGAATCTTCAAAAGAAATATTATGTTTCGTTTTTTAAAATTACTAAATCTATTTTAAATTGCACTGATATAAAGAGGTGATAATGACGGCCGGCTGTGGTTCGCGTTAACAAAAAACTAATAAATTTAGCTAAAGCACGCATCGTTTGTACCTTTATGCACAACGTGGAAGAAAAATGAAATGAGCTGTTTTCATTTAAACGTTTGTATTTTTTTTAAATGTGTATTCTTCGTTCTTCCTTTCTTCAAAAATGTTTCTAATGATAATTGTCAAATTACATTACATTCCCATTAACAATATTACGAGAAAGTACGTTCTGTTGTAGCACCATTAGTTTATACAATCTGTAATACTTGACTGATATAAATATTGTTAACATTTTGTCGGAAACATGTTGTCGCTAATCTAACCAT
This sequence comes from Teleogryllus oceanicus, assembly GCA_964035755.1. Lineage (NCBI taxonomy): Eukaryota > Metazoa > Arthropoda > Insecta > Orthoptera > Gryllidae > Teleogryllus > Teleogryllus oceanicus. Next base: position 242,403,746 of record CAXIVR010000002.1, on the reverse strand, counting down.
GGTTAATGCGACCCTAATAAATTATATTACCAAAAAAAAATTAAACATGTGAAAACAATGACTTGCTAAGGGCGGGAATATATTTTCAGATTATTTCAGATTCTATTACTATAACACACGACGTAGAAATCATATTCATCAAGTCACAGTATCAACAACCCATTACAAACAATTCACATACAATACATGTACATTATTTTACAACACTTTGCCAGAAGACATTAAACGATTAAATTCGATAGAAAAGTTTAAATCCCAAGTGAAATCTTTTCTGCTGCATAACTGTTTCTATACAATTAGAGACTATACTGAGCATCACAAGGAAAGTAACATTAATTTTAACGGTGATATTTAGTGCTTTATTTACCATTTGGAAAATATAAATGTAAACAACATGCAAAAAGTATTGTACTGGAGCATCCGGGTCAATGCCTACATCTCAGGTTTTTCGTCCAGTTTCCCTGATCCATTGAGCAAATGCTGAGAAGGCCCCTTGTTTGCTTCTGGAAATAAATGTAACTTCATTATCTGTGCACGTCATCTAGAATTCATTGGGAAATATAGTCATTCAAATTATCGTTTCCATGTTGTTGCGGCAGGAAGTATTATTCCTTGACGAAGGACATGTTGGATAAGAGCCCAAAATGTATTGCTGATTTATCCTTGAAAATAGATTTTATTACAAGGGAGGGTTTTTCTTTCTTTCTTCTCCTTTATTCAAAACTCAAGTAGTATATGAATTAGTGTAGGGATCACAGAATTTTGAAAACGTGCACAGAATTCACTTTTCCCATTGCACGTCATACACAGTTTTAACTGTTTTTGACGTAAATAAATAAATAAATAAATAAAAACAAATTCTGAAACAATTTGAAGTTCTAAAATTTTCAAAATTATATTGGTTTTAATTAAGAGAACAAAGCAATAAATTACGCAAACAGGACTATATTTCTAGAAAACAATTTACGAAATTTTTTTCTTTTGAAACACGGCACTTTTTGCTGCATTATTATTATTTATTTTTCTATACTACACAACCAGAAAAGTAAAATATTTCGCAAGTGTAAAGCATTCTGGAAAACAAAAAGGCATAACTATTTTTGTTCTGAATTGAACAATAGTGCTAATATAAACTAACTTTTGAAAAATCCTTATAAAATCTATTTTACGTCTAGGGACCTTACAAGGAAGTTGAGCTGCACAAATTCACGCATTGTGAAGGCGTAGTTGCCAAAAATCTGAGTGTATATTTGGAACCTAAAAAAGATCAAAATGATTGTGTGAAAATGTATGGTTTTTGGAATACAACTCTCGACGTTGGTAGTAATATGGAGGTAAGTAATTTCAACAGCATTAATAAAGTTACACACAATTGGACTCGCGTCTTTTGTGAGGTAGTCAGACAAGGACAAGAAATAGGAAAGAATTATCTCCGTGGCCCGTTCCTTAGGCTACTGCTCCCCTGGTGTTCATCGAAGAAACTAAGGAAAACTATTGATCAGGGCAGTCAGGCGCCAGAATTCTTCAGGCAATAATTCAATGAATTCAACCTAGCTATTTAACTGGTGATTTTACTCATAAATGCAATAAGATATACAAATCCATTGAAATGTACATATTAAAAGCGTAAGATATATTTAAAACAAATTATGTTTATGTAATTTTTTAAAGAAAAAAAGACTACATCAAATTTAAATTATGTCATATTAAACAGTGCCATTACCACTATACCTATCAAAAGTTTAAAGAAAAAAATTTAAGCAAATTTGAGAAAATGTCGTTTGCGCGTTTTTGAAAATGCGGAATTTTGAGTTCTTTTTACAGAAAACTGTTCAGTTTTTGAGAAACTTTATTTGACATTATTTAATGCACTTGTACTTATAATACTGTCAAGAAATTGCCTCTAAATATATATTACCGACATGAGAGACGTAAGAAGTAACGACGTAAGAAAATAACATTTTAAACATTTTTGAAAAACCAAAAGAATAGGACGTTTATTCTAACGTATAGGGTTTGTTTGGCACTAACCGTCCATAAACTTAAAGAAAAAAATTGAAGCCGTTTTTGAGAAAATCTTGTTTTTGTAATTTTTTAAAATTGCAAAAAATTTAAGGAAAAAAAAATTATTCGAAAGAAAAATTTCTGTTTTTAATTTTGTGAGATAGAACGACATCCAAACAAATTCAAATTTTTGCAATTTTTTTAATAATTCAGGGTTAACCATGAAAATCGGACCTATGCCATGTTCATAGATGTATTTTACTTTATTCTCACAAGAAAATTAAATAATAATTTGTAGCAGTTTTTGAGAAATGTTTAAAATGTTCTTAGGGCTTAATGTGAAGTACCTTCAAATTTTAAAGAAGGTTTTTTAAAATATCAAAGCTTCAACTAGAGTCATATGCGCAGGAGTTTCTTAAATTTGGAAAAGATCGTGACGTGTGGTTTAGGCGCTAGTAGGGTTCACAGACGGACCAAGGGACCGACAGACAGACAGACAGACAGACAGACCGACAGACAGACCGACAGACAGACCGGACAGACGAGACCGACAGACAGAGCCGACAGACAGACCGACAGACAGACGGCAGACGGAGCCGACAGACAGACCGACAGACAGACCGACAGACAGACCGACAGACAGACCGACAGACAGACCGACGGCAAACCGACAGAACAGACCGACAGGCAGCCGACGACAGACCGACAGGCGAGCCGACGAGACCCAGACAGACAGACCCAGACAGACAGGCCCAGACAGACAGACCCAGACAGACAGACCGACAGACAGACCGACAGACAGACACAGACAGACAGACAGACCAATAGACAGAGAGACAGACCGACAGACAGACCGACAGACAGACAGACAGTTCGACAGACAGACCGACAGACAGACAGACAGTCCGACAGACAGACCGACAGACAGACAGACAGTCCGACAGACAGACAGACAGACAGACGTCCGACAGACAGACAGTCCGACAGACAGACAGTCCGACAGACAGACAGTCCGACAGACAGACAGTCCGACAGACAGACAGTCCGACAGACAGACAGTCCGACAGACAGACAGACAGACAGACGTCCGACAGACAGACAGTCCGACAGACAGACTGTCCGACAGACAAACGGACAAAGGTTTTGAAAAAACACTTTTTGGGTATCAGGGGACCACAAAACATGTATTTCCAAATCCAAATTTCCAATTCCAAATTTCGAAATAGATTTTTCGCAGCAATACACAACTTTTACTATACTATGTATATTCCTCCGTATATACGTATGTTACGAGAAAAACAAAAAACAAAAACAAGATTTTTGCTAAAACGGCTCCAATTTTTTAATTTAAATTTTTGGTAGGGGTAGTACCAAAAGAACCCTATCTTATTACAGAAACTCCATTGCGCTCTATTCTTAGGTTTTGAAATAAAATTTTTTACTAGACCTTCACGTCAATATTATTTACATTTGATGCGATTTCTTCACATAGTTGTATTCATGAGTACATGTGCTTTAAATAATGTAAAATAAAATATTTCGAAAAATCGACAGTTCGCTGTTAAAAAATCTCAAAATCTTGCTTTAATATACATAAGGTACAGATTGTCATTCAATTCGTTATGGGATATAACATTGATGTAAGGTCCAATACGTTTTTATTGACAAACACTAAGTGTATTAGTTACAAAACATTACATAACGTTTCGGAGATAGATTATGTCCATCTTCAGATGCTGCAATCAAAACACATTTTACAATAAAAACGTTATACGTTGTCCTGATACAACCATTGTGTAAAGCACATACGTACATACATAATACATTATAGTAGTTAACCTGCAGTCTTGGTTGGCATTATTGTAGTATAGAATGATAGTAGTTGAAACCACTTAAGTTAACATCTACTCCACTTGAAGTATGTGGTGGTCTACATTGTCTACAAAAATATAAAATAGAATAACTCTTAGAATTGCAGAATTATTAAAATCAATTTGCATTTTCTATATGACAGTGTACTACAATACAAATTGACTGAAATTGATTTTCCGCAGCATTATATAACTTTCTCTATACTACATATATTACTCCGTATATACGTATGTATACGAGAAAGTAAAAATGAATTTCACAAAGAAATCATTATTATAAAATATATAGCCAGTAATAATGGATACAACCTAAAATTAATAGACAGACGTGTTTCATCTAAAGGAAATATATTATTAAAACATATTTTTCCTTTGGATTTTTATCATGAAAGCAAATAATGAATGCTTCATTCGTATTCCCTGTACTGTTAATGTGTCAACGTTTAGACCAATAACTCCAAAAATTAGATATAATTTAAGTATGTTACAAAAGAAATACGAAATTATCTACATTAATCTACAGAACGAAAGGCGCTATAAAACTCAAGCCAAAAATTGAGTTTAGATTTTGAATTTTAATAATTGCCATGCAGTTTATGTAGGCCAGGTACTTTAATATGTGTAAATTTCACAATGTTACCTCACTAAGTGTTATTTTCATTGAAATTAATAAATAATTTATAAAATACATGGATTAATTTTACATTTGTGAATGTTTTAGATATGTTGTGGATAACAAGGCGTTGCTTATACCACTAAAGATGGGGAAAATTCTCAGAAACTAGTTTCGTTATGGTTTTTTGTGAAATGTTTAATTTTCTCTTTTTAATAGGAAAGAATGCGTTAAAGAGAAATGAAAGTTTTGAGAAAAATAAATTATATTTTTCATTTGTATCAATAGCGTTATAAACTGCCTCCTATGATTATTTCAGCAAGTAGTCCGTAAATAATATAATGCTAACTGTAGTAAATGCTCTGCACATGCGTGTTTTATTTATTGTGTCAGTATTCATGTTATTAGTAATTGTAAGAATTTGTGCATCGTGGTCACTGTAACCTAGGTTATTCGTTATTATTTCATATCTAGTTGTGGTTTTGTTAATTATAATTTGATCTATTGCTGTTTGTGGTATAAGGGTATTCCGTGTACTACTCGCGCACCTTTTCTTGAACGATGGCATTGCTTCCCCCTCCCTGGTGCCATAAACAGCTGAAGGCAAAAGATCGCAGCGAGCACTCATGACAACATTCCCAGCATTAAAACTTCGTTGGCGCGAAACATAAGCTAGTAGCTTTCATAGTAAAGAACGTCTGTTCAGATTTATTATCAGTATCTGAAGAAATGGCTGAGGCAGGTTCAGGTCCTTCAAGAGAGGCATCTAAAACTCCCGAAAAAGTTAGGACGACGTATCGTAGCGGCGAACGCAAAATTATAGAAAACGTAAAATATTGTGAAGTGGAAAAGGAGAACAAGGTTTTGTTGCATCCTATCAGTCATGCTGTAGATCGGGCTTCTGCGTATACTGGTGCTAGTATTTCCACTATACGTAGAATAAAGATGCAAAGTGCCAAAGACCCCACATAATCCCCAGAAACGCCCGGTCAAAAAGGTAATATTCAAGTAAACCCATTTATCATACTCTCTATAATTATGTTTTTTACATACTTTTTCCACCAACTTTACACTTTCAACGAAAGGCTGATTTATAATATTTTAAGACTTTAATGTTTACCTTGTTAGTAACTCTTTGGATTATCACAATTTATAGGTAGCAATTAATGCAATAAAACAAGATTTGATAAAATAAGATTCAGACAAACACACTCAATACGGTTCACAAGTCAAGGAATTAACCAGTCATGCATTGCAGATGAAAGTACTCCTCGTGGTGAGTTCTAGGCAATTTCGATAAGAATGCTTGTCAAAATTAGCAAATATCTACTCAAGCCGACCACTTAAATACATTTTAATTCATCTAGTGTCCCTTCTGTTGCCTACTCAGAGCGATGGCCTGGCCGCAAACGTAGCAGGTTTGACTTTCATCTACCAAAGGTTGGCATTACTGAAAATACTCTAGTGGCTGTCTTTGTAACTTATACCCCTACTCCGCCCGCATTTCGTCAATCTATCGTTCAAGAAAAGTTGCGCGTGTGGTAGGTACGTTTACTGTAATATCTAAATTAAAAGAATGAATTAAATTGAGAAACTGCTCTTTTTCGTGGGATTCACTTAGAAAATCAATATTGAAATCTTCACATACAACAATGGATTTAAAAGAGCGATTATTAATTTTGTTCAGAGTTATCTCTAGATTTTTTAAAAAATTGAAATAATTTAAAGCTCTCTTTGTTGGAGGCCTATAGATGCAAAGTAAGATAATTTTGAGCGTTGTAAGATGTACAACTGTTACTTTAAAAACTTTTTCAACTGCATATAAATTGAATTCTGACAAGAAGGTTGAATCAATATTATTTCTTACATAAATACACGAACCTCCGTAAGCAGGGCCTTTATTTGATTCCGTTGCTCTACAATAAGATCCTGCAAGGAAAAAGGTTTTTAGTGTATAATAAGTTAATTTGGAGCAGACAAATCCTTCATGAAAAAACTATTACACAATTTTTAACACAATAATGCACCGTAATACCTAATTCATATTACCTTTGATAATAACTTGCCTTTGCTCTATGTTCACGTAGAATATTACAGTATGAAAGTGTGTAAAATTGCAGGCAGTCATAACAATGTGGAGATGGGCTACCACAACATGGGCAAAAATGTATCTTATACAAGAAAAGAGTTGTTGTACAGCATTGGAAAAAACGATACCTGATGTCTTTGAAGAGATGCTAAAAAGTGCTGGTAGAAGCGGATATGAATGTCCTATCCCAGCGGTAAGTACTGCGAAAATTTCTATCGTTTTTATTATCGTATTTTCAATATATAAAATCAGTTCATCAGATATGAACTGAATTCTACCTCTGGGGGGCTCTCTAGAGACAATCAGAATGGCCGGCCCGCCCACGATGCCCAAGGGTTTGAAGTTTGAGTGTAGTAAATATACTCGTAGAAGTTCAGGTGTGAAATATTGAAATAATTATCTTACATTCAGTCGGACCTCCATACATCAAATCAACTGTTCCCTTGATTTATCGAAATTTCCATAGTATATATAGAAAATTTTGTAAACGGAATTTCCACGAAACAGAAAAAAAATGATTTATAAAGAATTTCGATATATCTACTAAAGAGCCAAAAAGGTTGTACATATTCCTAACATCGCGTCCCCGTGAGCGCGCAGAAGCGCCACGACATGACGTGGCATGGACTTGACCAATGTCTGAAGAAGTGCTGGAGGTAATTGACACCATGAATCCTGCAGGGCTGTCCATACACTCGTAAGAGTACGCGGGAGTGGAGATATCTTCTGAACAGCACGTTGCAAGGCACACCAGATATGGTCAATAATGTTCATGTCTGGGGATGTTGGTGGCCAGTAGGTGTTTAAATTTAGAATATTGTCTGGAGCCACTTTGTAGAAATTCTGAACTTGTAGGCTGTCGCATTGCCTTGCTGGAATTGCTCAAGTCCGTCGGGATGCACAATGGACATGAATGAGTTCAGGTGATCAGACAGGATGCTTACGTGCGTGTCATTTGTCAAAGTCGTATCTAGACGTATTAGGGGTCCCATATCACTCCAACTGCACACGCCCCATACCATCACAGAGCCTCCACCAGCTTGAACAATCCCCTGTTGACATGGAGGGTCCGTGGATTCATGAGGTTGTCGCCATACTCGTACACGTCCATTCCCTCGAAACAATGTGAAACGAGACTCATGAGACCAGGCCACCTGTTTACAGTCATCGACAATCCAGTGACGGTGTTGACGGGCCCACGCGAGGCGTAACGCTTTGTATCGTGCTGTCATGATCGGTACGCGAGTTTCGAATATAATTTGAAACCAATGTGTTGTCGTTTTGTAAACTGAGAGAGCTTCAAACGATGCGCGGGAAATTCGAATTTAACATCATAATTCATTTTGTAATTTTCGAAAATACGGACAGTGCGTCGAAAGGGGTAGCACACCCACATTTTTTCTACGCGCGGAAAAAAATAAAGAAAAAAATTGAAGCCCTTTTAAAGACTAATTGTTTAAACTTTTTAAAAATTGCCTATGTTTCTCACAAAATTACGTAAAAATGCTTACATTTTTGAAAAAAATCATCATAATTTTATTTCAAAATCTGGTTCTACTAAACGCATTTCATTAGAAAAAGTTAAAAAATAAACTTAGTAGCCTACTTGTTGTTGTAGCATCAAGGCGAAAAATTTTTGAAATTAAGCAAGTTTCGAAAAGTCAGTGATCTCAATTAAAACTGAGACCTGCACGATTCTCTTAAGCGTCCTTTACCACATCTGAGGTCCATATTTAATCAAAACATTTGGTGTCATTACTTTCGAAAATGTTGCTAGGGTCCTAGGGGCAAAGTACCCCAAACTTCAAATGTCAGCTTCAAATTAAAGAGGCCATGACATCGGCCAGATTGAATGGGGAATATGATTTTTTGGAGCAAATTCTACTTACGGTTTACCCGCTAGCGTAAATAGACACGTGGACTTACATTTTGCCGCCAATTTTTCAGCATCAAAGACACACAAAACATGGGTTCTTATTACACAACATGTTAAGACGGAGTAATTTACAACATTAAGGGACAATATTTATTCACTTTTTCGTTGCAATAGCTCGACAATAGTTCTTTGTTCTTTGGAAAAATCGTCAATTCTCCCGCAATACTACAATATTCTATACTGCGTAAACAGTACCGGGAAAGTTAAAATACTACTCCTGAGTAAGCAACCAGGAAGGACAGTTTTGAATATGTTAAGTATACAACAATTCAATATAATTATATTACGAATACAACCAAGAATGTCACTTATCTATACCTATGATTCTAAAGCATACGTTTCAATACAAAGTCTCACTTTTCTGCACGTTCAATATTTACTTTCTTGTATACGTACGTATATATGGCGTATATATGAATATTATAGAGAAAGTTCTGTTATCCTGCGAAAAATTCATTTCGAGATTTCAACGGAAATATATGTTTTGGTATTCCCGCAAAAAGAGGCATGTTTGTTTGTTCTCAAAAGATACGTCCGTTTCTGGACACCACTAGCACATAAACCACACATTACATGAGGGCTCACGAACAATTTTGAAATTATCACAAAAATGACTCCAAATGACAAAAATGACTTTAAATGCTTTGAAAGATCCGTTTTTTTACTGTTAACTCTGTTTTTTGGAGGGGGCGTCTTCCTAAAACTAAAAAATTGAAGATACAGATTTTTCCTTCGAGTAAATGTGCACACAATTCACTTTTACCCATAGCACGTCATACGCAGTTTTAACTGTTTTTTTGACGTAAAATAAATAAAGAAATTATTGTGTAAAAATAATCTGTAACAAGTATTGTACTGCACCCTCAGGGTCATTGACCACCATCTCGGTCAGGTTTTTTGTCCAGATTCCCTGATCCATTGAGCAAATGCTGAGATGGCCCCTTCTTTTGCTTCTGGACATAAATGTAACTTTATTATCTGTGCACATCTTCTAGAATTCTTTGGGAAATATAGTTAAATTATCGTTTCCATGTTGTTACGGCAGGAAGTATTATTCCTTGACGAGGGATATCATGGATAAAAAGCCCAAAATTTATTGCTTTTATATCCTCGAAAATAGATTTTACTACATCAGAGCTTTTTTTAAATTTAAATTTCAAAATACATGTAGTACATGCGTTAGTGTAGGGATCACAGAATTTTGAAAATGTGCACAGAATTCACTTCACTTCTCTCGATAGCACGTCATACGCAGTATCAACTGTTTTTGACAAAAAAAATAAATAAATCGTTTTCGCGTCATATTGCAAACAATATGTGCAATTTTGAAAAATAACTAACACAAGATTATCTCAAAAACGGCTCCAAATGTTTGTATTTATGAGTATATGTACTTTCAATTAGTGTCATAAAGATTCCTGAAAACTCAACTGTTTTCTGAGAAAATTAGCTCAAAATTCACTATTTTGAGAAACGCTCAAACAATTTTTTCAAAATTGGCCCAAAATAATTTCTTCAAACTTTCCCAGCCGATATTGGTAATTGCACTGTTTAATATAAGATACACATGAAGGTTGCTATGAGATATTATTTTGTTTCTTCAAACATTCCACAAAGGTAATTTTTTTAAATCCCTTTCTGACCGGTAACTAACACATTTACAGCAATTTTAATACATTATTGAATTTGTGAATGGTAGTGTTCAAATAATTGCCTATGAAGTTTTTTTGAAAATTCAAACATTTTCTGTGAAAAAGAGCTTCAAATGTCTCATTTTGGATAACGTTTAACCGCTAATTTCTGAAAATGGTCCCCTTATTTTTCAACGAAAATGTCCATGTAGAACGAGATTCCTCTCTTCAATAATATTCTAAACGAATATTTCGGTTCTACATTTTGGAATTTAAAAAAAGGCCTTTTTGTGGCGGCGATTGGTCGCAGCTTGCAAGTGGATGGAGTTGTTCGAAGAGCTAGCCCTTACCAAAGAAATTAGAAAACTAATTAAATCGGTGAAGTCTGTGCCATTCTGTAGCAGCACTAGTTTCTGTATACAATGAACTATGCAACAAAGTGGAAAGAAGTGTGCATTATCAAATGTTGCTCTAATAAAGATTATTCTTTGTTTTTTAGGGTCAATATTATATGAACGGGTTTAATATCATATTGCCTCCTTTCAAGAACTTTCCTGAACTTCCTCTAGGAAGATTTAAAATTCAAGTTTTATTAAAGTATGAAGAAGCTGATTTCGGCTGTGTAGAAGTTGTAGCAACTGTTGTACCTCAAGACAATAAGAAAGTGTCCTTCGGTCGCTAGCTAAATGTAAAGAGACTTGTTTCATGACTGGTATACAAATGAAACATTTTTTCTGACGCACGAAATTCATTGGGTAATATTTTTTCTCTAGCACATACGTTTTTTTATGTAGAAGTGAGTAAATATTTTAGTCATAGCATTTACATTACGAAAATTAAAGTTAATTCATCATATCTAAAATGTATTAACTGAAGTTTTCTTTGAGAATTTTTGTTCAGAAACTTGTATTGTGTCATTTATTTCTGAATAAATTGAATAATATTGTCCTTGGCACCATTTTTATATGCTTGCAAAATCTCGATGAAACCGTTCTTTTCATTCCCTAGGTTTTTGGGAAAGGAATCGAAGTGAAAGTGAACATACAGGATGTTGTTAATGATTTTATAGACAAGACTTTCAGCAACTGCTTGAGATGATCTCGATAATTATGACATACTTTTTAGAATATCCATTGGTTTTTAGAAATCAAAATCGTATTTATCTGTAATTATTTCAGGGATTTTTAAGAGATAGTTACTGTGGTACACAGTGCTCACGGTTACGTAACTATCAGTAACTTGGTTATTGCGAGAGTCATGAGCAGATCTCACTCTGTTATTAAGAATACGTAATAGTGTGTGAACCCCGCGCACTGAATTCAAGTAATTACATGGTGAGAAATTGCACTGTTCATTAGGCCAAGCAGTTCGAAATGTAAGCAGTTGCATAACTAGCGTAACGTGTCTGTTCATTACTCTGACGACGACAAAGTTAGTCTCATTGTTCCCATTGCAGGATAATCTATTATGCTTGCAATTAATAGGAATATGATTGCCAATGAAATAGAGTTGAAAAATATTTGACAACTTTTATTCTCCTCAGATTCAGAGTTGCAAACTTGTATATTATTCCAATAAGGACAATAAAGAGGTTTTATTTCGGGTGAAATAGTAAATATATACTTATTGAATGATTCTTCATTCTCCTTGGATGCAGAGTTTCAAGTTGCAAACTTGTATATTATTCCAACAAGGGAATTGGCAAGGGCAATTGGTATTTTGGTCGACTATTCTTTAGTATTATTAAAGTAATACTTCGATTGAAGTATTATGAAACCGAAATCGAAACCGAAGTCTGTGACATTCTGTTGCACCACTAGTTCTGGTATTAAGTGAGGTTGGTTAACCGATGCTTATTCATGACTTTGTAATTTTCAACGAGTATTGAAGTTCGGTTTGACTTCACTCTAAAGTTATTGGGCTTTACTTTTGATAATAATGAAAACAGAGGTGCATTATAAGATAGATATTTGAATTGTCGCAATGTAACGAGTGTTGATTTAAGATTTTCAATTAATGTCCTGTGAATGAATTGTAAATTTAATTTATTTATTTATTTTACGTAAAAAAACAGTTAAAAACTGCGTATGACGTGCGCATACGTAAAAACTGCGTATGACAATTCTGGGTATGCATTATGCAGTGAAACTAATGACAGTGCTATGAGTACGTTCTATTATTATCTTTTGTAGTAGATATGTTTGATTTTGAGATAATTTTACTCAACAGACTTTTACTTTTGAGACGATTGTAGTGCTTATAAACTATACTAGTAATTACACTAATTGATATGTAGAATAACGGTTTCTGTGTCCCATTATTTTAAAAAAACGTTATGTAATTTCTGAAATAAATGATTGTCATAAAAATCTTTGGATATTTTATTTGCAAACATATATTGATAATCAAGAAGAAATATTGATTTACTAAATGCCAGGATGTTTTGTAATGTTTGTAAGCCCGGGGTCATAAGGCTCTAAAAGTGTTGTAAAAATTGAATTATTGAAGTGAATATAATTTGCTGTGGACCATCGGAGTTAAAAAGAGTAATAACTGTTCCTCTCAATTTGTCATTTAAATCTGACCACCCATGGTGCATAAGTTTATTCTTCCCTGAACCTTCAAATTATATGAAATCATATATCTAATTTTTTCAATTATTTTATTCGCATTTTTATTTTAGTCGCATAAACTACACAGGTCATGAATACATATATTAATAAAATGCTATTACAAATCTGTGGAAATATCAATATTTTTACAAAATTGAATCACTTTTTCTTAATAGATACGCAATGGTAAAATTGCATTAACAATTTCATTTCCTAGGCACTATTTTCTCTCTTCATTGTGGATGGGGCATTCCTGAAGGATGTGCTTTATTGACAGAATAGTATTGCAGATGATACAAGTAGATTGTGGAATTTTTTCAATTAAAAAATTAAGAGATAATTGCGAATGGTTTGATCGAATTCTTGATACAGCAACTTGTTCTTGATATTATTTGAGGGATTTGTAACAAGTTCAAAAATGTTAACTTAAAGAAATTATATTTTGATGAAGTTTGCTGGATTTTTCGTTTAGCCATGATTCTTGCCTTTGATATTTTAATTTATAAAAAATAGATTTATGTCTGATGAATTAAAATTAGACAAATGCCAATAAAAGAGACATAAAATTTGTATTACATAAATATATGATATTACATACATATTATTACATATAGATGATATTACATGAGAAGACTCTTGATCGTACACGTTTCGACCCAAGTATGCGGGTCATTTTCAAGTATAGAGTAGCTCACAAAAAGTGTAGGTCAATCTAAAATACAATAAAAAATACTGTAACAATATAAAATAATGGAATATATAATAATGGATAAATGGATATAATTAATGAATATATAAAATAATGGAAGTATCTTAATTAAAAAAGAGATATCTTATCTCTGTATGTCTGCAGAAAATTCCATTTAGGAGATAACATCAAAGTAGAGTCATCATCAAGGTAGAGAATTAACAGGTAGACTGATGATAAAATATGGATGCCACCCAACGTTCAACATGTAACATAATGTACGGTCACCCGCGTATAGAAGTGCAACATTAGCATTCTGAATTATACTGCTCAGTCGTACAACCAAAGGTAAAATGAATATCTGGCGTAGAGTTAAAGGAGAGTTCAAGGAATGTATACATACCATAAATGCGAAAGATGTTACAACCAGTCATAATCAAAGCATAACATAATAGGATTGGAAAGAGATTCAACAATTACAAGTAAACTGATACCCAAAGAATGATATGTTGAGTATAATATAGAAACAAGGGACGGTGTTATACAAACACAACTTACTTAAACAGGATTAATGTCAATTGTTGGTGTCTGGATGTTCAAAGTTCCATTTGTGCTAAATATATACAAATCTTCTGCAAGTAATCTATTATTATAATTATTTTCGGTTTCAAGAATACGAATACTTTCCCAATCCATTGCATGGTTATCGTCAATTCTGTTTTTAGTATTATTTTTAACAACTGTTCATTTGATATTGTCTATGTGCACATTTATTTGTCGTTTTAGGGCATGTTTGGTGGTACCTACATAGGTGGATTTACATCCCGTTGCTTTGCAGTTAATTTTCTAAATAACTTTACAGGGATCGGTAGCTCAGTAACAACTGATGTCTTCCTAGGTGCGGTCCTAGGTTTCTCCGGTCAACACAAGGCGAATGCCCGAGCAGTAGCCTACCAAAGGGCCCACGGACCGCGCGCGATCTGTCCTTCATCTTCCTTGTCCTATCTTCTCACCTTACACACACACTTACACTAACATGTACTACACTACCACATTCTGGGAGACCGGTCGGGGGCTTAGAGCTTGTCCTGGCTGCGGCGGTGCCCCGCTGGTGCGAGAGTCCTGGTTAGGGGGAAACCCCACTAGTCGACGGTAGGTCGGTGCTGGATCTCACCATCCAGCGGAGGAAGATCACCGCCATCTCCCGAGAAAAATACATGCACTACACTAACGAGACTAATGACCATAGCAGTTGACGCGCCCGGAAACACGAAAACATCAAACAATGTTAATAACATTGTATCTTAGTTCCAAGGCTGTGTGATCTTTAACCATATGGGACGAATTTAGTTTATTACAAATTTTTAAAACCACCTGTACTCCATATTTATTCAATAGTGTTGGCATGTTTATATCTACCAAAAGAATTGCTCTATCCACCACGTTATAAATAATAGTAATCTTTTGAGATTCTGGATGGGAAGAATAAAAGTGAAGTTCTCCACAAGTACTAGTAGCTTCACGAGACCAGTTAAATGAAAACGTTTCGTTAGTTTGTTGTGATGGTTATATCTAAAAAGTTTAACCTCTAATTCATCTCAGTTTCATGCGTAAACTTGGTATGGTTATTATAACTATTAAACATGTCTAATACATCATGTATTATCTTTGGTAGTGATACAGAAGATGTCATCCACGTGATTGAAGTACTTTAAAGAGGGGTTGATTAATTTATATTTAATTTATTCCTAATGTATTTTCAAATACAATCCAAATTCCTGATTTTTTTATTATTTTCAAAATGGCGTCATTAAAATGAAAGACAATTAAGTTATAAAATTTCTTTATATTTTCATTTCCTCAAATCGTACATTTTGCAGAAATTTTAAAATTGATCTGTTTTTAAATTTAATGGGAAATATTTTCATAATAATAATAATAATAATAATAATAATAATAATAATAATAAATTTTAGACAGTAACAACTAACTAATATATCTAATTTATTCAATTTTCACTAATTTTCAAACATTTATCATTTCCATACAATGGATAAATTATTCATTCCTTTGATATGTTGTTGATCGTGGTCATGTGTTTTGGTTAAAATCATTTTGATATAAATATTTCTATTTCAGTAAAGAATAGTTTTATGTCACTACATTGTGTATTATTTGAAAATTAAAACTATTTTGTTTCTTGCATTTCATTTAGTCTTTATTCTATAAATCCCCAATAGCATTTTTGCTAGATTTATATTAAAGATAACAATCTACTATTTCATTTTTTTTTTTAATTTTATTTCTGAAAATTCAAATGTTTTATATTCTCATATTAATTATTATAATATTTTATCCTATTTGAATTATAAGTCATAAAACAACATTAATAAATCATTTTAGCAATTCTGCATTTTTGAAGGTCACTACGTACATTTAAACAAGCCGCTTGGGCACTTTCGCGTTTCATTTTGATTAAATTGGCAATGTCGAAACTCCGCCATGTTGAATTTTTAGGGTCTCTTCTTACGTGGAAACTCTTATACAGGTTCGTTTTGTGGTGCTTGGAGTGAGTTCACAGAGCGTAGGATGTGAGTCTCCGTCCGGGAGATAGGATACCTCGCTTGCTGGGCCAGTCATCTTGGCACAAGATTGTCATCTCACCCAGATGGACCAGCTCAGTGGGTCAGAGCATCAACTGATGTCACTGCAGTGCCTCTGACCGGAATGGCATAGGATTTCAGTCCCGACGGTGATGGCAGGATTTTCGACACTAGCTTCTCAGCTAGGTAGAATTCAGTCGCTGTCTGGAGGAGAATTCTAGCGGCCGGATGCTCTGATCGGTACTTTTCCGTGCTTTCTCCAATCAACACCAGGCGAATGCCGGAGCAGTACCCTAACAAACGGGCCCCGGACCGCGCGCGATCTTTCCTTCCTCTTCCTTGTCCTATCCTCTCCTCCTACACACACACTTACACTAACATGCACTACGCTACCACACATGCCAGGAGACCGGTCGGGAGCTAAGAGGTTGCTCCGGCTGGGGCAGTGACTCGCTGGAGAGAGATTCCTAGTAGGTGAAACCCCGCTAGCTCTGAGGTAGGTCGGCGGCTGCGGGGCCAGATCGGAATCAACGGGGACAGATCATCACCCCCACGCGAAAATAAATACTTATAGGACCAATGACCTTAACATTTGACGCACTCAGAATCACAAAAATTCAATCTCCAAAAACAACTCCAGGATTCGACATTAAATTTAATGCAATTCTCGGTACATTTAAGCTGAATAAGCGTATTAAGCGGATTAAAAAAAACGGACAAATGTAAGTATCGCTCGCACAATACACAAGGTATCATCTTCCAGCCCAGTGACAGTTCACCGCAGGAGTCTTCTAGGGTGACGTGCTGGCTCCGGCTGGATAATTCGGCAACGAAAATATCTAGTTTTTGAAATGTTAATGTCACTTTTTAAAATTTATTATTATTATTATTATTATTATTATTATTATTATTATTATTATTATTATTATTATTATTATTATTATTAATTTCATATTTCAACTATTAATACTTAAATTGTTGGGAAGGGATTCAGAAACTTAAGAAAGCGTGTGCAGATGATTTTCTCCCCCATACGTCACATACAGTTTTTGAGTGTTTTTGACTACATAAATATCTATCTAAATTCCACGTTTCCGTTACCACGACCTTGTCATAAAGAGTTTTTCTGTCGAATATTCTTGGTATTTTCGCTCAACATTACATGACATTCTCTCTACTGCGTAGGGAGAAAGTAACAGGGACCTGCGGCCGTCTCCGCGGTTCGCGCCACCGGGAGGCGCTCACGTGCTTCCTCGCGCCCAATCACGCGGCTCGCGCCGAGCCCTCCGAGAGAGCGGCGCGGGTAACGAACTTCCCCCGTGCGCACGCGCGGAATGACACTGCACTGCCTATGACCAGGAGGTCCTAGGTTCGAGACTCGACGGCGGCAAAATTTTCGAATTCAGTTGCTATCTGGAGGAGAATTCTAGCGGCAGGCTGCTCTGATCGGTAGTTTTCCGTGGTTTCTTCGATCAACACCAGACGAATGCCGGAGCAGTACCCTACCAAACGGGCCACGGACCGAGCGTGTCGTTTCGTCCTCTTCGATGTCCTATCCTTTTCATACACACGTACACTAACAAGCACTGCACTTCCACACATGCCGTGAGAGCGGTCGGGGGCTTAGAGCTTGTCCCGGTGGTGCCCCAGTGGAGGGATATACCTTGGTAGGTAAAACCCCACAAGCGGTGCCCCACGCTTTCGTTTGTATTGTGCCCGCAAGCATATATTATTACCTTTGTAAATTAACCTTTAAATCACCCACTAGTACCGACCTCGGATTTGAGCCACGTCTTGAGCAACATTTGCAAAGTGTCGTTCCTGGGACATCTTGAAAAAACGACAATAAAATCAATCAATTATGAGCTACATTTGTTCAATTTAAATTATAATCGATGCTTAGAAGCCCATTGTAAGGAATATAATAAGCAGAAAAAAACGAAAACAACACTTTCTCCTTCACAGTGGGATGAATAACTTAGAAAAGGACAAAGGTCGCCGCGTCGAGATTACTTTAATACAATCTTCAAGAAATGATTGCATTCCGGTTCCTTATATCAAACTGAATATTTTGGTTACATTTTACGCCGTAGCATCTGACAGACACTACTTTAAAGAATACCTCTGGTACACCATGCTAACAGCAGTACATAAATTGCTTAACCATGGACCAGACATTATTTCTTCGGCCATTTTACCCATCGGTCAACAGTCCGAGAATGTTCAATAATCAACTAATAAGTTGATAAAGCAATATCACCTGATTTTTTATCGAAATGTTTCCAGAGTTAAGACTATGGATGGCGTATTCAGGAGATTCTTGGCAACCACAGATCCCTACATTTCTTCAAATCACCACCAAAGAAACTGTAGTGTCGGCAGAAGCCGTTGCCCTCTTAGCTCCTGCAGCGAAAGGTTGTGAAGATTCCGATAAAGATGAAGAAAAAGTCTTTGAAAACGATTTCATTGAAGAAGCAGAAGAAAGAGAAGATAGTGATGTCGGTGAAAAAGAAGAAAACGACAACTAATTATAGTGACAAACAATTTACTAAATGAATAATTGTAATTGAAATAAAATTATTTTTTGTAATTTATTCAATCTATTCTCTATTTATTCCGTTTTTGAGCTTTCCATATTTTTAACCATTAACAACAATCCCTAACTATTGACTTTTATATTAATAAAACTACATTTATCAATTTTTGTCCGCCATATTAAATCCGCCATTTTGGTCTTTTAAATTTTTGTTAACTTATTAGCAACCTCGTAAATTTCCCCCAAAAATACTTCTATATGAATAAAATGACTTTTATCAATATTTGCCCGCTATCTTGGATCCGCCATTTTGATTCTTTAATTTTTGATATATTCTTAATCATCAACTTCGATAACCTTTACTTACTAACTTTGGTGCAAATTGAACAACTCTTTATATTTTGACCTGCTTTTTGGGATTCTAGCCCACCGTGGGGCGATCGCGCTTGCTGCAGGAGCGCAGATACATACCAACGATTGGCGCCACGGTCGTATCCGCATTTGTGCCTTCTGACCCAGGCGCCCTCCCTTCGGTGAAGAGATCAAGCTGGGTTTAGATGCAGGGATTTGTGAACAACTTTGCTCCTTGGCGCACGATTCCAGCTTCGCTAGCTCTCAAGGCTTCCGGCGTTTAAATTTCCTGCGAACCTAAGTTACATGCTTCTAGGGCAATGTTTTATTATTTTAAAAATCAATTCACTCCCGGAGTGCTCTCACAATATGGAAAAGTATGTGGTTGCAGCTCCCCTAGGTTTTACTTAAAATACATAAGAATGATTATTTTTACAACAAACGAAACGGTTCAACATCGAGCTTTATCGTTGATGATCACTAAACAAAGTTTACATCAGAACAAAGAGCAATGATATTTTTATAGAAATAAGATTTCACAGAACAAAAATTGTTTCAAAGTAGCAACATCGATAAAATGCTCATACCATATCTATGGATATGAGCCACATAGAAAAGGTATTGAAATATATTTCAACGTTGTAAATTTCTTTCAAACTATCAAACATTCACTTTATCACATCCATCTCAATAAAAGTATTTGAATAGCATCCACATTAATAGATCATTATCTCTTACGTAAATTAATGTTTGAGTTTTTCTATCATTACGCAACGATTTCAAAACGAAAATACTATGGAGTATAAAGAGCAAGTGTACCGGTAGTGTACTTTTATTGAAATGGATATAATCCTAGCATTAGTAGTTACAGTGGCAACTCTCTACAGCATTAGCTGAGTTGATGGTGAGTGCAAATCTTCAAGCTATCAAATCTTGAAATAATGAAATACCAATAGTTTCAAAATATGAGAATTTTACTCTTATAAAAAATCCGCAGGTACAATTTTGACTAATTTCGAAAAGTTTAAAAAGTTTGCAATGTTTTCAAAGTCCTCCACAAATGCGTTATAAAAGGAATATGTTTTTCTATAAAGATTTCTTTTTTCAAAATTAGGCTTTTATTCAAAGTCATTTTTTCAACTAAGTGTTTTGCGGGTACAGCATGATCATACTTGCATTTTTAATTAAAACATTCGAGCCGTTTTTGATAAAAAGTTATTTTAGCGTTTCTGAAAATGACCAATTTTGCTAATTTTCATACAAATGTTGCAATTTTGCACATGCAATCATCCACATACAATACATGTACGTTACTTTACAACGCATTGCCAGATGAAATTGAACAATTAAAATTGGTACACAAATTTAAGTTAAAAGTAAAATGTTTTCATATTCAATGGTTCTTGACCCGATGACTACATGCGCCAACAGAAGCGGTCGCACAGCATGCCTATCTCAATTTAAAAATTTTTTATAATGTATAGAATAGTGGGAAAAAAAAAATAGGCAATAGGATGTTTAGTATGTATAACTAAGAACACTACAGGTAAATTAATACAATAATTATTCTGTTCATAAACATTGTTCAACTGCAAATATAGATTAAGTGATGTAACTACTGTACATATCTTTGTATATAAATTTTATCTGTTCTCTAGCCCTGATGAAGGCCAAATATACGGCCGAAACGTCGGCAATGTAAAAAATGTCTTTTTCTTTTGTGACCCAATCTCAAGAACCAGC
This sequence comes from Teleogryllus oceanicus, assembly GCA_964035755.1. Classification (NCBI taxonomy): domain Eukaryota; kingdom Metazoa; phylum Arthropoda; class Insecta; order Orthoptera; family Gryllidae; genus Teleogryllus; species Teleogryllus oceanicus. The sequence continues at coordinate 242,383,069 of CAXIVR010000002.1, read as the reverse complement.
AGACAGCTAAAATGTTTTCTGCTGGAAAACTGTTTCTATACAGTTAGAGACTATACTAATCGTCAAAAAGAAAAATAATGTTTACTTTAACAAAACCAAGATATAGTATAACGAATTAGTTTACATTTGCATTGTATAATTTACAAAAAGACTCAATACAATTAACAAGTAACAAGTAATGTACTTCAGCTTCCGGATCAATGACCCCCATCTCAATCAGATTTTGGTCCAGTTTCCCTGATCCATTGAGCAAATGCTGAGACGGCCCCTTGATTTGCTTCTGGACGTAATTGTAGCTTCCCTATGCGCACGTTTTGTTGAGCTTTCCTTTGGCTTGTAGTGGTAGTAGAGCTTAGGATGAGTTTCTATTTTGTTAGCAATAGAGAAAAATCAAATCTGTTCGTTTCTTTACCGTTTCAAGTAAGTTTTCTATAATTCGGCAACGAAAATATCTAGTTTTTCAAATGTTAATCTCTCACTTTTTTAAATTTATTATTATTATTATTATTATTATTATTATTATTATTATTACCATCATCATCATCTTTCAACTATTAATAGTTACATTGTTGGGAAGGGATTCTGAAACTCAAGAAAGCGTGCGCCGATGATTTTCTCCCCCATACGTCACATACAGTTTTTGACTGTTATTTACTAAATAAATAAATAAATAAATAAATAAATAAATAAATAAATAAATAAATAAATAAATAAATAAATAAATAAATAAATAAATAAATAAATAAATAAATAAATAAATAAATAAATAAATAAATAAATAATAAATAAATAAATAAATAAATAAATAAATAAATAAATAAATAAATAAATAAATAAATAAATAAATAAATAAATAAATAAATAAATAAATAAATAAATAAATAAATAAATAAATAAATAAATAAATAAATAAATAAATAAATAAATAAATAAAAGATTTATCCACTTTTACTGAGTGAGAAACCCACAACACGAGCTTACCCGTTGAAAAATTGCGGTGTATTTCCTGCACTATTAAAATACTTTCTCGGTATTGCGTAAGCTGTAGGCTAGAAATTTAAAAATCAATGCAACGACAAAGAAAAATGCGTATCAATGGTCATTATTCTCGTCCTCCAAAATATTGTGTAACAACGTTGAAAACGTCTATCAGAGAATCTAACATTATCTGATCAACTCAACAAAATGATCTGAATAGCATCCACACAAAACACAGATCATTATCTCTTCCGCACTGCAATGCTCGAGACTACCCATCATGCAATGGCTACAAAACGAAATAAGGTTGTATATATAATGCAACTGCAATGTTCTGACTGACTGTGTTGTCCGAGATGGATCAAATCTTGGTATTATCTGTAGCAGTAGAAGCTCTCTACAACACTAATCCAGTGAGTGGTGAGTAAAAAATCTTTTAAGTTGTGAATCTTAAATTAATGAAATGCACAATTTGTTTCCAGGCATAAGAACGTTCACGAGTTTTGAGTGAAATTGGGGCAACTGAAAAAATTGTAAACAATATTTTCTCAAAAAGGTCTCAATTATTTATTTAAACTTTTGTCCGGATGAAGTCTAATGGCCTATATAACATGACTCCAGCTTTTTTTATTTAAATCATGTAATTTTTCAAGTAGTACAAATACGTAATATTTTTATGTGTAAATGAGATCAATTTATTTTCATAAATTAGTGCGAGTTGATAGGTCCTACTCCTGAATTGTGGAATCTATCACTAAGCCCTCAACGCCCAACAAGGGTTTAGAGACGCGTTGCGTCAACAACGACGCAACAAATTAAAAAAAGAAGACATTCTGAATTTACTAAAAATGTACATGAATGGAGGAGGGCAAATAAGCAATACGAAAATACACAAGAATATGACACACACTGAAGATTAGAGTTTATGTTTTAACACATTGGATGACTTTATCTCAGAGCCACCGTTGCTGCTGAATCAGCAGTGACTCTATCCGGGAGATCCTAGGGTTTGAGTCCCGACCGTGGTAGAGTGTCGACAGTAGATAGGTAGGTGGATTTCAGCCGTTGTCTGAAAGATAATTCTAACGGTCGGCTGCTTTTATAAAGATATGATGTTTAAGAATATAATCCATTAACGGCAAAACGTCTGCCCGTCCATCTCTGAACAAGATAACTAATGATACACGTCTCGTGTTCGTTGAAAAGCACGATTTTTCGAAAATTGCAAATTTTCAAAAACATTCGGCGTATTTCTACAACTAAAATATTAAAGATAGAAATTTTTCCCTTCATGATATTTGATCTTCAAGGTAGATTTTGAAATAAGGTCATGCACAATTTTTCAAAATTTTGAGTAGTTTTCTCATAATTTGGCGTGAAATATAGGCGATTTTTTAATTTTGTTTAAACATTTTCTTGCACTACACTAACGGGACTAATAAGCAAAGCAGTTGACGCGGTCGGAAACATGAAAAAATCAATCAACCAAAAAATACATTATCTGAAAATAGTTCATCCCCAGTAATTGTTAACTAATTCAGTCAGCTCACGCTGTGACAAACTCGAACGCTTACTTCTCGAAGACATCAAACGTACATCTGCAGCCTCAAAAACAAACTGCTTTCAAACAAACAAAACTGATACAAATCTGGCGACAATGATGGATATTACTTCCTTCCCTTTCCTGAAGAGAATTGTTTTACTGGCATCCGGTGTCATCACCATGAGTGAAATAACGCAGAGTTAAAAATATGTCCCGCCCCCACGGGGCAAATGACCAGAACCAGGAAAAATGAAAGTCCAGTGGTACGGGACATTGGTCCCACGGCGCGCAAAGCGGCAAGCGAAAAGACCACAAAGAATTAAAATCGCTTGTATTTCACACGATACTGCTCAAAGTTTCAAAAGGCACTAAAAGGTTCAAAAAATGTACATAACCATATTGAAAGAACTAAGTATGGAGAACAAATTTAATTTTAAGGAAACATGTCTTCAAATTTGTAGTTGAAGAAAGACACCGAAAAAATTGAAACTTATGACATTTTCGGAAATCTGAAGGTGACAGTGATAATCGAACCTATGCCACTTTCATTAGTGTTTTTCACTTTATTCTTACAAGATATTTAAAGAAATATTGGAGACCAATTTTGAGAAAATTTTCAAAATGTTTAAAAATTTGCAGTGGTTTTATAATGAGTTCTCCGAACAATGAATTAATATTTTACTTGGTTGTATACGGAGAAATATACGTTGTATAAAAAAGTAATAAAATGCTGCGCGAAACAATGGCAGACGTTTGGCAGAAAATAATTAATTTCCGAGCCCTAAAAATGAAAAAAATGGATAAATTAAGTTGCTAAATTAAGAACAAAAAATCTAACCAGAATATCTGTTTTGTGGGTCCTTGATACCAAAAAGTCAATTAACGGCAAAATGTCCGTCCGTACACTCGTCCATCCGCAAATTACGAAACATCACAAAAATATAATTTTGATATAATTGTTTCTCAAGTCGTTAATATTTACATTAGTAGTAATTTGTTGACTTTATTGTGCGTAGGAGTTCAAGTGCTTTAAGTAATGTCCTACAAACGCCGTTAATATGCACATTTCCAGCTATTTGAAAATGTCGCATTTAGAGTGATGCATAAACGCCATTTTCTTAAAAAAGGCTTCAAATTTCTTAATCAAAATTGCAATTTAAGACAATATTTTAATTTTCATTAATATCCTTAAAGTTTCGTTTCTATTATTAGAAAACCGAAAAATTGAGAAATTATATAAGTACTTTGAACCGAGATAGATGGCAGCTGACAAGATAATAGGGCAAGACCGTAAACCCAGTCCACACCAAGGAAATTAGAAAGCTCTGACTGTGGCATATGACTCTAGTTGCAGCTTTAATATTTTGAAGAACATTCTTTAATATTTGGTGTTTTACATGAAGCCGGTGGGATATTTTCAAAATTTCCTCAAAAACGGCTTCAATTCTTTTCTTTAAATTTCTTGTAGGAACAGAGTAAAATAACTTATAAAGGAGTCCGATTTTCGCGGTTAACTTTGAATTTTCGAAAATTGCAAAAGTGAAATTTTTTCGGCGTCTTCCTACAACTATCAAATTGAAGACAGATTTTTCTTTCAGTGGAAATTGGTTGCCTATAAATAGTTCTTTCATTAAGGACAGGAATATGTTTTTGAAAATTTTAGTAGTTTTTGTTGAATAGAGCGTGCAATATTTGCAATTTTAAAAACATTACCAAAACAAGATTTTCGCAAAAACGGTTCCGAATTTTTTCTTTAAACGTTTGGTATGGTTAGTTCCCAACCAACCCGATCCGTTGACATCAACGCCACATTGATCTAACTTTTGTTGTTTTTTTAATTACAAAAATGTATTTTTTTACTTGTCTCTCACGTCGGTAATATTTACATTAGATCAATTTCTACACATCATTAGATTTATGGGTACATGTGCTTTAAATAATGTGAAAAAAAGTTTTTTTCGAAAACTCAACTGCTTTCTGTAAAAATGAGTTCAAAATTCAGACTTTTCAGAAAGGCTAAAACGCCATTTTCTTTAAAATGGCTCCAATTTTTCCAATAGACATGCTATTTGCACTGTTTAATTTGATGTTCATTTTGGCGTTTATTTTTTTTTCAAAAATTATACAAATGTAATTTTTTTAAATACCTCTCACGCTCTTAATATGGATATTTAATAATACGGATAATTTAATGGGTTTCCTTTGTATGATTATTACTTTTAGATTTAGTAATAATCGCATTTTCTTAAAAACTGCTTCAAATTTTTCAATGTTAACTTCTATTTGGGACGAGCTTTTACTCTTTTTCAACATTCTGGAAGTAATAATTCTATTGCACAACTTTGAAAGTAAAAAGTTGAGAAAATGTAAAAAAATGTACTTTGGGCGACAATAAATGGCAGCAAGCATGATGGAAAGGCAAGACTGTACAGTACCAGCCCACACCAAGGAAATTAGATAACTTTACTACGAGAAAGTTTGTGCCATTCTGTAGCACCTCTAGTTCACTTTCTCAGCCTTAGTTTGTAAGAAAGGAAAGGATTGTAATCGTGCGTTGAAAAAATCATGCGGTGAAAACTTATTGCCAGTCCCTGGAACGAAGAAGTGGATAAATCTTGTTTCTGTTTATAGTAAATTATTTCTGACACATTGTGTATTCAGAATCCATGTCTTGTGTGTTTTTTTATTTTGAAAATGTTTTACATTCATAATTTACATTGATTACAGTCATTCCACTAAAACAATATAGTAAATAACTCAGTCATATTCATTTTATCATACACTGCTAACAAGTGTTATTCATATTATTCTATGACTATTAAAATTGTATCAATTTTTAATATATCCTTTTATATCTCTCTTAGTCAATACATTCATTGTGAAATAAATGTTCCGTTTTTCACTTACCAAAAATGATTATAGAAACAAGGTTCATCTTACGTAATCCAGTTTTCATTCACAGGTCCCAAACAATGAGGAAGACGTTCTTACCTGAAACGTAAGAAATAAAAATTAATGACACGGTGGAATTATAATATTACAACTATCTTAGAGGTACGTTAGCTGTATCATAAACACAGCCATTTCTAATATCAAAAATAGTTGTGTGACATCTTTTCATAGAGGTTCTCAATGATTTGTAACGATTACGTGAAATTATAGTAATATTTTTCCGGCTTACGTATTACAAATCATTCTGACATCAATTGCAAATTCTTAGGTCCACACATGGGCAAAAATGTGCTTAATATAGATTAATGTATACATCTAAACGCCGGTTTTTACTAGATGCATGAGTAGTGCGGACATAATCTTGTTAGGTTAACTATGAAATAAAACTTTCAGCTCGTTTTCAGATGTAACGCAACCCGTCCAATAGTTCCTACAATATTGGGGGAACTTGGGAGGACTTGGGAGGACTTGGGACTTGGGGGGACTTGGGAGGGACTTGGGAGGGACTTGGGAGGACTTGGGAGGGACTTGGGAGGGACTTGGGGGGGACTTGGGGGGGACTTGGGGGGGACTTGGGGGGACTTGGGGGGACTTGCGGGACTTGCGGACTTGCGGGACTTGGCGGGACTTGCGGGACTTGGCGGGACTTGGCGGGACTTGGCGGGACTTGGCGGGACTTGGCGGGACTTGGCGGGACTTGGCGGGACTTGGCGGGACTTGGCGGGACTTGGCGGGACTTGGCGGGACTTGGCGGGACTTGGCGGGACTTGGCGGGACTTGGCGGGACTTGGCGGGACTTGGCGGGACTTGGCGGGACTTGGCGGGACCTGAGGCGACGAGAGCCTGCTTACTAGACGGGCCTAAAGGGGCCAGCGCACAACTGTGCCTGGTGCGCACGGGAACCTGCTACGAGAGGTGGCTCAGTGGAAGTTGCCCACCCACACCTGTGGATCGTGGACTGCAACTGGGGCGCGCGGGTGCGAGTGGATTAGCCATCAGCGCCGCAAGCGCTTTTCTGCAGTTGGGTTCCATGTTGACGCAGAGAGCACTTCAAGTTGTAAGACTAAGAATAAAGAATCGTTTGCTTGATGTGCAAATTTTATTGACTAAACGTAACTAAAACGAACATAACATACCCTGTTTCTCAAGGTATCAAAGGAAAATACATGAAAAAATATGTTATACTTCTCTTTACAATAAAACCGACATGTTTTGAATTTTGGCAAGTAAAGTCAAGGAGTACAAAAGCCTGCAACATGACAGGCGAAATCTTGGCCCCTCAGCCGTCGATGTAGGATTTATCCGGGCAGCCAAAAAGACATGGACTCGAGGCGCATTCGCCTATAAAGGTAAGTTTCTTGCTAGAAAACACCACAACAATGAGCTACATTCCAGACAGTCTCGAATAACGAGTTTCTCTACCATAGGCAACTCACAGTATGAATTACGTAAATTCCTCAAAGAAATACTTAAATCGAACTTGGAAGATGATAATTAATTCATTATTAAAATAGTTATGAATTAAAAAACAGTTAAATGATTTAAACATCCTCTCTTAATAACATAATTGCTTCTTTGGACATAATGGCCATGTTTTCTAATATTCCACATATCTTGATTTTAGAATGAATGAATCTGTATTTACAAAAAAAACACAAAATTTCAATGAAATTTAATAGTCTTTAAGTGTATTTTATTAAATATGGAATTTAAATTTTCTAACCAGATGGATCTTTCTGATGAAAATAAAAACGGTCACATTACCACCAATTTGTTTTTTCTGAGGCTTGGCTACTTGTCGCATGCACAACTACCTATTAAATCACCCAATCCAACAGTAGATTGGAACATTTAGTCTACGGAATGGTGGATAAAGCTATAAAACTATCAGACCAAACTTATCACAATACGAATTTGAGAAAGATGAAAAATCTATTTATATCTATTCTATAACATTTATTGACAAATATTCCGATGAATCAACGGAAATATTCGGATGATCGCACAACACTTGCAGCGCGGTTTGGACCCCGTCTCCGAATGTCCCCGCCAAAAAAAATGGGCGTTTCCTGAGTAACTTTACCAGATTTTCCCCCGACCCCTGCCCCGCCCCCCGGGGATGAGCTGACCAATCAGTTTTTTAGCTTCTTTTTAGGAGGGCGGGACTATTCATTTTGGAAAATTCAAAAGGGGGCGGTGATGGGAGTTTTTTAAAGGAAAATATTTGAATATAAATATTAAAAATCAACCAACAGTTTTACATAAATTTTTGATATACATTTAATTACATAAATAAAGGCATGCAATTTAAAAAGAAAAAACATTTTTTTAAAAACTGTTATAAAAGGGGTTTTTTTAAAAATAACACTGACAACAAATTAAGCCCATGTCAAATTTGTCGTTTTTTTTGTAATATTTAATAAAAAATGAAAAATAATTTGCTTTTAGGCTTTGGGTTCTAACCTAGTTATTTTATTAGAAAATTAATAACTTAAAGAAATACGTTGTAGAGTCAGTTTCACAAACATTCCCCCGAGATAGCAGCTTTCAGTTGGGGAAATACTTCATCATCAATTTCTGATGACCCAATTAAAAAAAACAATGGTCGGGACAAATAGGTAATAAAAATAGTTTTGATATGTAAAATACTAAAAAAACTTAAAGATTTAAAGAATTTAGTCACAAGGAAATTTTTTTACTGCAAAATTATGATTGGTGGGGCAGCTGTAAGCAAATGAATGATTATTGATTTTTTGTTTTGGGGATCAAAAAATTCCTTCCCCCCCAACTTTAAAAGGGATTGCTTTTTTACATGGAGTTTTTAAACCCGCAAATTTTAAAAAATCATATGTAAACCTTTGTTTTGAGGATTTTTTGAGAATCAAAATGGGACATATGACCCCCTTTAATAACATTTTAACATTTTAATTTTTTTGCAAATAGAAACACCATTTTTGTCTATTGGGTGAACATTGGGGGAACAACACACACCCCACACACACACACACACACTTTCCACCACACCTGTTATCAATATATTACTTACATGTTTTTAGGTATGTTTTAATCCAACGAAATTGTTTTTAAATATATTTATATTATTAAAAGAAGTATTTTTTTAAACTTTAATTTTTTTTTGAGAGACGAGCAAGGGACACAAATTTTTTTTACACCCATCGGAATGTTACCCCCATTTCTTCTAGATAAGCAGACCTATGCAAACACTTGCCTAACCCCTTAAGAATCACTAGAGATTCTCCTGTCAAAAATTATTTAAAAATTGTAATTGTTAAAAAGTTTCAAAATTTTTAAATTTCAAAAACCTGTGTCACGATAACGTTAAAAAATGAATGGGGAACCCCTTTCCCTGTAAAAAAATTATTCAAAAAAAAAATTTTTCTATTTTCATACTTTTTTACTTTCATAAAAAAATTCCCAATTTTATTGGATATGTGTCACTAACGCATCTTCAGTAATATTGCACTGCATATTCATAATTTTTAATAATTGTTAATAAATATTGAAAACAAAATAAGAATTAATTTTTTTTTTTTGGGGAAAAAATTTCATTTAAGTTATCAATTTTTAAAAAGTAATTTAATTAAAGTACTATAATATAAATTTAAAAAGGTTGAATTTTTAAAACTAAAAATCAAAATATTTATTATTGGGGAAACGCATTGCTATTTTATATTACAATGGTAACTTTTTTAAATGTACCCCATTGATTGATAGTTTGTGTTGGGATATAGTATATCTCACGGAGACGTTTTTACAAAGAAAATCAAAAATAAAAAAGAAAAAACCCCAAATTTATAATTCATTGGCTTTTGGTCGCAAAATTTCGGCGACCACTTTAATGCAAGGTCGGGAGGAAGGAGAAATGTGCGCTATCGCTTTTGGGGTTCGTAACCAAATCTCAGGGTCACCATTGCTTTCCCTTTTTATTTAAAAAGTCTTGGTTTCCGAAAGTGATATTTAGATATTTCAAATTAATTTGGAGAATTTTTTGTTGCTTTTCCTTTTTTGGGGAGGGGTAATGATGAACAAATGTCTGAGTTTTAAAAAAAACTCCCTTTTGGGAATCCCGCATCGGGCCCTTTACTCTTTTTAATTATTTTTCTGTCATTCGTCGATAAACTGCCGAACACTTTCTGGTAAATTTTGTTACGCCGCAAAGCGAAAGATTTGGGTTAAAGGGGACCCAATATGTTATTGGTGGATCGAAAATAGATTTTAATTGTGGAATTGATATTATTCATTGGTGCAAATATACAAGAAAGGGAATTTATTTATTTGTGCTAGTTTTTTTTTTTCATTTCAGTCCCCAATTTTTGGGAAAACAAAATTTCCCAATCATTTTTTTTGTTTACCAAATACAATATTTACTTTCCGGCCCCGTCAATTCGGAAGAATAGGTTCCCATTAAAAAAGCGATCATGTTTTGATAAAGGGAAAAATTTTACAAAATCATAAATCCCAAAATAAAAAGTAATATCGGGAATATTTGTTATCTAAAGGATTTCTTTTAGAAAAAAAAATAAAATTTTTTTTGTTTTCATTTAATTTTTTCAAATAAGAACGTAATTTTGGTTTTGGTTTATTTCCGGCAAGATCTTTTAAAGATTTTGCCCTGCTTACTTGTGCCAGCACATTATCCGGTATTTTCCCCACTTGGGGTTTAAGGAAATTTATTATTAATTTAAGCGAGTATTTTAAGGTTCTAATGACGGTTTTTTGAAATCTACACACCAATGTTTTTTTTCCCGTCGGGCATTTTTCCTCTTTTTTTGGCCCTTTCATTGTAAAAACGATGACGTACTTCAATTTTTCCCTTTTTGGCCCTTTTTCCTCGTTTTCTTTTTTGGGAAGGGGATTCACTTAAAGAAAATTTTTTGATATTCTGTCAGCATGACGAAATTACCATTGGAGTTTTTTTGGATTCTACTTTTTGATCACTTGTCTCTCAATCATTTTTTCTGTCTAATCTTTTTCTTTAGTATTCTATAAAACAGATACTGACAAAATCCCCCAAAAAATTCATTTTCATAGCATTTAACCCAGAGTTTATTGAAATCATTTTTAATTCTTTTTCCTGATTCATACGTAACACGTTTCCACCATTGTCTTTTTTATTCTTAGTTTTTTTTTCAAAATTTTTTTGTTTTATAAAATTTTTGGAAGTCAAATAATAATTGGCCTTCTTATTTTTTTAAATAAAGTCAATTTTAAAGACCCCCTGTTTAATAATCACTGATATATTTAAATTTTCCTACTGAAATATCCCTTTTTTGTTTTTAGATCTTTCGAGTTTTCCCAAAAAACAAAAGGGTTTCTTGATTTTACATTATTTATTTTTGAGCCCCTTATTTTTTATGTTTTTTTTAAATTTTCTGGATTAAATGTTACAGATAAAAAAATATTTTTTTTTCCCCTTATTTTAAATGATATTGACCCCAAAAAGCAGGAAATCGTTAAAAAGGGAATTTCGGTTTTGCACCCGTTCTCGAAGTTTTAAAACGATATCCACCAACATTTTTTAGTTATTTGGATTATGAATTAATCAAACCTTTCAACATTTTTTTTTTACCAGTCTTGATGACTTTTTGGGTTTTTCCCCCTAAAATAATGAACAAGTATTTAAAACGTCAAGGGGGGTTAAAAACTGTTTCTAATGAAATAATATTATATAAATAAAAGATTTCATCTTCATCTTCATTAGGGGTTTCCCAATTAGTTCATTACGAGAGAAAAAATGAATATTTTCTAGGATGAAGAAAAACCAGTGCCCCCTTATCTTTTTTTTTGGAACCCGGGCGGTTGGGATTGGTTTAAAAATAGCTTGTAGATACTTTTTGAATGAATGATTGAGAAGATTTTTTAAATAATGGACTTGTTTATTAATCAAATTCTTAAAATGTAGCCTTTCAGAATGTTAAAGGGGGATGATAAACATATTTATTTCAACTAATAAGAATATTTATTATAAAAATACAGGGGTTTTAAAACCAAAAAAATTTTTTTTTCAACTTAAAAACTTTTTCCCTTTAAAATTTATCTGCGTGACGCATGTTAAAAAAAACCCCTTTATTTATTTATTCTGTATATTTACGTATATGGGGGAGTAATATACGTAGTATAGAGAATGTTATAAAATGCTGCGCAAAAAACTGCGCATTTTCTGCGAAAAAATTGCCGCGCTCTGGGACAAAAAACTGAATCGGGGGTTTAAGTAAATTAAAAAAAGTCCTCTAACACGCGGTGTATTATAATTCCAGTTTTGGGGATCCGTGATCCCAAAAACTTTTTGAAGCAAAATGTTTGTCTGTCCGTCTGAAAACCCCTTAAGGTAAAACCCGCATACGATTTTTTCCAAATTGAAGAAACTTGTCGTTTTCGCCTGACCCTGAAGCTAGGGATTTTGAAAAACTTTCTTTTAAATTTTTTTGGGGGACTATTTGTACCCTTTTCCCGGGAAATTTTTTTTAAATTGTTTTAAAAAACGGCCCCAAAATTTTTTTCGGGTAAATTTTTTTAAAGGACGGGTTTACTTAAGTAAAATACGCTTATAAAGGTAAAATATGTCCAATTGTCACGGTTAACCCTGAATTTTAAAAACCCTAAAAATTTTTTTTGGGTTTTACTCCAACTACAAAATTAAAGATAGAGATATTTGCTTAAAAATGAAATGTTGTTTTATAATTTTTTAATAAGGTCATGCAATTTTTTAAAAAAGTTTTAGTTGATTTCGACAATATGGCGTAAATTTTTAATTTTAAAATTTACATAAAAAATTTTCAAAAACGGCCCCCAAATTGTTTTTTTAAAATTTTTGGTTGTAATGCCAAATGCAGCCTATCCGATGACTTTTCCAGATATTGCTCTTTTCTTTGTTTTTAAAAAATTACAAAAATTTAATTTTGAAAAAATTTCTGGCTTTTAAATAAGCATTTGAATAGATTTGAAAGATTATTTAACTTGTGAGAAAGGTTTCAAATGATTTTTAGAGGAATTTTTTAAAAACTCAATAGCCCCCTTTGTGAAAAAGAGCTTTTTTGAACCGAAAAGGAGAAAATGTAAAAAAATGTATTTTGTGCGGGATAGATGTCAGCTGGCAAGAGAACGGCAAGAACCTTATGTGAGTTTGCAAAAACCTTTTAAAACCAGTCCACAAAAAAGGAAATTATAAACTTTTTGCTACGAGAAAGTCTGTCCCTTTCCCCCGGAACCTCAGTTCTTCATTGTTTTTGGCAGGGGAAGTGTAAATTTCTTAATTTTTAAAAGCAAAAAAAAATTTTTTGTTAAAAAAATTTGAAAAAAGAACAGGAGACAAAAAAAAAATTTAAATTTAAAAAGGACGTAATACTCGTATTAGGGATTAAGGGAAAAACGAACGTACCAATGAAAAACCCAAAAAACGGCCTAAGAACAGGAAAATATGGAGAGGGGGAATGACCCGGTAAACGACCAGTAATCGAAAGTACATCAAATTTTTTTTTGCAGTTTTGTAATGGTATCTTCGAAAAAAAAGGAATTTTTCGGAACATTTCGACATCGTTATTAGAAATTTATTTTTCATTGCTCGTTGGAAAAACCCCCGACATCGTAGGGGATTTGAAACACGCGTTCCTATTATGAAGCCACGCCCCCGGGGAAAAAGGCTACCAACACAGAGGGGTCGAAACTTTTCCGGGGATTTTACTCAATTAAGAATTTTACGAATTTTTGTCTTCAAATCATTGTTTTCCGATTTTGGGAATTTAAAAAAAATTTAAATAAATTACCTCAAAGAGACAATAAGAAAGAAAAGGGAAACCTACGCGGCACTATAAAAAAAGTTAATTCACTTAAGAATGTTTCAAGTTCAGTACTATGAAATTTTTTGGTGCAGGGTTTTGGTTCTAGCCTGAGGGCTAAACCCCTTATCGCCTCTGCCCAAGGTAAATTATTAGAGGATAACTTTTTAGCAGACAAGTTTGACACGGCCCGACATTCAAAATTCATTTGTTGCAAGTAATTACTAGAATCTAAGAAACATTTATTAATTTCAAAAAAAAATCCCCTTATAAAGGGACGCAGTTTTTATTTTTTGCATCTACTTACATTTATAAAAAAATAAACTCTTATTTTCTTGGTGTTATTGGTAATGTTTTCTTAATATATAAAAAATTTTAACACTATTAACACTTCTTTTCCCTTTTTTGAAAATTTCCCCAAACGACAACCGTAAAGGGCTCCCTTAAATTATTGAAAAGGAAAAGTATTAATTAAAATCTCACAAAAAATAAAAAAAAAAAGTTCGAACAGGCCAGGAGGGAACTGAGTTTTTCCCTTCAAACAAGCCCCCAACCCACATGACGTCACTCCCGAAAATACTTATACAATGTTTTTTAAATATTAGGATGTGTTGACGAGTGATATTGTTGAGTTTTGCTAGTTGAAGACGGGGAATGTTTTTTGCAACGAAAGAAACAGAAAAAAGTACGATTTCTTAAAATCTTTTTTTAAAAGGGTTTTAATAGTAAGAAAAAAAAAAAGGTTTTCTTTGGATTTTCAAACCTTTTTCTTTGCCAAAATTTTAAATTTTTTGTTGGAATTTAAAAAAAGCCACTTTTTTCCAAAAAAATTACATGATTTTTAAAGGAAGAACGAATTTGGACAAATATTTTCCAAAGACAAATCTTTTTAATTTTTAGTTGTAGGGATGACCCCAAAAAACCAAACCTTTAAAATTTTCGAAAATTCAGAGTTAACCATAAAAATTGGAACTATGTCACCCTTTTCAAATGTATTTTACTCTATTCTTACCAGAAAATTAGGAGCCGTTTTTGGAGAAAATTTTGAAAATTTTCCGAAAGGTTCATGAAAAAGTTTTCCCCAAATTTCAAAGTTTTTCAAAATTTCCAAGTTTCAATACAGCCAAAAAAAACGGGGGTTTCTTAAATTTTGGAAAAGGATCGTACGGGGTTTTAAAGGGCTGGTAGTGATCACAGAGGGGGATGGACGGACGGTTTGATAAAAACCCCTTTTTTCGGGCTCCGAAACGGGAATTTTGTTTAATCGCGAAATAAAATTTTCCGCGATTACATAACTTTCTAATTTTATATATCATCGAAATACTACGTATATACGTCACATGAATATATTTCGTATACTACGTATATTCGTGTATAGAGAAAGAAAAAGAGGGAAATAAAGTTTTTTTTGTGCCGGGTAACGAATTATCATAGTTCAAAATCCATCCAAAAAGTGTTACAAAAAGTTCCAAAAAAGGGGGAACAAAACAGTACTGAGAATTTTCTGGGGGAATTTATTTTTCATTTGTTTTGAAATTTATTTTTTTCATAAATGATTCATATTGCAAAAAAATGAGTGTATTTATGTAATCAAGAAAAAAAGAAAATTTTCCCAAACTGGGGACGACGTTGTGTGAAAAAATCCCAACCCTTTTATATCAATTACTTAAATGTCCAAAACCCTTCCCCATACTGACTTACGGGAAATGATGACACGGGGCAAATATCAAAGCGTGGGGGGAAAATTTTTCCCAAAAACCCAACTGTAAAACGCATTTTTTTGGAAACTCAGTGGTCAGAGCAACTGGTCCAAAAACGAACGATGGGGTTGATTCCGTCCGAAGGGAATTACATCTTTGGTAATTTTTTAATACGGGGTTTTCGGTCACAATATGGATATCACTAACGAACGGGGTAAACATTTCCCCTTTTCATTTCCCCCTAAAAATGACGGGGTTTGGGCAAACTTTTTTTAATAACAAAAGTATGTCAAAACGTTCACTATCTTTATTCCAAAGGGTTTGGTTAAATTTTAATTTAAATAAATATAAATAAATACAAACAAAGTTAAAAATTTTTAATAAAGTGGGGTCAAACTAATTAACATTATATAAATATAAAAAAATTCAACAAAGATCTTATAAGCAATAAATAAATACAAGTATTTTCCGCAAAAATTCTTTTCTTTTTAAATTTTCAGGGCTTAGGCACAAGAACGCGGAACAGAAGAAAAAAGGGATCGCGCAGAACTCGATCCTCAATACCTGATTTAAAAAACCCCCTGTCAAAAAGATTTTTTGCCACAGAGAGAAAATTATTGGTCTCTCGCAATCTGCAAGCCCTTTAAAGTATCTCGAAAATGAAATGTTTGGGTTTTGTAATTTTTCCATTTTTCTGAGAGTAAAAATTTAAGAGTAATAGAAATCATATTCTAAAAAATATTCGTTCTCGCCCGTACAACCGGGAAAAAAAGCAAATTTGGGCAACTGATGTTTTTAACAATACATGATAATATATTTATTTATCTAACTCGTTAATAATTTTTGAATTTTTTAAAAATTTAATATTTAGATTTAAAAAAAAACGACATTATCCCGCATTTTGAGTTCCAAAATTTGAAATTTCCTTTTTTTTTCCTTTTTATTGGGGACTAAAAAGGACAGGTGATTTGGGGCATTGGGTCACCTACACAAGATTTGAATAATTTGGGATATAACTAAATAATTAAAATTCCCTTTTTTTTTGTGGAAAAATTGGGGCTGATTTAATGGTCACCACTTAGTCTCCCGTCTACCCTGCACTAAAGATAAGCCCTATCAAAACATTGTTTATTTAAAAATGGAGATAATAATAAACAAAAAATTGATTTTTTTCACATGACCACGTCAAATCAAAAATTTTTTTGTTTTGGGGGAAAACATTTTGAAATGTGGCTCCACCTTTCCGAAGACTTACATTAAAAAAATTTTTTTAAAAAGACCATAAAAAAAAATAAAAATTTTCAATTGTTACAAACAATTGGGGGGGTTCCCTTTTGCATTTATCAAAAGGACAAACACAAAATGGTAATTTTAATGAGTTCGTACAGTTCCCCCGGAACTTTTTTAAACGGGAAAAAGACATATTCCCTTTTTAAATTAATAAAAGAACGGGAAAAAATTACCCTTTTTTGCAAAATTTTTTAATAAACCCAAGATTTTGTTAAGGGGTTCTGATTATCTCTAGAACTGTTAAATATGTAAATTATTTTGATTATCCAAAATTGAAAAAAGACTTTTTTTATATTATTTCTAACGATTACATAAAATATGATAATGATTTGCAATTTAGACACTGTTAATATTTTGGGGCCATCTCTTCCAAATTTCGTTTTTCACATTGCTTGGGAAAACAAGATACCAGCAAAACAATTTTTAATATAATCACATTATTTTTAAAAACAAGTTTGTTCCTCCCCGCAAGAATTTTGGAAGTCTTCTGTGATGTTTTGATTAATGTGTTCCAGGCATCTGGAAAAAAATATATATTTTGGGAGGAGGGTTCGTCCATTCCTCATCTACTACCCGTTTAATCCACGAGCAAAAAAGAGGTACCCCCACAGCACCGATGAGGAGGTTAGAAAAATTTTTCTTGACATTTATTGCCCCTTTTGATAAAAATTTACTTCAGGTTACAGGGAAAATCACATTCTTTATAAGAATGTGGAAATCAGCGCGATACTATTTCGATAGTTGATTCTAGTTAGAAATATTTGATTCGAATGTCTTTTTTGTAGGGGTCGCGAAGTAGCTTTTTTCCCGCGAACCGCTTCCTTTCCCTCCCCCTATTTTTAAGGTGATCTCCACATTACGCGATAAGGGCTGGGAAATGTAACTCGTCGGAAAAAACCAGTTGAAAAAAGAGAAAACCCAAATATTGGGGAAGTAACTATGCTATTTTTTAAAACCAATTAACACAACTGAAATTTTTGGACAAAATTTTATTGTTATTCATGAAAACTTGTAACCTAAACCTTTAATGATATAATGCTAAAATATTTTAATTATCAGAACCCGTTGATTGATTGTTTTTTAAAAAATTATAATGTTTTTAATGTAAACAAAGAAGTAGTTGAACCACAACAGCACATACTTTCTTCCCCTAATGTCACGTTCCCCAATATTATACTATTACATGAATTAAAAAAGTTTTCAACCAGTAAGACTCTATTTTCAATTTTGTAGTCTTGAAAGTTAATTTTTTTAATTTTTAAAAAAATATAGAATTCCCCAAATTAGGGGCCACCAGCCCTTTGGTTAGATGGGCACAGAAGGAAAAATTTTAGTCGTCACTGATGGACGAAAAACTGGCCCTTTTAGGCCCCTAAGTCTTTTTTAAAAAATTTAAAATTAATTACAAAATATTGGGCATATTACTACTGAAATCACACCGTAACAGAAGAAAAAAAACACCTTCTGATTCGAACTCACAAAGTTACAAAACCGACAGCGGGAATTTTTGACGTTTAAACCCTTCGGGAAAGGTTGTGTTTCAGTTGCCACTTTGAAAAGTAGTTGAAAAAAAAAAAACCATCAAAAAAAAAAATCGTTTTAGTATATATTTTTCGTTTTCAGAGGTCAACCCTTTTTTAAATTTAAAAAATATTGTGATATATAAAATAAAAAGTATAATTTTAGGGTATAATAAAATATATTAATATAATATAATTATAATTTAATAGAATGCGAACTTTTTCTCTATAGAAAAAAAAGTACAATAGTTTTACTTTTCTTCATGCATACTTAGTACCACATTGTTTTTTTAAAAAAACTAGGGGAAGGGGCTTGAATTTTTGAGAAGAGCCTAATGTCTAGAAAGTGGGCAGTTTTAAAGAATACTAGTGATGTTTAAAAAGTGTACTTTTCACCCGTATTTTCAAGGATACTTTTGTGGAAAATAAAAAAGCTTGGGAAAATTAAATGATCTTATTAAAAACTTATCTTTAAGGGGAAAAATTTAAGAAGGGAAAAAACCCCAAAATTTTAATATTTTTACTGTGGGAAAACTTTACGAAAAAACTGCCCAAAGAACATGAGACAAAACAATATTCTTTTTAAAAAGTACTTTCCCCAAAATCCAACAATTATTTACATTTACATTTTTTTTTTACATTTGTAATAAAAAAAATTTTGGGGCCATTTGTTTGAACATTTGAAAAAAACCCAGGGTTCATGAAATCCCCCCCCAATTGAATATCGGTTTCCCAAATTTCTGGGGCTACGGGCATCAGCCAGATCAATTGGGGGGTATCAATTTGGGGGGAAAAAACCTGAACGGTTTAGCCGAGGTTGTTCAGGACGGACGGGGAGACATTTTACCGTCAGTCGATTTTTTCCATCAACCCACCCCAAAACATGGATTCTTTGGGTACACCACGGGTTTTGGGGGATTTTTTTTTTAAATTTTTCCATTTTTCGTCACAAGGGCGGTGTAATATGGGTTTTTTGCCGACAACCCCCCGTTTTTTTTGGGAGCATTAGTAACTTTCTAATCCTTAAGAAGAAAGTGCAATCAATATATGAGAAAAAATTTTGATTATTGGGTTACGGAAAATTTGTATGCTTAATTTCAAAACAATTTTCTAAATTTAAAAAATTTTTAAAATTTTTTTTTAACTTCATTTGTAGAATTAGTTAATGAGAAGGGAAAAGAAAAAGTTCTGAGAAATTTTAAAAAAGATTAGTAATTGCAATGTTGAAAAAACCCAGAGATATTAATAAAAAGGGGACATTTACTACAGTATTTGGGGAATAACGGTAGTGTAAATTGGGAAAGAAGAGGGAAAAAAAAAAGAGTTGTTTTTCAGAAAGTTTCAAAAGCAATATGGATAAATTTAAAAATTTCCCTCCAGAAATATTGGGAAAATCATTGGGTTCGGGGAAACCCAATGAACTTCTTTGATAATATCAATTTTGAAAAAAAATACATTGATTTATAAACCGAATGTTTTAATTTTTTTTTTACCATGCGTACACAGGTCCTTTTCCTACAACATCTAAAAATAAAACATGTTCGCAGAGTCTTTTTGGAAATATTTTTTTGGGGTTTTGTTCTGCCGAATTTTCCTTCCAAAAACCCCCAAATACTATTTTTACTTGATATCATTGTTTTTTTAGTGTGCCGCATTCGAGAATGTAAAATATAGTAAAATATTTAATGGTCTTTAAATCAATATTAGGGCCCAAATTTTTTTCCCGTCACTTGTTCCCCAGCTTTTTAAAAAATATGGGAAAAATTGTTAAAAAAAATTTTAAATTCTTTTGGGACCAGTTTTATAAATTTTGTTTATTTTACCAACGAAATAGAGAAAATGTGAAAAAACTTTATTTCCATAATGAATATTCACAATATTGTAGTAAATCTCTGAGAGAGTTGAATATTGTTATAAATAATAATTAAAAGGAGACCATATAGAAATTTATTTTTTATTAAATAAATTTCCATTTTATAATAATTTTTTTACCCAGGGGAAAAAAAGTCCTTTTTGGTTTTTTTAGGCAACGATTATTGAAAGTCTGAATTAAATATGTGAAATTTTCTTTTACAATTGGGAAAATTTTTCTTTTTTTATATATTTTTTAAAGTCTCTTTTTTAAATACTAGGTCATATAACGAACCCCTGGGGATTTTTTTTGTTTGGGGTTTTCAGGAGAATTTCGTATGGGCATCACGAACACACAACTATGTCCGAGGCGGAAAACCCCCGGCCCCGAACCCAGGGGGCTACGGCCTTTTCCGTCCATTTCCTTTTCTCCTAGTAAAAACCCTTTTTACATCATATATCCAAAAATCAAATACATCAAAATATCGCTTTTAAATTTCCCTCATTTGAATTACGTTTTTTTCCCGTGTCCCCGGGGGCCGGGGGGGTAATGGAAATGAAACCCCTGACTAGGGAGTAAAGGCTTCCCCGAGGGGAAGGGCCCGAAAGACATCTTTTTTGGTAATATCTACCTACTTTTCCAAGATTTTATCCAACGTTGCATTTTGGGTGCAAACAGAGTGGCAGAACCTTTTTAAAATCCCAAGGATCATAGGGGCCTTTTTCGTGGTCATCCCGGGGGCTCTAAGCCCGAGGCAAGAATTTTTTTATTCACCTTTTGGATCGGGCACTGCCACTTTCCCCGGGCATTAGGGAGTTACCCACCCCCATCCCCGGGAAAAGAAAGAACAGACCTTTCTGTAAAGCATCCCTCTGCAAACCAAAGGGTAATGAAAAAAGCCGAAGAAGGATGCTTGTTGACTATAGAGGGGATGTTGGCTACGTCCTCCGCAAACTTTTTTAAACTTTTTTAGCTATGGGTTTATTAAACCCCCTTTTGCGGAAGGGGATGATTTTTAAAATGCCTTTTATAACTAATTTTTGGTTTTTTTATGAACACTGTCTTTGTCATTTATTTCATTTTAAAATTAGTCATTTTTTCTGTTTTTACCTTTTTAAATTTTGTAATTAATAAAAAAAATTTTAACTGACTTTTATACAATTTTCAGAAAATTTTTGGGAAAAAATTGCACCCTTTTTAATGACAAGATATTTGGGGCAAAATACACAGTTCTTTTTTATTATTAAAGGAAAAGGAAATTTCATTTGTGAAAATAATAAAGACTGGGAGTTTAGTTTTCGATTTGGGGAACTTGATTTTCCCCTTGAATCCCCTTGTGTTTTTCCCTGTTGATCTAAAAAACCCAAAAGTATTTTTTTGGTTCGATATGCATTCAAGTATTGGGGTCTTATGGACAAATTATTTTCATGCGGGATATTTTACAATCAAAAAATTTTTTCACAATTAATCGTTAGGAAAAAAAAGGGAAGGTGTGTTTCGTGAATAAAAACAGTTTTTTCTTCCCAAAATCGATAAATCGTGTCAAGGTTTTTGGATGTTTGAATTTGGGGGGAGCTTTTAAATCGAACTAAAACTCCAGAAACTGTTTCAAAATACAAAAACCTAACATAAATTGGGAAAAATAATACGATTCGGGAAAAACTGTGTTCCGCTTAAATATTTTAATTGAAAATTGTCCTGAATTGAAATTTTTTTAAAAAAATACTAATCTCTTTAAAGTTTATTCAAAAGTTTTTTTTTTTTCTAACCCGCCTGTTTTTTAAAAAAATTACATTGATTGTAACATTTTAAGGTTTTCAAATTTTTCCCTTTTTTCTAGTGGTTATTCAAAAATATTTTTAAAAAAATATTTAACTTTAGTTTAGATTTACAAATTAAAAAAAATTAAAAAATTTTTTGTTTATATTATTTTGCTATTTATTAAAGATATCAATTATTACAATTTTTCTATTAATTTTAAGCAATGTGATATGTTGAAAAAAAATTAATTTTTTAAAAGGGGCCCTATTCAGGCCAAACAGATTTTTAATTTTTTGCCTGTATATTACCTTTTTAAAAAAAAAAAAATAAATAAAAAAATCACTGGGGAAGGGGTAGATATAACCCAGCAGGGAACAGAAAATAGCAATTTTGGAAAAAAATTTTTGAAGAATAAGACAAAAATTTTTTTTTCGGGAAAAATTTCTAATGAGAGTTTCCAGTTCCCTTTTTACCGATTATCACTAAAAATTGCATCAATTTTAAAATAGTCTAAAAATATTAAAAAAGCAATTTTAAAAGATAATTTTATTTTGGGGCACCCGGCAGTGATTTTTAATTTATTAAGAAATTACTGTTTGCATGCAAACCCGCTCATATAGAAAATGGGCATTACATTTTCAAGGTAATAAAATGTGTGTATTGTTTGGGATTTCCTTTTAAAAAAGGGGGTAATAATGTCAAAATACAAGTTTTTAAATAGGGAAAATGAATTTCAATTTGCTTGATAGAAATTTTATATTATTAAAAAGCATTATATTGTGTTTCGGAAAAATTTTTATGGAAAATTTGTGTTCCTTTTTTTTAGAACCATTAGCATTTTAAATAGTTTGTAAGAAACAAAACCCTTTTAAATATAAATTTAATCTGACACAAATTTTTCTCACAATATTAGATACCATAAATTAGACTTCATTTTCATGGTAAAGAACTCGATAAAAATGTCACAGCCCCTTCCCGTGACCCGCTGCCCCTTGGTTCGTCAGCGTCCACGGGGTTCAGGGCCAACGTCCAGTGCAATTGGCGGAGTGATCCTCGCGCCCGCGCGCACCAATCCGTTTTGTTTCTGTGCCCTCTCCTGTTACCTCCTCTTACTTCCTCTCACCCCTCCCTCTCCTGTTACCCCCTGCTCACGTTAGCGAGGCAGCGTCACTGACCTCAGAAATTGCTCCGCCCCTTTGAGATAACTAGGAGGAAAATTTTCGAGGGGAGGAAGGGGACGTGTCTGAAACTTGGAGCAAAAGCCAATGATAAGAGCGGATACGCCTCGACGCCAGGATTGGTCAAGTGTCCAGCGATGGTTGTCCAAGCTGTGGAAAAGCCAGATTTGGCCGCACAGGGCATCACCCATATTCTGTGAGAGGGTATACATTGACAAACACAGAGAGACTTCCCTGACAGACATTGATCATCAGGAGTGACCCCTCGAACTTGACATTGACAGATGGAAAAGTGGAATCCCGTGTATGACATGACAGTCGAGCGGGGACCCCCAGAATGAGTCTTCTATGACGCAAGTCGTTCTGGAGCGTCCACCGCCCAATTTCCGATATTCACCTTGCACATGACTATACGCACAATTCACACCGACCACACAAGACGAGGCTCAATCAGACTGACGATACAAATGATGAGACGAGTGCAAGTGAACAGGGGAGAGGGATTGACTGAAGGACTTTTAGAAACGCGGAGGAGTTGAACATGTGGGAGAGAGTTTGAGAGACTTGATTGATTGATTGATTTTTTCGTGTTTTCGGGCGCGTCAACTGCTTGGGTCATTAGTCCCGTTAGTGTAGTGCATGCTTTTTATCGGGAGATGGAGGTAGTATTCCACCGCTGGATGGCGATATCCGGCGCCGACCTACCGTCGGCTAGTGGGGTTTCCCCCTCACCAGGGCTCTCCCACCAGCGGGGCACCGCCCCAGCCGGGACAAGCTCTAAGCTCCCGACCGCTCTCCCGGAATATGTGGTTGTTTTATGCGTGTTAGTGTAAGTGTGTGTGGGTAAGGGGAGAGGATAGGACAAGGAAGAGGAAGGAAAGATCGCGCGCGGTTCGTGGCCCGTTTGGTAGGGTACTGCTCCGGCATTCGCCTGGTGTTGATCGGAGAAACCACGGAAAACTACCGATCACAGCAGCCTAGCTGAAAAGCTCGTAGTGTAGTGTCGAAAATCCTGCCGCCGTGGGGAGTGGGAACCTAGGACCTCCCGGACACAGAAGTCGGTATAAGAGAGACCCGAAGGAGTCGAACGTGGTGAGAAGCGTTTACAGGTACGAAGGGGCCGGAAGTGTCAGATTGTCACGTACGCGAGACGAGAATAGCTCCTCTCTGGAGTTCGCGACATCACATGATAATGCAAGATGAGCCGCGAAGTGAGCGAACGGACTTGCCGCAAATGACAGTGCTTACGTGCTGCACTCCACGAGGACTGAGGCGGTGAGGGCAAAGCGCCAATCGCATGCGTCGTGCCGGCGCGTACGTGCCGACAAGCGTCCGACCTACGTACGGTCAGTGATCTGCACGGTTATAGAGGGCATCGGCCTCGGGTACGATTCGAGTTATATGCCTATTCTAAGGACGACATCATCCATACTGTGTTAACTATCGCAGTCCACGCAGGGGGGTGGCGGGGGTCACGATGGCGTAGGTTGTCGTGATCTACGACCACCCGGACCCTGTGTCTCACGGCGCTACTCACATCGTTAGCTTGGAAGTGCAAGCAGTGAGAAGGCGATGCTAAGCTCCAAGAAGTCGGGTTTGTCTGGCTATCGACCGGGCGGGCCTGTGGCGTGTAGACCTTTGGGCAGGATTGGGCGAACAATGCTCTTCGGAGTACTCCGGATCACACTCTAAAGTCCGGCGGGTAACTAGACACCACCCGTCTGGTTTTCCACGTTCCGGCGTTACCCACGTCGTTAGCTGGCGGTAAGCAACGGGGAGACGGAATGGGAGCTCCAAGCCGCCTGGACCTTTGATCAGATGGCCCCCAGTTGGTCTGTGTGATTCGTCGTGGCGGTAAATAGATAGAAGCTCTCCGCCAGCAGGGCGGCCCATACCCAGGCACTTTTTTGGGAAGGCTGCCCTGAGGGTAAACTGGGTTCCGGCTGGATCCAGACATCAGTCCGTCGGTGGGAGGGGGTGAGGATAAGGGACGCAAAGGCCCAGGTGCCCACTCCAGAGACTTGTCCCCTGATGAAGCAAAGAGAATGTGGTGTTGACCACATGGGGATTCATACATATTGCAGTCCATGCGCTTCTCGGGCAACGTGCCGCTGCGGTGAATAACGTCTTCATATCACGCCTCGTGATATCGTTTCAAAACCAGGTAAGCCACCCAACGTTTCCTTCGCCAAGTAACCCTCAAAATTCATCTTCCCCGATTCTCACTACTCTTCTCCTTCATCTTGCCCAGCCACTCCTTATACACTCTAGGTAAATCAGCCAATCTTTCTCCATGAATCAAATCAAGGTATTCTGAAGACCTACTACATCCTTCTGAATTAGCTATAAAGCAGGTTCAAACATTTCTAAATTCTGTATTTATGTTTTAAATCCAAATATTGTCTGTATTTTTCTGAAGGACCTTTCCTGGGTATCTTTAGTTCTTAGTTATTGTCTTATATTGTCAATATTATTGTC
The DNA here is from genome assembly GCA_964035755.1 of Teleogryllus oceanicus. Lineage (NCBI taxonomy): Eukaryota > Metazoa > Arthropoda > Insecta > Orthoptera > Gryllidae > Teleogryllus > Teleogryllus oceanicus. The sequence continues at coordinate 242,358,021 of CAXIVR010000002.1, read as the reverse complement.
TTCAAACATTGTTCATATATCATGAAATGTAGTAAAAAAATTTGTATATACTATGTAACATAAAAACTCTTGAAAGACATAATAATGTCGAACAAGGATAATAATAATATTGATATTAATAATACTAATAATAATAATAATAATAATAATAATAATAATAATAATAAAAAGAATGATAAAAAAATCCTTCCCAATTCTAACTCGTCTCGAAAGCACGTGTGGGATTGCCACTGCTGACGGATGTGTTCGGACAAGAGGCGATTGTTCAGGTGCCGCAGACAGGTAAATCGTTGAAGAGCGGCGACCAACTGGCCAGCGGTTCCAAACGACGCCCGATCGAACTCGCAGAGCTGAAGTCGGTGGTCGCAATTGGCACCCGGTCAAGAACCTGAAGCCGGTCACATGCAGTCGCAATATGTTAAGAAACGAGAGAATCAGATAAACTGAGAAATTCACAAGGCAAGCAATGAAGACCCCAGAATTAATCCACAAACTATTATTTTACCGAGCATTCCTAAAATTTGTTGTAATTTTCCAAATTATTATCAGAATAAAAATATAATACAAGATAAATTAATTAAAAAATGTAATTAGAAATGTGAAAGATACCAATAACGGTTTTCAAAGAAAAAAATCTACAAAATTAATTGTAAAAACAATGATTATGTTACATTGGACAGACTAAACGAAAAATAAAATGTAGAATTCAAGAACATAAAAAAAGATAAAAGAGGTCTCTAACAAATTAAATTCTATTTCAATACAAAGAATCCAATTAGATCCCAAATCCATTAGGGTTTGATCAAATATAAATTCTGGACAGAGAACCAATAAAATTCTTCCGAGTCACCTCTGCAACTCTCAACATTATATTACACCACACGATAAACAGTATGGCAAAAAATAACTACTTCACTAGTGCTTATGATAAAAGTTTATCGAAATTAGAAAACCACACAATAAAAAAATTCACTCGGCTGAATAAAAAAGTTATTAATTAGGCTGAGGCAACAGACACTCCCCGGAAACTCTTGCACGTTCATGCACCGCCCTCCACGAATTTCGTGTTCGTGGTTCTAATTTCTCTCAGTAAGAGTTCATACGCCTTATTCACAAAACAGTTATTTTATTGGAGTCGTCTCACATTTTGTAAAACGTTTCTTTTAAGTACGAAAAAGAAAGTCGCCAAACACGTACCTCAACACTAGGTTCGACAGTTCTGCAACGTGCTATCTTAGTAGATCGCACTCCTAATGTTCTAAAACGATTTGCTAAAATAACTACCACGTAATATTTATAGTTCCTTTCATATCTATTACTTGTATAGATGCCCATTAGTTACCGCGGGCAAATAATTCACAAATGTAAAACGTATCAATCGAAAACGTTTTGCGAAAACTGCTAATATTTTAAAATAATGTGTGTGACATTATTTACAGAACTAATTGTGTACACCAAAATTTCATTTCATGAAAAATCTAAAAATTTAATTTTGTTGTTGTAAGAAAGGGTTAAAAAATTGGAACTTAAGCATTTTCGAAAATTCAGAGATCGTAGTGTGCGTTATTCTCTGTTCTTACAAGGAATTTAAAAACAAAATTTTGACCTGTTGTTCATAGACAACAAAGAGCGACGGTCGGGAGAACGCTTTGAAAATAAACTTCTTCGCTGTCGGGGGATCCTATATCCTGTATTTCCGTTATAATCTGAAAACTTATTTCCCGCAGCATTACATTACTTTCTCCACACTATACTCGCATACTTACTTCATATATCGACAAAGTAGAAATCACCATTTCTGCTTTCATGATTTTATTCAATGTTACAATTTTCTGATTGTCGAGATTACAAAATGGGGGCTTAATAACCGCAAATTTTCAACAAAAAATCTTGAGAAAAAATTCGAAATTAATTCAAAAACGCGCAGAATAAGAGCAATTTTCTACAATAAACTCCTAAATTCTCCTTTATAATTGATTACTATTTTAAATACAAATAAATGAATAATTTCAAAACACGAAAAGAAATCATAAATTAAGTACTATTATTGAGCACAGAATATCTGAAATTTAACTTTAATCTTTTTCGTTAATGGCCTAAAAAATCTTAACAAAAAAATTATCAATGCAGGAACACACAGAAAAATGCTTATTTTGAATTAATGTCCTTCACAGAAAATTATCAGGATTGTAAACCTTTATCAAATTATCTAACATTATCGTCACTCAATAAAGAATCTGAATAGCATTCACACAAATACATCTCTATTTCCTCTGAAATACAATGCTATAGTTTTCCTGTCATTATGCAACGGCTTCGAAACGCAATGCAGCTGCATATAAAGCAAAGCTAAAAAATTCCGATAGTCTAGTTTGTTCGATAAGTTTTCAATTTTGGTGTTATCAGTTGCAGTAGCAACCTTATCTGTAATAGTTGCCCAGTTGATGGTAAGTGTAATATTTCAAGCAAACAAATATCGCATTAATGAATGCACAACTTCTGCAAACTATGAGAATGCAAATAAAACTATTTTTATGGACATTTAATGGACTTTGTAGGTCATTCTATATATTTGAAAAACTTACTTAACAAAACAAAAGAAGTAAATTTAACATAACATTAACATTTGTGTGTAAAAGTATTTCAAAGATGCCTTCTAAAGTTTATCGAAAAACATTTTTTTCTGTGGAAGTGAGCTCGAAATTTCGCTTTTCCAGAAACGCTTAAACGCCGTTTTCTCGAAAACGGCTCCAATTGTTTCTTCAAATCTTCGTTTGATGTATATTGTTCTTCCGAAAATTAGAAAAAAATATTTTTCAAATATTTCACAAGCCACATGTCATATTAAGGACTTCTACACATTATTGCATTTGTGAGTACAATAGCTTCAAATAATGTTTTATGAAGTTTCTCAAAAACTCAAAAGTTGGGATGAAAATGAGGTTCAAAATGCGCAGTTTTCAGAAACGCTAAAACGACATTTTCTTAAAATCTGCTCCTGATTTTCCAATACAAATTTGCATGTAGGACCAGATTTTAATCTTTTATAATATCATTAAATAGTCCAATTCTACTACTTGGGATCTGAAAAATTGATTTCGTCTTAAATAAGGGAGGGAGAAAAGAGAAAAAATACCACAGATTGAGGTAATAAGGAATCTAACTAGTACGAAAAAGTTTGTGCCGTTCTGTAACCCCACCAATTTACAACAAACATTCAGAAAAATAACTGTATCATTAATATCGTACATTTTCAACGTTTTCTTTTTAGCATTTTTCGAAAATACAGAGTTCGATGAAAATGGGATATAGGCTATTTTTTACCTTTATTTGCTCTGTCTAAAGAAATAGTAATGAAAAATTTGTAGTCTTTTTCAAGGAAATAATTGCTTTGAAATTGCCAATTTTTAAATTAAAAAGTTATGATTCCGAAAAATTGTGCAAGTAATTCTTATTGCGCTGGTAATAATTTGATTTGAATAAAACATTATATTACAACGAAATCTATCTTCAATGTTGTAGTTATAGGAAGATGTCGAACACGTTTTGGATTGTTGCAATTTTCATCAATGCCAGAGTTCCACGAAAATCGGACATGGTTTAAAACAATGCCTTCTACACTAGAAAGCCATGAACAATGAAGTTGGAGACAGTACGTGAGGTGGGTTTGTGTGTGTGTGTGTGTGTGTGTGTGTGTTAGTGGAATTTTGTGATCTTACGAAGACTAGAGATCTTACGACCTAATGATTTTAGCATTAGGGCGTTACTCTGTGGTGTTAGTAGTTAATGGAATGCATAAGCCGCAACAAAACTTTGCGGAAGGTGCTGTAAGAAACTAGTGGTGAAACAGAATGGCAGAGACTTTCTCGTATTAGTGTTCTATTTTCTTTGGTCTGTGATTGCTATTCTGACTTTCCACATATTCTTGGCAGCTGCCATGTATTGCCGTCCAAAGTACATAACATTAAAAGAACTGAACATTGAAAAAAATTACATGAAGGAAAAATCTCTATTTCTAATTTTGTAGTTGTAGGAAAACTTCGGAAAAACTCAAACTTTTGAAATTTTCAAAAATTCAGAGTTAACAAAGGAAAACGGAACTATGACATCTTTATAACTATATTTTACTCTATTCTTTAAAAAAATTAAAGAAAAAATTTGGAGCCATTTTTTAGAAAAAAAATTAAAATGTCCCACGAGCTTCATGTAAAGAACTCCCAAATTTTATAGACAGATTTTCAAAATTACAGATCTTCCAGTCGAGCCAGATGGATCTGGAAATATCCAGTTTGGAAAAAAATATACGTATGATTTAGGCGCTAGTTGTGTTCTCAGACGGACAAACAGACAGGAAGACAGACGGACAGACACATGGCCTGACAGACGAAGTCTTGAAAAAAATACTCTCTTTCGGTGTCAGAGGCCCCCAAAAGTATATTTCAGTTGGAATTAATTTTCCAAAGCATTAAATAACTTTTTTATACTACGTATACTACTCCGTATTGTAACCGCTTACAAGTCGGTTACATCGTTCAAACAGCGCGAGATAATGGTAAACGAAGACCCAAAGCAGTAATAGTACCCCTGAACTCCAAGGAGGTGCGCCAGAAAGAAAAGACATTCTATATGCTGAGTAAAAGTTCTGAACGCACTCAAGTAGCGGAAATTTAACATCCAATCAGGAACCGCTTTGAAGAATTTCAGACGGCGCGATCAGCACCGCAAGGAAAAATTCGCTCTCTGTTAGAACCTTCGAACGGTACAGACCAGTTTCTCTCTTTACCGCGAACCTTCGAACGGATCAGTTTCTTTTCTTTGCTATGAACCTTCGCATGCAACGGACCAGTACTGTCTTGCGTTGTATTTCGCTTGGACATTCTAAGTAGTGAGTGGCGTATATTTGTTGGAGACCGCCGTCGGGCTGTGTTGCTTTGCGAGATCGGCGAGCAGCAAACAGACGAAGAAAAGTACTTCACGACGCGAGAGGTTAATTCGACCTTGGACGCAGCCGGACCATCGCCGTCTTCTGGAGTGGCAAGAAAGTGTCTTCGCAGCGACGTCGTGAGTTAAAAAGACAAAATTTCAAAATTTTAACAAAATCCCTTTTGAAAGGACAGTTGGAAGGCGGATAAACCATGTATTAGAATATAGATTTCACCTCACGCCCAAACGAAGATAGTTAGACGTTTAAACCACAACTATTAAGCATAACTTATCAATATTTCTATATCGTAGCGAGAATTCAGATCAATTATTCATACGAAAATATGTAAAATTTATTCCTTTCGATTTTTTGTTTAACCATTTTATTTGTTCTTGTAATGAATATTCTTTTTTTTGCAATACATAATTTAAATTGAGTTAATTAAATGATAAAGAGGTTAATAAATTGTGTGATAGTGTAACCGCTTAAGGGACCTCATTCATTGTATTAGTTTATGTGAAAAAGGGTATATTGTACATATGAATTTTTCTTTCAGCAGTGTTTGTGATGTGATTTGTTTTGTTTTTGTGAATTGTATAAAAGTTTTTCGTTGTATTAATGTAAAACTGTAAGATGATATTGGGTCATTGAAAGCATTTTTTAAATAGAAAAGGTATATCTGTAGTCAATTAATATTTTAGGAATTTGCTGAGCCATACAGCCACTTACTTGAATTTATAGGTAATACGTAGATTAGTAACGAAATTGTACCACAGAAATTTGATAGAATATATCAAAACGTTCTTAAAGTTAGAAGTTAACTTGCCTGTTTTATTTAATATCTTAAAACAATATAAAAGACGGACCCACTCCAGTAGGACTTCCTAAATTTTGGATATAACATTAAGTTATTGGAGTGACCCGCTCATTTTTTTATTCCATAGTAGAGAGCGGTCACACATCTGGTATAGTATACTTGAAGAAAAATGTGAAAGGTTACAGTATATACGTAAGTAAACGAGAAAGCAATAAACGTAATGGTGTGATTAAGATGAAAATGATCATTTCATTACATAACCTTGAAATGGTTGTTTCACAGATGGCGCGCAGATGCTGTGTACCGAAGTGCAAGTCAAATTATGATCCACACTCCAATTTCCCAAATGTGAGGAATCAAGAAAGAAGTGGGCATCTTCTATTCCTAGGGCTAACTGGGAGCCAACCAAGGGGTCGTTTCTATGTGAAAAACACTTCGCAGACGATGACATTATTCGTTTAGAGGCATACAAATTGGAAGCTGGCACAGTTCAACGAATCCCCCTTTCACATCGTAGGCTCCGGGATAATGCTGTTCTTTCCATATTCTGCGGTGCACCTTCGCATCTTTCAAGGGTAGCACCCACATCTACAAGGGACCCTGAAGAAAGAAGGCAGGATATTGTTAAAGAAGAAGAAAGGAGAAATGATAAGTTTCATAAATCAGATATCATTCGAGATTATGCAAACTTTGTAGCGAATATGAAGGCTAAAGTTGATAATCGTACATGGCATGAAAAGATCGTACATCGTACATATGTTGAATGTGGATGTAAATAGTGTGAATTGTTGTAGTGATAGTTCTAGTGTTAATAATTAGCATGATCATAGGGCAAATAATTGTTTGCAAGTAGTGTGCTCAGTAAAACTGTCATATATAATAGTGTGTGTGACCTGTAATGTGTCCGTCTTCCATCTACTTTTTTGAACTGGGTACTGCCATTTGACTGCGAACTCAGAAGATGGTACCAACTTTTCTAAGCAGGTATAAAATGTTCATGGCCTGTGTGTAAAGAAAGAAAGTGTGCAAAACCACCTGGAGAAATGTAAAGCAAACTTGGATATATGTGACATAGCAGAGGAAGAAAACTTACATGTAAAAATAATTACAACTATTTGCCGACCAGGTAAATCTTGCACTTATCATGAAACCTAGCTATTCTCCCATCACCATTCTTTTTTCTTTTATGGTTTTCTCCTTCTCAACATCATGTTTCAACTTGCTAAGGACTTATATGCTCGTACGCACTGAAAGATACGTCAGGCATCTATCGTCATCTCTGTGTGTGGAGCCTGTCAGTAAATGTTTACAAACAAAGCATTATTTAATGTGTATATTGTCTCTGGCCAATTTCTTAAGACAATTATTTTTCTTCTGCTTCTTTTTTATAAACTTGTATTACAAAAAGTTTTTTCAACTTTTAGAAATACAAAACTTATTTTAATACTTTATATTTAAAGTTAAAAAAAACTTTTTGTAATACAAATTTATAAAAAGTAAGCTACAGAAAAAAATTGTCTTAAGAAATTGACCAGTAACAATATGTAGCAGATTCAATAAGTAAAAAGCGTATTTGTTCACAATATACTAATGTATTACAGAATGAAACAAGGACTAGCATATAAAAAGAATATTTTTATTACTTTCTGAGAAGTGGATTGTCTGTCCACAGTGATCTCGTGAAGCGTGTGTTATTTCATATGTATGAACTATTTTAATATACTATAAGTGAAAATGAACTTCAAGTGAAATTTATGATATATACTTCATAAAAATTATTCTGATAGTTACAAAAATTATCCTGACAATGCAGAAGTTAGACTGTAATGAATCACTGAATTATATTTGTAGTTGTAAATGTAGTAATGATGTAAGAAAGATAAATTAGAGGTCTGACATCTATGTTTGCTAATGTCAGTTTAAAAGAGAGAATAAGAAAAGACAATTGCAAACCTATCAATAATAAAAAATGTGTCATCATTAAACCGATTCTTAATTTCTACATCCATATTCCCTCACCTTTAATCTAACAATCATCTTTGCTTAGCTTGATATACTATACAAAAGACTATAAAGCTATAAATATATGATAATTTGTAACTTAATTCCAATATCAACAAAATACTCGTAAGTCCAAGGTAAATTCGTAAATGCACGTTAATCAAAAATGGAATGACAAATTTTTAGCCTTTAAAAATATTTATCGCTTTCCACACGTACGATCTCCTCCAAATTGAAGAATCCCTTGTCGATCTGAATCTAGTTGAAACTATGAAAATTTGAGAAACATTTATCATTGTCTTTGCATACAGCCCCAGGATATTTTCAAAATTTGCTCAAAAACGGCTCCAAATTTTTTTCCAAATATTTGGTAGTGTTGGTGCCAAACAAACGCTACACTATGACATAAACGCCATATTGATCTATTCTTTTGCTTTTCCAAAAATTACAAAAATGTATTTTTTTACTTTTCTCTCACGTCGGGAATATTTACACTAGAAACAATTTCTTCACTTCATTATATTTATGAGTACACGGGCTCTAAATAATGCTAAATAAAGTTTCTCGAAAACTCAACAGTTTTCTGTAAAAATGAGCTCAAAATGCCGTATTTTCAGAAACGTTTAAACTCCATTTTCTCAAAAATTACTAATTTTTTTAAAATTTTTCCAGTATATAGTGCTAATTGCATTGTTTAATATGACGTAAAGTTCATTTTGCTGTATTCTTGTATTTTTTTAAATTACACAAAAGTATTTCTTTTAAATATCTCTCACGCCATTAATATATACATTTCCAGCCAATTTGTATAAATTATTGCATTTGTAAGTGGAAGTACTTCAAATAATTTCAAATGACGTTTTTCGAAAACTCAATAGATTCCTGTGAAAAAAAACTTCAAATTTCGCATTTAGAGTAATGCTTAATCGTCATATTTTTTAAAACAGCTTCAAATTTTTCAATGAAAATTGCTATTTAGGACGACGTTATAGCATTTCTTTAATATTCTTAAAATATAATTTCGGTTCTACTATTTGGAATGCGAAAATTTCAAAAAAATATATTTTGGCCGCAATAGATGGACAGAGGCTAAAAGGAGGGACAAGACTGTACGGTACCAGTCCACACCAAAGCAATTAGAAAACTTTACTACGAGAAAGTCTGTGCCATTCTGTAGCTCCCGCCGTTAATTCCTTTGGTCCAGGCTAGTTTTACGACCTTCCCTCATCCTCTTGCCAGCTGCTATCTATCACCGCCCAAAACATATTTTCTGATATTTTTTCAATTTTTGGGTTACTTAATTGTAGATTCCTGAAACTAGTCGACCAATAAGAAACTTTTCCTTGAAAACTTGGGACCCGTTTTCAAGAAAATGACATTGAAGCATTACTTTAAATGGGAAATTTTAAGCTGCTTCTCACAAAAATCTTTTGAGTTTGCGAAAAACTTTATTGAAAGTCATTTGAAGCACATCCACTCACAAATACAATAATGTGTACCTACTGCTGTAAATGTTCATATTAACGGCGTGAGAGATATTAAAAAAAATACATTTGTATAATTCTTTACAAAAACAAAAGAAAACACCAAAATGAATTTTATGTCATTACCATGTGTACATTGTGTACCGGTACATTGTGTTAAACCGTACAATTAGCATTATCCGTACGAAAAATTTTAAAGAAAAATGTGGAATTTTAAACCCGTTTTCACAGAAAAATTTTGATTCCGAAAAGATTTACGTAACATCATTTAAAGCACACGTCCTCGTAAACGCAATAATGTGAACAAATCGCCGCTAATATAAATATACACAGCGTTAGAGACAAGTCAAAAAATTACATTTTTGTAATTTTTGAAAAAAAAACAAAAAACAAAGTAATGGAGCAGAAGGGCATTCTTGTCATCTCAAAGACTACATTGAGCACTATCCCTACCAAGGTTAGAGAAAATATTTCGAGCCGTTTTCGAAAAATTTTTGTTACTGATATTTTTAATATTGCAAATATTTCACTGAATATGGCGCGAAAAGTAATAATTTTTTTAAAAAAATGAATATGACCTTTGTACCCTTCCTTACTCCCACCGTTTGTGGTTTCCGGTCGGAGGACTCAAGCAAAAAAAATTGCTTGATATGCAACATTCGGGTTAAAAATGGATGTTACGAAAATTGTTACAAGTGAAGTGATTTTTTTCGCCATAATCCAGGGTCTGGGATCGTCTTTCATGTCGATATGCGAAGAAAAGTCACGTACTGTTGAATTGTAATACAGAGAGAGTATATTCTCTTAAGATATACAAAATTTTAAATACGTGAGCAGTTACTGTTTCCACTAGATCTCAGCAGTCATAATTCCGTTTAGACAATTACAAAGAAAAGCTCTGAAAATGAATACACATATCCAAACACATATCCTATGTTCACATGAAGATAAAAAGCATTAAATTCAATAAGAGATTTCTGCAAGTGTCTAGTCAAATTGTTCACAAAAGCTTCATTCTTTGAATTTGGTTACATATACAATCTAAATTTAAGAATACTGTTCAGTAGTTTTTCAAAAATCTTTGCACAGTCAATGAAAGTGGTTCGTTGTTAAAAGTACATAAACTTACAACGAAAAATTGTAATAAGTGAATTACATTTAGCTGCAAACCATTAACTAAAGTAATTGTATGAAACTAATTTAAAATAAGTTTAGAAATTTCCAATATCTGGTTTCAGTCACGACAGTCTAATGCAATTGAAATAAGCTTAGCAAAATATGACCTCGAATGTACGTAACTCTTGGTCGTATCACTTTAGAGAAGTTCACTGTAGTTCTAACTTGTAGTTGAATTTAGGCAAATTATAAACTGGGAAAGTGGCTACGGCAGTCCACTGAGAAAAATTGTTTTAACTCACGGATATTTGTAGACCGCTTCTCACTCTCCAGCAGGGAACGAACACCGCCACTTCCCGCGATAAGAACATAAAATACACTTACGGGACTAAATACGGTATCAGTTAACGCTCACGCAGACACGAAATAATCAATCAATTGGGTTATAGAAATTATATCACAATGTTGAAATTTTCGCCATAACTAGACGCACACTATTGGATGTTTTCTTACAATTAATATGGAATATATCTGCACTATTTTTTAAATAATGGATTTCAGTATGATGAGAGTGTGAGCTTATCAATACATCAATTTCTCTGGCAGAGAATTATACAGCAAACTGGTAACAATTACAGTTTCCTTGAAAGAAGTTTGACTACACAACTTGTTAAAAGTAAATAAGTACATAAAGGGAAAGGATTTATTCACTTTTTCGTTGCCGGTGTCTGGAATAAGAGTTTTCTGCCGAAAAATCCACGTTTTCCGGTGCCTGACTATAATATTGTCTCTTCTTACGAAGTAAGGCGAAAAAAGTAAAAAGAACTGATGGAAGTGGCGAAGAGGTGGAAAAAACAGATTATATAGAAAACGGATATGAAAAATTAAGAAGGTAACACACAGTAAAAATTGTGTTTTACAGATAGTAATTTAACTGGCATTAGCCTAGGACGTAACTTATTTCTAAACAAAACGTTTAAAAGAAATTACGATATTAATTCAATTAGAAAGAGCAACAATTAGAAATATATAACAATACGTTACAAAACTGTAAAATAATAATCGGTGATAATTATACTGAGTTACTTGTACACATAATAGCAGGAAAGAATAATAAAAAAAGTTGAACATCATTATAACACTAAGAGAAGGAAAAGTTTCAAAATATCGGCATTTCCACTAGCGTTTACATTAAATACAATAGAAAGGGTCTTTTCAGAATATATGAAACAGGTTTCTGTCGTGCATGACCACTAAACAAACAAGTATGACGACATCCGAACAAAAAAGAAACCGGCTGATATTTTTATTGAAATGTAATTTCACGAAACAAACATTCATCAAATGAGGAACCAGAGAGACATGCTTATTTTCTATCTCTTGCCATAATAAGTGTCGCAACAGTATTGTAGGACTGATACACTAGCGTTGTAAATTTCTATCAGATTATCAAATATCATGTCAGGTCAATAAAAGTATTTCAATAGCAACCACATAGAAATAGATTATTATCTCCTATCTAAATCAATGTTTGAGTATTTCGAACGACTTCATAAGGAAAAATCTACAGCATATAAACAGTAAATCAAACTTCTGAAATTAGTTTCACCAAGATGGATGTAACTTTGTTATTACTAGTGGTAGTGACAACCCTCTCTTCAACACAGGCTCAGTTAATGGTAAGCGCAAACATTCAAGATATCTAATATTTAATTAATGAAATGCACATCTTTTTCAAACTGACGATGCTACAGAATATCACAAATAGTTAGTATCCTAATCTACAAAATCTGGGTTAGCTTTGACTTTTTCCTACTCCTTTTCCTGGCTGTCTATCAGTGCCTAAAAACATTTTTCTCAATTTTACCTCATCCAGTAATAGTTGAAATTGAAATAAGGCTTTAATAATATCATAGAAGAGAAAAACCTGTTTTTACATGAAAATTTTCATTGAAAAATGTGTAACCGCTTTTAAAAAAATGTAGTTTAAAGATCTCTAAAATGTGCAATTTTCATTTCATTTTCACAAAAACTGTTTTGAATTTTCGAGAAATATCATGAGAAATCATTTGAGGCACTATATTCACAAATCAAATGATATACTAAAAATGCCCGTAATATAAATATTAACAACATGAGAAATGCTTAAAAACTGACAGATGGATAGACAGACGGACAGGTGAACAGACAGACGGACAAATGGACTGACACACGGACAGATTGACTGACAGGCGGACGGTTCGAAATACAGAGATGGATAGACAGACGGGTAGTCACACGCAGACGTTTTGCTCTGAACCATACAAATAGTTTAGGAGCTAATATTCTTCACATGGACGGACAGACTTTTGCTGTTAATAAATTTTTCGGTATCAAGGACCCGTAAATATGGACTCTAACTTGTCAGAGGAAGTAATTCACTGCATGAAGGAACAATCCACATTTATCTCATTTTTCGCTACAAGCGCGCGTCTACAAGATTTTTCTAGTGCCGAAAGTCTTGCCAATGTCGGAACTCGAACCTAGGACCTCCCAGTCAGAGGCGTGCTCTTCTTCGTCCAAAGCAAATCGCCGGAACAGGAAACGATATTCTTAAACGTGATGTCGTTCCAGATGATGCAGTGATGTCGAAATTGTTCGTGTGATCGACTTCTCTTCCTCCGTCAGTCTATGGGGAATACAACACGCACAGATTTTCTGGAACTTCAGATGGTCTGCCAAGATGTCGTGAGTAGTACCGTGATGAGCCGAAAGTCTTTCAAAGTCCACCGTCGTCCTCTTCTGACGGCAGCATTCACTACAGCAATGACATGGCACGACGAGCCTGTTCTGGCCGACTGCCGTCTTCAACTGACTGTTGATCACCCGATCTTCTGAAAATCGTTTATTCCACTCGACCACATGAGCACGTAACATTATGTGTTCACAACACAACAGAGATTCCGACATGATTTCACCTCCTGGCACACCTAGAATTGTGAAAAAGCGCACTACATCTTGCTGTTCCTTTTTCCCAGCCTCCTTAGAGATGTTGGACGCACACAATTTCGCTTATGGAACTTCTAACACGTCTAATAGACAAATGACATCAGCTGTGAACGCTCGCACGTTTTTTCTTGTTCCCACAGAGGGCACTTCTACACACACAGCTGTAAGCGCTACCAACTTCCCTGTCACGCTCATTATACAGTATGTTTCACTTTCATTTTACTGACCCTCACACTTATCTCAAGAAAAATAAATATAATATAATGTTTAAAAAAGAGTTTTTAAAGAAGAGCACGTAGTACAGCACTTCCTAATTTCAATTCTTTAATGTGGCACACTTATATTATTATCGAAAGAGGACTTTCAAGAAGGAAGTGCGGAAGGCATTTACAAGGAAGCAACTACAAACGTACGAATGAATGAAGGGGAGCGCCAATTGCACGCAAGGACAGAACCTTCAGTTATGTTGCAAGCACCAGCTAGGCAGTATCAAGCACAGCGGTCCCTTATAATGAAAATCGGTCTATAGTAGAATTTTTGCTGCTGCTCGACACTATTATTGTTATTGTTATTGTTATTATTATTATTATTATTATTATTATTATTACTATTATTGTTATTATTATTATTATTATTATTATTATTATTACGCACGGGACGCGGTTTCGCCTTTATTAGCTGCGACGAGTCGACTACGCACGATTGATTGATTTTTTTATTGTTTATTTATTTATTTTACGTCAAAAAAGAGTTAAAAACTGCGTATGACGTGCTATGGGGAAAAGTGAATTGTGTGCACATTTTCAAAATTCTGTGATCCCTACACTAAGTCATATACTACTTAAATTTTGAATTTTGAAAGGGAGAAAAAAAACCCATGTAATAAAATCTGTTTTCAAGGATAAAGTAGTTAGTGATTCAGGGCGCGTCAACTACTGAGGTCATTAGTTCCGTAAGTGTATTGGATGTTTTTGTACAATACTTTATTGCCCTAGTGTGGTAATGAAATACATTACCGTACTAGGGTGGTAAAGTACTTCATTATGAAACATTATAATAGCGTGATGTGTGACTTCATCTAACCCATGTGGATAAATGTACTTAACACACTTCCTCCTTCTATTAATAGAAATGATCTGATAAACATTTGGAAACTCTTAACTAAAATAATTTTCAGGGTGCCTACAAGTATATAGAAATACACAAATTTTCACATTGCGACGGAGAAGAAGGAAAGGAAAAAACATCTTTTTATTTGGAACCTAAAATGGTTGGAAACGAACTACAATTTTTTGGTAACTGGAGTGTGTCTTTTGATATTGATAATAATGCGCAGGTAAGTAAAAAGTTAATCTTTTGATATATGTAAACCTCAACCCTTAGGTTCCGCGCATGATTTCTGTGAGAATTACGTCAAATGAGAATATACATATTATATATATATATATATATATATATATATATATATATATATATATATATATATATATATATTATAACACGCCCACCTACTACCTTCCAGCCGGTGGCGATGAAGCGTGAAACTATGAATGCTCGTGAAGCGAGCTTTGAATTCTCAGGAAGCAGGATCTTTCGGGTATGAGAAAGGTCTGAACCCTTGACACAATGAATTATATAAAATTCTGGTAAAATGAGCATATATTCAGTAAACAAATTACACAGTGGCACAAATATACAATAAGTATGTATTTTACGTAGATGGTCACTGCAAAGAAAACAGAAACAAAAAGAACAGAAATAACACAACCATAAGAGAATGTATAGGCGTCACCTTGACTGCCTGATTACTTCAATACGCACTATTTACAATACTTTTGCTTTGACCTCCTTCTCAATTATTTCGTGTACCTCATTTAACTGTGGTTAATCTAAAGTTTTCTCCGTGCACGGCCCTTTAAGTGATTCTCTACAATTATTCTATTATAGACTTCACAGAGGTCAGCCTTGAGTTACGCATTTATTACAATGCTGTTAACTCTAACACAAGAATAAACGTGACACACACGTTACTAAATCGTACCCTTCACAAAATTACAGCAACTGATTATCCCTGATATCATACAATGGACACAATACTTTTTTCAATAAGATTACTTTTACATTACATGAACAATTATAATTTACTTTAGAAAAGTTGTACAAGGTATGGCATTCAACGAATTTACTGGTGCGTACAGCGAATGAAATCAAAACTGCCGCTCATACATTCGAAATATTTCCCCAGTAACTATTTGTAACTTTCACCTATTTTAGGACGCTACGCCTGGTGTTTAAAGCTACACAGTTTCCCAACAAATTGTCGCATAGGAGTTGCCAGTTCTTTACCTCGACATTTCCTTCCCGCTCGCCGTCAGTTAACCTTGGGGGTTCGGCCGCTCGCAGTCCTCGCCACGTCACTCGACTGGTTTGATGTCCCGCGGTCGCACCTCTTCTTTCGCTCGATCTCAGGATGACGCCACACGTCCAAATTCCAAACCTTTCTCTCGTCCTCAGGCTCGTACCGTCTACGGATTGGTCCAAGTCTTTCTCGCCTACGCTTGAGTGTTGAGTTCGTTCTTCTGCCGCCTGCCGCGTACCCGTTGCTCGCGCTTCCAGTTTTAAATAACTAACGTGCTTGAATTGACTACTTCTAGCACTCGGCCGACATACCACACTTTGAGCGTGCGTGGTCGTGGCGTACAAAATTAAATACTGGATTTCGTTCAGAGTCCTTCTGCGCGAATTTACTTCGATGATGAAACTATTTCAAGTTCGAGCAGTCACAACGCTTGCTTACTCGCGTAATGTTAGTGCAAATGCTGTACATGCACATTGCTTCTGAATTCTATCACTTATCACCGCGTTTCTTAAATCAGCTTCACTAAAGCAAGTAAAATTATACTCCTGCACTAACCAATTACTACCGCTGAAGAATTTAGTTGAGTCGCCGTCGCTGTCGGAGTCGTAAGAGAGCTCTACTGAAGTGCGTCACGGTATTTATGCAACTCCGCCTGGGGAAAAATTTCTGGAGGGGTGAATTTTCTCCTCCTTCGCGCCCTCTCGAGAAAATATTATCCGCTAACTTTGGACATCGGGGTGCGAAAACCTGCGGGTAGATGTCGCCTTCTCGGACCATCGCTCCGCCTCATACCCCATTTCTCAGTTCTTTGGTCTTCTCTAGTGGCTTATGGTGGCGTTACGGGTTCGTATAACCCCGTGACGTCACAATATATATATATATATATATATATATATATATATATATATATATAGACATACATAAGTTCTCTTTTGCTTATTTTAAAACTGAATTATTAAATTATTAATATTTCTGCTAATTTGCCAATTTCAAGCATGGTTTCGATTTACACTCCTTACCTGTTGCATGTGGACGTGTGATTCTATGCAGAAACACGATTCCTAGAAGTTCTATCAATTGGAATCAATTATTAGATTGATGGCAACTACTGTGAATTATCAGCATTTTTCAATAATAAAGATTTAACATTTATTCTTACTTGTACATGGCAGTTCTTTCAAATTTATATGAATTTCTTTTCACGTTAGGCACTGAAATACCGTACGGGTTTGATTCGTAGCTTCTATCGTTTAGTTCGTAAGCTTACGTTCATAATTATCATCTTAATCTTGATTGTTGGCTTCTCGGCTGACTGGCAGAATAAAGTCCCTGGAATTCTTGGTGAACCAATTTTTATGTTCTTTCCTAAATAAAAATGTTTCAGAATATCCTCAACGATTGCTTTAATTAGATTTAATATTTCCACAAATATAACACGCAGCTGCGACTTTCCCTATCTGTGTTTCGTATGAAACACCTACTCGCGACTGACTATATTAATCTAATTATTGGAAAATTCTTCCATCTACGAAGCTAACCTGATGTATCTCGTCTATTTAATTTCAACTTTCACCTTTATATGAATCAAAATTCTCAATTATCATTTAGCACCACAATTTACACGATACGAAGCTCTCAAACTTCCAACTAACAATTCCTGGCTTACTGTAATCTCCATAAAACCCAGACTACGTTGAAAACTCGCTCGCACCTCACCCACCGCTTACGTGTGCTCACCACGAAGTTTTTCGAGAGATTGAATTTAATGTGTCCTTCCTGACAATCACGACCTCTTAATACGGATGAGCAACATATGGGAAAACAACTAATGCAAAAACTTGGAGTCATTTTTGAGAAAAGTTTGGAGAAGTTAAGACTTGATGTAAAGTACCCTCACATTCAAAATGTCCGTTTTGAACTCACCGGCTTAGTGTTCGATAAGATAAGAGTGCTCGATAAGAGTGCATATCACTTTTGAAGCCAATCGTCTAAACTGTTTAAACGCTTGCGTTGACCACAGAGGAACAGTCAAACTATCAAACGGATAGTCTGTTGATTGAAGTTTTCGGTTTCAAGGGCACACTACTAAACGTGTCACAGGAAATGAACTTAAAATATATACTAACAAAATTCTTCCTCGTTATCCACAATACTTTTTGACAAAAAATCGCCTTTTTCGCTGCAGCATTACAATAAATTCTATTTGTTATGCATCCATCTGCAATTCGGTCTGTGACAATTGGTGGAGTTTCTGCTCCCGGGGCTCCGGAAACTTCTTATGTGGACTGTCGAAAGCACCTGTGTTTTTCCAATTAACTAATAACCTCACCCGCGAACTTCAGGATATGCAGGCTACAAGCTCATCAAAAAGACCATTCATAAACTGACACAAGGTGAGCTGAATGACTTAGTCAGGGATCTAGAACTTTCTAAACATAAAGTAAAAGACTGCAACAATTTAAAGATTTATGATAGTAAACATTGGAAATTTGGAGTATTATTTTTTAACTAAAAGTAATTTCATAGACTGCAAAGAAATTTATGCTCTAAAGGATTAAGTAATTAAAAGGCGCAATCTTGATGAGTGTCGACTCGGTACGAAACATTCGTACCTTGACGACTAGTCTGAAAGAAGTGATTTTACATAATGGGAATGAATTGCCTTCCTTTCCTGTGACTTATGCTACTAACGTAAAAGAAACGACTCAAAATATGAAAAAATACTAATTGGAGTATATTATGAGAAGTATCAGAGGAAAGTTTGTGGATATTTTAAAGTAATTGCCGTATTATTAGGGTATAGGGATAATATTAGGGTACAGAAAGCTATTTTGTTTTCATAGCTGTGACACAAGCCCATTTTGCTGGAATTTGACCCTAAAGATTATTATTAAACCCTGGTATTAAACGTTCTACCCATAGCACTCACTTCTCCCCATAGAACATCATACACAATTTTTAACTATTTTTGACGTAAAATAAATAAAATAAAAAATAAATAAATAAATGTGTTTAAAGAACCATTGATATAGCCAAGCAAAGTTTTGTTCCCCTCACTACTGCCAAACAATGGATCACGAAAAAAATTGAAAAAGTATTAAATGTAAATGGTTGAGGATTCAATTTCTTGGGTTAAACTTTCAAGAGGGTTAGTTCGGGAAAAGTAAAAGGCGTTTTTGTAGGTTCTCAAATCTTCTTTCAGACCAGTTGTTTGAACTAGTCCTTACTGCCCAGGAGAAATATGCATGGAAACATTAAATGTTTAAAATAATTTCATGAGAAATTTCAAAACTGAAAAAAGGAAAATTTGTATTAAAATTGTAATTTATTTTTTCTCTCTATATTTCTTCAATATACTAGAATGTTTTGATCTTTGATTTTATATGAAATATTAATATGAAAAATATTCTGTCTTTAAAATCAAAGACCAAAGTCTGCCTTCGTACATCGTACTCTCCACAAAATGGCGCCCTGCTAGGACTGATCACCATGTTTACTCAATGTGTTTAATTTATGTTACTTGGGTAAGTACTCTATTGAAATAAATAATTTTATAACATGTAGGCTTTCACGGCCGGTTTCTACATTATTTGACATTTCCGGGCTTGTAGGCCGTGGTCTAACGAAAACTTGTCTATACGTTTCGGTTGCAACTGTGGTAAGCGTCTTCAGTGGCGTTGCTGGCAGGGGCGAAGTGTTCTGCCTGGCAGCACAGCGTCAACGCGTCAAGGCGGAACGTGTGGACAAGTCTCAGTTAGACCACGGCCTACAAACCCGGAAATGTCAAAGAAATAATTTCATTGTTCAAGTAGATTATATACTTCCTTGTATTATGTAGTTATTCGTATGTTAATGTGTGGATTTAATTTTAATATTGTAGAGCCACTGTAATGGGGAAAAATCCCGGAAACACGTGTATGGCTGCATTTTCTACACAGTAAATTTATACAGCCTACTATTGTAGTTGATATCTGTAATATCCAGGATAATTTAATCATGAATTACAGCAAGATCTCCACTGCCAGATTTTGTAGAATATTCTAGTATATTGAGGAAAATTTGATACACTTGAAAATAATTCTTTGAGTTTTTAGAGGTATTTAACATGCAGACCCTGGGGCATTTCCAATATTTTTTTCTAAAATAAATCCACTTTCTTTAAATTTTTTGTATGTATGCACTTATAAAGACGACGTAGGTCCGAGTTAATTCAGAATTGTAAATTGGAAACGTATGAAATTATTTCGATTCCCTGGGTAAATTACATTTATTGAATTTAGAGATTTTTATTAAAAACGTCTGTTCTCTACAATTAGTTCTTTAATTAATATCAAAAAATACACGTATACTTTCAGTAGTAGAAGAATTGCCGGCCTTTTCAGTAGTAAAAGAATTGAGTGTATCGCCGGCGGCGCTAGCCGAATTCGTTTACTACGCTCCGTGAAGTCACGAAGGTTAAGCGAATTCGAGACTCGCGGGTTCTTGGTTGGGTGACCGGCCAGGAACCCCGGGATCTAACGTCGTCGAGCCCCTGGCCGAAGGGATAAAAGGCACTGACTGACTGAGACGTGACGAGACTTGACTTACTAATTAACGGAGGATTACTCCAAAGAATGCGCTCAACGCCCCTTAAGGGGCTTGGAGACGCGTTGCGTCAAGATGTGGACGCAACAAATTAAAAAAAAAAAAAAAAAAATTTAAATATCTTGCGAGTGACTTAGTTCACATGGATCTGATGATAATGAAATTATAAAAAATAAGCAAAGGAAGGGCAATTACAACCAGACTTCATAAAATTTCATGGAGAAAGAATATTAGAAAGCAAACTAAGATACAAATATACACGACAATGGCAGAGAATTGTGTGACATACGGATCTACAATTTGGGTTAAAAAAGATGCAATAAACTTTCGGTTAAATGCTATGAAAATGAATATTTGGAGACGTTGTTGTCAGTATACCCTTTTTGATAGAAGAGATAAGACAGATAATGAATATAGAGAGACAAGTGATCGGAAATGTATAATCCACGAGAAAGTGTTTTTAGCACCTCTACATCATTTCTCATTCCGTAAATTCAATTCCATACAAACTTCTCATGCACTGAAAACATTGGTCATATTTTGCTCATCTGCGATGTAGCCTTGCATTGGTTCAATAGCTGATAAACGTAGAAACATACTCCAGCATCCTCAATTTCTGAATAACCTGCGATAAGAATATAAATATTAAAACCTTGTGAAATGACAATGTCACCTCTTCCTTTTTTTTTCATTTACAGGCTATAGGTACTTTCTGGAGGTGGAGTGGTAATAATTGGGCAACAGTTTACAACAAATCAAGCAAGCACTTCTGTGATATGTTAGAAATTCTTGGGACCGACGTTTTGTTCACTGTATTAAAACATTCAGGTTTTGCGGAATATGTGTGTCCTGTTCCAAAAGTGAGTGGAAATGTGTTTATATTATATTCATGTGTCTGTAGTGTATTAAAACATTTTTGTTCCTCTGATTTTTTTACAGCCACCTTCTCCATATTTCGTTATCAGCTTGGTTCTAAACATTGCATTTGGTCTGTTTTGTTTGGTAACAATTTACTTTCTTTCGATTTTGGATTTTTTCGCGCGATCAATAATTAACATTCGACGTTTGAAAACCCGCAAATTTAGTATTCGTAACCTACAAAACTCAGTCAAAAAGTAATGCCTATTTTTTCTACTTAAATAAAATTAGTTAAGTGAAGAATCTGAATTTGGTGGTATTCCTCAAACCTTCTGCAAGCCATAGCAGAAGTAACTTGTAACTTCATTTTCTGTGCATGTCTTCTAGAATTCAGTGGGAAATACAATTATTCAAATTATCGTTTCCATGTTGTTGCGGCAGGAAGTAATAAGAGCCAAAATTTATTGCTTATTTATCCTTGAAAATAGATTTTATTACACGGAATAAATAAATAAATAAATAAATAAATAAATAAATAAATAAATAAATAAATAAATAAATAAATAAATAAATAAATAAATAAATAAATAAATAAATAAATAAATAAATAAATAAATAAATAAATAAATAAATAAATAAATAAATAAATAAATAAATAAATAAATAAATAAATAAATAAATAAATAAATAAATAAATAAATAAATAAATAAATAAATAAATAAATAAATAAATAAATAAATAAATAAATAAATAAATAAATAAATAAATAAATAAATAAATAAATAAATAAATAAATAAATAAACAAACAAACAAACAAACAAACAAACTTCCTGCGTCAAAGAGTGGCAGCACAGCAGTGGTTTGCGAAATGGCCGACATTGATATTGGCAAGAGACAGCATTCTGTGATTGAATTATGAATACAGGAGGTGAAATCCCATTCGCAGTCGAGAATGACTACAGGATGTACTCGGTGATGCAGCAGTGGATGTCAGCACTATTAGATGAGTTGTGTCGCCTATCTGCCTCATTTCATCTGCAGTCACCCGGGGGTCACCGTGAATGATGTTACATACCTGCAGGGTATTGCGTGTAGTGACTGCAGTCACTGACCTGCCACTCCATTTTGCGTCAGCCAACTTTATTTGCCCTTCAACGTCGTTGCAGACCCCAACCCATCATTTCAAATTTTCCAATTATTTTTTTCTGTCTCGCTTATGTAGTATAGCAAAACTTAGATAATGCTGAAAAAAATCGATAGGAATTTTGACGTAAATACGAATACTCTGTCTTGAGAAGCCACTCATAAAGAAAAAGTGTTTATTTTTTTTTCAAATGGTCGGTCGGCGGATCGATTAGTTGGGTCCGCCTGTACTCCGATATTTTTTAAGTTCTACCTCTCCTTCTCCCTCTCCTCCTGACTGAACTACTGACTGGACTGACTTAACTCATTGTATTACAAAACACCTGATGATGCGACTGCATTGTGTCGGGAAACGTTGTGGCTTTAGTGCATCAACGTCAATAAAAATATTGTTTTAAAATGTGAATTGATTTGAGTGTCTTTAGTTGAGAGGCCCAACAGGGTGTGCAGGGCTGATTGCGAAGAATGCGAGTCGCTCTAGGCGGATTAATAAGATAATTGAGTAATAAATATCCTGGGAACGCTGGTATTCAGGGAGTTTATTAATAAAAACAATAAATCGAATGTACCATTAACGTATACTTCCGTGCTAAACCCATTGTTCCATTAACATTTATTCAAATTCTAAATAACGCAATAAAATTCAGTACACTTTGAATTAAGTTTCTTCCTACAATCACTCTTTAAGCGGAGACGGGATTATGTATGGAAACTCTCCTACTCAAGTGAGTTTAACCTGGTATCTGATTGATAAAATCTCTTCATTAACAGAGTGAACTGACTTCATATCAATTCTAGACTGAGAATGTACGATTAATATTGGGACATATTCATATACTAAGATAGTAATTTCTGAAAGGATCTCGGGTTATTAATTTGGGCATCTTCTCACTTGTTTTTATTCTCGTAATAGTATATTCGCCGGCAATTGAGGGACTCTATAAATCATTCGGGTGGATTATCGTTCCACAAGGGTACAGTGGGGAAGAACAGAGGGAGGCGAGCGACAAGGTAGGTCCAAAAGAAGAGGGTTGCTATATCCAAATGAAAATTGAAAGGAAGAATTTGTGGTAAAGTGAACTTCTCATCACCTTTTCTGACAATATCCTCTTACTATTTGGACTAAAACTTTTAATCAAACTTTCACTACTACTTGGGATGATTGTCACTATCATTTTCTAGAATTCTGATTATCTTTCAGGGAACATACGAATTTGTGGGAGGCCCTTCACGAATACACTACAACAAGTTCGAAATACTACCTAGTGGAAGATACAAAGCTAAAATTCAAGTAATGAAAGAAGGAGCAGCAGAGCTTTGTTTTATTGGAGAAGGCGAAGTAGTTCCCCAAGACAGAAAGAAGATAAATTTCTGGGGCTAAGTTATATAATGGATGTGAGTCTGTCCTCTTTGGACAAACTTTGGAAGGTGATTTCCTAATTCAAAGGAGACACAAAAGTTCCCATGTTCCCATGACGTCTTTCTTTCCTCATTTTCAAATTTTCATTTAGCAATTACCTCTCGATGTTTGTCGGAAGATTACAATCTTAATCTGTATTTTGATATTAGGTAATCGTATTTTTGATAAATTCGGCATGTTTCAATTCTGAAACGCACAAATTCACATTATAAGCACTCAAGTAATTTAACCTTTTTGCGAAAAATATGAATATTGTTCAGTTTATGAAATAAAAAATGCTTTTAACTTGTTTGTGTGTTTTTACATTTTCATTATTCATCTGATATTGAAAACATGTGTATTGAATGTGGAGATAAAATATAAATATTTTTTATTTATATTTGGAACTGGCAGCAAGGGTACAATACAGCAGCCAGAAACACATGGGTTGTCAGTTGAGCTAGCGCGGATTCATTAGTTTGTAAGCTCCCTGCGGAGTAGAGTATTGACGACGTGGCATCTCATAAATCAAAGTATACTGTTCAAGTTGGCCTGCCACCTGAAGTCGAGCCGAAAGCATCACACATGGTGTACGTTATGCTACAAATAGTTAATATACTTATCTCGTTGACACTGCACTTTACCCTTTCCTTTTTGGTATCGATGGATCAATGCTTCATTATCATTGTATACTACGATTGAAACATAAGGCGAATTGACTTCCAATCAGATGTGATGCACTGATTGAGCTCAGATTGGTCAATCGGAGTTCCAATATTAAAAATTAGGTTTTAACAATAACGATCTGAGTGGAAAAATGCGTCTCAGCTCATCGCTGTCCAATAAGATAAATCTTATCCCCACATGTAGTAAATTATGTCCTGTAACACGTTATGTGGTCAGACGTCGCGTTTTGTGGGTTCTTGATACCCACAAAAAGTTTGTCGGCCAAACGTTTTTCTGTCTGTCTATCTGCCTGTTCGTCCATCCGTCTGTTCGTCCATCCGTCTGTTCGTCCATCCGTCTGTTCGTCCATCCGTCGGCCAAACGTTTTTCTGTCGTCTATCTGCCTGTTCGTCCATCCGTCTGTTCGTCCATCCGTCTGTTCGTCCATCCGTCTGTTCGTCCATCCGCCTGTTCGTCCATCTGTCTGTTCGTCCATCCGTCTGTTCGTCCATCCGTCTGTTCGTCCATGTCAGTCTTTCTATCCTTCTGTCATTAACGCTGGTGGCTAAACCGTTCAGCCTATTTTCTCGAAAATTGGTGTTCTCCGAACAACATGGTTGATGTGATATTTGAAAGTGATTTTTTTTATTTTGGGGGCACTTTTCATGGAGTCTTAGGGATAGTTACAAATAAAATGACTCCATATATTTTTAAGACGCTTAGGAGAATGGTGCATTTTTTCATTTTCTTAGAAATTACAATTTTTTAAAAATTGTAAACGTTAAATTTTCGTCAGCGCCTTCCTAGAACTAAAATATTGAAGATAGAGAATTCTTTCTTAATGAAATATATTTCTTAATGTCAGGTTTTCAAATTAAGGCATGTACAATTTTTAAAAGTTTAGTAGATTTGGCGTATTTTATATAAATTATCGGCAATATTTAATTCTTTGAACAATTTTAACTAAAAAAAACTTGAACGTGAATGGCGGTAAGAGACGCTTAAGAGAATGGCGAAGATCTTATTTTCATTGTAATCACTTTGTTGATCTTCCTAATTTCTAAATTCTTGCCAACGGACACAACGCTCACTTTGTAACACACACGGGCAGTTGGGCTAAACGTTTTACGCGCACAGACGTGTCTCCGCTATGTCTCCGATTACGTGCGAACAGTACTCCGCATTCACGCCAGTTACATGCAACAATTTTGATATATTTGCGATAGATTGTGTAATGCAATGTAACTTCTATCAATGCAACTCTTTAATTACTGAACTGATTTGCTTGTGGTTACATGTGAACAGTGCTCAGCTTAAGTTTCACGCAACAATTTCAATATCTTTGCAATGGACTGTAATACAATGGCTGCTTCTTTTATATCTTTGGTGCCTGTTATTTCTGCATTGCGAAAACATGTGTTTGTTGGCAATAATGATTGGCGCTAGAGACAACAGCGTGCGTGCAGGGACCTTCGTACCGACGCCTTTCGCCGGCTGCACTTCGTTGAGGGCGAGACGTCACGCCTTGCACCGATCACATCAACGCTCAACACCTGATCATGGTGTCACTGTATGCCATGTGTTATGCTCCTTTATTTTTAGAATAGATGAGTTGTGTGCCTTTCCTCTGAACAAGTAAACTGTATTTTAGTTGCTTGATTTCCGGCTGTACGATAAAGTCAGCAATTTCCCATCATTCCAATTTTATGTGTCGAGGTGCTTGCAAAATTTAATCGTCTTCACAAGAGATGCAATCGTATAGTTACAATTTAATGTACTTATTCATAGTTTAACTATATATTGATATATTGAACTTCCTGTGTTTCTTTCATGTTCCCATTAATGATGGCACTTCCTTCATGGAGTCTCACAAAAGGTTGACAGTTCCCCTTCCTGATTTAAAACTGTCAGGTCGTCCGATTTAAGGTTACCGAAAGTAATGTTGGGGCTCTGCAATATTTCTTCAGCATCAGCTCACTGTTCACAAATATTGCCCCAACAGTGGGTGTGTTTCATGTGATTGTTCTGTATACAAATGCTTGCTTCTTGTTTATATGTACAACTGTTCACCAGAAGAAAACCCAGATATTAATTTAATTTCCACATTTTGGAGTATATAAAACTACAAAATGTAAAGAAATTCCTTCTGAAATGTCAAGTGTCAGATCTCGCTCTGCCAACCTTGTATAGGATAATGTACAGAAAATCTACTGGATATTAAATGTTGTTCTTCGAGTTTAAAATTTTAAGTTTTCATTAATAACGGCAAATGATGAAATTGGACTAGAATGAGAATTAGAGTTTCAAAATAATATATTTACGACGTCAAATTCTTGATCTAGCATACATAAGGTATGGTACGAGGGTTTGATCAGCTTACTGACCACTTGGAGCGGTAGTGATGCTACATCTGTCAGTGGTGCCCATTTTCAGCATAGGGAAAAAGCACAGAGCTGCCGGACTGTGTTATTAGACTGTGATTCTTACGAAGGCAAATATATTTAACATAGAACTAACAAATACATTCCTTTTGCTTTAAGAAGTTCTCATCAGTGATTATGGTATTGAGAAATTGTTTGCTCTCTCATAATCAAGGCAAGGTTGGGTGAAATATTATCATTTCTTTTCTGCAATTAATGTAACAGTTAAATGTATTCATTTGTGAAAGTTATAAATGACTATTATTCCTGGCTATCAAAATAAACGCAGTGCTATCAAGTGGTGTAGGACTGGTTTTCTGTAGGCCAGACAAATCAACGAAGGGCGTCCGACTGGCTGGGCGTGGTGGTGGGGACCCTCAGGAAGAGAACGCGACTTTCGCAGTTGCCTGCGTGCCATTGGAGAGTGAGGACATGTTTCCCTGGATCACTGTTAAACGATGTCACTTTCAGCGTGGAACCGAATCACGAGCAGCGCTACAGCAGGAAGTTTTGCTTCAAACTTGGAAAAGCCGCCATAGAAACCTTCCATAAGATCAAGCAGGCCTCCGGGGATGCTGCATGAGTTTTTAAGAGGCCGAAGTTGTTCTGGGAGGGGAGGGAAATAATCGAGCATGACCAACGCGCCGGTTGTCCGTCAACATCAAGGGTGACGAAGGTGAAACAATTTCTGGACTTCGATTATCGGTTATCAATTCTTCTGAATAATGAGAAGTGAAGCCTTTCTTACGGCACCATTCAAACCATTACAGAAGATTTGGCAATGAGAAAAAATTGCGCATAATTTGTGCCAAGAATCTTGGCTGTTGAGCAAAAAGCGAATGGTGAGGAAATTTCAACATAAATTCTGATACGCGTCAGAAAAAACACCAATTTTCTCTTTAACGCGGTTATAGGAAATGAGAGCTGATGTTTTAATTTAATCCGGAGACCAAACGCCACAGTTTGAGGTGGCACACGAACAAGTCTCCTCCTCCGAAGAAATCCCGAATGAGCAAATCCAGGGTGAAACAATACTTCTGGGCTTTTTTTTATCATCGTGTTTTCATCCAGGTGTCATGGAGTTTGTACCCTCTGAGCAAACCGTGAATACGTATGTTTACGCGGAAGTGGTCGGTCGGATGCGAAAACTGAGTCAATCGCGTGCGACAACTTAATGATAGGGATGCGGGAACTTACAATTAATTGGGAGATTTTTGTACTGCATAAGTTAGAATTCAAGGGTATCAGTTTAACTTGCAGTTTAATTTATAACTTGTGACTTAAATGAAAACAGACTAAAGTGTTGAAACAAAATTATGTGAGAATATGACGTAGACGGGCACGATTTTCACTAGATAGTCGTGATTAGGTGCTTCATTGAAAGCACAGGCAGGGAATCCGTGTTCGCGAATTGTATTAAGCAAATTTATTGAATAAGTTAGATCATGGGGACATTGCTAAACTTTCCTCGCAGTTAGAATATATAACGATCAGAGGGACATCAACAAGGACATTCCACGGACGATATCTTTCTCAAAGACACGTTACTACATGATAGCCACCATTTTGGTGACAGTATAGACATTTGCGGAAAAATCGGCAAAATCATTGTTGATGAAGCATAGACAAAAAGGAACACGGAACGATTTTGCAATCAAACAAATAGTGTTTTGGTATTTTATATTTTATAAATCTTCATAATTTTCTCTTTAAATTGGCGTTTGAAATATATTAATATTACTCTTCCAAGTACTTTTTTATTATTTATATGTGAATTCCTGCTCTCATTGTCTTTAGGTGCCGGCTCCAATATCTTTATAACTGTTACACAATGCAGCGCATAAATACTGTAAAACGTAGATATGCAGAAAGTAAATTGAAAGCTTTATGTTTCCGAAGCTAATCAATATACAAAATTCTCAAAAGGAAGTAGTGACTGGAAAATGAGGCATATTATCGAGCTGGCGTATTCGGAGGGTTGCATCTTTAAAGCACATTTCCCGAAAGTTGATATTTTTAATACTAAATATTACTTTCCAACTTATATTTCGTTTTTTATGATGTTTTCATGGTATTCATAGCGCTGTCTATTGGGAAAGTCTTAAAAGCACCCTGCAATAGTGACGTAGGTGGCATCACAGTTTGTATCAGATACTCAGTCCGGCTGATTTTATAGGCTCCTTCCAACGATCAGTTCTAGGCAGAGATTGGAACAGTACCTTAACAGAAGCATCTTCTCTTCTTCTTTCTGTCTCCAAAGTTACTTTTGTGATGAATATGCAGACCATGTTGACTTACCTGAAAATTAAAACAGTATTATATCAATACTAATCATTTTGGTAATCATAAATTCAATTACAAATAGTTTATATATTTTTTGTTTCTCTGAAGTCGCACCAACAAAAGTCATTAGCGATTCCTTCATACTTTGATATACACGTATATTTCATAACAGTTATTCATGTTTCATACTTCTAAATTTACTATAATTATAATGCAACCAAATAAAGAAATGGAAAGTCACGTTACTGGTAACAGGGCGGTGCCGTTTAAGAGATCATGCGATCTTCAAAGCTATTAACTTCGAAAACAAATATCAAACAACATATTTATAAAAGTAATTCTTAATATCGTAGGTAAGTATTGCATTCTTATTTTGTAGTAAATACGAAATTTAATTAACAGATATTATCGTAAATTTCTATCCTTCATACGATGTCAAAGAGTACAAATCTATAGATGATGATGCTCTCTCGTTCGTGCTGAAAAATTGTTAAAAATTTCATTATTTTTAATCCAATACATGCATATGTTTTTGTTACTAACGAGGACTACTAATCGCAACCTCTAAATTGTTTCAACTAAATCAGAGTCTGACTACCTTTGATGATCCTCGACAACAATGTCCTGAGTAGATTTATGGAGTTTCCAATTTTACAAATTCCGCTTTTTTGGAAATTTCTTATTATGTGTTTACTCACAACTTGTTTGGTGCATTTTCCCTATTTAATATCAACGAAAAATTGCCTACTTTCGAGGACAGATGGAAATGTACTCGTATAAAACAGAGTCCCTTCAAGGTCACGAGGTGGCAGGAAAGGAGGGGGGCACGGTCATCCAAACACGTCGTTTTTTTTTTCGGAGACAGTGCGCAAAGTTGGCAACCCTTTAGGTGCCGGGCGGCGGCAACACTTGGCGGGAGGGAAGCAGGCAAGTGCAGATGATTAGAGGGATGTGTATGAGATCGTCTCGCAGCACTCGTTACAATTTGTCGATATTTACTCAATCTGCATCGGGTACGTGTGAGAAATTCATTATTCATAAAAAGTTGTGTGCCAAAATAATACAGTATTTTTCACGCTTAATTTTATCCCTAGAATCAACACCAATGTTGGTCAAAGTTACTTAAAAGAGTGGACGCCGTTGGTCAAGCTACAGTATTTTGCAAATCAACAAAGGTTCTCGTCGCTAGCGTTTCCTCTTCAAGATACTCTTCAAGACTGCATGAATAAGAGCCCAAAATTTATTGCTTATTTATCCTTGAAAATATATTTTATTACATGAGAGCTTTTTTCATTTTTATTCCAAATTCAAGTAGTATATGACTTAGTGTAGGGAACACAGAATTTTGAAAATGTGCACACAGTTCACTTTTCCCCATAGCACGTCATACGCACTTTTAACTGTTTTTGACGTAAAATAAATAAATAAATGTTTACAATTTGAAAGTAAATAAATCCAACTGTGGACCACGATCCTAAGGTACCGTAACATTTCCATGTGTATTTTGGAAGTTTATACCAGCAGTTCTCTTTCTCAAGCGATTTGTTTTTTGCATTCATGGTGGTTGATATGTGTAATTATTTCATTAGCTTACCTTATAATAAGTGGTAATTCATATTGTATCTGTCATTTACTTGTCTGCATAATTCCAAAGAAACAGTTAATTTCATTCGTGCTTACCTTCTTTAATTTAAATGAAATCATCACCTTTAAACATTTATTTGATCATGCTTCAGTATATATTATTCAGATTATAAGTAAAAACAAACCACTGAAACAATTATAGATAAATAAATCAATAAGTAAACGCGAAGCTTCAAGTAGGCGAAACCAAGTCAACAAAGCGAGTCCATTGCAGGTTTCGTCTTCCGCTGATGTATCAGAATAATCGCTGTCGAGCCCCGGCGCGGACGTCGAGGCTCGTTCTCTGCCCGTCCGTCAGGAGGACGACAGCGCGTCAGCGTGGCGTGGAGGGTTATCAGCGCCGCCAATGTGCCAGCATTCGCGCATTGTTTGCACTCCTGGATTATAGAGCGCGTGTACGACTGGCAGCCACGCTCTATCGACGCCCGACGGCTCCTAGCGTGCGGGAATACTCTCGTCGTCACGCTTCGCTTTCAACGAAATATGCTTTGAAGCGCGAGATTCATTATAATCTATGAACCCTCGCCTTTTACAGTATTTCGTTATTTTTAATTATTTACCTTCATTCACTTTTTAAAATCCTCCAGAGTTTCAATGAAAATAACGAGTCAGTACTATTGAATTCTGTGTATTGTGTATTTGCAAAATTGCAGACAGAGCAATATTCCTGCCAGGGAAGAATTTCGTAGGCTGAAATAGTATCTCTCGCTGACGGAGTATCCTAGCAGATAATGTGAAAGAAAGACAGAGAGAGCGCACGTGTCGCATCTGCTACTTCGCACATCGATTCGCGCTCCTTCGACAGTCGACAGTCTAAAAGCATTCGATTCGTTAGCATTCGATTTCACGCCTCTTCCTCTGCACAACACAGCAGCACTCTTCGCAGGCAGTGCGCTGCATACAGAGCGGGCCTTCCCTCCCCGCATCCACGTCTACGAGCGCACGTGGCCTCGAGCACTCCCCGCCCATCCCGGTTTGTCATTCCGTTCGCGTCTGACTGTCCGACCGTGTGTATCTGTCTGTCCGTCAGCCCGTGTCTATCTATAACTCCGTCCGGCCACACCCGCCTGTCTGTCCTGTCTGTCCTGTCTGTCTGTCTGTCTGGTCCAGTCTGTCTGGTCCTATCTGTCTGGTCCTGTCTGTCTGGTCCTGTCTGTCTGGTCCTGTCTGTCTGGTCCTGTCTGTCTGGTCCTGTCTGTCTGGTCCTGTCTGTCTGGTCCTGTCTGTCTGGTCCTGTCCACATGGTCCTGTCTGTCTGGTCCTGTCTGTCTGGTCCTGTCTGTCTGGTCCTGTCTGTCTGGTCCTGTCTGTCTGGTCCTGTCTGTCTGGTCCTGTCTGTCTGGTCCTGTCTGTCTGACCGTGTCTGTCTGACCGTGTCTGTCTGGCCGTGTCTGTCTGGCCGTGTCTGTCTGTCCGTGTCTGTCTGGCCGTGTCTGTCTGGCCTGTCTGTCTGGTACCTGTCTGTCTGGCCTGTCTGTCTGACCGTGTCTGTCTGCCTGTCGTCTGTCTGTCCGTGTCTGTCTGGCCGTGTCTGTCTGGGCCGTGCTCTCGTCTGGCCGGCGTCTGTCTGGCCGTGTCTGTCTGGCCGTGTCTGTCTGGCCGTGTCTGTCTGTCCGTGTCTGTCTGGCCGTGTCTGTCTGGCCGTGTCTGTCTGGCCGTGTCTGTCTGGCCGTCGTCTGTCTGACCGTGTCTGTCTGGCCGTGTCTGTCTGGCCGTGTCTGTCTGTCGTGTCTGTCTGACCGTGTCTGTCTGGCCGTGTCTGTCTGGCCGGTCTGTCTGGTCTGCCCGTCGTCTGGCCGTGTCTGTCTGGCCGTGTCTGTCTGGCCGTGTCTGTCTGGCCGTGTCTGTCTGGCCGTGTCTGTCTGGCCGTGTCTGTCTGGCCGTGTCTGTCTGGCCGTGTCTGTCTGGCCGTGTCTGTCTGGCCGTGTCTGTCTGGCCGTGTCTGTCTGGGCCGTGTCTTGCCGTGTCTGTCTGCCGTGTCTGTCTGTCCGTGTCTGTCTGGCCGTGTCTGTCTGGCCGTGTCTGTCTGGCCGTGTCTGTCTGGCCGTGTCTGTCTGGCCGTGTCTGTCTGGCCGTGTCTGTCTGACCGTGTCTGTCTGGCCGTGTCTGTCTGGCCGTGTCTGTCTGGCCGTGTCTGTCTGGCCGTGTCTGTCTGGCCGTGTCTGTCTGGCCGTGTCTGTCTGGCCGTGTCTGTCTGGCCGTGTCTGTCTGGCCGCGTCTGTCTGGCCGCGTCTGTCTGACCGTGTCTGTCTGACCGTGTCTATCTGGCCGTGTCTGTCTGACCGTGTCTGTCTGGCCGTGTCTGTCTGGCCGTGTCTGTCTGGCCGTGTCTGTCTGGCCGTGTCTGTCTGGCCGTGTCTGTCTGGCCGTGTCTGTCTGGCCGTGTCTGTCTGGCCGTGTCTGTCTGGCCGTGTCTGTCTGGCCGTGTCTGTCTGGCCGTGTCTGTCTGGCCGTATCTGTCTGGCCGTGTCTGTCTGGCCGTGTCTGTCTGGCCGTGTCTGTCTGGCCGTGTCTGTCTGGCCGTGTCTGTCTGGCCGTGTCTGTCTGGCCGTGTCTGTCTGGCCGTGTCTGTCTGGCCGTGTCTGTCTGGCCGTGTCTGTCTGGCCGTGTCTGTCTGTCCGTGTGTGTCTGTCCCGAACGCATGAATTAATGAATCAATCAACGGGAGCCCTTATCTCGCATCGAGCTCACGCAATGAATTCGAAAGAGCAAGAGACGGAGCAGAAAAACTCTGCCGCTGTCCGGTGGGTCCAAGTGCTCTTCGTATCTGTCAGCCGGCCGTCGGGCGCGAGCCCTTCCGGGCCATCCGAGGCCCTAAGGGCCACTTTGAGGGCGGCGCGCGTGGGCGCAAAGACCGGGCCCACCGCGTGAGGGCGGGGAGGGGGCGGGGAGGGCCGGGCAGGGAGCAATGCGATTACGGCCGGCTCGTTAGGGGGCTTAATTCGTCATCCCATTGAGTGACCAGATGCGCCCGCCGGGCAGGTAGGTGGGCGGGAACAGCGGAGGTGGGGGAGGGGGAGCGGGGAGAATGGAAATTGTCTGTGACTGGCTAATGGAATAGAGAACTCGCGGTGATAAACAGTTGGACGAATGGTGTAAGGAGTTTGACGGATGTCGGAGAAAATGCAACTGGTAGTTCTCGGTAAAAAATGAATTGAAAGAGTCGTGAATGAATGTGGTAGGCAGCGTGGAAGCACGGGTATAGGTGACTGAAGCAAACATGGTAGAGGAGACGGAAATTAATGGGAAAGGCAGAACACCAAGAATACTAAGATGAATACCGTTCAGGTAAGATTATTACGGTTGTAATGGAAGGAAGAAGAAAAGGTGAAGTGTGGGTTGAAATCAGCAATGGCGCGCAATTTTTCGAAATTTTTGCAATTTTTGGTCGACTGCAGTGAAACAGTTCGAAGCAAGGTTCTTAAAGTAGAGCTTTTAAGCTTCAATCTTATTTAAATTAAAAGTATTTTGGTTAAAAATTGACGAAGATATGGCCATTAAAATGGTGTCTATTTCTATGGTTTCACCGTAAAATTGGCCATATTCGGGCTAACATGACACACTGAGTTAAATATTTTATTTTCTAAAACGTAGGTGAAACACCGAAAAATGGGGTATTAATGCTTTTTTTCTATCCCTGAGTTATTTTAAAAAATAATATATATAATATATATATATATATATATATATATATATATATATCCCACCAGGAGCTACTTACCGCCCTGCCCGGGACAAGCTCTAAGCTTCCGGCCGGTCGCCCGGAATGTGTAGTATTGGGTGGGTGTTTATAAGGGGTGAGGAAAGAAGAATCAAATGGAATAAAAGATCGCGCGGTCCGTGGCCCGTTTGGTAAGGTACCGCTCCGGCATTCGCCTGGTGTTGATCGGAGAAACCACGGAAAACTACCGATCAGAGCAGCCGGCCGCTAGAATTCTCCTCCTATACATTCTTTACGAATATTTTTCACTAATTACCATTAATTGTGTTTTTTCATATTTTTCCTTATGCTTGAAACCTTTTCAGGGGTGTGGCAACACGAGCTGGGGTGAAATGGGCGAAGCCACAAAGAGTGGTAGTGGGACGCCAGGTGCGCTAAAATCGAAGGGATGTAGAATTAGATAGTGTGTGTCCAATGGCCGTATCTCCAGCGGACCCTCTCGGCGAAATTAGCTCCCCATCAGAACGGATGGGAACGGGCGTGGGGCGGAAGGTTCTCTCGCGGTAAAGCGATGCCTCCCCGTGCAACGAGGACCAACCGGAGACGGTCTGGCGGGCGAACGCAGCGGGCCAAGCCGACTCCCATCGATTGGTTAAGCGGCGCATCTCGAGCTACTTACTACAAATGACCTGCTAATTATAATTGCTCTCGGCCATTGCAAAGGCAATCCATCCAACTCATCTAACGCCAGGATCGGCAGCGGCTTGCCTGCGAGGCTGAGTGTTCGTCTGCAATTAAGCTAACGCAAAATGGTACTCGTGTAATTCGAATATGTGGATTGAGGGAAGCAACAGGTGTTCATACAGTGCAGGAGTAATAAAAGGATTTAGTTAAGCATTCTAAAATTTAATTTCAGAATTGAAATTTTGATAACACAGTGAACACTCAAGTACGTATAGTTGGGTTGCATTCATTAATTTTTCACGAAAGAGAATCAAATAATTTAACAATTTGTTTGAATATCTTGTATTGTGATTCAGCTACTTATAATATACACTTAAACATGCATCTTTAGCACCTGCAAGAAGTCCTGAAAACGTTTCTAGCGATGACAGAAACCCACAGCATAGATGGAAATTGATCGGCCAAGACTACTCCAATGATATTTTCATTTATGTTAAACCTCAAGTGACATTTTCTTGTCACCGCATAGAAGTGCAATGGTGCACGCCGTGTGATGATACCAAACGCTCCTCATATTCATATTTTCCCTCGTCAAAATACTCGATGTCATATTGCTTTTAAACACAGCAACTACTTTTAAATGAATAGCTTTTCGAACGAGATACAATGTATTTCGTGGTCGCCGCAGAACGAGCGCAAAATTTTCGATTTGATGGCAAAACCCCACGAAAACAATAAAAATCAGAAGAGTGTATTAACTCACTTACTAACTAAATAAAGTGGATGAAATATTTCTAAAAAAAATTAACAATTTGATTCTTCTTACCAAATTAATATTGATTTTCTTGGTAAATAATGATAGGGACAAAAGCTGTCATAAAATGAAAGGAATGAAAACAATCCACAATGTTTGTAATATAAACTGAAATAATAGTCGAATATTAAAACCATAGGGATGGCACATGAAGTAAAAAATTAAAAATGAAGAAAATGTTTAGAAAAAGCATTATAGTATATAAATAAAATTCAATTATTTGTATCACGATGTAATAAATAGCGAAATATATAAAGATGTCTGATAGTGACACCGGGCGCGTCAACATATTAGATAATTAGTCCCGTAAGTGTAATGCATGCTTTTTTCTCGGGAGATGGCGGTGACCTTCACTCCTGAATGGCGAGATGCGGCACCCACCTACCATCGGCTAGCGGGGTTTCCCCTAACCAGGACTCTCCCACCAGCGAGGCACCGCTCCAGCCGGGACAAGCTGTAACTGGCTGGGACAAAACTGTAACCAAGCTGTAACCAGCCGGGACAAGCTGAAATCCGACCGATTTCTCGGAATATGAGGTAGTGTAGTGCATGTTAGTGTAAGGGGAGAGGATAGGACAAGGAAGAGGAAGGAAAGATCGCGCGCGGTCAGTGGCCCGTTTGCAAGGGTACTACTATGGCATTCACCTGGTGTTGATCGGAGAAACCACGGAAAACTACCCATCAGAGCAGTCAGCCGCTAGAATTTTTCTCCAGACCGTGACTGAATTCGACATCGCTGAAAAGCTAGAGTCGAAAATCCTGCCGTCCAGAGGACTCGAACCTAGGACCTCCCGGTCAGAAACCAAAGTCGCGTGCGTGCGTGCGTGCGTGTGTGTGTGTGTGTGTGTGCGCGTGTGTGTGTGTGAAGGGGATAGACGGGGAGGAACCATCATAGTATTTCATAACAGGGCTCGGACCTTAGGTGCTACAAATAGGATAATATTTTGATTTTTTATCTGTTTATTTTTTAAAAATATTTATTGCCCATATGAAACCCAGTAAACAAGATTGAAAGAAGTCTCGAAGTAATCGTGATTTCATCGTCTTCAACATTCTGTCACATTTTTCGTCTCAGTGTTTGAGGAAGTTTGCGAGTAGTTTGTGTTTTAAGTGTGCATTATTGGTCGGAGAGTCATTGCCTGAATCGTCAGCAGTGTTACAATAGCCCTCAGGGGCCTTCACAGGTCGCGAACCAGACTGACGCCACTCAAAGGGGAAGTCCCACAGTAACGTGATGTGTAACCAACCACTGCATTCTGAACTGAAGCGTCTTTCCCCGTATATAAAAAAACTCGAAAGTATTGAATTAGAAAATGGCCAAAATATTGGTTTATTCACATACAATTTAGCGAAATATATAATAACACGTGTTCCGTCAAAAACATTTATTTTTATGCAACTTAAGGAAAATATTTAATTTTAGGTGATAAGCAATATGATACGAAACAACTTACGTTTTCACTAAATTTACGACGCTCATGATTAAGAGTAAAAAACAAATATGTGTTTACTTAAACGTGCGAGCCCTATTCATAATAATCGCATACCAACGGGGAGGGGGGAGATTCAAAGACAAATCCTACCATCGTTCCTCTTTCATCTTTGTTTAGGTAAGGAACCACAATTTCGTCATATAGGACATTTATTTGAACTCTTAGTGAAGGTGTCCTCTTTCAATACTTATCTAATGTTTATAATCCGATCCGAAATCGTCACCTTGCGTAATTATTTCTTGAAAACAGCTCTTACAGCCAGACATATCCATATTCACTTTGAAATCTTAATTTGGTTCTGTCGATGTAGAGAACAGTTGTGCAATTCAAGAACCTTACCAATTAAACTATTCCTTCATGAAACCGACACAGTTATGTGTGCCCTGTGGAAAAGACAGCTAATAGATCATCTAATCCAAATATATATGTGTTTGCCATATCTCAAAAACTGGAAGTATTTTAATACTAACAAGCCGAACATCATTGTTATATATTGCGAAATACATATACTATTTGTTGTTAATTGAAAGGCAGTTTTTATCTTTATGTTGCAACTTCGTCTGGGGTGCATCTATGACCCCTCCCATTGGCGTTTTTGCGGTACCGATATGGCCATGATATAAAATTGTTAGTACCTTTACAAGAACCTACTGATGTGGTTCAGGGCATTAGCTGATGATACTGCAGTCCCTGTGACCGGGAGGCCCTTGTGTTCCAGTCCTCACGGTGGCACGATTTTAGACACTAAATTTCCAGCTACATCAAATTCAGTTGCTGTTTAGAGGAGAATGGTAGCGGCCGGCTTCTCTAGTCGGTTGTTTTTCCTGGTTTCTCTGATCAACACCAGGCGAATGCCGGAGCGGTACCCTAGGGAACGTACTAGGGGTCCCGTGCGATCTGTCTTTCTTCCTTCCGCTATCGTTAACCCCTTACTTACACCCCCTTAAACTACCATGCACTACACTACCAGTTGTCGGGAGACCAGTACGGAGCTAAGAGCTTGTCCCGGGCAGTGCGGTGCCTCGCTACTAGGAGATACCTAGTTAGGAAAACAATGCTATGCGACATATAGGTCAACGCTTGATTTCACCATCCAGTGGAGGATGATCGCCGACTCTTCCCCCCCCCCCAAAAAAACACATGCATTATAATTATGGATCTAATCACATTAGCAGTTGTACTGAATCACAAATCAAACAACCAACCATATCAATGAATTCACTTCACACGAAATTTAATCATTAAGCTTTCGTCTGACTCGTATTCAACTCTCAGAGATTACGAACACTTGGAATCCTTCGCATGAGAATTCAGTCTTATTGAAGACGGGCGCCGCAGCGTTCATTCTTTCGTAAGGTCGTGCCTGCGATTGTCCGAGAAGAAGAAAAGCACGGACCCTCTTGAAAGGGCGTGCAGACGTCACGAAAGCGAGTGCTGCGCCAGAACACAATTGCGCTCACGCAATCGGACTACAATGTCTTGCAAACGACGTCACGTACCTAGCCAGATTCAGGATTTTATTGTGTAGACCAAATTTTGTGCACGATACTTTTGTGGCTGGAAAGTGAGGTTAAGATTGGGAAAGCAAAAGGACGGAATAATAATGATTTTAAAATAAGTAAGGGAGTATAAAGCAAAAACCTGAAATTTGCCATTATAAATTATATTTTCTTAATACTCGGAGTTTTCTGAAAAAATGATTTACGTATCATTGCAAAACACACTATTTTGTACCCACTTGTTTTGTTACTTTATATGCAAATTTCAAAATGGACGTTTTGCTAATGAGCATCCTTTTATGTAGATGAATCTTTTGCACGAATTTATATCAAAAGTTCTGTTTGTTTTATGGTTTTTTAAATGTTTGAAGAAACTTCATCCTTCAATATTACATGCAGTGTACGGCTTTTTCTTCTATGGATATTCACATAAAATGTGTGTTTTATTTACATTTCATCATGAAGACTAAACTGGTTTTGTTTCTTCCTGGTCAGAAGGAACCTGAGTACTGATGAAATATTGTAATATATTTGTCTTATTATCTCCAACACTTCTGAAAAATATGTTTAATGTTTTAGTCGTAGTCAATAAAGTATAAATAAATATATGGTATGAAAATCAGTTTAGACTGTTTCTTACTCAAGGATTACTACATAAAATAAACAAAACATTGTGTAAAACGTTTCACATTTACTCAAAAGATGAATATATTTTCAAACGTTCAGCATTACAGACGCATGTCCATATTTATTCGGTCATGTTCATTTCAAGGAGCTCCTTAAATCTGCTTAAAAAAAGGAAACTAGGTCCCCAGAATACAAGCACTCTGGATAAGGGATGATCAGTGCTGTTTTCGATTCTCACAATATGAAATACAAAATATAATACATACAATAAATAAATAAAGAATACCTATTCAACGCTAGGATAATTTATTTCCGAGCGCAGAGAAATAATATTGATGAAATTCTCTGTGATATTTGTAAATTCAACCGAACAATAGAAGGCTTCCAATAGCATTGCTTTTAGTGTATTTTATATGATGAATAGATTTGTTCACCTCCAGACACTTCAAAACTTAAAAAATTAATATAGACAAGGGTACAGGCACTCATGGATACAAAATGTCACTGAGGTGAGTATTTTGCTCAAGTGATTTTGACTGTAGGTGTTCAAGTATCCGGCATGTTTATAGGAAAGTATGCCAATCAAATTTACATATTTCTGCAGGAAAATCACCCCTTTTCTTCAGGGTTGGCTTACTCTCCCATTGTTACTAAACCAGCACACCCAAGGAATGCTGTTACTCAAATTCTAATAACTTCATAGATCAACAGCACTGTTAATATCGAGTAGCCCAGAGAACTTGATAAAATATAGTGAACAATTGGAAACTAGAGATACTACAACAGCACATACTTTCTGGCATTATTTGAAATAGTCACGTTATATTTAAATATGTAATTGTTTTAGTGTAACATAAATTGTAACTTCTGTCATTCTAAACACTCAGTAATTACTTTTTAAAACATTGAAGCCGAGCACCTGAGATGCATAACTGCTTTTATTTCGATGGCCACGAGCAGAAGTCATTTCTTACTTTATCTTATGAAACAAACATCAATGAATAAACAGATGGACAGACCATTTGCCGTCATTCTATTTTTCGGAATCACGGACCCACAAAACATGTTAGAGGAAGAGTTTTCAGTCGAAAATTTGCGTTTTTTTTTTCGCAGCTTTAAAATACTTTTTCTATACTGCGTTTCGATTTCGAAATTCGTTGAGAGTAAAAATATATTAATTTTGCAAAGGAATAGGTCGCTCATTATTTGCAAGAATCTACCATCTTTACATGATAAATTCCTAGAATTAAAACGCTGTACACCTTCAGAATATTTAGATTTCGTTTCATTTATCACGTCAAGAATAGAAGAAGAGTGTCGGCGGCGCTAGTCGACTTCGTTTACTACGCTCCGTGAAGTCACGAAGGTTAAGCGAATTCGAGACTCGCGGGTTCCTGGTTGGGTGACCGGCCAGGAACCCCGGGATCCAACGACGTCGAGCCCCTGGCCGAAAGGATAAAAGGCACTGACTGACTCCGACGTGACGAGACTTAACAAACACAGTAATTACACTACACAACAGTAAAGTAATGATATTAATTACTTGGTAACGGAGGATTACTCCAACGAAAGCGCTCAACGCCCAACAAGGGTTTAGAGACGCGTTGCGTCAACGACGCAACAAATTAAAAAATAAAAAAATAATGTGACGCTGTTAAACATTGCGTGCCGCATCTCTTAAATTTTCCATTAAATGAGAAAAGTTCGTGTTCTCATCTCGAAATGAAAGTTCATTGAATGGCCCGTGTCAGGTGGTAACAACGTTTTGACCGGATCTTGCATCAATATAGAATTTTTTAGGAAGCATGGAGCGATGTCATGGTTGGCTTCATGTCACGCGATTTTACTCCAAACAAAAAAAAAAGGAAAGAATACATGTTTTAGTTTGCACAAAAGAATAATGTTTTTACTACACAATTTTCAGATCGAGCACAGAAACCTTTCATATTTCATTGCGGACACAGAACTTATATCAGTCTAAAACACATTCGAAGTCAAAAAATTTTAAAAAATCTTTTATATTGGTAAACAAAGAGATTGATCTCAATAAAAATCCTCATTACCTACGGGTACAAAGTACTGGAATTATCCTTACGTTACAGTACAATATATCTTGTTTGATTGATTGATTGATTTTTTCGTGTTTACGGGCACGTCAACTGCTTTGGTCATTAGTGCCGTTAGTGTAGTGCATGTTTTCTTCGCTTGAGATGGCGGTGATCTTCCCCCGCTGGAGGGCGAGATCCGGCGCCGACCTACCGTCGGCTAGTGGGGTTTCCCCCAACCAGGACTCTCCCACCAGCGGGGCACCGTCCCAGCCGGGACAAACTCTAAGCTCCCGACCGGTCTCCCGGAATATGTGATAGTATGGTGCATGTTAGTGTGTGTGAGTGTGTAAGGGGAGAGGATAGGACAAGGAAGAGGAAGGACAGATCACGCGCGGTCCGTGACCCGTTTGGTAGGGTACTGCTCCGGCATTCGCCTGGTGTTGATCAGAGAAACCACGGAAAACTACCGATCAGAGCAGCCGTCCGCTAGAATTCTCCTCCAGACAGCGGCCGAATTCGACCTAGCTGGAAAGCTAGTGTCGAAAATCCTGCCGCCGTCAGGACTCGAACCTAGGACCTCGCAGAGAGACGCTGCAGATAAGTCTTGTAAAAATTGGAGTCTGTTTATTACCATTATTTTAATAAAATAATTTGAGAGGGTAGATAAAAAGATAGATCATTCCTCTTATTCAAAAGGAAATTGTAGCGCACGAAAACCGGAAATATCGAACCTACCTCAACAATGTATTATTTTTACTTTTTGCAGCACATTTCATCAGGAATCACTAATTATCGCTGAAGGAAACACAAATATTTACAAAACCTTATTCCTTAACAATCTCATCGAGCCCTTAATGATAATTATTCCTTAAATAATTATCAATTAAAAATCAAATAACTCCGTCCAAAAATTACATTGTACGTGATGGCATACAGAAAATCTATGATACTCGTTTTTATAGAGAATTTAACGAAAATGAGACCTGATCCATTCTTTGAAATGTTTTTACGAGGACAGGGTTTACTCGAAAAAGTTGGAGCCACTTTTGAAACAATATTGATAAAGTTATCAGGTTTTAAAGAATCCCTCAAAATCAAAATCTTCGTTTCAAACTCAGAGAGATCTCAAGTTTCTTTAAATCGATCGCGAAATATCAATTTTGGAGAAAATCCTCAGAACGGTAGCTAGCATTGACCACGATCCGGCAGAGTGTTAAACGATTTTCCTTTATCAAGGACCCACAAAACGTCGATTCTGACTTCACAATGTGTAAGAGAAAGTAACTTACTAGACACAGGAAAAAAATTATCCCCATTTTCCTTGCCACAGTCTAGGCAACAAGAATTTTTCTGTTACAAAATTCATCATATTTCGGCGTATGGTTACAACTTTTCCCTCCATTCGAAATAAGGCCAAAAAGTAAAAATAATTTACTTCTGCTTGCCACAGACATGACTTGACTAACAGACATAACTAACTAGCGGCACATTCAAGATAGAAATAAATACATTTTTCATATGTTTTGACCGGAAAAACTCGTCGCGGCCTGGGACAAGGTGCTCCAACTGCCTCCCATGTGGGGGCCTGAGCGGCCGAGAATTTTGCGAAAGGGGCGAAGGAGGCCTGGAGCCAGGTGCCCCAACAGCTTCCCCTTGCTGGGTGCTTGAGCGACCAGGAATTTTGCCAAAAGGGTGGAGGAAGCCTGGGGCCATTCGCAGAGGTGCCCCAACTGCCTCCCTTGCTGGGTGCTTGAGCGACCAAGAATTTTGCAAAAGGGTGGAGGAAGCCTGGGGCCATTCGCAGAGGTGCCCCAAATTTTGCCAAAAGGGTGGAGGAAGCCTGGGGCCATTCGCAGAGGTGCCCCAACTGCCTCCCTTGTGGGTGCTTGAGCGACCAGAATTTTGACAAAAGGGTGGAGGAAGCCTGGGGCCATTCGCAGAGGTGTCCCAACTGCCTCCCTTGTGGGTGCTTCAGCGACCAAGAATTTTGCCAAAAGGGTGGAGGAAGCCTGGGGCCATTCGCAGGGTGCCCAACTGCCTCCCTTGTGGGTGCTTAGCGACCAGAATTGCCAAAGGGTGGGGTCATTCGCAGAGGTGCCCCAACTGCCTCCCTTGTGGGTGCTTGAGCGACCAGGAATTTTGCCAAAAGGGTGGAGGAAGCCTGGGGCCATTCGCTGAGGTGCCCCAACTGCCTCCCTTGTGGGTGCTTGAGCGACCAAGAATTTTGCCAAAGGGTGGAGGAAGCCTGGGGCCATTGCAGAGGTGCCCCAACTGCCTCCCTTGTGGGTGCTTGAGCGACCAAGAATTTTGCCAAAAGGGTGGAGGAAGCCTGGGGCCATTCGCAGAGGTGCCCCAACTGCCTCCCTTGTGGGTGCTTGAGCGACCAGGAATTTTGCCAAAAGGGTGGAGAAGCCTGGGGCCATTCGCAGAGGTGCCCCAACTGCCTCCCTTGTGGGTGCTTGAGCGACCAAGAATTTTGCCAAAAAGGGTGGAGGAAGCCTGGGGCCATTCGCAGAGGAGCGACCAGAATTTTAAAAGGGTGGAGAAGCCTGGGGCCATTCGCAGAGGTGCCCCAACTGCCTCCCTTGTGGTGCCCCCCCCCTTGTGGTGCTTGGCGACCAGAATTTTCAAAAGGGTGGAGTGCCTGGGCCATTGCAGAGGTGCCCCAACTGCCTCCCTTGTGAGTGCTTGAGCGACCAGGAATTTTGCCAAAAGGGTGGAGGAAGCCTGGGGCCATTCGCAGAGATGCCCCAACTGCCTCCCTTGTGGGTGCTTGAGCGACCAAGAATTTTGCCAAAGGGGCGGAGGAGGGCCAGGGGTAAGGTGCCCCAACTGCCTCCATCGTGGGTGCCTGCGCGACCAAGAATTTTGCCAAAGGGGCAGAGGAGGCGCCCAGAAGTGGCGCAGCGTGGCTGTGCGTGGCTGGGGGTGCGGCGGGAGAGCATCTCAAGTCCTAACGAGATTCGCTGTGCCCGCGCCACTCCCTGTCCCTCCGCGAACCGCAGCAGCGCGCCAACCCAATTTCGTTCTGATTTGATTGGCCGCCCCCCGCGTCGCGCCGCTCCGGAAAGATGGCGCGCTCTCCGTCCCCGGGGACGGCCACTGACCTTGGCCCAGCGGCTCCCCGGGTGCTATCCCCCCCCCGGGCAGCGCTGGGTGCGCGAATTGAGAGTAACCTAAAGCAGCCAAACCCAAATACGCACGATGCTGCGAGGAACTAGTGGGGCTAAATGATTGATAGATTGATTGTTAGTGATTCTGGGTGCGTCAACTGTTGATTGCAACTACTGATGCAAAATTACGTAAAAAGTACTCAAATTTTCAAAAAATTGTGCATGACCGTATTTCAAAATCTATCTTTAAGGAAGAGGTTTCATTGAGAGAA
The DNA here is from genome assembly GCA_964035755.1 of Teleogryllus oceanicus. Classification (NCBI taxonomy): domain Eukaryota; kingdom Metazoa; phylum Arthropoda; class Insecta; order Orthoptera; family Gryllidae; genus Teleogryllus; species Teleogryllus oceanicus. Next base: position 242,313,122 of record CAXIVR010000002.1, on the reverse strand, counting down.
AACAATGTCTATCTCCCTAATTGTAGTTGAACTAAAACGTTGAATTTGTGCAATTATCGAAATATCAGATTTTTCAACGAAAATTAGACCTGTTACATTGTTTGAAATGTCTTTCACACTATTCAAAAACAAAATTTAATGAAAATTGATGGATCCAGTTTTTTGAAAATGTAAAAACACGTGCCAGGGGCTTCACATACAGTACTCCCCAAAATTAAAATATCGGTTTGAAATTCGAGGGGGTCGCAACATCAGTCGGATCGATAAGGGAGGATTAATTTTGGAGAAAATTGGCAGAACGGTTTAGCCGCTAGCGTTGTTCACAGACGGACAGACTGACGGACGCACAGACGGACTGACAGACAAACTTTTTGCCGTCATTCGATTTTTCCGTACCAAAATCCAAAATCATGGATTCTTGCGTCACCACCACGTGATAGAGGATTTTTTTCTAAATTTATCAACTCGATTTATCCCCATTTTCGTTACCAGGCCGCTGTAACAATAGTCTTTCTTCCTAAAATTCGCCGTTTTCTCGAGCATAACATAACTTTCTCCGTACCGTCCGTAGCGAGAAAGTAAAATAAAGTGTTACCCATAAGAATAATATTCTTGCTCGCACACGAGCTCCTTAGACCTTACCCAGCGCTGAATTGGACGGCTCGTTGCGATACTTGCGTCGACCGGGAACGGCAAGTACCAATTTATAATGCTGCCAACATCCACCTCCCACCGTCGTAATAACACTAGCATTTCGTGGGCCATCCTTCGACGCGATGCGCTCATACTAACAGTTGGTACGCCCTTTTATGCTGTAAAGTAGACAGAGCTGTCCTCTCCCGTATAGCGCGTATAGCATACATTTTATTGTCAATTAACGATTCAGAAAAGGTACCTCAAGTCTGTTTATGTACCACTTAAATGTTTATGTAAGTTTTGATAGCAGTTTTACAACTCTACTTCAAAAAATTAAAATTAAATGTAAATTCGTTCTTAAATTCTGTTAAGATACGTCTCAAATATGATGTAGGTTATTGGGTTGTTGTTTGGGTTCACCTAATTTCAGGTTACTTGAAACTATGCGGAATGGGATTAAAACTCAAAAATACAATCATCAGATACATAAAAAACAGAAAAAGGCACGTACAATTCCACCTTGACACATTAAATTTTATTTTCGTATTTTTTCTTTTAAAATTTACTTTCGTGGAACATTGTATTCCAATGTCACTAGAATAAATATTTTTCGCATAATTTCGGAAGCAAGACAGTATTAAAGATTTTTGCAAAGTTTTTATGTGCTTGCTCTTCCTTAAGTAATGCTATTTTATGGAATTATCAGCATTTTCATTTCATTAATTAATTACTACAGCATAAATTAGAGTAATTATATCGTCTTCAAAAATCTCCTCTTAAAGAATGTATCACCTCATACACTTTATTTACGCAATAGCTTCTCAGCCGCTTCTCGTAAATAAATTTTCCTCTTCAAATACTCGTGCGTTTTGGGAGAGGGGAACGGTTAATTCCTCGAGTTTATTAGTTCATTTCGGATGAGTGCTTCCTATCAAACCTAGCAGACCACCTCTGCTTCGGGAAGAGTGAATGATAATTGGTAACTTTCACGTCAATTTTTTAGGTCACAAATCCACCGCGCCTAGTACTGCATGCCGCATCCCTGTAGATAGCGGTGTTCCTACGCAGCTGAAACATGAGATTCAACATACTCCTCGGCTTGTGAGTTATTTCCCCTTCAGGGTAGGTGTATCTTGCAGTGTGCCACTGCAAGTGCATCTGCTGATGTCACTATAGTACCTCTGAGCGCGAAGTCTCAAGTTCGAGTCCCGACGGTGGCAGGATTTACTTCACTAGCTGCTTAGGTAGGTCCAGTAGAGTCGCTGTCTGGAGGAGACTTCTTGCGGCCGGCGGCTCTGATCGGTAGTTTTCCGTGGTTTCTCCGATCAACATCGGGTGAATGACTTGTCCTACCCGCAACTCTTACTAACCTCCATACTCCACGTGCCATTTAATTATTTATAAAATAATTAATAATCAAAATAATAATATCAATACTTTTTATACATATAGCACATACTTGGCGTCAATAATCCAAGGCTAATTGGCCATATATATTTATAATATTACGGGTAAGAGCAAGCTAGCATTTTTATGAGTCGCTCAGAAATTCATTCACAGCCAGACATATACTTGGAACACCCGTCAATGAGACTACTATACTATACTTAACGTTTGATAATTAGCCGTTAGTATGATGAGAACATTGCATAAAACACATCTGCTGAATCAATATCAAAATTGTCCCATTAGCGAAGGATAGAGATTTCTCCGTCCACACCGATTGCAATGCAGTGCTCTTATTATTCCGTGTAGAGGTGCGGGCGCTCTCTATGAGCGTGAGCAGGTGCGCAGCCGAGGGCCGCGCGAGCGTGAGGGCGTGGCGTGCGGAGCGTGGGCTGTCGCGCATGACGCAGGCCAACTACCCATCCCGGAAGCAGATGGGTTGCGGGTGGGCAGGCACAGCGGGCAGACTGAACGGCTGGGTGCGCTCTGCCGTGGCGAACTTTCCGTGACGTGACAGACGAAATCTGAGGGAAGCGATGAGCAGGAAGTACAGACTTCATAATGTGGGTTTTCGATTGAAGCCAAACTATTTGCTCTCGGTGACACGAAACAATTGACAATAACCGCACAGGAAATGCATGTATGTACACAAATATTCAAAAAAGGATGTATACAAATAGAAAGTGCTTTTGTGGTCAGGGCATGCGAAAAAGTTGCTTCTGTTTTTTAGCGAAAACATAGAAAAAGAACCTGTAAGTGTTTCAAAACAGAGAGAATTTTTAAAGTGATATCGTTCGTTCACTTTCCTAGTTGCGTCTATCTACCTCTAATTTGAGCTATAATAATATACCATATGAGATACATGTTTAGAAGCACAATGGTGAACTACTTGTTATGTAAATAGATTATTTATTTATAGAATTTAGTAAGAAACATACTAACACCACTCTCTTGAAACGTGACGTGAGATGCTTCTCATCTGCAGACTAGCGTTTCTGAGTCAGGCTATTGTCCGTCATAAAATCGATTTCCTTTCATTATTAATATTTCATGCAACAACTAGACGCAACCACAGACGTTTAGGGCATGTGAACGCACACAAATGGCTAGCAAAATTTGTAGGTTAGAGCTCTCTTCTCCCCTCGACCGTCGGTCGGTTGAAGTGTATTTAATACTCGTTAATTTCAGTTTACTGATATCAACTATTCTTGACGGTAAAAATATTTATATAATAAGAATAATAAAATAGTTAATGATTAAATACAAAATAATATTATATGTGTAGAATAAAAATACATAATACAACAATTCTGACAACATTTTCAATTTTCTTCAGGTTTTGGTATAAACTCATGTTGTAAATGAAACGTTATTTATAATCAAAAGACACCAAATCGAATAAAAATGGACACGCAAAACTTGATATTCAACCATAAGGGATGCACTGAATAGTGAATATCACATTGCAGCCTTGACTATCACAGAGCATTGATGTTTTGAATTAATGTGGAGAGTGATTTGGGATTTTAATGTAGGAATTCGCTTTACAATTAACATGTATAATTTCTTCATATTTTCATGATTTAAATATAAATCACAAGGTTCTCAATTCACCGCCATCAGATGACAAACATCACAAAGAAAACATTATTAAACCCCTCCCGATAATTCGAAGACTTGTCGATGTAGGGACAGCCATAATTTCAATCTCCATCAACCTAGTGCATCTCATACGTTATACGTTACTGGACATTGTAAGTAATGAGAATTCAAATCGACAAGTGGGAGGGAAGGAGTGTGTGGGAGTGCAGATAAGGCGCGTGATAGATCTAACGAGTGCGCCTACACACACACGTGCTCGCGTTAAGCAGGGCACACACTTTCAACAGCCCCCTCCCCCTACCGGTGACGCAACCGCACTAAAAGCTGCCGACGCCCACTGCAACGTGGCGGGCGCGTCGAGATAAGAGTCTTCCACGGGAGACTCAATTAATCATTGTTCCCGACCAGCAGCCAGAAAATTTGTTTACATTACATTTACTATTAATGAGCTGGTAGCGTGTCACAGAGTCAACACAATAATGAAACTTTTTTTTAAAAAAAAAAGAACGTCAATTTTGAGGTACAGCGGAATAATTATTTTCATATTTTTATCACCGAGAATGTAGCGCTTGCCATTCCATTTTACAATATCAGACGGTGAATTTATTTTATACCTGTCAAATGAAACCTAATTATCCTAGTAACCTTTTCCTCGTAAAGAAAAGGTTAACTTTTCGTCAATTATATACAATTTTATTTAATTCGTGGTCTGCGTGCTATTCTAGAGAAGCACAGATTACGTGAACATTAGCAAATTAAAAAAATCTTGAAGTCAATATCAGGATATTTTCGAAGAGAAGTTTTGAATGAAAAATACTAGCCATTTACTATTGTGACATACCAATATGTGGGACATAGTATTGCGTGACATTTATTGTAAACAGGGTCAATTGTAAGGATAGACGTATGTAAATATGGCGGCCTAGCAACGGTAGACGAGTTGTCAAGGTCAACAAACTTCATTGCTTTGAACCACGGGGCACGGCTAGTTGATAAAGTAAACTGTTTGGGGATTGGCCGAGAAAGCAATGACAGTCTGGGGCGCGGCAGGTTGAAGTTGTAAGTAATTTAGGGATTGGTGAGGTATGGAATGACAATGTAATTCGACGGAAGTGAGTCGATTTTTTTCTGAAAAGAAACAGAAAACGTGGACCGGGCTGAAAGAGGGGAATATGGATTCATTCCGACTTATGCCGTGGTGCTGTGCGGATCGTGTGTATATAATAGATGTTGGGAGTTTGGGAATTGTGACCGTCTACTTTGGAGCGTATGGTTGTCGGACTTTGAATATTGATGTAATGTGCGGAAATTGGAACTTGGAAATATTTCGGTGCAAAATTTCCGGCCACAGGCTGGGAGTACTTGAAGCAGATAATAGTTTACTGAACTTTAATATTTTAAGCCTACGCGTAGAAAGAACTGGGAACTTTTAAAAGGAAAATTAATTAAGACTTATCAACTTATGAGGCGGCGAGGATCAGTGACTTGAGTACACTTGTGCCAGAACGGAAGAAAAGAAGATGGTATTTGGACCTGGAGCCATCGACACCGGGAAAAATTGAAAATGGTTCTAGCGGCCACATCAGCCAAGAGCGCGCGAAGACGGGTATGCAGTATAAGATTTGTAACTGGTCATGACCGAAAGTACGTTTCGTATTGTTTCCAAGTTAAAATTTAATGGACAATGAATAAACTTACAAGTTTCTGTGAATAGAAAAGATGATTTCATTTAGTCAATTCCAGAAAATGAGTAGCTAGAAATGTATATTTGCTTTTCAGATTCCTCGTCCACTCTGGACAGATGACAGATCGAATAATCGGGTATTAGCAGGCAACATTGATTATTTCTTATAAGACCCATCGACCCAGTTAGTCGGATATTAATTTATTGGAAATAGCAGTTGAAGATTAATTTTAATAATAGAATTAACGTTATCTTTTCCTAGCGCCCATATTATATAAATTTGGAACTGGTTACCTTGAGTTAATATTTAATAATACTAGAAGGGCTGTGGAGATATTAAATTTAAAAATTAAATTAGACAGTTTGTTTCACTACATTTCCATAATTAAACCAGAATTGAACTATATTTTGCAAGAGATAGAGGTATGATGTAAAATTTCACAATTCACAATTTACTTAATTGGTCTCACCGCGGAGGGATACTCGCCCCTTTTTACCGATCCACAGAACCAGACAACCTCTGGTTAATTCGTTTTGGGAACGGAAACAAAATAGAAACCGCAATTTCGTCTGTTATTTGTGATTCCAGTTCATTGTCAACACGTACGCTTCGTATGCTAAAACCAGTTCACTAGTTCTTTGCGTCGACGCATGAGATGAGCGGAAGCTGTAGCGACGCCCAAACCGTCTCTCGCAGATCCCGTCAGCCGCGCCTGGGCGCTGCTTTCTCCGCCACGCCCCACGTCGCGATTCTCTTTTGACCAGACGTCTGTGAAATCCTTTCGTTATTTTAATGAGTGGCCGGTTTTTTCGTTCTGCTCCTCTGTCTCCCTCTACTCTCCCGGAAACACACAAAGCGTTGCAGACGACTCTGTAGACGACTAACGAGATTCATTGAGCTTCGCTACACACGCGCGCCGCTGGCAATAAAAGCAAATCCGTTTTTCTCGAAATCGTCGGCTATTTCAATTCGTCTTGAGATAAATTTTTGCGTGAGCGTTTTTTTCGGAAATGAACACGGTTCTGTTTAAGAGATGAGGCAATGTTGAAATGGGTCTAACCATGAAATGTTGAATTGAAATGGATCTAACCATTTAGTTATGATACGTTTTACGAGAATTAAGAACGCTCTTAAGTGGTCTCAAGGGTTTCTGTTATTGGGACATTGTACACAGTATCTCATGGTCAGCTCTAAACGTAAATAATTACGATAAAACAAAAGTAGTAACGTCAAATTAGCACTGATGTGAATCGCAAATACACATTGATGTGTATTTGTACAGCCGGGACAAGCTTTAAATTCCCGGCGTGTGTGGTTGTGTACTACATGCGAGTGTGAGTGGGTATAAGTAAGTGCTGAGGAAATGACAAGGAAGACGAAGGAAAGATCGCGTGCGATCCGTGACCCGTTTGTTAAGGTACTGCTCCGGCATTTGCCACGTGTCGATCAGAGAAAAAATGAAAACGAAAACAATGAAAATGACCGGAGCAGCCGGCCGCTAGAATTCTCCTCCAGGCAACGGCTGAAATCGTTCTATCTAGAATCTAAATCGTGTCACCGTCGGGACTCGAACCCTACGACTCCCGGTCATTTCTTCCGCATAGGTTGGTAGTATGATTTCAACTAGTAGTGGGGATGTCGTCAGCGAACAAACGCACATCGCACTCAGCTCATAACCAAGTCTGCGCTAGTATCCCCATTTTTTGTGTAACAGCTTTATAAACGACCTATTATGTTGCAAGAAAACAATCATAACTAGGCATTTTACGACACAAATGACGACATATTAGCGTTTTATGGCACACACGGTTGCGTCTTCACACATTCAGCCAACTGCAGCGAGAGAATCTTGGGAAGGTAGAAGTACACGGAACAGCAGACCAAGTTTTCTCGCACAGATGTCAAATGCCCGAGACGACCCAAAGTTGTTTCTCAAAATTAAGTTTGATTCTCTTATAAATTTATAATGCTGTTATACACAAAAATTACTGATGCAACTCGTTTATAATGTTGCTCTAGTGCATTTATTGCATTTGCTCCTAACATTGTTCGTTTTCTAAACATGCATTCATGCAATAAAGATTAACATTATATGGTAATTGCATAAACTACTACTATTGCACATATCTGCATAAATCATTAATAATCTTCAAAGTAGGATCCTTGTGCTTTGTTACATCAAATCTTTTGCGTCTGCCAAAGCCGCGAACGCCTTAAGGAAGTCACTGAGCGGAAAGCTGTTGAGATTCGCCTTGGCGTCTTCTACGTAAGCCCTTCGTGGCCCTTCTCAGGCAAGAGAATAGGAGAAAGTCTGGGCTGTAAGGGGGGAAGAGGGAAGACAACCGGACATCTAGTGATGGCAAATTTTAGCAAAATATCGATACACCGATACAGCATCAACAACCTATCGATGTTGATCGACAAAGATGTTTTAAATGTGATGAAAAAAGATGGTATTTTCGCATACAGTTTCCAATTTCAAATCTAGTATTTAATTAAATGAGTTATTTGATCTTGTATAAAAATATTTTAATAATAATGTTAATCGCATACAAAGGAGGAGATAAAAACAAGAAGTGCAACAGAATTGCACAGACTTTCTCGAAACAACTTTTTCTTATTTCCGTGGTACGGTCTTTAAGGTCTTGCTCCATTCTCTGGCGAGCTGCCATCTATCGTCGCCCAAAGTACTGTTTTTGACATTTTCTTAACTTTTTGTTTTTCTGGTAATATAACCGAATTATTACTTCAAGAATATTAAAGAATTCTAAAATCTTGTCCTAGATAGAAATTTTCAAAGAAAAATTTGAAGCCGTTTTTTGAAACAAAGACGATTAAGCATTTCTGTAAACGTGAAATTTGAAGCTCTTTTTTACAGGAATCTATTGAGTTTTTGAAAAACATTTGAAGCACTTATACTGACAAATGTAATAATGTCGATAGAAATGTGCAGATTAACGGCGCGAGAGATATTTAAAAAAACGTGTAATTTTTGAAAACAAAAATACACCAAAACTACGTTTACATCATATTAAACAGTGTAATTAGCTCTATCAATTGGAAAAATGTGAAGCAAAAATTGGGAGCCATTTTTGAGAAAATGGCGCTTGAGCGTTTATGAAAATGCGGAATTTTGGGCACATTCTTACAGGAAACTTGAGTTTTCGAAAAACTTTATTTGATATTATTTAAAGCACATGTACAAGTAAATATAGTAATGTGAGAAAATCGCCTCTAATGTAAATATTCCCGACGTGAGAGACAAGTCGAAAAAATTAAATTTAAAACCATACAATTTTTGTAATGTTTGAAAAAACAAAACAATAGAGCAATATGGCATTTATGTCATCGTATAGGGCTTGTTTGACACTAGTACTATCAAAATTGTTTTAAAAAATTGGTGCTGTTTTTGAGAAAATCTTTTCTTTTAATTGCAAATATTGCGCGCACTATTGCACGAAAACTACTAAAATTTTCAAAAGATCTTCATGACCTTAATAAAAAAACCATTTATGGACAACAAATTTCATTTGAAGGAAAAATGTCTTCAATTCTGTAGTTGTAGTAAGACATCGAAAAAATTCAAAATTTTGCAATTTTCGACAATTCTGAGTTAATCGTGAAAATCAGACCTATGCCACTTTAATAAATGTATTTTACTCTATTCTTGAAATAATTTCAAGAAAAAATTTGGAGCCATTTTTGAGAAAAGTTTGAAAATGTCGGGGGGACTTCATATTAAGTAACCCCAAATTCTAAAGAATGTTCTTCAAAATTTCAAACATTCAACCTGAGCCGGATGGACGGGGGTTTCTTCAGTTTTGAAACTATCCTGCGTACGGTTTAGGCACTAGCAGCGTTGTCAGATGGATGGACGGACGGACGGACGGACGGACGTTTTGAAAAAAAAAACAACACTTTTTCGGTATCTGGAGACTCCAAAACGTGTATTTCCGTTGAAATTTCGAAATCGATTTTCCGCAAAATTATATAACTTTCTCTACACCACGTATACGAGCAAGTAATGAACGACATTCTGTTTTGCTATTTTTCCATTCATTCACTTTCATTCATAAATCGACAAAGTAAAATTTTCTGGTTTTAATGTGATATAATAACACGTTAATATTAGTTTCAAGTGTACTCTGCCTTGAATGTAACTGTCATTCCAATTTTCAAATCAATGTTCTACGTAGCCAAAGTGTAAAATACAGTTTCACGATATTTCCATTTACAAATCAAAAAAAGGAAACAACATTGGAGAAAGGTTGCAAACGGTTAGCAAACGGTTTCGTGCTGCCTGGATTCCGACATTAGTGACAATGGACAGTGGCCGTCGACTGCGAGCAATCCACAAAAACTAGATACTCGCAATTTTATTTAACCACGAGATTTTTTTAAACATCAATTTTTGAGGACAAATATATCGATCATCGACAGAAACCTTCTTTAAAAAAATCTTTGTTTTCTGCCATCCCTAGTGACAACGCCTTAATGAGCCAGGCGTTCTCGCACCAACAGCGCAGTATGGTCCCTCCAAGTACCTCCAAGTGCCGGCCAACGGAACCAGCGACACATCGTTTCAATCTGATAAAATTGGTTTTATTATTTTTTTTCACTATTGTCCGCATGGTTTAAAATTCTTTAAAAAAATGTTATTGAATGATATAATTTTTTTCTGTTTGAATTAGGCGTCAGAATTGGTTTGAAAAAATACCTTAAAATTCAACTATTTTTCTACGTCTATTTTTTCAGCGTGATACATTTATTAGAAGCTCAGAGAAAATAAATCATGAAAAACACGTTTCTCGTATCTCTGCAACGGATTGCCTTGACATTTTGTAGTCTATTTCGTAAGAGCATCGTGATTATCGATTTGATTTTGGGGAATTTTCACCACCTTATTCGACTATACACTTTCCACTGATAAATTTGGAGTCGTTTCCGAAAATACTCGTTTGAGTGTTTCTAAAAAGGCCTAATTTTGAGTTCATTTGCAAACTTCATCAGAAATCATTATAAGAAATTGTATTCATAAATGTAATCATTTACTAAAAACGCCCGTAATGTAAGTATTAACAAGTGAGAGATGTATCAAAAAAATTATATTTGTTTTTTTGATAAACGAAAACAGCAAAATGGCGATCATGACTCGTTATTTAGAACACACAGTTCAAAAAGTTAATAGAACAAATTTGGTGCCGTTTTCGAGAAAAAACTTGTCTTTAATTTTTTTAATATTGCTCACATTTTTCTTAACGTTGCGCGACAACTATTAATACTATGAAAATTGCACATGGCGTTTATTAAATAACCGATTGTGAAGAACTAAATTCATTTGAAAACATCTCTCTTCAACACTATAGTTATAGGAAGGCACCGAAAAAAAGTTTCTATTTCTTTTTCGTTACAATTTTGCTTTCCGCTTCACAATTTAGATCAGAAGAAAACTTTGGTTTTCGTCAAAGCACGTAAACATCTCCCCTAATTATCTCTCGAAGACCAAATTTATATTGAAATTCAAACATGGTACTCCTATCTGCTGAGAGCAATTATGATGTATTGAATTTGTATTACGTTGTTTTGGCAGGGGTAATTTTCCAAGAAAATGCGTTTTATTCACTTGACAAAATTGCCAGAATTTTAAGAGTTAACATTGAAGTTCATAATAACGAGATGTCAACGCCGGAAGTTAAGAGTCTTTTACTTTGAACCTACTTTTCTCAAATAAGTTTGAAGAATTTTATAATCCAGTCGCTCAGATGGCAAACTACACTAACTTGTTCTCTGTCTTTGCTTTTCCTATAACGAGCCATGTTTGTTGAAAACCGACTTCAAAAAGTCCGCAGTAAATTGAAGTTCTGTCGTGAATACGTTGATACTGTTACCTCAAGTAAATTATTAAATTTCTTCAGCTGCACTTTGTTCTCAATTTACACTCCTATGGCTGGAGTGTCTTTATTTTCGGTAATGAGAAATTTAATGTCTCGGTAAATTCATGTATAGTGTTTATTCGGTGGTTACCTCTTCTCATTTAGTGAATTTCAACACTTTGCCAGATGATATTAAACGATTAAATTCAATAGAAAAGTTTAAATCCCAAGTGAAATCGTTTCTGCTGCATAACTGTTTCTATACAATTAGAGACTATACTGAGCATCACAAGAAAAGTAACATTAATTTTAACAATGATACATAATGCATTATTTACCATTTGGACTGTATAAATGAGTATAAACAACCTGTAACAACTATTGTACTACAGCTTCCGGGTCAATGACCCCCATCTCGATCAGGTTTTTGTCCAGTTTCCCTGATCCATTGAGCAAATGCTGAGATGGCCCCTTGTTTTGCTTCTGGACATAAAAGTAACTTCATTTTCTGTGCACGTCTTCTAGAATTCAGTGGGAAAAACAATTATTCAAATTATCGTTTCCATGTTGTCGCGCCAGGAAGTATTATTCTGAAGGACAACATGGATAAGAGCCAAACTTTATTCCCTTTTTATCCTTGAAAACAGATTTTATTACATGGGAGTTTTTTCTCTTTTTTCTCCCTTTCAAAATTCAAAATTTAAGTAGTATATGACTTAGTGTAGAGATCACAGAATTTTGAAAATGTGCACATAATTCACTTTTCCCCATAGCACGTCATACGCAGTTTTAACTGGTTTTTTTGGACGTAAAAAAATAAATAAAAAACGCTCTTTGTGATCCAGAACATATAAACAGGATGTACTCGCTTCATATAAAAGGGGTGTCAATTATGGGTTGCTCGGTATGTATCGTGAATAACAAATGAAAACTAAGATATATCGTTCAAAATGGTTTTACTGTTTTTCGAAATATTCTCCGCGATGTTCAATGCAATTTTGCAAACGTTTGAACCAATTTTCGTAGCACTTCTTGCATTCCAAGTGACATACACTCAAAATATGCACTTTGAATGCATCGACAGCACCTTCTGGCGTTGAAAAACGTTGACCGCGTAATTGCATTTTCATGAACGGAAACTAAAAGAAATCATTGGGTGCCAAATTGGGACTGTATGGGGGATGACCCATCAGTTCGATGTTTTGCTTGTTCAAATACCGAATTGTTTGGGCTGCCGTGTGCGAGCTTGCATTGTCACGTTACAGAACAATACTCCATCGTCGATTTTTTTTTCTAACTTCTTCAAGGACTTATGGCAAACATTTCGTTGTGTACCATTCAGAATGGACTCTCATATGATTCTCTAGTAGCACTATACTCACATGCCTATTAATTCCAAAAAAGCAGGAGACCATGCTTCGACGTGCTTCTTGCGCAAACAGTTATGGTCGGGTTTGTATCATGTTGAAAGACCCAAACAGTCTATTGCTGCTTACTTTCGGGCTCGTATGCACAGATCGAAGATTCGTCACTTGTGTAAACGTAATACACGGCTTTTGACGCACCACGACTGTATTTTTTTAAACTTTTCTTTGTACCATTCGACACGAGCCTTTTTTTGACCGACTGTTAAGTTGTGCGGTATCCAAACTCGCTCACATTTTTCTCACGACTAAATGTTCATGGAGAATTGTGTGAATAGTCGTCATGCCAGATCGGCATTTGTTAAATAAAAAGGTGAAGGATTAATTAAGAGTAAAGCTTATCAGCGTTTTTATAAAGATGTTTCAGCTCGGAGGAACAAAAATAGTGCGTCTCTACCTACTTCAATTAAAAGATTCATCGCTCGTGGATAAAATTAGGAATGAAAAATGATCTGTGACGAGGTGGTGGTAAAATAACGTAACCAAAGATAAAAATGATTTAGTGACAGTAATATTTGGTTCTATACATTATTGTGATGTGAATAATTCATAAACCAATCTTTATATTCTATCGAAAAATATCTAACCGAAGAAGTTGCAATTCATTGAATTAAGAGATCAGGACCACAACGAGTGGAAGTATTCAAGTATCTTATACCCAAAATTTGACATGTTTCTTTAATTCTCAGATAAATGTAAGAATAGACATATTATTATTATTTTACTTGATCATACTTTTATACCAGAATATTAGATCCAATCAGTGTGGGCATCAATGAGTCAACAGATCATCAGAACCCATCAGTGTGCGAAGAATCTACACTGGAGATTCAGTAAAGCCAACGGATCAAAAGTTCGCTCTGGTCTTGTTTTTGATACAGAATTTCGATTCGTTTAAATCCCCAACAACTCCATTGTTGTATGGGTCATGTGTGGTCATCGTACCAAAGAGCGGAGAGGAGTGTGTGTATGTGTGAAGGGCATGACTAGCAGAAAGCGACGTATCGATACTCCATTCTACTGTTATCATTTTAAATATCATGCTTATTTCAATATTGTAAGAATCGTAGGTGTAAGTGTGTGGCTGGATAATTGAATAAGTGCGTGTGTTTGTTATGAATTGTTATTCGGTGCGAGATTAACAAAGATCAGCGTGTAAAGAGCACGTTCTCCGCACTGTACTCACATTTGCGTTTCAATACTGTCGTTGGCACCGCACTAAATATCGTGCCGATTCCAATATTACAATCCTTTGTTGTGTGGGTGAGTGAGAGTATGCGTAGCAGTGTTATGGGAGTAAGAGAACAGGTGGGAGGTAGGTGTATAAATAAAACATATTAAAAACGGCTAGGCGGTTTGGAGGAGAGGTGGTATGCAGAAAGCAACGTATTGATATTCGAATTGTTTGTTGGCATCCTACCAAATATTTCAACAATACGAATATCGCAACTCTACGAGTGTACAGCGTGTAGGCTGGAGACAGTCGTTAGAGAAGTGAGCGAGCCAACGGGCGGAGAGTTTGGAGGAAGTGAGATCGAAAAACCGACGTATCAATACTCCCATTATGTTGGCGTCGAACCAATGGTGTGGCAGCTCGAATGTCGCAAAGGCTGTGCATGCGGGGGTGGATGAGACTGTAGTGGATCGTGTGGCGTCGAGCAAGCGGGTGGTTGGGTTGGGGGAGGGGGGAGTGGCTCGCGAAAAGTGACGCGGGCGCGACATGGCGTGGGAGCAAGGGTGGGAGGCGGGGGTGGGGGGGTAAGGTTAAGGGGTTCCCAATTTGGCACGCGATGCCAATTAGCGAAGCGATCCCGGTTGCGCGCCCACCCGGGGTGTCGCGTGGCGCAGCCCTGCCCTTTCCCCGCCTGCCATCCCCCCCACCGCACCGGGTTGGAGGAGAGTAGGGGAACTGACGAATGCTGCGTAAGCCAATGTAGTTCAAGAGCAGGGGGAAAAGGAGTAGTTTGTGTCATTCGGCGAGTCCCAGCAGTGCTGTCAGTCTTCCGAGATGGTACGTACCATATGAGAATGGGAGATTCAAGGACCTATTTTCCAAGATTGCGTATGTTAAGAGAGGAAATATACTATCAAACAAAATAAGAATAGGCAAAGGGTTAATACAATAATGTTGCTTAGCACCAACAGTGTCTTTTTCAGACAAGTATTTCTGGAACATCTATTTAAGAGATGGATGCATTAAGTAATTTGAAACATAAATGTAAAAATATTGGAAATAAAATAAATGAAGATATATTATATTAAGCAAATTGTGCAGACGATAAAATTATATTCTCAAAATATGAAAGACATACACTACATGCTAAGAAAATGAAATAAAGAATATAGTAAAACAAACCTACAAATCTATTAAAAAAGACAGACTATACAGTGGTATGAGGGCCAGAAAAAGGACCTCGAAATGGAGGATGGGTTGGTTGTAATCTCGAAATGGGATGTTGGTGGTTGTGCTGCTAGACATATAATTATTTAGGATCATCTATACATAACTAAGGAGGTAGGGAAGATAAAACCAAACACGGAAACAACAAAAATAGTTCTCTATTACCGCTCAATTTCCTTTCAATTCTAGTTACGATACATCGTAATTGTATAATTAATTTCCATACACACCATAACTTTGAAACATTTAAGTTCGATCATATGCCATTCATTACTGTTGTCAGTTTAGTTCTGATACAATGTCAAAAATCCTATTTTGGTTTAAAAGTGAGCAGAAATATTAAAGAGTATCTAATTGAATGCCGAATGTTTAAAACGTTTGTTCTTTTATACGTTACTTTCATTCCTTCTTCAATACTCAATATGTCTCTATGAAAGTATTTTCTTTTTGAGAAATTTCCAACTTCCTGTGCCGCCTGTGGCGCCCGACTGCATGTCCCGATACCTTTGCCTTTGCTAGCGACATGAGGCGTCGGGTCTAATGCACTTGGCCAAATGCGATGTGTAGAGAGAGCGCGCGCAGCCGCCAAAGGCGACACTAACTCATTAGCTGCACTGCGCCATTAGAGCGTTTCTGCTAGCGCATTTCGCTCTCCCGCTGAAGCTGAGTGGCACGCGCCACCTCTGGCACTTGAGACTGGGAAGCCACAAAGGCAATGCGAGACAGTAGGCGCTAATGCAGCAAGTTGTTGTGTTTCATCATTTACACGGATCTTTCATAGAAACCCCGTGCTTCCCGTATAAAATTGTAGGTCCAGGAACGCAACTCAAATTAATTTCTGATGTAATAGAAATAGTTATATATTTTTTATAATAATTTAATAATGATAAATTTTGAGTAATAACAAAATAATACAATAACAATGGTAAAACTTGCTCTATGTGAAAATAATAATAATAATAATAATAATAATAATAATAATAATAATAATAATAATAATAATAATAATAATAATAATAAAAAAAATTCCCTATCAATAGAATATAAAGAAATATACAAATTTTGAAATTTTCCTATTCTTAAATTAATACAGGTCTATTAACAAAAATCTAAAGAATTATTTAGAAAAAATAGGTCTTCATCCTCATAAAATTATCCCAAAAGCTCAAAAGTCAGTCATTCTTGAAACCTGCCGGATTGTTCGCACAGTCCTCAATATGCAAAGCTAGGAATGTGGTATGCCTAGAGGCCCCTCAAACCATGAACCCCGGGTGAGAAACACCCGAGAAAAAAATGAAATAATAATAATAATAATAATAATAATAATAATAATAATAATAATAATAATAATAATAATAATAATAATAATAATAATAATAATTTTAAAAAAATTATCACATAAAGGAGGAAGAGATCTTCGACAAATTAAAGCCTCCCGGCACAATGCAATAGTCGGAACGAAAAAACATTTCATCAACATGACCCACTAATGAAGCAGGTCATTAAATCTGACGAATAATGGGAAACAATGGCATTGTCAATATAGTAAGAATCATTGCAAAGAAAACTATGCAAGACACGCACAGTAACACACACACTGAACATCTGATGCTACTTAACATGAAATTTGAGACACAAAAAATATTCAAGAAATCGGGGAGAGACAAACCCCTCAAAGAAAAATATTTAAAAAATAATGAAAAAGGTGCATATCAATGAAGGTCAATCATTTATGTGGTGTAATAAGGGAAAGAAGAAAGCCAGAATATGCAGAATTTGTAATAGCTGCCAAGATGGCATTAGGTGAAAAAAATGACATTATGATAAAGCGGTTCTCAAAATTTCCAAAGATGATTAATGACGCATCTGCTGCAGTTCGTTTGTTTAACATATTTTTAATGGCTTCGACATATATACATGGGGGAGAGGAGGTTGTGTACTGACCCATAGATTGTTTAGTATAGCGTCTGGCTAAAGTAGGCGTGGAGCAATATCATCCTTAAGGAAATTGAGAAGCATGGGAACCGTCCAAAAGTAAGCGCCGAGGCGATGGTGTCGACGATATTCTGTGGCGCTGAATGACTTCAGGTGCTGAGGAGGCCAAACACTGGAAGGAGAATGCATGACGTCCGCGCCAGGAAATAGGAAACTAGAACGTCCTCAGAAAACAGGTTTTCCCTTCTTCAGGGTTTTTTACTTCATCAGTGTACTTTATATGCAACAATGTTTTCTGTGGCTTCGATGTGACGGAGAGGCTATTTGGGGTGAAAACCAGAATTTAAAAGATGAGAACGAGGTAGTTACTGTAATGCCTGTATCGCAGTAGCGTCCGGAGACAATTTTAGTTGGCGAAGCACTTTTGAAGTCCAAAGTATAAAAAACGTTAAACCGTTAATGATATGAATTTTCACAAAATGTGAATATTAACCCGGGAAAGATCGCGTCTTGCAAACGAACGTAACTGGTCGCTTCCCTCTGATAATTGTTTGGAAGGGATGGAACTCTAATATTGAAGAGAAATAATTTCTTCAAAATTTTGTTCTGCAATTCCTTCGTCTTCCCATGCCTTCGAAATTACCTTTTTTATATGACCTACATCATTGCGCCATTGTTCTGCTGTTGTTCTCTCCACAGTCTCATTTTTGAGCTTTTGCACCTCAGATAACGTACATTTTTCTTTCTTCCCTGCCATGTAATCTTTTATTTGCGTCCAAATTTTCTCGATGACATTAAAGCGACAGCACTACTCACGATACCACTGCTCAAAACAACAACAAAAAAGGCCGAAAGCACAAGAGAATTTTTCCTTCAGTGACGCTTCTCGTCACTGACCAGCAAGGAAGTTGCGAAGCGAACAAAAGTTGACAGAAGAGTGACCGGAAGGGCCCCCTAAATCTGTCATCGTGCCTCCCCTCTGGTTCCCTGCCTAGTTTCCACTTTCCTCGCTAGATGCCACGACTACTGCGCGGAATGAGTTTGCCAATGCATTCCCTTCCCGCAAGGGAGAACTGCAGAACGGAACACAAAGAATTAGTTTTTTTAGAACACTTTCTTTAACTTAAGATAAAGGTTCTCGATATTATTATGTACGTTATACTTACGTTGTATTATGATGCAAATACGCGTGTGTTTCAAACACTCTCAAAAAGTCAAAATTCTTTCGAACTTGAAATAGTTACCAGCCGATCTCAACGGAACGTATTAGAAAATTCATTCTCGCGCACTCACGAACCGAAGCCGACTTGCCCCGACACATGACGAAGTCGAACACCTGCCCCCCTCCAAAACGAAGCTTCGCTGACGTCACAAGATGAAACTACACACCGTTTTGAAAACATCGATTGTTACGGTTCAACCACTGGTTCTTAGCTCAGAATCTTAAATTGAGTAAACGTTTGGCCATAAGCAACGAATATTTTAAATATCGAAAGGGTTTTTTCTCTGTTTGGTTAAGGGGATGACTCATTCTCTTCATTCCGTAGAAAGCACGTCACTGCTCTATCAAAAAAAATCGAATTCAATGGCTTAGCAAAACAAGTTATTTTTTGATCCACGAACAACATCGGCACCAATAAAACAGTTTTAAAATGGGTTTAGGGATGCCACAAAACTCCATTTACACCCCATTTTCGACATTTTTTCCTTTTGTTTTTAGAAATTGACGAATAAATATTATTTAATGGTATTTTTATCAACGGATGTTTTTTATATACAATAGTGTAAATAAGTTTATAAGAAGCCACAGGAACTCCAAAAAATTGGTTTGTGTATTGAAATTTGAATTTGTTGCCGATTTTCCTGGTCGTGTCACCAGGTTCGCTAGTGAGCAGTCGTCTTCCCTTAATAGTATGAGAAATGTTCAAAGTGTCGTGTATTGTTTATATATTATTTGCTAAGGTCACCTTCGTAACCACCAACTCGTAAAAAGGCATCTGTAAATAGAATCATTGTTACATACTCACAGTAAAATTCTAATAACAATTTGCATTCCAATTACTCAAGACGTAATGACGCTATTAGAATGGCTTAGAATGCATTTAGTAGGAAATTAGATGATCTTTAAAAAATCCTTTGATGTGTAATGGATGATCTCATTCTGTTCAGATTATTGGTAAAAAATCGAAAAACTTGAAATCTAAGGTGTAGGGTAGAGAAATAGGAGTAATATTTATGAAATCTTATGTAAACATCTTCACTATTGCATTGAAGGTCTCATGTACAGAAGTTAACTAAGATTACAATAAAACTATAGATTTGTATAAATATAACATAATTCTTTAAATAAAAAATGAAAAAAGTATCCAAAAATGCTGATCACATCACTCTTCCTTTCAGTAAAAAACACATTGAAATCTACTTGGACGTTCCAGTGATACATCGGATCAATACACACACAAAAATCAAATGAATAAAAAAAATTCTAAAAAACAATGCAGTTTTTTGTATCATCTAAATAAGCGTGTTTATTTCAAGCATTTCTAATTACTGACACACACTACGCGTGATCTACATACTTTTCCCCCTTTTTGCTGAGCACAGTTTTCAAACACTGCAGTGCATGATATGCAAGTTCCCAAAGGGGAAGTTTATATGCTCGTATGAATACATTAAACCGCAAGTGAGTGACGCTTTTAAAACTTTCACGCAAGTCTCTGGAAGGCGATGTTTCACGTCTCTACAAAAATACTGCCCTGCATATCCACTTTAATATCAGAGCCTCGCGCAATACGGCAACCAGGGCGTACCAGCGTGGAAAGCGATTCGCCGTCTGGATAAGAACGCATATGCATACGGAATCACTGAAATAAACAATCCAGGATGTGAGGGTCTGAAGGGGTGGCAATTTTTCTCGTGCAGATCGCTGCTGAAGTGTATCCTCTACTGGGCATCATTCGTCATATACGACAGCAGAATCATGGGGCTCTTTACCAATCACAGGAAAATTATTATTTTTTTAATCAACTGTTTATTCACAATTTGTTCTTTGCATGAACATTCGGTGAATTATTTAGAAATAAAAATAACTTCAGCGAATAGCAGTCCTTTGATAGCATTTCTCAGACAAAAATTGAATTTTTTAAACTTAATTCATCGATTACATTTTTCAATGACCGTTGCAATTACTTTGTCATCTTTGTTACAGTGTCATTTTATTTATATCTATGGCCGAGATCCAAGGGGTGGTGTCGTTGCAATCTTCTGATGTATTCACTGTTGTCCAGGATGTTCACTGAAAGCTAATTTGGGTGCTTTTCAAGTATTTTTTGTTTCTTTTGCTATATTCTGTCATGGTCTGATGGATAGTTGGAATTTGCAAATCAAAAAGTAATTATTAGTGAAGGAAAATGAGGAGTAATTAAATTCTAGTTACGAAACAAGTGCGTGTAATTCAGAAACATTATGAACACACAACATTTTAATACTAAAAACACATACGTACCGTATACTAATAAGATATAATCTACAAAGATAATGAATGTTTTGTGATTCTCTTTTAACGTGATTGAAACTACATTTTCAAATAAGTTATATTACACGTTTAAATACGCTATATTTTGATTATTATATTTTGGTAAATTACATTGCTGCAGATATAGTTTTCACATTTTTGTCATACTTAAACATTTGAACTGAAAGTCGCAAAATTATTGATCTTTAAAATAATTTAAACTTTTTCTAGCCTTAAACAGGGGGACTATTTTAAAGCTGACAGTCTGGTCACGTAAGTTTTTTTTTTACTTTCTGGCTACCACTTACGCAGTAGAGAGAAGTTAGGTAATGCTGTGTGACGAAAAGACGAATTTTCGGCGAAAAATTCTTATTACAGGAACCTGGTAACGAAAAGAGGATACATCCGGTATCTAAATTTGGAGAAAAAATCCTCTATTACGAGTAGTCTGAATCTATTTTTGAGGGTCCTTGATCCCAAAAAATTGAATGACAAAAAGGTCGTCCGTCCGTCCGTCCGTCCGTCTGTCCGTCCGTCTGTCCGTCCGTCTGTCCGTCCGTCTGTCCGTCCGTCTGTCCGTCCGTCTGTCCGTCCGTCTGTCCGTCTGTCTGTCCGTCTGTCCGTCCGTTCCGTCTGTCCGTTCGTCTGTCCGTCCGTCTGTCCGTCCGTCTGTCCGTCCGTCTGTCCGTCCGTCTGTCCGTCCGTCCGTCCGTCTGTCCGTCCGTCTGTCCGTCCGTCTGTCCGTCCGTCTGTCCGTCCGTCTGTCCGTCCGTCTGTCCGTCCGTCTGTCCGTCTGTCCGTCGTCGTCCGTCTGTCCGTCCGTCCATGATCAACGCTAGCGGCTGAACCGTTCCGCCGATTTTCACCAAAATTGAAATTCCTCAATCGCACTCACGGATGTCGCGTCCCCTTGATTTTGGAATCGATATTTTAATTTTGTGGGATACTTTATATCAAGTCTCTGGAACATTTTCCAAATTAAAAAAAATGGCTCCGTCGTTATTTGTTTAAATTTTGTTGATAGTGTGGAGGACGTTTAAGGGAAAGGTGTAGGTCTCATTTTCGTTAAAAACGCAGATTTTTCGGTAATTGCCAAAATTCGAAATATTTTCGGCATCTTCCTACAATCACAAATGTGAAGTTATATATTTTTTCCCTTACTAAAATGCATTTCTTAACGATAGATTTTGAAATAAGGTCCGGTACAATGTTTTGAACATTTGAGTACTTTTCGCCAAATTTGCGTGAAATTTCGGGCGAGAAAGTACGTGCTGTTTTAGCATCACTGGTTTAAATGGGGATGCAGCCTTTGCAGTAGTCTAAACGTCCTTTTGTATAGAAATATTCATTGCTAAAATTTTGAAAAAACTGCGTTATTTCATAAAAAATAAAATATTAAACAATATACTGTGACATACCGATATGTCACGTTAAAATAAACTAACATTTATTTGTAGACAATATGGTGGAACATGCATTACGAAATATCACGAGAGCTAGAGCTTAGCAACGACCGTGAATAAACAATGTAGTTTTTGTTTTTTCTAAATGCATTAAGAGATGGCGTGGTGCCGAAAGTAGAAAATTTGGGATTGGGCGAAGAAGTTTAGACGATCAGAGTGTCAGCTACACCAAAATATAACGAACGTATGGATTGGCTGGGTGAGAGAAGGACGGTCAAATGCTATGAAAAAAAATGAAGGTAGTTTAATACGAAGTCTTCGAGGGATGAATCATGCAGGAAGATTTGATTCTGCTCGGAAACGCGCTTCTGAACTGATCGTAGGTTCGTGAGAGGGAACGAGTACAATCTAGATAGAATTGGGTTATCAGTGAAATTTTAAGGACAGTGAATGATATTGCAGATATTTGCATGTGGAAGCAATATTGATGTATAAATTGGAACTTTGTCGGGAGTGGTAATCGAGTTCGGGACTATGTCATAGGACGTAATCGGGACTGATAATGTTGATAGTTTGAGACCAGCTTGGATAGGGGCAGAAGAGGATTTCGTGGAACTTTGGACTACAGCAAGCTCGCAAGATATTTCGACTGAGAAGTCTACGAGGGACATCAACGAAGAAAAGATAAGTTAACCGCGGTATAAATTGTAAATTGAAAGATATCTTGATCAAAGGCCTAAAAATTGTAAATTCACTAAATTGTTTGATAAAAAGGTAAAATTAAACTTTGATAAATTTTGTTCTTTAGAAAAGAAAGTGATCTTTCATTTAGTCAATCCAAACAGAAATGAACTAGGAATAGAATCATTCTATTTCAGATTCCCAGCTGCGCTGTATAGTCGGCGGATCATATAATCCATTATAGAGGTAATAAGGATTATAATAGATCGTGACCCATTGACCCAGCAAGCCGGACGCTAAGATCTTTAGCAGATATAAATGTCGAGAGAGGAAATTTTGTATATCTCAATACATTGACTGCTGTATTCGCTGCATGCCATTTGATAAGAGAAACGCGTTTAATCTTGAATTTTTTAAACTTTCTAAAACCGATTTTTATTTTCTAAATGTGCATAATAATATATTCATGGTTCAAAAGACTAAAATAAAATTGTATACACGAGTTAAAAAGTTCATCCCTTCAAAGTAGACCAAGTAGTCTAATTTTCACGATGGAATAAAAAAATATTTACCTTATCTGATTGCCTTTGGATTTGTAGTCAACTAAATAACTAAAATTAATATTCTTCATTCATTCGAAATTAATAACTTCAAATGTTTTCGGGGTCTTACGAGTAAAATATTGAATATTTTAAAAAAATCAGGAATTAAAGAAATGTGAGACCAGTACCGCTCTCTTAAGCGTTCTTTACGCTATGCAAGGTCAACATTGAATCAAAAACTTTGGAGACATTTTTTGAAGATTTTCAATATGTTAACGCTTCATGTAAAGAAAACAAAAAAAATAAATATAGGTTCCAAATTCAAGGCGGGCACGGCATCAGCAAATCAATTGAAGCATATCAATTTTGTTGAAAATCCTACATACGGTTTAGCAGTTACTTTGCTCACAGACAGAAGGGCGAAGGACGGACGAACTGACGGACGGAAGGACGAACGGACAGACGGACAGTTTTGCCGTTTATCGATTTCCTCGGTATCGAGGAACCAGAAAACATGGATTCTGATCAGACGATTTATCCGCTTTTTCGTTGCCAAGGTCTGGCAATAAGATGTTTTCTGCCGAAAGTTTGTCTCAGCATTACAATACATTCTCTGTACTACGTAATAGGTAGCGAGAAAGTATATCTACCATTGTCACGTTAAGTATATACTCTTTTCTATTTACGTTTTAAAATTCTGTCATTATAAGCGTGTAGCTCTTGTATAATGATAGTCACTATGATAGAGCTTCATTACTGTGCAGATGTTTGAGAAATCTCAGAGAAGTTTACAAACCAAAGATCGAAACGTAAATATCATTGATCTTTGTTCTATTAAACGCTTCGTTGGATTGTGTATTTTAGTGTGTCGACGCAACCCGTGAGTCGGGAGGTAAACCACACATGCCTTCTCCTGTTCCCAGAACTCAGAAAGACATCCAAGTACTGAAGTCATCAATGAGAACGGAAGTATTTACAAAATAAGAACAAATTTTAAACTTTGACGATTTTTCTTCACTAAATTGAATGATAACTCGTGTACTGCTAATTTAAGGTCGGATTGTGTTTAGGCATAACGAATGCTACATGAAACACCTGGCTCTCTACTCGGCGGCGTTGGCTAATTACTGCATTAAAGCTGTCTGTGTGTTCTATGTGTCAAAGTGTTCAATTTAAAAGTTTCACTTACAATAGTAATCATTATTCGTAGAAAAAGTAATGAAAAGCAATGGAATTTAATGAATTCGTAGGAATTCGTATCGAATTAAAGAATTCGTAGAAAGTAATGGAACCAATATATTGGTTAAGTTAACGATTGCCGTTCGTGGCTCGTATCGTAATATCACTTCATACTCGTATATTAATACCCATAATTATGTGATCGTTACTATTATTCATCGCCACTGTGTTAACAAAATCAAGAAAATTTGCTTAAAATACCATATCATTGTTTGCATACAATGGAATAGTTGTTTTTTGTTTCAATGAATCTCGTTTTTTAGTCATAAAGAAAATAACCAGTCAAATCTACTGAATTTACATTAGCTGGGATTAATATTAATTTATATTTTTAAGTTGCTAGAGATTAAAATGATTATTTACGTTAGTGAATAGGGAAAAATAAATTATTGCCTATATATCTAAAATGAACAAAAATAAATATCTAAAATTTACGTATATGAATTTTACATAGCACGTTCACGCGAATTAACGTTCGCGAAAATGTAACGTAAATGAATCTTCAAAAATATTTTTCTGAGCAACAAAAGTTGTTTATGTTCTCCCAAAACGGAACAACCAGTATAATAACAAATTGACATCACACCATGTCTATTTAATTAAATGTCTATTTGTTTTATCAACTTACCACTAACATCAGCCAAAAATGTCTCCATTGTTTCTTACGAAAAACATTTTACAACTGAGTGGCAACAATAGGGGAAGATGTTTGTCACAACAAGAAAGAACAAAAGATCACCGCGTTGAGGCTTAAAATTCCACCGAGAGGCATTCCTCGCCAACAATTGAAAGTCCTCCATGCGAAGCGCAGTTTACGAACGGCAGAAAACAAAGCGAAACTCCAGAGGGCTCGAAAGACCGTGCCATCTCGGAAGATTCACTCCTGTTGCGAAAACAACAAGGGTTTGGAAATGGGAAAACAGAAATATATAAGGAACAGCAGAATGCAAACAGCAAACAACTAAAAGTAGGTCAGCATCACCATCTGCTCCGTTAAAGATAACGTGGAATCTACGTCAGAATCCACGTAATTCAACAACTACCCAGTAGTTTAATGTGTTCAATAGTGAAGTAAATACAATTGCCTTGAGTATTTTATAGTGAAGTATAAATGAATATCAAAATAACATCCTTTTAGCACATTTCATTATTTTAAAATTTATTTTATTAAAATCTTGTTTTCTTGAATGGAATGAAAATAATACGTGACCATCCTCAATGATTAAGAGTATTATTACAATGATCTTAATAAAACCGTCTGCTATGAAATGTAAAAGCATTATCATATTCCCTTTAATGGTACTTCTACTTCATCCCTCTCCGTACCTTAACCACACGTCATTCCCATCACCCCCAAATCATCAACCGTGACACACCACCACTTCATTTCATAATCTACTTTCTCTTTCGATTCATCAAATATTTGGTCCCTCATCTTCTTCTCTTATGCTACTCTTCGACCCCATCGTTTTTTAGAGTCGTCAAACAGAGTTACAGATTCAACCAAACATTTCAAAACAACTGTTTAAAGAAGACTGAAATGTAAACTACCCCAACACCCCGTCATCACTCTCGTACTTGGCTCCTCTCTCTCATCTACATTTACCACCATGACCACTTTTCTTCTTTCTCCTCGTCATCAACCAGCCCACGATTAATCTCTTCTCTCATCTCCTCTGGACCATTCCGACCCGTAACCTCGTGGTCGCAGCCGCTCGGAGAAGGCGCCGCGAGGCAGCAGCGAAAGCAAATAGCCTGCGACCACAGCGGCGGCGAGGGATGCGGGTGCCATCGATCGCCATTGTCGCGCCAGAGCGCTAGCGGCGCGGCGACGCACGAAACCGCCACCGACGACGTTCCTCCCGCCCTCCCTCGCCCTGGAACACACCCACGCCCACTCCCGCCCCCAGCCCCGCCCCCTCCGCCGGCAAACCCTCCGCCCGCACCCCCCTTCCCGCACCCGCTCCGCCTGCACCCCCTGCGCCTGGGGACATTGGGGGGGGGGGTGATGTGCGGGGTGATGTGCGGGGAGACGGCGGGGAAATGGTCGGACAGATGGCCGGGGAGATGGTGGGAGTGCTGGACCGAGTGATTTCGGGAGAGGACGGGTGATGTGCGGGTGATGTGCGGGAGACGGCGGGGAAATGGTCGGACAGATGGCCGGGAGATGGTGGAGTGCTGGACCGAGTGATTTCTGGGAGAGGACGGTGATGTGCGGGTGATGTGCGGGAGACGGCGGGGAGTGGTCGGACAGATGGCCGGGGAGATGGTGGGAGTGCTGGACCGAGTGATTTGGGGAGAGGACGGGTGATGTGCGGGGTGATGTGCGGGAGACGGCGGGAAATGGTCGGACAGATGGCCGGGAGATGGTGGGAGTGCTGGACCGAGTGATTTCGGGGAGAGGACGGGTGATGTGCGGGGTGATGTGCGGGGAGACGGCGGGGAAATGGTCGGACAGATGGCCGGGGAGATGGTGGGAGTGCTGGACCGAGTGATTTCGGGAGAGGACGGTGATGTGCGGGTGATGTGCGGGGAGACGGCGGGGAAATGGTCGGACAGATGGCCGGGGAGATGGTGGGAGTGCTGGACCGAGTGATTTCGGGAGAGGACGGGTGATGTCGGGGTGATGTGCGGGGAGACGGCGGGAAATGGTCGGACAGATGGCCGGGGAGATGGTGGGAGTGCTGGACCGAGTGATTTCGGGGAGGACGGGTGATGTGCGGGGTGATGTGCGGGGAGATGGCGGAGGAAATGGTCGGACAGATGGCCGGGGAGATAGCGTGGAGTGCTGGGCCGAGTGATTTCGGGGCGTGGACGGTGATGTGCGGGGTGATGTGCGGGGAGACGGCGGGGAAATGGTCGGACAGATGGCCGGGGAGATGGTGGGAGTGCTGGACCGAGTGATTTCGGGAGAGGACGGGTGATGTGCGGGGTGATGTGCGGGAGACGGCGGGGAAATGGTCGGACAGATGGCCGGGAGATGGTGGGAGTGCTGGACCGAGTGATTTCGGGGAGAGGACGGGTGATGTGCGGGGTGATGTGCGGGGAGACGGCGGGGAAATGGTCGGACAGATGGCCGGGGAGATGGTGGGAGTGCTGGACCGAGTGATTTCGGGGAGAGGACGGGTGATGTGCGGGGAGATGGCAGAGGAATGGTCGGACAGATGGCCGGGGAGATGGTGGGAGTGCTGGACCGAGTGATTTCAGGGAGAGGACGGGTGATGTGCGGGGTGATGTGCGGGAGATGGCGGGGGAGGGGTGTGTGCGGGGAGAGGCGGGAATGGTCGGACAGATGGCCGGGGAGATGGTGGGAGTGCTGGACCGAGTGATTTCGGGGAGAGGACGGGTGATGTGCGGGGTAATGTGCGGGGAGACGGCGGGGGAGTGGTCGGAGAGATGGCTGAGAAAATGGTGGGGCGACGGGCAGGGCATTGTGCGATTTTGGGAGCGTGACAATGGGGAGGAAGAATAGCACTGGAAAGGGGGCGGGAGCGGCTCAGAAGAAAGTGGATGGACAAATAGGCTGATGCTTCAGGTGGAGGGGAAGATTTCAGATGTGAGAGGAACCACGTTTGGGGCGAAACTCGCGGTTGGCTGAGGACGCGAGAAATCGAGGCAAGAAGCGGAAAATACACGAAAAAGGTCTCAAGAAGTGCCGTTGGGAGATAAAAGGTATTCCGAAGACTCATTTTGGCTTTGGAGCCGAGGAGTCGGCTGGTAATATACAATAATAAAACAAATCAACTAAATAAGAGAAAATGTTGCTGATGTAAAAAATAATGTTCCAAGAATTTGGAACTCGTAAACAAAATATGAGAAAAAGGATTAAAAGTTTCGTTCCTGAAGAGGAAAATGACTTGACTATTTTAAAATCAAACACAATACTTGAATATGTATATGAATATGTATCATGAACATAATAAGCCAAAAGAAGAAAATATAGAAAGTACAACTCGTTTAAATTCAGTTATGTTGATGTGTGATAAAGAAGACGATTTTTTTTGTGACAGCACCGTTTTCCCAAGTTATTTGAACGTGTCTGAGAAGACCACACGACCCACTTACGGGCCGATGCATTTGAGCATACTGACGATGCATTTGAACGCTATGACATAATAACATGTCATCAACTAAGTTCTTAGTAAATTAAACTAAAGCTCTAGTCACGCTACTTTACGATTTTCACAAAAAATATTCTGTATTCATAAATATGCTGCATTCATTACTTTCTTCACATAACGTGAAAAAATATTTTCAAATGAATATACCACAAATACTTTTCTCACTAATATGTGTATCTACAGACTATATATCACATATGAAAACATGCTTTTTTCCTGGAATAAGTGTATAAGTTACGAGCTGTCACAACCAATCAATGTTGTTTCCAACACCTTTTATTTATCTCTCATCCTAGAAGGGCGCACGAGCATTTGGGATATAAATTAATATATGCCATGAACAGTACGAACAAAATCTATGAACAGTTTCGGATGTTGCTAGTAATAATTATCTAACATCATTTTGTTCGGACGAAATATTTTTCGTTTCATTACATATTATCGTACTTCTAGAACGATAAGCTCGGCAGCGGGCAACACGATAAACTGGTGCGTGACGGTCAAAAGAGCAGGATTTTTCTTACAACGGGTAATTGGTGCATGGCGTGGGTAATTACCTCAAGTGCAAAAATGAGGGAAAACACTGAAACAAAACTTTGAAGAAATGAAGAAATTACCTGACTGATGTGAAGGAAAAAATAAAACAAATACTGAATAATTATATCCTATAGAGTACTAGCGGAAGAAACGGCCTTCTAGAAAATGTATTCATCACAATCATCTATTAGGAAAAGCAATGAAATCTATGTGTAGATAAGATGAAAATAATTTTATTTATATCCTCGCAAAGAGAAACATCAAACAACAGAACTGATGTTCTAGAGAAGATGTAAATTTCTGTTAAACAAAATAAAAAATAAAATGAAAGTTCAAACATTCTTGAACGAGGCGATCGAAATGAAACTAAAATGGTATTGATATTTGGGAAGGTTGAAGTTTGATAGACTTCCACAAAAGGTTAGGGAATGGATATCTAATCTAAGAATATCCAGGGGAAGACCGAAAAAGACATGGAACACATGGCAATAACTGAAGTCATCGAAAAAAGAGAAACGGAGGAAAAGACGTGTATGATAAAGTGACTTTGAAAATGGGTTATAGAAAAAGGCCAAGGCCGTCAATCGACCGCTAAATAGATAGTCAGATAGATATACAGACCGATAAACAGATAGACAAATAGATTGATGAGAGAGAGAGAGAGAGAGAGAGAGAGAGAGAGGAGGGAGAGATATCCTCTACAAACCCCCTCGCCCGTTCGGCCCTCTCCTGGTCTGCCTCGCTCTACCCCTCTTCCGTTCCCCAAGCTCTGATTCTATACGCCCCGTTCAGCATGAACCCCCACTATTCTTTCCACGTCGCCCTCCCCCACTCTACCCAGCTGCGACGAACTCTCACGGGGCGGCGACAAACGAGAGAACGTCGCGCTACAAATGAGAGAACGCTCTCACTTACTTCCGCCAAAGCCGGGCGCATTCTTATTTCTAGTGGTGGGTTCCGTCGTACATCTTCCTGTACCATATTTCATCCTATATCCTAATACTTCGTATACCGTAATTCTTCCTATATTCTAATTCTTCCTATATCCTAATTCTTCCACAATGCCTTGCTTTATCGGCAAATAAGTGATACAAATGCTATCTGTATGAGTGTAATTAAACGTGCTTCCTGTATCAGGAGCAATGGTATAACCATTGAAATAGGAAAACGAGTCAGTTTACAAGGCCTTTTGGCCTCAACACTCGCAACTCGTTACACGAGAATTTTGGTTGTTAAAATAATATTGTGCTATTTTAAAGGAATTGCTCTAATTCTATTGTTCAGAACAGGTTCTGATTTTTTTTCATCGTCTTAAAGAAACATTTGGAATTCATGATAAGAGAAACAAATAAATTTTGAGATAAATTAACTGTTCTCATCGATAACGATATTTTAGAAATGCATCGAAATTCTCTGCTCTCTGCATTTCAAAACCAGGTGTTCCCAAACTCACTGCAAATGCCATTTATCGGAAATTTAAACACTAACTAGAGCAAATATCACTGTTTGACATCACAGTTAACAACAACACAATCACAACCACGAAAAACTTCCTCTGCCCTTCGCCAAATATTGTGCCCTGAACATCGATTGGCCGTCGACTGTATTTTAGGACTCGCATGTTCCGCATACAGAAATGACGGCTTTGACTACTACGCTAGCGTGAACTGCTGGCAGTCCAGAAGTTCGTCAGCAAATCTCAATTAATATTTTTCGTATTAAACAGCTTATTAGCAGGTACCGTAAAGAAATTTAGGGTTTTGAGTTCAGGCGATACATACATTCATTGCAAAATTTAAAACGTCGTGAAAAATCGCATTTTACATATTTATTACACAGTAACAGGAAAATTCACAATTGGACGTACAGGTATGGGATTAGTCGCTAGTGAAAAATACAACGGAAACTACAACTGCCTGCTAACCTCAAAAGCACATTCACTACCAGTTATGCCAACCTCACAAACAAAAATTTCCTTTTCAGCTAACAAATACTTGACTGTAAGCGACCATTCCAGGAACTTTTTGACCCTACCTCGTAGTCAGTTGTCAAGAGGACCGCCAGGTAGCATCTCCGCGTACGCGCCTCCCACTGCGCGCTCCTGCGTCACTCCCCAGCGGCCAGAATTAGGAAGGAATTAGGAATGGGGTAGGGTTTAGGACACTTCACAGGGGTTGGACTAGCCCTTGTGAAGCAGCCGAACTCGTTTTGTTGGAACAAATTTCACATGAGATTCGACGGGAATCGAACCCGGATCTCAGTGGTGAAAGACTTGCGACTTTGCAATGAGCCACGAGTTCAGCCTTACGTCGGGATTTAGTTTTCTGTTTTTAAGAAGCTGCAATACGCCCAGAAATGCTAAAGATCATTATCGGAGCAAGTTTTTACTTTAGATAATTTAACCTCCAATGCATGTTCTTGTCACACAGTTCAAATCATCGTTCAAATCATAGCGCATCACAGTTCAAATCATACCGAGCCTGTACAAATCATTTATTTTCATTTGTATATCATTTGTATTGGTGCGATCTGGCAACGCCGCTTCTTAGTATGCGCAACAATTGCGTCACATTTCCACGAGATCATCATGCAATTTATTTATTTGATAATATGATAATTTCAACGTCTTCTCAAAATTTCTAATTTAAATAATTACTCTCACACAGCCTTCGTTATCACAAAGAAGTTTGATTCACAATAATTGTAAATTCCAACAGCTAACTCCAGGACTTCTATTGGCTCACAGCTCTGACAACCGCCAATTTTCTCCTCACCTACAATAGTTAATACACAAGTGAGCCAGTGGGCCCTTGCTCTTGATGAGGACCCATCTATGTCTGCCTGTGGGTCATTCGTGTTTCTTGTGACATGATAACTTTGATACGTACGTGTGAAACCATTTTACTTCGAAAATGTGACATTTATTTGCATCGTTCTAATGGAACTTATTCTCTCGGGCCTCCGCTACTATTCGAGAAATTCCGTGTCCGCTTGCTGCTAGATGCACTATTCACATTATCACCTTGATGTTGGTGTTCTCAATGCTGCACCTGAGTCCTGCGAATATCACGTGTGCCGCGTACTGCGATACACGATCTGATTCATGCATCACTGTGGCACTGGAGCTCCTCCCGTGCAAATGATGTACAGTATGGTGTAATTGTTAAGTTGATTAAATCCAATAACGATTCTGTGCTCATAAACACAGAAGCATCTATAATTCAGTCTGTGTTAATTGCAGTCTACTTTAATTCATTTAGTAACATAAATGACCGCCTTTTATTCTCATCTGAGTAAACTATGCAGCATTCTTAATTAACAAGAACAACTGGCATCGATACTTGCAAATCAATGCACTATTTTGACCATTATATCAATTCACTTGATTCTAATTACAGTTTGTTTAAACAAGTTTCATAGTGTATCAATCTCCCTCCACGATAGCTCCCATTAGGATGTCAGATCCATTTTCAGATTATCCAAAGGCGCTCACCTTGCCTTATGACAAAACGTGATGGTTGTTCGAACGCTAACTTCAATCCTGAGTTGTCAAGGTAGGTTTTTAAAGCAAGCAAATTTAGTACTTACAATACACAGCTAGCACGTCTAACCATTACGGCGAGACCATGTCGCATCCCAGACTATGCCTTGTTCACCGACATTACAGCCAAAGCAAATTAGGGTGAGTCTGTTGGTTACTTCCATTTTGACAAGAAACCAGTAGGGACTACCAGTTCTTTACTAGCTTTCTCTATTTTATATTTCCCTACACAGTAGTTTATTAGTGAATGCATCCATTGTTTTTATGGTTGTTCTATGACGTTGCAACCTTTTGCAAAATATAATCACCGTTAAGTGCTATTACAGATCACTGAAGTAATAAAAAATCCCGCACACCCTCAGCAAACATCGTTTTCAGAACTATAAAGACACAGCGGGAATGTTTTATGCTGCTCGTAGTCCCTCTGTTTGAACGTCAGCTCTACTGCGTGCCGTATTCAAAACCGAAGCAAAAATAATGCTTGGTCCGACAATTTATATTCCTTCCTTCCTCACTAAGAATTCTGTAACGCAATGCATCATTTACTTGTTTTACAGTTTCTTCAAGATTCATTCATATATACCAAATTATATCTCTTATTATTTTTCACCCCCAAACTAAACAAAAATATCCAAACATCACCACCAAATCGTCTAAGACCGTGGACAAACATTGCGCCGGCTGAGTGCGCAGGTTCCTCCGTCGCAGCACCTGTGGGCCCTGACGTGTATGACGGCTCCGCCGCGTGCAGGCGAGCGGGTGGGCGTGCGAGTGGGTACGCGAGTGGAGGTGAGGGTGGGCGTGCGAGTGGGCGTGCGGAAGGGCCGGAGGCGCGTGCCGCTCCGGGCGTGGCGTGCGCGAGAGCTACGTTGCACGACCTTCAGGGACGGAGAGCGCAGCTAGGTGCACGGCGGGAGTGGATGAGATGGCGATTGTAGTGGTGGGGGAGGAGCTAGAGCTGCAGGAGAGGGTGGCGGTGGCGGTGGCGGTGGCGGTGGCGGTAGTGATGGTGGCGGTGGAGGTGGGTGTAGGGGTGGTGGTGCTGATGTTGGATGGTGGACGTGGCGGAGGTAGTGGCGGGAGAAGGTTTGGGGTGGTGGTGATTATGGTGGTGGCCGTGGCGGAGGCGATGTTGTCGGCGGTGGGGTAAAACGATAGAGGTGGTAATGGTGGTGGAGGAGGTTGAGGAGGTAGCGGTGAAGTTGATGGTGGGGGTGATGATGACGGAGGCGGGGCGGTGGGTGAAAGGGCGGGGCATGCCGCCCCCGGGCTGAGCCCTTTGAGCGCGACGCAGCGGTGGCTTCGCGGGCCCGCAAGCGCGCCTCCGGGCACCGCGCGCTGGCCTCCGCCCCCGCCCACCTGGCGGCTTTGCCACGCCCACCTCCTCCACGCTCTCTGCATCCAGCGTGCGGTTCCCGCCTCTCAGAACCCGCCCCCACTCACGTCCCGAAACAGGACCCCTCGCCTGTTCGGCAACCCAATAATTACAGCTTTCGTGGCAAAATGTGCTAGGTTCATGTCAGAATATCCCCTTTGGCGGATCGTAAAAATGATTCCATGTTGAATTCGCGTCGTCTATTTTTCGTCTGCTGTTTAACTCGTGGTCTCAATCTCTAAATGCGGGAGGGGGGAGAGGTGAATCAGGGCACCAACTGATATCACTGCAGTCCCTCTAGCCGAGAGGTCATGGGTTCGAGTTCCAACAATGGCAAGATTTTCCGACACTAGGTTTTCAGCTAGGTAGAATTCAGTCGCTGTCTGGAGGAGAATTCTTGTGGCCGCCTGCTCTGATCGGTAGTTCCGTGGTTTCTCCGATCAACACCAGGCGAATGCTGGAGCAGTACCCTACCAAACGGGCCACGGACCGCGCGCGATCTTTCCTTCCACTTCCTTGTCCTATCCTCTCCCCTTACACTTATACTTACACCAACATGCACTACATTACCACACGTGCTGGGAGACTGGTCGGGAGCGTAGAGCTTGTGCGCTGGGGCGATTTCCGCTGTCGGGCGATACCTCGTTTAGGGAAATTCCCGTTAGCCGATGGTATCGCCATTCAGCAGAGAAAGATTACCGCCACCTCCCGTGAGGAGGAAACAAGCACTATACTTACGGGACTAATGACCTGAGTAGTTAACGCGCTCGGAATCGCTAACCAACCCACTGCACGCGCAGTCTGCGGCAGGGCCAAGGCCAGGCGCTGTGGCCACGCCGACGCGAAGAGGGCGGGTCCGCAGGCCCCTGATTAAACGCAAACAGCCCCCGACGCAGAGAGCCATCGCGCGCGGCTGCGACTCGAGAGCGCCTCTCCAATTTGTCGCCGCGCCGCGCCGCCCCCTCCTCGTCCCGCCTTCCCTCTGACAGGCAGCTGCCGTGCGGTTCTTTCACTTTCGTTAGCTGGTCCTCAAGTAATGTGCGTTTTCTGCAGTTTTCCACACTTTTATCTTCCTGCTCTTTTTCAGTTCATCTTTTTATAGCTTTCTTAGCTACGCGTTCCACATTTTCCACGTTTTTTCTCTCCCTGTCACATGTTCACTAAAATCTGGATTTGAATTCCGGATGATGATGACCAACAATTAATATTACTTAATAATAATAATAATAATAATAATAATAATAATAATAACAATAATAACAATAATAATATCAAAAAACTTAATTTTCACTCACTTTTCGAAGTTAGAAATCCCTGTTGGATTGCAAGAAATAAAGCATATTAAATATTCTTCTTTATATTCTCAATCTGCCGATAAGGTAAGGAATGAAAAAAGCACGATTTCATCGCATTAGCGTAAGCAGATACATTAGAGCGATTTTATCGTCTTATTAACGGCAAGTGAAAGCTATTAAGACGCTGGTGTCCCGAAATACGATCGTTCGCTGCGGCTGCACGAAAACCAAGAAGTCGACGTTCGTTTCCTATCTAAATGCCCTTCATGATCAACGACAGACTTCCTTTTCTTAGAACGTCCTATTTATTATGTTACACTCTGCTCGCAATGGATTCCTTAAGCACCGCTCGCTTTATATGCCATCATATTCTGTTTGCTCTCCCTCTGAACGATTTCCCTCCCACCCATCTCGCTCTTTTATTCCCTCTGCACTACCCTCTCTGTCTTTCAATTTCCCCCTCTCTATACGTCTTTTTCCACCCTCTTTGTCCCTCCTCCAATACGCTCCATCAACTCTTTCGCTCTCTCTGCCACTTCCGCCCTCCCCCTCCTCCTCTGCGCTGTTTTCCTTCTTTTCAATCCTCTCGGACATTTATCTCCTTGTTATGTGTGTTTGCTTTGGGCCAAGGCCGATTCTAATGACGGTTTATACAGTGAGCGCGAGGGCCAGTGCCATCCGGCTCTCGTTTGCACTGCATCCCGCGCTTAACGAGACGGAACGGGTCGTGGCGCGGCTTCGTCAAAGAGGAGATGGCAGCAAACACTGCGTGAAATAACACGGAAGTTTAAATATGTCGTAATTACGGCTGCTTCTTGTCCGCCTGGGGGGTGAAACCGACTCATTACCTGCACTCTGTTTTGTATGGGCGGAAAATTATGCGTTTAACTTTCCATGACATTCACAGTACTTGAGAAATTATGAATATAAGCATAGCAAGAAGCTTTTGAGTGATCGGGTATCTGCAGATGAAAGTACAATATTAAGAGATGAAAGGCGCTGCATTACTTTTCAATTAAAGTTCATCTGATTCTATGTACCATTTCAAAGGAAAATTCTCAATTGATTCATTACGAAAACAATTTAATGAACGTTATTACAATACAAACAATAATTGGTTTTTGTGCATTAATTTATTCACAAAGCGAATAAATTACAAAAGATATAAATAACGGATGAAGTGAAAACTA
This sequence comes from Teleogryllus oceanicus, assembly GCA_964035755.1. Classification (NCBI taxonomy): domain Eukaryota; kingdom Metazoa; phylum Arthropoda; class Insecta; order Orthoptera; family Gryllidae; genus Teleogryllus; species Teleogryllus oceanicus. The sequence goes on along the minus strand of CAXIVR010000002.1, from coordinate 242,276,682 downwards.
ACGAAATGACTAATTCGCAAATTACCCCATTAATTCGCACATTGTTCACATTAAAAGCTAAATCGAAGAGTTGAAAGATCATTTCAGACATCACCCCTCTAATGTTGACATTAGACATAGAGCGCTAGATAAACAAGGGAATGTGATGTGTCTTCATACAAAGTATTTTTGCATACAAACGCATGAAATTATGCTCAGACTCAAGGATGTTTTATGTATTAATTTTTTTCAGATATTTCAACAGCTGAGTTGCAGTTAAAAAAATTTAAAAAAAGCATTTCCCGCCTTTAAATCACCTTCAAATATAATCACCTCGCCTTTAAATATATTTTGAAAATGACTGTAACAGTTATGTGCATTTATTATCTTTATCATACATTTGTATACATTGTTGTAGCACCCAGTACTATTTTGATTTTGAAATTTAGTTACAAATATTCTTTTTTTATCTTCCTATGATTTTTTCGAGCCTGTTCCATGGTTCTAAGTCATAAAAAATTGTTGTTTTTTCTGTCAAATACATTTTTGTGTTTGAATTAGGGTCAGAGAAGATCTCGTATCAAAGAAAATTTTCTAAGAGTATAAATTGTTTTCTTATCATATTTTTCGATCAGATAAAATAGTGTTAAGTCGCCGAAAAAATTAAAAAACACTGTGTGGATGTGTAGGAGGGGGCTCAAAAATACTATTTTTATGTTAGAATTATAATATAGCCACTCATACGTCATTTGGTTAAGGTGAACTTTTTACCAACTTATCCGGGGGTACCCTTTACGTTGAGAAGCAAAACAAGATGCCAGCTCAGCAATTGCTCAATGTATCTGGGAAACTGGACAAAAACCTGATCGGTATGGAAGTCATTGATCCGGAAGCTGAAGTACATTACTTGTTATAGGCATATAAATTTTTTTAAAATTATAAAATACAATGTAAACTAATTCATTACGTATCATTGTTAAAATAAACATTATTTTTCATTTTGATGGTCAGCATAGCGTCCAATTGAATAGAAATAAGCATGTAGTGTTGAATTAGGTAGATCTTGTCTCTCACTAGCTTTCGTGACTTCAAACCTGCACTCTAATTCATAGTTACCACATAAAAATTTAGGCAAATTAGGTTTAAAAAGCAAATGGAGGAAATGATATATAAAGAATTGAAGCGTTGCAAAAACACTTATTGGGTGGTAAAGTAACACCACAAGAAATAGTAACGTTTCTGATTTTTCGAATATTGCAAAAATTCAAAATTATTTTGGCGACATCCTACAACTACAGATAGAGATTTTCCCCTGAATGAAATCTATTGCTTCAAAATAAATTTTGAAATAATTTCATGTACAATTTTTCAAAAATATGAGTACTTTTCGCATAATTGTGCGTGAAAGTACAGCGAGAATGTAGGTGCTCTTTTAGTACAACTGATTCCAAAAATATAGTGTTTTGTGACAGGTATTTTGTCTTAACTGAACTCGTAGCCGCAACATAATTGCACTGCAAATGGTTTCAATTCAACCAAAAAAGCTTTAAATTAAAATTCTATCATGCAACTACGCCTAATATTTCCATTTTTAACGATAATATCATAAACTCCGTACCATAAAACATGGACAACGGGAAAATAATGTTATGTCAAAGTCATAGGCATTTTTCCTTACAGTTTTATGAAGGCGTAAATTAAGCAAACGTACCAATATTGACATTAAGTTGATTATTAGTGCATCTAAACCTTTCAATCCAAGCGTAAATCTAATTAAACAAAATGCAATACCAGGAATTTTCTGCTTTAACATCTTCAAGAAAGTTACTATTCATGAAAAGGTACATCATTCAGGTGTGCCTTAAAACTAATTTTTAACACAATTGTTTACTTGTCTTTATATTTTCTTTATCCCCTCAAATTGAGAATCAATTATCTCAGGAATCATTCCCAATTATCTCTGCTTCCTTAGTTTCGTCGCTGAACCGTGTTCTAGTAAGAGTCCTTAGTCTCCAGCTAGAAAACTCTTTTAGCCCTGTTGTTCGCCTATAATAACATTAGGTAATTAAAAATGAGCTCATAAAATATCGGTATGACATTTGCTATTAGCTTCTTTCCTTCATTTTCAATGTCGGAGTCTAAACTTCGCATCCTTGTTAAGAGCCTAGGAACATACCAATTGTATATCACCTTAAGATATTTAAAGTTTTACTTGTACTCTTTCAACATATTCATATAAAAATTAGAAATTATTCAAACGCTTAGAAAAAAATCCTAAATACTCTTTCATGCAACAGTTATCAAAAATTGTTGTAATTAGAATGAGAAATCTCGAAGTTAGTTGGATACAGAAATGATTGACATTAGTGTGAATCGACACTGTAAGATACTCATCTGAAGAATCTAAATAGAAAAATGGACGTTACGTCCAAAAATTCTGAAATTATTTTGACAAATGTCGAATTTTATATTTATATATACCACTTAGAAATAATTACCAGTAACTGAAGACATTTATATCGATTTTTTAACATATTATTTACAGAATGAGTATCCAAAGAATTCATTGTACGTCATCCAGCGAGGCATGGCATTCTCGAGGAGGTTCCCACACGCTTTCAGTTCCTAATGTGCGGGTCGATTGTTCTTGATTGATTATGTAGTGTTTTGAGAGGCGTCAAATGCTTTGATCATTAGTTCCGGAAGTGTAGTATATTTTACAATGTGGAATTTGGCAGTGTTGATCCCTCGATAGAACATGAGATCAGGCTCCAAACTTTTCGGCTTTCGGGGAAATATATCTTCCAGGTATCTCCCACCAGGGGGCATCGCCTCGGGCTGGACAAACTCTACGCACCCGAATACTCTCCCCCGGTTGGGAGCTTAGAGCTTGCCCCTCTGGTGGGAGATACCTTGATGAGGGGAAACTCAGCTGGTCGACGGTAGTTCGGCGCTGCATCTCGCCATTCACGAGGCAAAGTCACCGCCACCTCCCGATTAAAAAACACATACTACACTTACGGGAATAATTAGTCCGTATTTGACGAGCCCGGAATCACTAACCACTAATCAACCAAGCAAATGGTCTCCCAACAGAACTGGTAGTGTAGTGCTCGTAATGGCAAATATATAAAGGAAGATAATAGGAAAAGAAAGGGGTAGAATAATGGTGCGTTATCCTCGGCCAGTTTCTTTGATTACTGCTCCGGCATTCGCTTGATGTTGATCAGAAAAAACACGGAAAAATATCATTGAGAGCAGCCGACCGCTAGAATTCTCTTCCAGACAGGGGAATTGTATACAGGATCTTGCCTGTTGTCGAAAATCTGCTAATGTGGAACCCTAAGACCCTGTAATGCCGTGAGGTGCTGCCCTAAGCAATAGCCGGTTCTCAGTAAACGTTCGAGGCGGTTTACAAGCCCTGAGAGGAATCTCGGTGGCAACTGTTTCTTAGTATTTTTAAACAAGAAAAGTGTGTATCTTGTAATTTTTAGTGAATAAAACGTTGAAGGATACTGTATCGTAATGCAAGAAAGATATGTAGTAGATAACGAAACGGAAGGCGTTGCCGATGCGCAAATAGCTACGGCTTGAATTATTTTCCGAATCCCCAATTTCTTCTTGCCTATCGATTTTCATGTTCTGACTCTACTTCCAACGCTATGAGATAATATATCCCTTCTATTATGTTTGGTCTGGTTTTTGCTTACATCCCACTTTAAGTTTCCTTAAATACTATAAATGTATACTCCTGAACCTGTAGAAGTTGCAACAACGCAAATTTAATCGGGTTTATGCTCTTTTCATCCGTACTTCATAAACTGTCTTTTTTGAAGCAAACTTTCGTCAAATTAGAAAAGACTCGTGTCCAGCACTTTTTACACCTCTCTGCTTGCTGTCCCGGATGTCTTCGCTCTTGCGGTATCTTTCAGAGGGTTCTCTTTACCCTCCATTCCAGAGCTCTGTAGAGTGATGTTCTCAACTGAATAAATTAGAATAGCATGCAAATAAAGAGTAGGTTTGTGTTCATTTCTTACCTGTTGAACCAGTCGTCTGTGTAGCGCGGGTACGGAAACGGGTCGTTACTGCTGAAGTCGTAGCTTGCTCTGGCGTTCTGTGAAGAAAATGAAAAATTGTCAGGCAATTCCCACAGCTCAGTTCACGATTTACAGATGTATTTCTATTTGAAGTCGGAATAACATTCTTCTCTGATGCAATCATTAGTACAAAGCAAAGCCTTTCAATCATTTTCAACTTTTAACGAACAATGTCAACTAACAATGGATTAACGTTGAACTTCTTTCTGTGAAGTATAAAACTATTTAATGAGATCTTAACGAAACTGACATCTGATTCGTAATACGAGTTATTAGAACTTAAGTGCTCTAACAATCCATGGACCATATTATTAGCAATTATCAGTAACGTAATGTAAGTAAAACAGAAGCGTCCTAATAATCAACGGCCTCCTACGTGATTGGCGAAAATATGGGGTCTGCAAAAGGGTCGCCAACACTGGGGTGAATGTGATAGTAAGAAAGTGCAAATATAATTTGTAATCACGGCGTAAGTATAAACTGCATATAAATTAGAAAGATTAACAAATAGAATAAAGCAACAGAAGTTTGGGGACCTTTAGATTTTAAGCTAAAATCAAACTAATGTAAATATTACGTGCAAAATAAATTCTACTACTATAATGAACTGGCCTGTCACCTTTTGCAAGTTGAATAGTCAAATGTTAACAGAAATAACAGTACATTATAAGTACTATTGGATAAAACGTTGTACGATGTTGCATTGCAACGTCTTAGAATGTGATGTATCGAAAGGTGATGAGGCAAGCCGGAGTGATTCCCACACAAGCTCAGGCCTACTTGCCTGCACAGGCAGAAATAAATGAATTTCGATTCTTCTCCGGCTGCTTGCGAAGGTGGTTACGCCTATGCAGTTTTGCCTACAGCGGCTGGCACGCACGCTCCGGTTTATGTATACACGTGACCTGTACAGGTAAACCTCACCGCTATACCACTGGCCTTAAGAGCGACTCAGCGCTTCGGTCTGAAGGGTCACGTATTCCAGTCCCGCCTAGGGCATAGTTGTTTGTCCTGTCTCGCATACAGTATGTGTTGTCGCGGAGGGCCTCCTTTTCTGCTGACTCCAGATCAGAGGAGCCCGTGTTGGTGTCAAGAGTTCGATCGAATGCGCTTGCCATCGGGAAGTTAAGAGTAACCGGCTGTCGGCAGAAAAAAGGCCTAGAAGAAAAGAAATAACGCATACTGATATTTTTTGCTTATTTCATGAGATTCTTCCATTTATTGAACCTATACTAACTGGTCAAATGGATACGGAGGCTGTTGGATATGAAGAATGGAAATAGTATCCAAACGTTCTACAAGCCAATATTAGGAAATTAATTTGTAACTTCAAATTTACAAAAATTACTTTCAAACATTGGGTTTACTCCAAAATCAGAGAGAATATAAAAATATTCTTTTAAAGATCCCTTTTGATTTTGTCGTTTTTAAGATTTAAGTTTTTACGTGTGTTGCACGTGCGTTTTCCCAACTTTAAATTTGTACATCAAAACCTTGACAGAAGTGACGAGGTTTGTTCGTGTGCTTTAATTAGTCTAATTTTCTCACCGAGAGTTATAGTTTTCAATTTGCCGCCTGACATCATAAACACTTGATTAACACAGGATCTGCAACTCGTCGAACCGAACAACAGAAAGCGTGGAATGGAATATAATAAAAAATACGACCAAATCAACTAGAAACCTTGTAGAGAATGCTGTTTTAAAATTTAACGCTATAACTATGAACGATCCAGCAACAGTGGCTAATCTCTTTAATAATACTTTTCGAGAATTTCTGCCGATCTCTAATATCTTATTCATATAAACATATCTTATTTATATTTAACTAATATATTGTTCAAATAAACATACAAAACAGTCGCCTCTTAATGTTTATGTAGATTTGCATACAAAACGATTAATAGAGTTATTGCAGAAGTAGAAGTGAACACAAAATAGACTGACTTTGTGAAGTTTTAATCCCTTCAATAATTAGAAGAGAGAAATATGGGGGTGTTAAGAAAATACGGGAAAGAATCAAATGTAGTTGTTGTGACAGTATTTTAGGGAGTAATTGAGAATGATCTTACATTAGGGTTAGAGAATAACGCGTAAAACTGCTTAGGGGTGATCTTTTATTTTAGGGAGTAATTGAGAATGATCTTACATTAGGGTTAGAGAATAACGCGTAAAACTGCTTAGGGGTGATCTTATATGTGCATTTTTGTGCTTATTTGCGAAAAAGACGTAAAAACGTAGCTGTAGTAAACTATAACTATCCGCGTCACCTGTACCTACAACTATTTTCTACGACAATTATAAATTGCAATATTACCAGTTCATATCCCGTATGCAGGTAACATACAAGGCCACTAAGTTTTGTCGAAACTTCGATGAAATCTTTCCGACAAATCTTCACACTAAGGCCGCCTCTAAAGCTGTGGGTATCTTTCTGTATCTTGTAGACTGAAGATGACGGCAAAGCCATTGAAAGCCGGCTATCTTAATAAAGCTAATATGTCACTGAGGTTTGGGAATTTTAGAACGGGAGTATAACATTATCAGCTACTAAGATTCATTGTGGTGTCCAAAGTCAGGTACTGTAAGAACATATTTTAACAAGGCTAGGCATGCGAGAAATGAAGTATGAATGAAATTTTCAACACATGAAAATACTTTTAAAACAGTTTACAGAGTCTGCGACGCCACATTTAACTAGTAGTCTAATTAAAAGTAAATCATAGCAACGGGCGTTGATGGAAACGGGTTTACAACAATAAAAATTAGCCCTCTTATAATACAAACTATTTGCAATAACCTACAGGTCTGATTTAACAATATTAACAATGAAGTAAATAACTCCCTACTCAGCCTCCTCTCGCGACCATCAAACCCAGAAATGAAGAAAACATGCGCAACTAGTAGTGCTGTGCTCTCAGAGACTGAAGAATAGCTTTGGAGAAAGGCACACTGAACTGTTTGAAATCTAGAAGGCTTCATAGAAGGATATGATGTGAAGAGGGCAGTTAGCGCCCAAAGAAAGAAGATCCGTAAAGGATTTCTCCTTTTCTTATCCTTGACACCGCGAGAATGTTCGTGTCCATTGACGCGAAGTCAAGTAACCAAGGAGAATTATCTGACCCATCTATCATTCTCACAGCCAACACAGGAGGCAGCTCCCGCCATCCAGAGCGTGCAGATCAAGATGGATCGTCCTCTGCCCCATCGTAAAGTTTGAGGAAAGAAAAGAAAGTGAATTTCTCCAGTAACCCCCTTCAAACTTTGCATAACTCAAACTACTCAGTCACTATTACTGTAAAGATGAGTGTTCTTTTCATAAATTTTATCTATATTTTCATTTAAAAGGATAAAAATGATAAACGAACTTACATAGTTGTACTTCAGATCTGGATGCATGTAGTCGACACCTGAAAGAATAAAACAAAGATTAGAGAGATCAAGAACCATTGAAAAATAATGCTTCATTAACTGAACAAATGTAAAATAATGTATAATAAACTAACCGTCAAACCGTTAATAGGCTGTAATACTGGCGCAATATGAAAATTGAAAGAACCCCCCACAAATATTATGGAAATGAGGTTTCGGTAAAATTATCTGAATTTAGTATGTTGTTCCTTAGATTATACTGATCAAAAGTCATCAACACCCTTAAGCAAAAAAAAAATGTTCTTTTTGATATAATGAACATTTTAAAACGGAAATCTTATCGATTTGTCGGATGATAGAAAGCATATGTGTACTCTCAGAGCATATTCAAATTAACAAACTCACTTGTTTAGACTTGTGAATCATGACTTTTCATTTTCCGAGAAGTAACTGACTTTAAATGCCATATTATTGATAACCTTACGGACGGATAATGCTAATTGCACTGTTTAATACGAGGTTCATTTCGGGATATTCTTTTGTTTGTTTTTTGAAACGTACACAAATGTATTTTTTAAAATGTCTGATGCAGTTCATATGCAAATTTCCAGCGATTTGTAAACACTTTACATTTGTGAGTTAAAGTGCTTCAAATGACTTGTAATAAAGTTTTTCGAAAACTCAAACATTTTCTGTAAAAATTAGCTTCAAATTTTGCATTTATAGTAACGTTTAAACGCAATTTCCAAAAAATGACTCCAAATTTTTCAACGAAAATTGCCATTTTTATCGAGGTTTTACTCTTTTTTAATATTCGTAATGTAAGTAATATTTGGTTCTTCTGTCGGAAATCGATAAATTGAGTAAATTTTAAAAAATGTACTTTGGGCGGCGATAAAAGGCAGTTGTCAAGAGTATGCAGCAAGTCCGAATAGCTAACATAGATCACAGAAAATAGAAAACGAATACGAGAAAGTATGTGGCATTCTGTAGCACCACACGTTTACTCTTTGTTTCGGTGCGTGCAACAGTGCCCATGTGAACGCGCCCGCCGTCGCACCGCACCGTCGCGGCCCATGCCGCTGATGAGTCCCACTCATTAATGCATCTTGAAAAGCCACTCTTTCGTTACACGCAATTCATAAAAAAAGCACAAAAAGCTCCCGATTTTCTTTTAATTTTTTATTGGTAGGTGTAAAGGACGACTAAATAGCTAAATAAGCTATAGCGCGCGTCTCATTTTCGTTGAACTGGCAGAATTTTCGAAAATTGGATATGAAGAATGGAAATAATATCCAAACGTTCTACAAGTCAATATTAGAAAATTAACTTGTAACTTCAAATTTACAAAAATTACTTTCAAACATTGGGTTTACTCCAAAATCAGAGAGAATATGAACGTTTTCTAGAAAATTTACCTGTTAATTACGGCGTATAAGAATCTCCAGGCTACCCGTCGTGACCTATTCAATAAAGCGCTGCATGAACGAGTGAGAATCGCTCAACGTCACTCACAGGAAGCGTGAAATATTTCACGAAGAGATAACGGATATGAACTTCCCTACGAAAATCAAACGTCAATATCCGCCGATGGCGCGCTCTGTGAGCCAACGCTCACACGTAACAGCCATGTATGTTAGACGCTCTTTGAACTTTTTGTTTCTCACGAAGTTGGAAGTCTGAAGTTAAGTTTCGCACTGCTCTTTCGTTACACGCAATTCATAAAAAAGCACAAAAAGCTCCCAATTTTCTTTTAATTTTTTATTGGTTAGTGTAAAGGACGACTAAAATATAGTGCGTCTCATTTTCGTTGAACTCGCAGAATTTTCGAAAATTGCATACTGGCATGGCAAGGATTTTAAAAAAATCCTGAAAATGCCGTGTAGACATTTGTGCCATGTTAATTGTTGAAAAGAAACCCCGATCCAGAATATTATAATGCAAAGATTAGACTATGAAAAGAAAAACCGAAATGGCGTTTAGTAACAGGTACTACATTAGTACTATCTATCAACCTCCGCAAGTGTTACATCAGGTATTCCACAAGGAAGTGTCATTGGACCTCTCATGTTTCTCGCCTTCGTGAATGACTTGCCAAAAAATGTAGCTTCAAACGTAAGACTCTTGGCTGATGACAGTATCATCTATCGGGTTATCGAATCAGAGGAGGACGTGTATATTTTGCAGCGAGACACAGACAAATTACACTCCTGAGCAAAAACAAATGGCATGGAAATAAATAGTTCAAAAAGTAAAGCCATCACGTTTGGTAGGGGTCGAAGTTATGGTGAAATTGTGTACAAATTGAACAACAATGTTATACCTACAGTCTCATCTTGCAAATATTAAGGAATACAACTACACAGTAAATTGAGCGGGGAAATCCAAGTAAATTTCGTTGTGGGGAAAGCCTGAAGATATCTACATTTCGTTACGCGGATCCTAAAGAAGAGAACAGTGAGAGGTGAAAAATTATCTTGTAGGTCACTAGTACGTCCTGTATTAGAATATGGCGCGTTATGTTGGGACCCTTACAGAATATCGCAGCTAGGCAATCTATAAAAGGTCCAGAGCAGCGCATCGAAATTTACTTTCTGGGGTTCAAGAAATAGTTATATGGGAGTCACTCGAAAAGAGACCGATTAAGTTGCAACTCTTTGCTATGTACAAAGCATATATAGGCTATCCTGCTCGGAATAAAATCCACCATTGTCTAGGAAAACCTACATACTTCGATAGAGCGGATCACGTGCACAAACTGAAGAAACGAATACAGAAAACGGACGTTGGAAAATTTTTAATTTACAAATCAAACTATTAGAGACTGCAACAGTTTGCCTGCGACAATCTTAGAATCTTTTCGTCAAAAGTAGAGCACGTTGAAAAATAAATCAGTTTCCTAGCTAATTGTATTTTAGGTCAATGTATCAGTGTTATGTTTCTACTGTTAAATTAGTAGTATTTTCTATTAAGTAAGTTGTTTAATTGTTTTATTATTATTATTATTATTATTATCATCATTATTATTATTATGATGTTTATTATTATTAATGTTATTATGTTATTACTATTTATATAGTGCAGTACAGTGTAGTGCAGTGCAGTGCAGTGCAGTGCAGTGTAGTGCAGTGCAGTGCAGTGAAGTAGAGTAAGGCTTGTGCGTTGATATTATGTATTATTTGTTATTATTATTTATTGTTTTTAATTAACTATTTTTTGTAACTTATTGTTAGTCAATGTAAGATTAATGCATCTAAAGTTTCTGTCACTAAGTTACGACACTTAATTGCAGAATTAATAATACATCTATTAATCTAAGTTAGAAATAATGCGAGGAACTAGACATTTTTAGCAACGGGAAAGCTGAATATATCCTCTCCGTCATGTGTTAACGTGCTCGGCGAGTTGACTTGAAAAACCGGAGTTTGAATCTCCGTGTGGAGAAAAAGTACTGTTTAGAAATTTTTCATGTAGTAGTATATTATTGCATATCCATTACAAATAAAGTGAGAAAATATGCGCTGTTGTAGCGCCACTGATTTAGCATAAACTTCCCTGCAGCCATAAGGCTTACAAATAATTTTTATTGTTGGTTGCCGCGTTCTCGAAAACATTGTTCTTTGGCTTTTACTGATATGCTCTTATAATGAAACAACTTCCTCACACCCCCAGTATGTAAGTTTCTGCCATTTTAGATCACTTCCCCGAACGAAGAAAATACGTACTTGCCATTTCGAAAGCTCTCAAGGCTGCTTTTATTTATAATACCTGAGTCTACTTAGCGTAGTTTGCCACGCTTATTTAGCAAAACACCCAACTTGGAGGAAAGGACTGTTCGGCCCCTAGTTGCAGCCCTCCCCTTGAAGTATCGACAAACTGTCTGAGAGAAAGAGAACAGGGAGGGCGAGCACGGAGCCTCGGTAATAAAAAAGAAAAAAACGAAGGAGGCACAAAATGAAAAAAAATCCTATTATGGAAGAGCCTTTTTATAGAAATCTCGCGTTTCTCTGCACCACCGACCAACTTTTTCTCTCCCTCCCTACCTCCCTCAACGCAGCCGCCTGTGTTCCAGGAGTTGGGCTGTGCGGGGCGGGCAGCGTCGGAGGCGGACTTTTTATTCGCGCGAAGGAGCATAATAGCCCGGTGGCGGAGGGCAGGAACGTGGTGGTGCGACGTTCAGAAAGGTATGCGAACGCAATTCAGGTCAGTGTTACCACACGAAAGGTTCCAACCTTTACATGTAGCAACGTGTATAATAGTGCATTATGAAACGATGATGTTGATTGATTCATTGATTTTTTCGTGTTTCCGGGCGCGTCAACTGCTTTGGTCATTATTCCCGTTAGTGTAGTGCATGTTTTTTCTCGGGAGATTGCGGTGATCTTCCCCCGCTGGATGGCGAGATCCGGCGCCGACCTACCGTCAGCTAGTGGGGTTTCCCCCTAACCAGGATTCTCCTACCAGCGGGGCACCGCCCCAGTCGGGACATGCTCTAAGCTCCCGACCGGTCTCCCGGAATATGTGCTAGTGTAGTGCATGTTAGTGTAAGTGTGTGTGTAAGGGGAGAGGATAGGACAAGGAAGAGGAAGGACAGATCGCGCGCGGTCCGTGGCCCGTTTGGTAGGGTACTTCTCCGGCATTTGCCTGGTGTTGATCGGAGAAACCACTAAAAACTACCGATCAGAACAGACGGCCGCTAGAATTCTCCTGCAGACGTGACTGAATTCGACCTAGCGGAAAAGCTAGTATCGAAAATCCTGCCGCCGTCAGGACTCGAACCTAGGACCTCCCGGTCAGAGGCGCTGCAGTGACATTAGTTGATGCACTGAGCTACCGCCACCGGTGAAACGATGATGTAATGATTGGTACTAATACACGAGTGTGATATTACGGTATGAGCGAATATCGTAAACTTCACACGAGAGTATTAATACTCATTATATCGAGTTTCATACGTACTTTTTCTGCAACTTTTATAAGTTAAATTTTGACATTGAATCGTTTCATGACAGTTGACGTCGAGGATTCAGACAAGGCCACCTAGCGGAGAACTACCCTACCTGCCGCAGGTGGCTTTGGTTTACCAGTGCGAGAGAATACAAAAGTTGCTCTTACAATAATTCCGAGGTCACCATTTTCGCTTTTTCTCTTATTTCTGGAGTTGACAACTCCTTCTCTGATTCACTAGGCATTTCAAACTAAAGAATTGCCCGGTTTTAAAGGACAAATACACGGCAGCAACATATAACGCACAATAACTTGCGTTCTGATCTTAATGCCACTCAAATGTTCCCTCTACCACTACCACTGCGCTAGTCAAATAGGATCAAAATGAAATTATGATCCAATTTATTTTATATAATATTCCACATAAAAATTACTGATAATAAAAGAAATTAAAACTGATAAACATAATATAACATTAACTGCAATTTTAATTTACACAATCGAACGAAACATTTACTAGAAAGATTCTCAATGATAAATTAAGTGTAAATAGTTGATTTGTTAACTTCTCTGTGATTGGTCAAGAACCTGTATCATAATGAAATCTACATCGTAATGAGTATCATTATGCAACGGATTGGAGCCAACAAATGACAGAATTGCACAACGGGAGTAGAAAAACATGATTATATTTTCTTTACTTACACATTTGCGTGGCAACCTGTACGGGGAGAAAGACCACAGTATACGTATTTATGTAGCAGACCATCTCCGTGATAAATGCTCTATGACCAGGTCAGCTACTCTAGCGATCCGCGCGGCTATTAAGGAATACTACGCCATTTTATCACTCGTAAGGCAGCATCGTTCTGATAAATCTGACCAAAAAGTAAATGTTTTTTATATATTTTAATTTCCTTATGCATATAAATATAACGACAACGCGAGAGTACAATACGTGCACAATGTTTGAGGAAATAAATTATTTAAATCGAATGAATATTATTCATTAAAAGTAAATAGCAGAATCACGAGGAAGAACAAGTAATTTCCTACCTTTCGTGAAAATAAGTAGGGAGGTAATTTAGTGAGTAGTGTAATGATCTATCATTTCAAGACCAAAACCCCCAGATGCAACTTTACAAAAAGTGACAAAGAATAAACTTGTGTATTGATTACAACGGTGCCGACAGAAAACATTTTACAAGTCCAAATTAAAATAAAGAATTATAGTGCGTGAAATTTGTGAAAATTGAACATAATTGTCCGGTAGAACAGAAATTATTAAATTAAATAAAACAAACGGCATAAATTCGGTCAACGCATTCGGAAGATAAAAATGAAAAAATTATAACAAAACGCACAAACCGATTTGGCTGAAACATTGGGAAACAATAGACTAAAACACGGGGAAGACGACAGAATTAGTGTCAACTTTGTCGCATGTTCGGAAGCAAAATAATTATATAATATTTGGAAGTTTGCAATGAACTAAAAGTATAAACAAATGACGCCATGTTACGAAGAGAAGAAAGTCATTTGAAATTAACACAGATTAAAAGCAAGCGAGTGGCAACTATTTTGTTCCAGAAGCCTTCTGTAACAAAGTAAGTTGCTGAAAAAATTCCGATGTGAAGACAGATGTGTCGTGGGTACCGGGATGAACGCTTCGTGTGCGCGAAATTGGAGCGTTGTTAAGTTTCTTTTGAAAGTGTAGCAATTCAAATAGAGAGTAAAGGTGTGATGTTTGTTGAAACTTTGAAGTATTAGTAAAAGGAACTAAATTCGGGAGTAATTTTAATTTATTTTTTCAAGTAGGATTTTTTTGTGATTACGGACAATCAGATGTTATTTTTTTATTGTAAGAAAATTCAACGCTACGGACATCTCGTTATAAAATATAAAAGAATAGATGCCGGGATCAGCACAATTGGACGTTCATTTTGAATGTAAATGGATGTAAACGATCGTAATTTCAAGAAGTGACTTGTTTGATGACACGCAAAAAATAGTTGGTTTTTGTTTTGTTTGTTTTGCCGAACAGTACGCAAAGAATACATACAATTTTATTAAGCGGTGACGGACTAGCAACTGAATCATATCATTTATGCGTACAATAGCGGTTCGCGAGAATTGGTTTCCGAAGGCGACCGCGAGCAGGAGTGAACGGCGACCGCGCATCGGAAGGCACTGGACGGCGGCCACCAGACATCATTGCCACGAGAGCTGAGCCGCAAAACAGGGAAGTGACACGTGTGTATGTGTGTGTGTCTGATTTCTTTGCAGACACTTCATCTGAAGACGCGTTCCGTAACTGAAGGGAATTTATTGAAGACCAAGTTTTGTTAATAAAATTAAATTAAGAAATGGTCAAAGGAAAATCAGGGAATGCGCATTCAATGTATGAGTGGGATTTCATATTGTTTTGTATTATTGTGCGTGAATGAGTTTCTTTGTTGTGTTTTGTTTCTTGGAATGTCTATGTTATAGGACTTGTATCAGTGTAGAGGGAAAGACGGTAAGTTGTTGCCGTGTATGATGAAAGGAGGGAAAAGCCAGAAGCAATAATAAACGAACGAACGAAAATATGGTTTGTTTTTATCAATTGAGAACATGCGTCGTCATTTACCCTAGCACGCACAATCCAGTCACCTCGCTTGGATTCCTGTATAGGACCACCATCTTATCCACGGTATTAGAATCATTACATTTTGGCTGCCCAACGCGAGTTCCAGGGAGGGGATAACCGGGAACCATTACAGTAGGGTACCTAGAAGATAATATTTCTGTTGTGCTTCTAAACAACTTTTAGTCTTTCCTTTGTGACTCTTAAAAAGTTAAAAAAAGAGCTCCCTTTCAACGCGCGTATTCTTTCTAATTGTGTAAGTTGGAAAAATGTAAGAATGCAGGTGGTGCATATCAAATATTTCCCGATACGTGTCAAATAAATGGTTCAAACATTAGTTCTTTGTAATTTTACAAATTATGTAATGTCCTGCTTTTGAAATTCTAGGAATATATAACCAGGAGGTCAAGAGTTCCTTTTTACGTTTTTATCTAGCTTCCCGCGTCTTCCCAAATAAATTCTTATACATCAGGAGCGGATATTCTTAGTTTTACTTTGTCTCCACCTGGGTCGCTAGCTGTGTGCCCATCCAACTAGCCTAATAACAGGCTGAGCAGTGCTAATGTATTAATAAGTAGACTGTGGTACAACTCTAACGAGATTAAAATTTAGCGTGAACTGCAACTTCACTGCTGTAAACGAGTACCGGTAACATACTCTGTCCACGAACGTGGATAAGACAGGACACTTACCTCTTCATACCCTCATCTAACTGAAAAATGATCACAGCCATTGCCTTCCACTGATGTGTAATGGTAAGGGAGATTATGACGGGGTGAGCAATGATGACGAATGCGTGAACTGATGCTTCAAATGTCAAAAGTGTAACGAGAAGCTCACATATGGTAAAGGTACGTGTCGCACACGTAATACACAAGTCGAACGCTTTCTCCCCTGGCCCTGCGTACTTGGATGCCCCAAGCCCCTGCGAAAGAGCCTCAGGACAACGTTTCAAATAGATATACAATTTGATATTTTATAATTGTGGATAATTGATAAAACAAGAATCGGGAAAAAATTCCAAAATTAAATTTAAAAAAATCATTCGGATCGCAACTTAGAGGGCTAGATGGATAGTGAACTAACATAAATTATTGAGAACATCAGCAAAAATTTAAAAAGTAATACTGACTGGTATGTCCTTAACAGACAGAACTGTGAGTCCCAGTATGAAGAAGTATATAATTTTTCGACAATATTCAGTTTGTGGAGCATTTTTTGACTAATCCACGTCAAAATACACATTAATAAATTGTCTAATGTAATATTTATTTGAAAAATACTGTATGAATTTTTAATTGTGAACATTGTTGATTTTCCCAGGTATGTAAGAAAGCCCATTTTTAAAGATCTACAATAGTGAAATGCATTTTTCTATTTTAGAATTTCGGAAGTGAAAGTCTGAGACACAGCGGGACACGAAAACATCCAGTTCCGATGGTTTTCGGAGACCAGACCAGCAGACAGTTTTGTATCGTGCCGAGACAGCTATGTCCACGAACGTTGGTCTCGGAACTGCCAGTATCGAGAACGAACGAATCCGATACTAGGCCCGTCATCGGTTGATTGATTGATTGATAGATTAATTAGTGATTCCGGGCGCGTCAATTACCAAGGTCATTAGTCTCGGCATGTTTTTATCGTTGGAGGTAGCGGTGGTCTTGCCCCGCTGGGCACCGCCCCAGCCGGGACAATCTCTAAGGTCCCGACTGACCTCCCGACATGCATGGTAGTGCATGTATGTGAGTAAAAGTAAGAGAGAGAGGAAAGGACAAGAAAGATCTTCTGCGGTCTGTGGCCCATTTGTTCGGATACTGCTCAGGTATTCGCCTGGAACTGATCAAAAAACTACGAAAAAATATACATCAGAGCAGCCGTCCACTAGACCCCTCCTCCTGACGGGCGGCTCTATAGGCCCTACGTATGAAGGACTACTAGTGAAGGAAGCCCTGCTATCGTCGGAACTCGAACTTTTTATTTTTATTTATTTATTTATTTAACATCAAAAAGCAGTTAAAACTGCGTATGTCGTGCTATCGGAAAAGGGAATTGTGTGCATATTTCAAAATTCTGCGATCCCTACACTAAGCCCTAAACTGGACGAAAAACCTGATCGAGATGGGGGTCATTGACCCGGAAGCTGTAGTACAATAGTTGTTAGAGGTTGTTTATACTCATTTATACAGTCCAAATGGTAAATAATGCATTATGTATCATTGTTAAAATTAATGTTACTTTTCTTGTGATGCTCAGTATAGTCTCTAATTGTATAGAAACAGTTATGCAGCAGAAACGATTTCACTTGGGATTTAAACTTTTCTATTGAATTTAATCGTTTAATGTCATCTGGCAAAGTGTTGTAAAATAATGTACATGTATTGTATGTAATTTTTTTGTAATGAGCTGTTGATACTGTCACCTGATGAATATGATTTCTACGTCGAGTGTTATAGTAATAGACTTGGGCATTTTCTGAAAATATATTCCCGCCCTTAAGCAAGTCATTTTTGACAAAAACCACTGATTTGTAAATAAAAAGACACGGTAATGGTAGAATTTCTAGGTTAATGAAGAAAGGCTTTCATGAATCACGTGGACCTCCTGGCCAGAGGCACAGCAGTGACAATAGTTTATGCCCTGAACCACCTCTGAGGTTTTTAAGTTTCTGACCTCCCTCATTCCAATTTGTTATACAAGGGGGAAAATGTGACTCTTCATCTTAATCATCCTCTAAGAAACACACTTTTCACATCTGTATGTTAACATTTGTATGCTTGTGAAAATATACTAAATACTGAAGAACTTTTTCTATAATTGTAAGTGACCGTTACAAAAACTACGATAAGTATGTTACGACATTAGTTTTTAATAAAAATTTATTAAAAGTCTTAATTTATATATATATATATATATATATATATATATATATATATATTGTAGCGGCACAGACCACCACGAGGTATTTCGGCCATAATCCCTTGCAGCCACAGGAAATCAAACAAAGGGACGGAAATGCCTAACGGCTTGTCAAACCCACGCCAAGGAAAACCCCTGACGTCATGGGAAGGGCGCGACTCGTCTGGTGAAAGGGCGCGAAGGCCTACGTCACAGGGCGGTTAATAGATGAGACAAGTCACGTGACGCACAACCCGATGCGTGATTGGCGGAGAGCCACCGCGTCATCATGACGGGAGAGGGAATGGCGCGTGCAATAAATAGGGAGAGAAGAGCTTCCACCTTCTTCTTATTTGAAAATCTTCGGTGAGCGAGCTTCTGCTTTTTCTGAGTCGGAACTGGCTCGGCTCCTCTGGGTATCGCGTCGCCGTATGGCTGCCGAGTGCCGCTATCAGTGTCTCGCGCTGAGGCGTTAGCCGCCGAACGTGAACTGGTGCAAGCGTGGACGTTACCGCGTGTACGCACGCAATCGTGTCCGCCCCACATGTGCGGGCATCACCTGAAGAAACGGAAGACGGAAGGCGCCTTCCCTGAGGCATCGCTCTCACCACGCCGCCACTTCAGCGAGTTGCGAGGGAGACTGGAGCTGACTGAGCCTCGCTGCCACCGGAGACCACCACCTACCAGCGCCGATCACGGAGCATTCGGGTGAGATCGCCAAATAGGGCAACCGCCCACGAAAGAGCCGGTTCACGATATGATGTATGGGGCATAAGTGGAGAGAAGGACGGTAGAGAGAGAGAGAGAGAGGAATAGATCGTCAGAGCGCAGTAGGCGTAACTTATAATTTAATACTGATATGATGTATGGGGCATAATTGTTTATCTTGGGTGGGTATTAGTAATTAAAGTAATGTTTATTATATAATCAGCTCGTTTAATGACTGAAAACCAGAATCCAGTCATGCATGTCTCCCGAATCCTCTGCCAGCGTCTATAAGTGGCTACGCAGGTGAGTTCTCACTACCACTGGCAGCCGGGCAAGCAGTCAGCCCACGTTGGACAGGGCAGAAGGTCACAATATATATATAATCTTTTGAAGAGAGTGCATGGTGCTTGTCGCAAGCGATACCCGACACTACAAACAAACTGTCGCCACAGCACTCGACGATACTGCCGAAAATGGACGGCCCCAACAGTTCCGCTCCTTCGATCTCTGACAGAGACCTTTGTATGCATATTTTTTACGGACATTAAAGGGACTGCACGTCCAGCGAGACCGCGCAAGGAATCCAGTGGCAAACATCGGTAATAGAATGTCTTTTATCCTGCTTGCTGAGGCGTGACTAAGGCAATTCAAAATTGTAATATACCACTACTTATACACACGAAAAATCTAACTTTTAATAAAAATTACTGATATAGTATGATTAGCATTCCTCTGTACACTTCCATGTATGTCAAAGAATAAACAGGTCCCGTAGATATCCCTATAAAGCTTTGCTGAAACCTTACTGCTGTTTGAAGGATAATGTTTCATTTAAGAATTTCAAAATATATTAAAGTAGGAATAAAAATTTTTAATGCAATAAAGACAATTATTTTTTAATAATTTTTTATTTTTTTATTTTTGACGTAAAATAAATAAATAAATAAAAGACAATTAAAAAAATAAAAAGGCTAAACACGTGTTTTTCAACGGAATTATGACTAAGTTGGTTGATATGACTTTTTCTTCAGTTGGCAACCCTTCGTCGCAGTTGTGACGGGCCCAGCTCTTATCCTACCCCACCCATTTTCATTTCGTCCGCAGGACGCGTTACAGCCGTGAGTCTCAGACAGCTGAATGGCGACCAGCGCAATATTTTCTTTTTTGAACGGGCACGTGCACATCTATACACTGACGTTGAAAAAAGAGAAATAAAGATCCAGAAAGCTGCGAGCATTGTTGGGACGGGGAAAGTGGCAAGGACAATGGCATATTTGGTAGCTGCAAAAAATATTTCTGAAGGGAAAATGCTGACGTTGACATTCATATACTCGAGAAATGTATGGAAGTTTCAAGCGAAAATTCATTTCTCTAGCTCGGCGAGTTGAGCTGGCTCGCATCGCTGCTGGATATGCAGTGGCTCTAAGAGGGAAGTCCTAGGGTTCGATTCCCGATAGTGACAGAAGTTTTGAGCTTAGCTAGACAGATTAGGCGAATTCAGCCACTATCTGGAGGAGAGTTCTATCGGTACACCACTCTCATTGGTTTATCGTGATTTATCCTATCCATACCAGGCGAATTCCGAATACGTAGCCTAACAAACTGGCCACGGATCACGTGCAATCATTCCTTCCTCTTCCTTGTACAATTCTCTCCTATTCCACAGTTATACTTTAATGCACTGCACCACGACACATGCCGGTAGACCAGTGGGGAGCTTATGGCTTGTCCCGGCTGGCACGGTGCTCCGCTGAGGAGAAATACGAGTATCTGGAAGAAAAATGAACCGCAAGCTCACGTATTGTTTGGCACCGGATCTTACCATCGAATGAGTGTAAGAAGGCCGCTACCTCCCGCATATAAAAACGCTACTCTAACGTGACTAACGACCGTAGCAACTGACATGCTCGGAAAGGTCAATTAATCAGTCATTTCTCGTTGAATGCTTTAGGGTTTTATGAGTAAAAGTTTAACTGTAAATACAGTTTTGAAAACTAAAAATATTGAAAGAAAATATTTCCCAAATGTAATGACGTTGAGATATCAAACCTATCTGGTTGGTATCAGCTGTAGCCTAAGAAGGTAACAGGCATTACTTATATTTGTAGAAGACAAATAATTCTCTTTTGTACACAATACTTTCTATTTTTATTTTAATTTAAGCCGGCGGCGCTAGACCAATTCGTTTACTACGCTCGGTGAAGTCACGAAGGTTAAGCGGGTTCCTGGTTGGGTGACCGGCCAGGAAACCCGAAATCTAACGGCGTTGAGCCCCTGGCCGAAGGGATAAGAAAGCACTGACTGACTGCGACGTGCCGAGACGAGACTTGACTAACAGTAATTATTCAGTGTAGTAATTACTGAGTAACGTAGGATTACTCCAGAAGAAAGCGCTCAACGCCCAACAAGGGTTAAGAGACGCGTTGCATCAACAACGACGCAACTAATTTTTAAAAATAATTCATTTTTCGTAAATTTTAGAACAACGAGAGCCAGCAACCATCCACAAATTTAGTAAACGGCGTTTTCTGCTCATGTCAAAAGCAGCGTCCAGGAATGTACGTGGCCAGACGGAACACCAGGCCTGCTGACTCACCGTCGTCCATGATGGCGGTGGTGACGTTCTTGCCCGTGAAGCCCTGCGCCCACGCCGCCTCCACGTTGAGGTCGAGCTTGGCCTTGCCGCCGTTCTGGCCCGTGTTCTTGAGGTACCACTGGAACGGGAAGTAGGGGTCGGTGGGGTCCCGCTGCGGCCGCATGTGCTGCACCAGGTTCTCCACGCGCAGCGGCTTGTAGCCCCGCTTCACGCGCTTGAAGCCCGTCTGCTGCACCGCGAACTGCACCTGCAACACGCGCACACAACGCCGCGTCAATAGGGGGCAATGGGCTCCTTACATCTTTGGTACGTAAAGAAGATGAAGAATCTCAGGGAGAAGGAGGAGAAGAAGAAAGAAAAGAAGAGAAAGAAGAAGAAAGAAAAGAAGAGAAAGGAGAGGAAAGAAGAAGAAGAGAAAAGAAGAAGAAAAAGAAAAGAAGAAGAAAAAGAAAAGAAGGAAGAAAAGAAAAGAAGAAGAAGAAGAAGAAGAAGAAGAAGAAAAGAAGAGAAGAAGAATGAAAAGAAGCAGAAGAAGAATGAAAAAAAGAAGAAGAAGAAGAAAAAAGAAAAGAAAGAAGAAGAAGAAAGAAAAGAAGAAGAAGAAGAAAGAAAAGAAGAAGAAGAAGAAGAAAGAAGAAGAAGAAGAAGAAGAAAAGAAGAAGAAGAAGAAAGAAAAGAAGAGAGGAGGAGGAATACATGAAGGAGAAGACGAAAAAATAGTAATGATTTCTCAAATTCGCTGTTGAGACTACACCAGTACAGGTGATCGGGTAAGCACTTGCAGTCTGAGTACGTGAAACAATACTTGTTCGGATGCAATTGTTAGCCTACAGTGTGAGAGTCATTCATCTTCGTTCTTCTTCACCCTTCATGCTATTTGCCTCGTAAACATGATCCCTGTTTGCATTAAGATCAATACATTCCCACGAATGCAATATTTTATTTTATAGATTAGTAGGTTAGTGCTTCTGTTTATGTGACAAAATTTCTTTCACAGATTCTGGTGTGATAAATTTCGTTACATCGTGTCAATTCATTTTCAAATAAAACTCAACCCCTAACACAATGAAATGGGAAAAGTCACGTCGACAATTATACAGAACGAAATGTGGTGGACGAAAGGAAACTAAAATGATGTCAAACATAAATGCCGTCAAAATAATAGGAATGAGGAACTTAAAATTATAAATCGTTGTCACATCAGAGAGCTTGCAAAAATCAATTCCCAAACAGTTATTTGAATATATTTAGAGGTACAGAGATAAAATGTTCATTTGCCTACTAGCATAAGTTTGGACAATTCAGCACAGACAACATTCGCACAAATGATACATCACATTATTGCAGAAATGGTTTACAAGTAATGTATTCATAATATTGAATGTTGTTTACTGACTATAATGCTAACCTACTATTGCCGTACTCGCCAGAGAGCATTAAATAAATCTTTATAAATTCTGCGAAAGTTTATCGAATCGCATTAAAAAGTGTGGTATATTATAATTTTAATTTTTCAGGTAACGTTACATATAGTTAAAAAGTCTGTGTGACGTGCTACGGGAAGAAGTGTAATCTGTGTACTTTTTCTTAATTCTGGGGTCCCTATCCTTAGCCATATACAAGTTGAATTCTGAATATAGAAGGAAATGACCGCTGCTGGCAAGAAAAGATAAGAAAATAGTCGCTCCGATGAAATAAAATGATTTTCAAGGGCAAATCAAATATAGATTTGGGCTCATGTCCTTCATCATGACCTTTCTAAAGGGATAAACTTCCTGCCGCGACAACACGGAGCACGAAAATTTTAATAGCTATATTTCCCACTGGACTCTAGAAGACGTGTACAGTTAGTGAAGCTAAATTTCTGATGTTTTCATAACAAATGAGTTCTATACTTTTCCTCACATAGTAATCGTGTAACCTGCGCCTGTCCATCACTCACGGTTACACCAATTCCTCTCCACCAATGAAGACCAATTAGATGCCATCCGACCTCTCTCGGCCTTCTGGTGGGGAGCTGATCATTTTCTGCGGATCTATCCACCGGACCATACAACGCTAGCTTGTAAACTGTTCAGACGATTTTCTCCAAAATTGACATTTCCTAATCGATATAGTGTTGTCGCGACCCTTTGATTTTTAAACCGATATTTTAATTTTGGGGGGTTCTTTACAAGAAGCCCCTGAGGCATTTCTCAAATTTTCAAAAAAATTGCTTCATCGTTCTTCATAATTTTTGTTGTTGGATAGTCTGAAGGATGTTTGAGAGAATGGCGCAGGTCTCATTTTCGTGAAAAACCCTGATTTTTCGAAAAATTCAATAGTTTAAAACTTTTTTGGAGTCGTCTTAAAACTAAAACATTAAAGATAGAGATTTTTCATTAATGAAATCTCTTAATTAAAGATAGATTTTGTGGTGAAAGTTTGTGGAAGCTGATGGGGCCGTGAGTGTACAGCAGCAGCTACTCCAAAAAGGGAAGTGATAAAACTTTTCGATATTTTTTTTGTTTGTTTTTGTGTAGCAAGACCAAATTTAAAATACATTGTAGGATAAAAATTGAGAGATTGTGGTTGGAAGCAACGCTAAATGCATCCAATTATGAGTAATAGTATAGTAAATTTCGGAAGGTGCACCAATAATAAATGAAAGAAAGTAATTCAAAATATTTAGTATTAAGTAGCAGTGTCGTTAACTTAAAAAAATGTTTGTGATTGTTGTATTTTTCTTTGGCTAAAGTAATCATTTAAATAATTACAAGGAAACAAGCGCAGTTTTTTCAACTATGGAAACAAATTTCAGAGTTTTATTTATAATTAATGAGAATTAGTCCCTACAATAATAATAGTGTTATTTACGGTTTCCCGTATGGGCGGGTTCTGCGTACCCACGGATATAAATTCGTTTACGTGGCTTCCTATTATTACGACGAGCTAGTAAAACAGGATAATGGTATCCAATATCTTGGGAGAGATTGATGGAAATATAATATTGTTATTGTGATAGGAGATAAGGATAATAGGAACCATGACAGATGTAAGATAATTAAAAAGGCATTTGGTTGATTGTGCTCTCTGTACGCGCACGGGCGTATGTGTCTCAGAGCATCAATTGATGTCACTGCAGTGTTTCAGACCGGGAGGTCCTACGGGTCGAGTCCCGTCGATGGCAAAATTTTCGGCACTAGCTACATAGTTCTCATCGGTAGTTCTTTGCGGTTTCTCTGATCAACACTAGGCGAATGGCGGAGTAGTACCGTAATATGGGCCATAAACCGCACGCGATCTTTCCTTTCTCTTTCTTGTTGTATCCTCACCTCTTACGCTCCCATATCCTTACACCTCACGGCTTATATGCACAACACAACCACAAATGCCGGGAGACCTGGCAGATGCTTAGAGCTTGTGTCGGCTGAGTAGGTGTTCCGCAGGGGGAAGATTCCTTGTTAAAAAAATACCGCAAGCCAACGGGGAGGTCGGTGCCGGATCTTCCCATCCAGCGGGCGAAGATCGTCACCTCCTACTACAAAAAATACGCACTACTCTTACGGGAATAACGACCTTAGCAGTTGACGCGCCCGAAATGACTGATCAATCAATCAATTAATAAGTACGCGCTGACTTTTCACAATCCCGGCCACCTCATTAGAGACGGTACACAGATGCATTACGTAATGTAGTAAGTAGTAAAATGTTCTAAGTATCCAAGATTCTAAATACCAAAATTTTAATTACGCAGTCACTTCATTAACATTTTACGCGATGGAACCGTTGCGAACATAAACATCTTTTAGCACACGTGGTGCACACGTAAGTACAAGTTTTTACTAGTCTACAAAGTTGGCACAACTTGCAGCCATTAAAGAAAAATAATTGCAGCCAGTTCTTTTAAAACTACCGCCTCTAGAGTCGTAACTGCGCTTAATGCATGCTCTTTTCCCTTTACACAAACGCATCGCCCGAGGCTAACAAATTCTCGACTCAACGAACACTCGCGTTGTTCGCCCCGAGTGAACTTGAGCGGGGCCACTTGGGCTAATGAAGCCAATTCTTGCGTTTGGGGATTCGCAGCACGCGCTGCCCTCGTGGAAGCTCTGTGTACAAGTAATTGAGGGCGAAGGGATCTTTCTTTTTGTCTCGTTTGCCCCCTCTCTTTTCCCGTCGTTCTGTCTAGAACCTTCAATTCGTCCTGAACATGATAAAAAACTGATCGTTATAGAATTCGTAAAAAATTAATATAAGATAAAAATCACAAATTCCCTATGGTTTATTTTAAAAAAATATTTACTTAAAGAACTAAAGATCCGGCCCATCAGTACATCTCACACTGCCTACCTATCTGGCAAATTTCATGTTAATAATAATAATAATAATAATAATAATAAATGCATTGATCCCAATGTTTGGCAATGCCAACATCCAAATAACCTACCTCTGAAAATTCAGGCTTACTAAAAATCTTAACTACCAAACAACTCCTCGCTTCACGCCACTAGATTGTGAAAGTTAATTCTAAGAAAAGAATAAATCCCAAGCCCCGCCCCCAAAACATAAGTATAGTTTAGTTACTAGTTAGTGTCCGGAAGAAACAAATAAACGAATTAAATTGAAAAATTATTCAGATAGGATCTACATAAGTAATAATTTCGATAATTCCTGCAGAACGTTATTTACTGTTGTAAATTGTCGTGAAAGTGATATCAAAAGGGCTCATGCAAAGCAAATTTCTATAAACTTGCTAACCAATTATGACTATGCGAGCACGAACTCGACGTCAATGGGCGGGAGCTATCCGCACAAAATTAATTTGGCAGTTAATGCGTTAATATCATTCCTTCCAACTCGTAATTTTCGTATTTTGAGTTGATCATCGCATGTATCGCTACCATATGTTTTCTTAATATTTCTAATTATGTTTGCTCTTCAACACTTCTGTTATATAATTATCTTATGTTATATAATCTTCAATATTACTGTTGATTTTACCTAATTATTTCCACAAACAATTAAAAATAAATATATTACTTTGACAAAAGTGATTCATTTATTCCACGGATTTTTTTAAGTATCACAATCATCTCATGTTTCAATATGTTTGCTCTAAAGTCTGTTTTCGACGTAAAATAATTTAAAATTAAATTAAAGTCTGTCGGTAAAAGGTAACAATCTGACATAAGAACGAACACGACACAGAAAACATTCTAGGAAAAAAAAGAAAAAGACCTAATTAAGAGGATTAAACGACCGTGGTCACCATCAAGTGGGGTTAGAAAACTTGGCTCGATCAGGTTAACAGTTGTCATCGCCAGAAGTTCGCAGAAAGAGTTTCATTTCGATGACAATGCCACGCTGAAAAACATATAACCACTGCAAGTTAAGTTCACAAACCCCGTCTTGCTGTGCCCCTTCCTACAAGGGTCTTTGCGAAAGGAGAGCAAGATGATGATGGTTAATTTAGAGTTTTCTGTGATTTTCCCATTAACAGCAAGCGAATACCGCAGCAGTGTTCTAACGAACTTGCCGCGTGCGATCGTTCCTCCTATTCCTCGCCCATTACTCACCTCTTACTCTCAGACGCATTTACATTCACATTCAAGACCCATCGTTTTCCCTGGTCGCGTTTCCCGGTCGCTTACGGCAAATGCTGGGACGTTGTATACTTGTCGCGTTTGTGAGCCCAGGGCATGACATCTGAAAGTTCTATTCTATTTTTATTTACTAAATGTATCTCTGAATTCAATTCTTATCACCGGTAGCGGTAGCTCAGTGCATCAACTGATGTCACGGCAGCGCCTCTGACCGGGAGGTTCTAGGTTCCCACTCCCCACGGCGGCAGGATTTTTGACACTAGCTTTTCAGCTACGTCGAATTCAGTCGCTGTCCGGAGGAGAATTCTAGCGGTCGGCTGTTCTGATCGTTAGTTTTCCGTAGTTTCTCCGATCAACACCAGGCGAATGCCGGAGCTGTACCCTAACAAACGGGCCACGGACCGCGCGCGATCTTTCCTTCCTCTTCCTTGTCCTATTCTCTCTTCTTACACACATACACTTACACTAACATGTACCACACTATCACATATTCCGGGAGACCGGTCGGGAGCTTAGAGCTTGTCCCGGCTGGGTCGGTGCCCCGCTGGTGGGAAAGTTCTAGTTAAGGGAATCCCGCTAGCTGACGGTAGGTCGGCGCCGGATCTCACCATCCAGCGGGGCAAGATCACCGCCATCTCCCGAGAAAAAGCATGCACTACACTAACGGGACTAATGACCGAAGCAGTTGACGCGCCCGGAAACACGAAACAATCAATCAAATCAATTCTTATCTATAGATTTATGTATGACGTAGTTAGGCGGAAGAGGGGGCCTGATGGCCCGAGTTTCGCAACATAAATAAAGTCATTATTATTTATTATTACTACCACACATGTCGGGAGACCAGTCGAGGGCTTTGAGCGTGTCCTGAGTGGGAAGGTGTTACGCTCGTGGGAGATACCTGGTTGGTGAAAATGCCCGCAAGCCCACGTAGGTCGGTGCCGGATCTCGCCGACCAGCGAGGAGGATCTCCGCCACCTTTCGCGATAAAAACATGCACTACACATACGGTACAAATGAGCATCGCAGTTCACGCGCCCGGAATCATTAATCAATCAGTGATGGATTTAGTAAATCTGATTCACAAAATTTCATTAAGTTAATTTCACTCGGTTGTAGAAAGGAAACATATCATGCGTGGTAAAAGGTCTGGCAAACGTGTCCGCGCCTGCCTCCAATAGTAGGTATCGCATCCCAAGCGAAGGGCTCGGGGGTAGAGGGGTGGGGGAAGGTCCACTGGGATGGCGTGGGCGCGGAGCAGCTGCGGAGGCAAAGAAATGCAATTACGGGAGGGTGGTGGGCGGGCGGGCGGCCAGCGCCGGAAGAATTGGGATCCGGCCCCGAGGGCGGCGAGACGCAATTGGCCCGCTGCGCGCGCGGCGTCTGTTCCGGGGGCGGGGCGGGCGGGAGGAGGGCGGGAGGGGCGGGAGGGCGGGCGGGGCGGGCAGGGCAGGGCAGGGCGGGCGGGGCAGGGCAGGGCAGGGCAGGGCGGCCGGGGCGGAAGGGGCGGGAAGGGGCGGGGAGGGGCGTGGGGGGGCGGAAGGGGGCGGGGAGGGGCGTGAGGGAGGGAGGGGCGGGCAGGGGCGGGGAGGGGCGGGGAGGGGCGGGGAGGGGCGGGGAGGGGCGGGGAGGGGCGGGAGGGGCGGGGAGGGGCGGGGAGGGGCGGGGAGGGGCGGGGAGGGGCGTGGTGGGGCTGGGCGGGGCCACGGACGGAAGGTGGCGGTGCTCGAGACAAATAGACAAAGAGCTGTGTGACAGAGGAAGGTCCGGTCGGGGACGGAAGTGAGGAAGAGGCAGCAGTACGGACGAGGGGCATGGGATGGGCGGAACACGGGGTAAGCAAGTTTGGCAGATTCGGTAGTATAACGGTCAGCGTACCCGACTGTTGTACCCGAGTTTGCGGGTTCAAACGCGATCGAAGCCGTGGATTCTTAAGGGCGAAAAAATCCTTCATACGCCTTTCTTCGGAGGGGAAGTAAAGCCGGCTTTCCGATGTAGTAGATTTACTGCACGTAAAAGATCCTCAAGCCCAAAAGAAGTCTCTGAGCTAAATTCAAATTACCTGATTTGTCACCCAAGATAATATCTCCTTTCTCTGCTAGATGGTGAAAGGAATGCAGCAAAATTTGCGTATGCAGACGGAAGAGCGGGCCTGATGGCCCGAGTCTCGCCAGGTAAAACAAGACATTAACATGAACAACATAAGGAAGGGTAACGGGAAATGACGGGAGTGGGACACGGAGGTCGCTACCCGGGAGGTGCGACCGGCTGAAGGGGCGGTGCTGTGCGTTGAGAGGAAGGTTAGTTCGGGGAACTCGGCAGGGAAGGGGCGGTGGATGGGCAGAGCATGGGAGAAGCAAGAGGAAGAGGGGAGAGAAGCCGGGCTGGGATACGAAGGAAAGGGTTTGGTCACTGGCACATGGTAAAGAACCACGGAGACGGTGGAGGCATAAACTAGGTGAAGGCAAATGAACGAGAGCTCCTGACAGTTGAACGTCACGGCCGGGATCGAGGTGGGTAAGGGCAGCAACGTGATCGGAGGCGGGCGAGAAGCTGAGGATGGGATAAGTGTCAGGAAGGGAGGAGAGAAGTAGGAAGTGGGGTATGAAGGGGAGGAATGGGTCGTTGGCACAAGGCAAGGAGCCTGAGAGGCGGTGTGGCGTTTGAAACAGGGCTAAAACAGGGTGAAGGAGCAGAAGTGCTGTGTTGCGAGACGAAGGTTACAGGGGAACGTCTTGGTGAAGGGGCGGGGGATGGTGTTGCACGTGACGAAAGCATGAGGAATGGAGGGAGGGATGGCTAGCTAGTGCAATGTACAAAAGCGTACGTGTCTGGGATGACGGGGGGAGGGTGTAGGGGGATGAACGAGGGCAGTGCGAGAAAGGCAGAGGCTGATGGTCGGGGGGGGGGGCGGAAGGAAGGAGCGAAGCAGCGAGGAAGGGGGCAGGGGGGCAAAGGGTGGCTAGCGCCAGGCAAGAAGGCTCGGGGGCCTGTGCAGAGTGGAACGAAGACGGCAACCGAGAGAGGTGCAGTGTTAAACGATGAGTGAGGATGGTTCGACGAGAGTTCATGGGGGGAGGTGAGGTCATAGAAGAGACCGGAGCTTCGATGCCGCGGTGAAGAGCAGAGTCAAGGTGAAGTGAAAGATGCGAGGGGGAGGGGCCTGGGGCGAGGAATGGAACTGTCGAGGTAAGAACGGAGAGGCGGAATGTAACGGAACGGAGAGGGCGATGGGGTTAGTGCAAGGGAAGAAGGCCTTGGGGACAGTGAAGACAGAAATAGTTTCATTTGGAATTAAGGATTGGAACCAAACAGGAGAATTAGTGAACGTGGGCTAAGAGAATAAAGTTAGGTGAGGTCCTGGGGCCAGCGAAGACAGGAGGTAAAGAAATGCTGTGGAGCAATCTCTGACGGGAACATGTGATTTTTCACACACTAGATTGATGACGAAGATAATTTTCATATCGTTTGTTTGACATTGCCACAAATTTTGCGTTTTTACCCATTTTTAAGTTTTCCATTTGCATTATCTGTTTATCATGATTTAGAAAATTCGTATTGTCTTTGCGCGATATCCTTAAAACTAATTACAAAAAATGTACGAACCTAAATTTGAAAGTTGTGTGTTTTTTACGTAAGAATTACAGTATTTTAATCACTCAATCAATGCAGTTTCCAAGATCAATTGCATTTCAGCAAGAGATTTTTCACAAGCAAGAAACTAGCCTTAAGAAGAATTCTTATTTTGTCCCTCTTTTATTATTTTAAAGATTTACCTAATTTAGAATTAAATATATTTTATATCAAAAAGATGTTGAATTTTAAAAAAGTATATTTAACAAAAATATGTAATTTTTACATTATTACAAGGAAATGTCTCAAAACTGCATACGAGTCGATAAAGAGACACGCCATTAAAAATTAGCCATGATCTTCCTAAAACCAAATAAAGAACGTTTAGACTCACTTTACATCACTTTGCATTGTTTATTGATATATACCAAAGAATATTCTTGTAATTTATTTTAAAAATGAATGAATCCTGTCATTGTATTAGTTATAATTTCATTTTTTACAGGTATGGCAGTCAGGCACAATTTCTATAGGATAATATAAAATACAGACCTCAATATTGTAACTTGGTTAAGCACTAGCCCTTGTAGGTTAGTTCCTGCAGGATATTACAAAGCAGATTTTGTGCAAGAGGCTGGCTTTGCGGGGCCATTCCCATTACGCATTATTATTATTATTATTATTATTATTATTTATTATTATTATTTCACTTTTCAACTATTAATAGTTAAATTGTTGGGAAGGGATTCTGAAACTCAAGAAAGCGGGCGCACATGATTTTCTCCCCCATACGTCACATACAGTTTTTTACTAAAGAAATAAATAAAATAAATAAATCTGTGCGTGCGCCGGGCTTGCTGATTTGAAGAGCAAAGAGGACACGCGGAGTGAGGACGAATGCTGCTCCGACCTCGCACTCCCTCAATCGATGCGCCGGCGATGGTGTATCCTACTGTTACACCCAAGTTCGCGGGTTCACACCGCATCGAAGCCGTGGATTTTTAAGGGTAGAAAAGTCCTTCGTACGCCTTGCTTCGGAGAAGTAAAGCCGGCCGCCAAATTTTAGTTGATTTACTGCATGTAAAAGATCCTTCAGCCTAAATGAAGCCACTGAGCTAAATTCAATTTGTCTGTTTCGTCGCCCAAGTAATACCTTCTTTCTCCCCTAGTGGGTGAAAGGAGCGTAACGAAATGTGCGTGGTCAGACGGAAGAGCAGGCGTCGTGGCCTGAGCCTCGCCTCGTAAAATAAGGCATCAGTTCAATTCAATCGTCCACAGAGGGTGGAATTAATAAGCCCACGAAGGCTGGTCGCTGCCAATCGAGGTATTTTTCGGTACGTGGATTAATTCGACGCGGGAAGAAAAATTGATTGGAAATAAAATTGTCTAAAAAAATAAAGAAGAAACGTACTCGAGAATAGAGTGTAGGTTGAAGAAAAGTCTTAAAAATATATTCAATTAAGTTGAAGAAAAAGTTCATGTAGATACCCCTCTTCTAGACTTGAAATGCGATTCCAAATATACGAATAGGCCTCAAAATTAGTAGAAACCGATTTTCTTTCTTTAATTGAAAAAGAATGCCCTTATCAACTTTATCATCACCCGAAATCCTATAAGTTCTACTTTATATTTATTATGTGGTACTTTTTCGAGCGAGATGGTTTAGCAACGTAGACTGAGCATAGCAAAGATTTTATTTCGATCGGTGATAATTTCCGACCTTGAGAAAGTCACTTCGCACTCAAAATGTACACAATATTTTTCCCATTCTCCCTATAGATATTTACTTGGTTTTTAATTTACTTTACAACAAAGCAACTCCTATATAGTTTTTTGAGAGTTAAGTTCCCAATAACACTCACTTGGAGTGCTGTCGTAGGACGCTCAAGAGACGTTCTTACTTCCAACGCTAATAATACTTTGTAGCTTTCGGGTAATTAGTAGTATGTGTAGTATTGGATAATTGCGATGAAATTATATTGTTTACTTTACAGCATACGTCTAGAGTAATATTTTATTTCTTCTAATAATACTGTAATAAACTAGGGTTAGGGCAAAAGTCACGACAACTATTTTTTCTAAATGTGTCTAAATAAAAAGTTTATTTGTCGCGTGAAAGAAATGATGTACTATTGTGTGTTCACAACAACAGATGGGTCTGTACGTGTCTCTGTTAGCACAGAGAAAGATGTGAAACCAGTTGCCTGACTACTTCCGTGCTAGATGACCGTAACTTGTTTCGACCAGCACTCGTACACCACGACAGCCGGTCTTCCTGGGAGAAATTCCCGACAATGTTGCAAGCTGGAAACGGGATAGTCGCGACATGGGCAAGGGAGTTTCTGCGAGATCGCATAATAACCAGAGATCAGCAACGCACAAGCCGGCTTGTGAGGGCGCGTACATCTGTCTTCTAGGACTTCTACAACGGATGTGTAATGCTTTTCGAATATTGTGAACTCGTACATGCTAAACTGTTTTGGAACATAAACCAGTTACTGTCATTTCAAATATCTTAATAAACTCAATTTTGATGTGTCGTTAAATGTGGATGCACTTCGTTCATAGATGGTTCTTTCATGTATAAAGTATTTCAAATTTTCCACCTGTGCTCGTATTCTCACAAAAACAAATGAAGTTGTAATGACTTATGCCCAAACCCTCGTACATGTAACGTGTAATAATAGGTATTACATGTACTTTCTCCTTTCAAACAGATATCCACGAACTTTGTGTATGTCAGTGGCTATATTTACGTTGTTTCAAAATATATAATAAATTCTTAATTATGTATTACGTGAGACGCCATTTAATTAAATATCATCAATTGTGTAAATAACCAATCAAAGATTAGTTATTTTGTGCACATACATTCAATTTTTTCTTTGTCAACTAATATCAATAAAGAAAACTGATTAAATATGAACCTAACAATATGTTCAGATAATTATGAAACGGTTTTTTTATTTCATTATACAGCCTCAATTTTCTTTAATTAATTTGTTTTGTCATGATAGGACTAGCATAGTATAACAAGTACAAAAATATGATGTTTAATCCTTTTTTTAGTTTTCGGAATTCATAATGGCATTTTAATTGCCACTCTCGATCATTTTTATCTAATTTGAATTTTTAAACATTCCGCAAAATGCTTTAACTAGCGCAGAGAAATTATGTTTTTAGTGCCGTCTTTAAAAGTAAAAAGTAAAATTGACATTACAACTGTTCTTTCGCCATACAATAAAAATAGTAATATGATATAATTAACCAGCTAAACGGCTCTGGAAAACATTTTCTGTATATAATAACGCATTTTTGCCTCAATTTACTCAACAGTTGATGCAAATGAGCATTATGGCACAAATTTAACTGGTATCGAATAATCATTCTGTTATCGGGTTAAAAATAAAACCGGGTTATCTTTCTGACAGCGTTCTCATAATTTTTTAGTGTCAGTCGATTGTGGTAATCAAATTTTGAGATAATCTTAAAGATCTAAGTGTGCGACAATCAACCAGACAATGTCTTATTACCTAAATTAATATTTTTGTAACAAAATCCTTATGCAGATAAATCGTAACAAACAAACACAAAACATACTACTCCGTTCATTTCCTGCCAAGAAAATCGGAAAGGACCAGAAAATCTCAGATCCATAAATAGCGACGCAATCCGACCGAGCTCCCGCTTTGCAAAGTCGCCCGGGGCAGCCGTTCGGCCATTTGCAAATCTCGTGGAGCGCGGTCCTGGGAGAGGGGTGAGCGCCCGCCTTCGATTGAGGAGTCGGCGGCCGCCGGGAGCAATTTCCGACCGTCGCCATCTTGTGCAACTCGATTAGCGCGCCCATTCAGCCGCAGGAGTCGCCAGAGGTCGCTGCTAATTGGCCCCAGGCGCCGCGCACCGCCGCGCGCTCGCTCTCGACGCGGGGAAAGGGGAGGGAAAGGGATAGGGTGGGGGGAGGGACGGGGAGGAAGAGGGCGTGGGTGAGGAGAGGAATTAGGAGAAATGACAGGGGTGGTGACGGAGGGGGATGTCGTAAATTATGGGGCGTGGCGCTGACAAGAGCAGAAGTGGAAGCAGGTGCAAGGGCAGGTGAAGATGCGACTCGACGGTGTATTTTGATATTTTAACGTGGTGTCTCAAGGTCATCCACGAATAATGGAGAGGGAAGGCTGACTCCTATAGAAGACTGCAACGTCACTACAGCTCCCACTTTTGCGACTCACTATTGGGGTCTGCTTCCCTCTCTCTTTTTCGTGCGTGACCTTGGCGGGCCACTTTAAAAATCGAAGCATAGTGACAGGGAAAGAGCAGACGCAGTGACGGAACTCAGTATGGAACCGGACGAGAAGTCGTAGACGGACGAGGCAGGTGTAGGTGTAGGAACGGTGTTTGGGAAAGGTGGAGGTAGAATAGGTGCAAAAATCGGTGATGCGAATATGGAAAGGAAGAGGATGACAGAGGTGGGTGTGGCAAGGTAGAAGATGGCGAGCAAGGGAAACGGCAGATAGAGGACGCACCGGAAGAGGAAGCGTTGGAGGCGGAGGACAAGGACGTGGCTGTGAAGGAGGTGGAGAGGAAGGACAGGAAGAGAGTGACAGGTAAAGGGAAGAAAGGGGATGTGATCGTAGAGGGAGAGTTACTAATCCGAGAAAAACATGCATATTGTCCAAACAGGTCGAATCGATCCTTGCCTACATGTTTAATTTACAATGGAAATTGTACTTATTTTTCTTTTCATTTTTTCGTTTCATAAATGAGAGTTACATATTAGTTGTAGGAAAAGGCCTTTTCCTACAAGATCAGAGGTGTTTTAAAAAAATATGGGTTTGATGTGGTTTTTGGCAGCCACAACAAACTCCAATACATCATTAAAACTGAAAAAGACAAACTCCATAAAAATAACAAGACTAATGTGGTTTACAAAATTGATTGTAGCTGCAACAAAGTCTATGTTGGACAAACCAAACGTCACCTTAAAACCAGAATTAAAGAACACCAGAGAAACAGTGAAAAAAAGGATGATGACAATGTTATCTCAAAGCACATCCAAATTTCTGGACATACTATGGACTGGACATACTATGGACCCCACCATACTGGACCAAGAAACTAATTGGCATAAAAGGCTAATTTCAGAAATGCTTTTTATTAAAAAACAAAATTCTATCCTCAATTACCAAAAAGATTCCTCTAACCTTAACCATATTTATGACTAATTAACTCGTTATAGGTGATTCTCTCCCCCATCTATTCCCTGTTCACTTTAACCCGTTTGTAAATTATGTTTCAACACATTGGCTTCAATTCTTCAATTTTCTTTGTTTAGCATAAATTCACCTCTCTCTGATATTATGTTTACATACAGAGTAACCTATGGCTCCCTTCCCCCTCCACTTTATCTTCTGAATCAATTAGACTTGTGATGTCTTACTGCACAGAAGTTGGCACCACTTACACAGTACCAGGAACCGTTGTGTAACGAACATGCGCCGATATCTTAAAGTGTCAATTTTTAATTGGAAGAAGTCTTCCAAAATAAACAATTACAATTCGCTATGCCTCTTTACTATAGTTCTTTAGACCACTATTAGTTCAGATCAGAAGAGCCTGGTTATATTAATATTTCAACATTATGGTGTAATTTAACCTAAGCAACTTACAGGTACCACTTTTTTTTCTCATTGTGTTTGGTATAAAAAAATTTTAAAACTGTTTTATACTGTAATATTATGTAAAATTATAACTGATTGGTGTGTTGACCTTTCAGACACTGAAGAGGGCCTCACAATTGAGGCCGAAACGTCTGCTCTAAATATATTTTATTGACTGGAATCATCGCCTTTTTTCTTATAATGTTTGATTTATCCAGTGAATCCTGATTTATTAAAATATGTCTACCTATTCTGTGAAGTTTTAATGTCATATCAATAAATTGCTGACGCAGGAATTATCTTTAAAGTAGATGTAACAATTCACAACTGCGAACTCGTCTCATAAAAGATAAAATGGAAAATAATTCATTATCGTCAACACGATGATGCCCTCCACATGTTCCAAATAGGCCTAATAATATTAATATTACCCATTCAATTTGTTACACATTCCAAGAATTTTTATTCAGTACGTGATAGGTCGGTTAAAGGGTTTCAAAAAATCTACAAATAATACAAAAGTGCGTTGACTAACAAGTAGCAAAGATTCTGTGCTGGATTGTACGGCAGATCCTCAGACATAAGTGAACTCATCCCCAACGCATTTACGTGGACTGTCGTCTTGAGACGGCATATGCTCTTTTTCCTCTCTTCCCAGATCTTCCTGCATCAACATCAAGGCAGATCTTCGTATAGGAACGTCTCTACCCGGCGAGATGTCGTGTGGGGACGAAGGGCCGCCGTAGCGAGATACGCAGCTGGCTACCTGCTACCGCAGTGAGGTACCCAGTCACTTTCCCTTCCTCCGCTTTGGAATGCTGTTGCACCTGACCAACGCTCTGCGATGAAGGGCTAACGCATCGTTTACACGAACACCGATACATGGCGGGAAGTCGGCAGGACAGCCACTCTCCTTAACTGTCTTCCAAGATCTGGGCTCATGGGAACGCGCGAGAACAGGTAAGGTCCCTTTGGCGGCAGGCCGCTAGCCTTGCTTTGTCGATGACTGGAAAGAAAAGCGATGACGAGACGTGTTTAACACAAAGTGTACAAATGCGAAAGCTCGCGAGCAATTAAGATGAAATATAATACATGAAAATCAATGTTTGTTTGTTTGTTTGTATTTTGTGCGCTACCGTATCGTTCATCCGATTGCGATAAAACTTTTTGAACTTATTTTTTGTACTTGCGCGAAGGTTATAGGTATAGTACAATGGGAATTTGCGTATGTCTGTCGCACATAGACGCAAAATGAGGACGTTGTTGATTATGATTTATGCGTTTATGACTCAAGCACCCCTGATCAGAAGCTCTACGCAACCCGACGCACCCTAGAGTATTAAACGCGTTTTCGTTGCATATTCTGCCCTGTGATTGAAAAATATCGGCCGAAATTATTACTTGAAGTTATCTCGAACAAGTAAATCAAATTTCTCCAAGATATTGTCGTAGAGAATGCAAGCCCAAACTTGAGGGAGAACGTTTTAACAATAGGATTCTTGGCAACCATGTCAAAACCATGACATAGAACAAGACCCATACTCGTAAGGAAGTCTGTCATGTATTAAACTTTTTGAAGGGCTTAGATAAAAGCATGATTAACAGTCACCTGCCTAGTAGCGTGAGAAGTGCAATACATTTCAATATCAAAGCATTGCCGGGTCCACTAGTGTTAATAAAACTCTGCTGTCCTACAACGAATCAATGGAGCTGTCTGAGGGTTTCTACACGTCGACAGTCGTCTTGACAGCCGTTGCTAGCTGCTGTAAACGGTTATTGCGCCATATTCCACAATGCGTCACCTGTTTCATTTTACTAAAACCCCGCGGAACGCTACCCACAGGCAAGCAGGATTACTTCTGTTTGCAGGCGCTTGTGGTTAATCCAACTTCAAAATAATGTATTCTGTTTCATGTGAATGTTCCCGAGTGCCCTCTGCAAGTAGGACGTTCCGCGGTAAGGGGGCGAGAAAGTGGCGCCGGACCTTTGCGTTTCGGAAGGAAAACCCTTCGTCCGGCGAAAAGGGTTTGCGGAAGGGACGGTTGAACTATAGCCGTCGGCAGAACTGCGCTTCAAAGGCGGCGCTGCATATTAAGGGCAACGCGAGGTATCTTTCGCTTATCGGTCTTCGTATGCGTTGAATGCTACCCCAAAGTGCAACTCGGTGCGGGAATAAATTTCCAAAGCAATTTCATAGATTTAATAATTTTCAGGCCATGAATAGTGATTTGCTCTCTCACGGTGGCGCTCACTGTGGCGCTCACTGTGGCGCTCACTGAGGCGCTCACTGTGGCGCTCACTGTGGCGCTCACTGTGGCGCTCACGGTGGCGCTCACGGTGGCGCTCACGGTGGCGCTCACGGTGGCGCTCACGGTGGCGCTCACGGTGGCGCTTACGGTGGCGCTCACGGTAGCGCTCACGGTGGCACTCATGGTGGCGCACACGGTGGCGATCACGGTGGCGATCACGGTAGCGCTCACGGTGGCGCTAACGGTAGCGATCACGCTGACGCTCACGGTGGCGCTCACGGTGGCGCTCACGGTGCACTCACGGTGGCACTCACGGTGGCACTCACGGTGGCACTCACGGTGGCACTCACGGTGGCACTCACGGTGGCGCTCACGGTGGCACTCGCGGTGGCACTCACGGTGGCACTCACGGTGGCACTCACGGCTTAAGGTGAATTCAGAGAGTAGGCGATCAGAAACTCCGGGTTGCCGGGTTGCCCCGGTAACCTACCAGTTGGGCCCGTGGTGCGTCGACTTTTGGGCGGGTTTCGGCGAAGGGCGTCTTCGGAATGACTCGAATGCCACATATAAAACTCCAGACAGGTACCATGAACCACCCTGTCAGGTCGGTGTGGATAAATGTGTTACGTACTCACGTCGACAGGACAAAGGGGAGAAGGAAAGGGGGCCCCTAACCTCCCGGGCCTTAGTTCGGGTGGCTCCCTGTTGTGCTTTTGGCTGCGTCGTGGCAGAAGCCCGGTACTCTGGGCATAGAGGAGGGACTTCCCGGCGCATTGGTTTTACTCCAGAAAAGGCGGTAGCTCTTAGCTGGCAAGGCTGCCCGATCCAAGCATTGCATGGGTAGGTTACCGAGAGGAGAAACAGCGTTCTGGCGTTTACACATGCCACTCCTCGTTTGTAATACAGGTCTGAATATGTATGTTCGAATAAAATATGGTTGTTCGAATTTAATGGATACCGTTAAAACGGAAGGTAGGACGCGGAAATTAGTTCACTGGACGAGTTGTCATTTCTAAAATGATTATGTTAAATAATTTGATTGTAGTAAAAAATTTTGTATCTTTTTGATGTTGTATGATATTTATATAAACATGCCCATCAATCAATAAGTGTGCTTAGACGGACATCTGGGTAGATAATGTTTGTTGAATAAAGATGTCTTAGGTTTCATTTGAGCATTTCTAGATTCAATAATGCATTTTCATGGCTGGTATGTAGGATGACATATTTAACGTGTCTTAAAACTCTTAAATATTATGATATAAAGTTATAGAAATTCCACGAAAATTCTGAATATACAGTTTTCCAAGTGAATGGTCCTAAATTTCTTTTATCGATATGCAATACGTTGTAATACC
The DNA here is from genome assembly GCA_964035755.1 of Teleogryllus oceanicus. Lineage (NCBI taxonomy): Eukaryota > Metazoa > Arthropoda > Insecta > Orthoptera > Gryllidae > Teleogryllus > Teleogryllus oceanicus. The sequence goes on along the minus strand of CAXIVR010000002.1, from coordinate 242,237,044 downwards.
TCAAATTATAGCCTGCCGTCTGGTAAATTGGACCATATTTTGATCAAAAGACATACCATATACAATATCAAATATTTTCATCGTCATTTGTAAATTAAAAATTACAAAAAACGACCAATCCACTGATCTCCTAAACCCCCACTCGCTTAGTAATGCTGGGGATAGCAAAATAAATAATGAACAAATAAAACTACATGATTTATCAAATACTAGGAGAAATGATAGAGAGCCACAATTTATAATTTCAGGTCCAATCGCAGGTTAAGCGAGTCAATAGTGGCTTTACTAACAACGACGGTTTAATCGTAATACACGGCGACTACACTCGCTCGTGACCTTGTAGTGCAGCTATGTTTAAATCGGACACTAAACTTCGAAACTGATTTTGTAGTGACGCTAGACGTAAGTCAGCTGTTAAGGTGTCATCCAATCGGGAGCTTCGACGTCACTACGGTGACGTTGAAGCTCCCGATTGGATGACACCGCAACAGCTGATTAAACGAAAAGTGCCATTATAAATAAATGAAAGTACACAGGTGCGTCGTCCCCAGTGATGTTGCGCGAAATTGCAAATTACTAGTAGTTTACCTATTACTTAGTCATTGCATGCGGGGAATAGCCGGCTTTCCCCCTCCCGCTTGCAACTCCGCGGCCGCTCCTCCCGCCCCGGCGGAGCCTCAACCATCACGCTGCCAAACAAACGCCTGGCTAACTTTAGCTCTCCGCCTGGAAACCGCTCCAGTCGGGCTGCGCAAGGCAAGTGCACGTCCAGCCACTTGTCCTCTCCGCTCACAAAGCACCGGCGCGGCGCCCAACGCCCAAGTAACGGGTATTGTGTACGTTCATGAGTTTGTGGCAGTTGCTCATCTTATTTGGAACAGACTACTGGTAAGTAATAGCATTTTAAACCATTTTAGTGTGACATAAGAATAGTTTTAAATAGCTTCAAATTTCGTGTTCACTCGTAAGGGATAATACAAGAACAGAATAGAAAACTTGACGAAATTATGCTGAAACCTTTTTTGTGCTTTTTAAATTTTATTTTGAATAGAATTAATGAATCATAACTACACAGTCGTGAATACAATATGTTTTTAAGATGAATAATTTTTTATTGAATTGAAGAAATTGAAAGCTTTTTGCAATTGAATTGAGAAAGATCTTACCATTCCTTACAGCACAAATGAGAGAGTTATGGTTTATCATTTAACATAAACCTTCCTTTCTTTCACACTCATTCAGTCATGACCATTAAAAGTATTGAACATTTTCTCTTGATTAATTTTTATCATTCTCAAGTTGTTAACAATTGTATCTGTATCAAAAAGAAATATTACAGCCGCAATATTACTGCTCAAAATGTTGCAACGTCCCTATTTACAACTACAGACATTCATTTCCCAATAAGTTACAGAAAACTTTGGGAATGATAATATCGATATTGGTTTCGAAAAAGGCTTCCATACTAATCAATCTCAGACAAGACGTGGCGTTTACAAAATTAAGGGGGTGGTAGTATTTGTATTGGATTGACTAAACGCAACCTTAAGTTTAGAATTAGCGAACACAGAATTAATATTTCAATTGCTTAAACATACAGTTATTACCGACCATATTTAAAATGTTGAACATGAGTGAAAACGACTAGGGTAAGTGGAGATTAGAAAAGAGGCAATTCACAAATATCTTTTATTAAGAATATTGATCATACTACCAATGTTTATTTAAACGCTAAAAAACATAGTTATTTAGAGGTCCAAAGAATACATCTTACCAATGATTGCTTTACTGTACTAGTAAATTCTAGGATATTACCAGAGCGTATTGATACTACTGTTATTCTTAAGCATTTTTTGTTGTTGTTAGTTTCTTGCATAGGAAAGTCGTAAATTGGTTTGTTAGTCATATGTGCGATTTTGTGAAACTCACTGATGCCAAATCAAGTTGTGGTGCGTGATCTGTGAGAAACACGTAAAAATGATCGCATACTCTTCGCAAACGTTGGCTAACCTGTAACTAGGGCCATTCTATTTTGCATATTTTTTTCATTACCTCAAATGGAGAATGTTTGTACGAAATCAATGTATTTATGTAGTCAAAATGCAAGAAGAGTACACTTTAAAACTTCATTTTTAAGAAATATTATTTACTTGCATAATTCTGTGATTCAAATTTAGTGTATTGCGGGTTTTAATAGAAAAAAGTGATGATTAGTGGTAGGATTTTGTTGACCTAAAACCTAGCAAAAATTATCAATAAAATAATCTTAAAATGTTTTTAAAATGCCCTAAAAGTAAAGAAAAATTACGTTAAAAATTGATCAAAAGCAGTTCAGTTGAACAACTCAAGCAGTTGGAGATGTTACTAATGTTATTGAGGCTTTTCCTTTTCTTTTAAGTAAACTTATCTTGCAAGCGTTTGGTTTGGACAGTTCTTTGCCAGCAAATCTCTGACTTAAGTTATTTCGAAATCGAGCAAACTGACAATGGCGCATCACAGGAGGGAATTCAGTATTAAGTAATTTTATTTCATTGTTAACATCATATGATTAAAAATTTCATGCCTTACGACCGCGTAAATCGTTCCAAAATATAGAGATTTAAAATACTAAAAAAGTTTCATTAAGAAATAAATTTTAGTTTTGCATTTACAAACAAATTTCGTGATATTTTCTTGAAATGAAAAGTATAGAGCTCCAGATGTGTCATCGCTTGCTCTTGTTTACCGCTTTTAGAATATCAACACGTTTTAGTAATATATCAATATTAATAGAATGTACGCGTGTCTGCCGTCACTTGTTCATTGCGACTTTTTCAAAACCAACTACGATACAATTAATATACAAAACAAGATTGTCCTTGCATCACGAGTTGACGAAGCGCAGATAGCGAAAGTATTAAGTTCGAAGGTAGCATTTAGGTTAGCGATTATTTATAAAAACGCAATATCCATCAATTGCATCACGCATGTTTCCCCTTAAAAAAGACAACTATTTGTATTTAATAAGAAAACCTACAACATTATATCAAAAAGCACATGTATATTCACAACTTAGTAATATATTATACGCAGGTTTTCAAAATGTATTCCGAATGCCCAGTTTTCGAGTGGAGAGTCCTCAGTTTTTTTCCGACACAGCCAAACACTGTAATAACGCCAACACTTGTGGTTAATGGCGTCATACTTTACACGAAAAGTGCATCGCAAAATAATATCGGAGATTTTCAGCTATCTAAAAAAATGAAACTTATAAAAGAACAAACAAATAATCGTGAGGCATCTAAGTCTCCTGCTACCATGCACGTTGTTTAAAGGCAACACTAATATCCACAATACATTCGTTTCCATGTTTTCCAAGAAAGTGGTTAACGTCTCCAAAATTTTCAAGGTGGTAAAGATCACACGGATTGTTTTCGTCGTTTATTTCTATCTGTGTGTTTTCTCATTCAATATTTACCTTCTCTGTAGTCGGAATGATTCGTATGTTTCCTTATTCTGTCCTCAAGGGTATTTCGTGTCTTGTGCAAGAAGCAATTTTATATATTGAAATTCTTGAGCTTTGGGACCCTAATCTAACTCATATGCTACTGTTGAATTGTGAACACAAGTAGCAATGAGAGTTTTTCTGGTTCTTTCCCGTATAATAAAAACATGTCGCAAAGGAGCGACAGATTTTGGCTATTAACACATATTGCTCCCTTTGAGAAGTAATAGACTTACTGCCGCGAAAGCATAGTGAAGGATTATTTAAATACTTAGATTCCCCACTGAGCTCAAGGGAACATGCACAGAGAATGAAGCGAGATGTATGTCCTGAAGCAAAAGTAAGGATCATATCAGATTTTTTTCAATTGACTAAGGCAAGCGAATGGGGAAATGATGGATAAGGAGAACGAACAACCTGATCCAAAGAAGTCATTGACCCAAAATATGTAACAGGCATAACTCTGCCAGAAAGAATGTATGCCTCTATCCATCTTGTTGCAAGTATATCAAATCTTTGGGTGTATATAAATATATAATACATATTAAATAGGGGAAAATATTACTAAGATTATTTCGATGTAACGACAACATTGGTACCAATAAAATGGTTTTTGAAATGGGTTTAGTAAAGCCGTAAATCCCACAAACTCCCCATTTTTTTATCTTTTTCGCTAGAAAATGAATAAATTTTATTTAATGGTATATTTATCAATGGACTTTGGGCTGAGGTGGGGCCCATGTTATCACGCAACAATTTAATGGTCAAAAATTACTTAGTTGACTAAAAAAGGGTGCCACTTCTGTCCGAATAAGGCCCGTTTTACGTAAAAACCACACAAATAGACCCTTTTCAAATTGTCCATAGCTCTGTAAATTCATATCTAAAATACGTTTAATTTAAATAAGATTTAACCTTGATATCCCTACTTTAAATACCTCATTTCCAAGACCACTCGTATTTTACGGAATTTTGAACGGATAACAGTCCGTCACACAAGGTCACGCAGCGCACCCCCTGCTAACGCACACTCGGGCAAGGAAGGCTGAGCACAAACAAATGCTTATTTAAAATTATAATAACGTGTACATCTTTGGATTCATCTTTTTATGCTCGTCACGATAGACAAAAGAAGTATAGTTCCATTTGAAAAAAAATAGTTACCTCAGTATCCCGTAAAATACAAATGATAAAATAGAAAAGAATACATGTTTCAATTAGCCTCATTCCCTCACGTACTTCTGTGAAAACTGCATTGCAGTAACTTGAACCGTTAAAAATATAGAGCAGGTGCTACGTCACTCACCCTATGTGCGTACACACACGATATATATGTGACATACCAATATGTGGGACATTCTATTGCGTGACATTTATTGTAAAAAGGGTGAATTGTAAGGATAGAGATGTAAATATGGCGGCCCAGCAATGGCAGTTGAGTTGTCGTCAAGGTCAATAAACTTCATTGCTTTGATCCACGGAGCGCGGCTAGTTGAAGTAAGTAATTTAGGGGATTGGTGAGGCATGGAATGACAATGTATTTCGATGTAAGTGAGACGAATTTTTTCTGAAAAGAAACAGTAGAAAATATGGACCGAGTTTTGAAGCGCTGAAAGAGGGGAATATGGATTCATTCCGACTTATGCCGTGGTGCTGTGCGGATCGTGTGTAGATAATTGATGTTGGACGTTTGAGGATTGTGAACGTCTACTTTGGAGCGTATGGTTGTCGGACTTTGAATATTGATGTAATGTGCGGAAATTAGAACTTGGAAATATTTCAAGTACAACGGCTATAATTAAAACTGTGAACTTAGGCAAATTTGCCAGCAACAGGACTGGGACTATTTGAAGCAGATAATAGTTTACTGAACTTTAATATTTTAAGCATACGCGTAGAAAGAACTGGGAACTTTTAAAAGGCAAATTAAGTAAGACTCATCAACTTATGAGGCGGTGAGGATTAGTGACTTGAGTGCACTTGTGTCAGAACGGAAGAAAAGAAGATGGTATTTGGAGCAGGAGTCATCGACACCCGAAAAAAAATGAAAATGATTCTACACGGCGACATCGGCCAAGAGCGCGCGAAGACGGGTACTTCAGTATAAGATTTGAAACTGGTCATGACCTGTTACGTTTCGTATTGTCACCAAGTTAAAATTTAATGGACATTGAATAAACTTACAAGTTTCTGTGAATAGAAAAGATGATTTTCATTTAGCCAATTCCAGCAAACGAGTAGCTAGAAATGTATATTTGCTTTTCAGATTCCTCGGCCACTCTGTACAGATGGCAGATCGAATAAACGGCTATTAGTAGCCAGTAGCGATTATTTCTTATAAGACCCATATACCCAGTTATCCGGATATTAATTTATTGGAAATAGCAGTTGAAGATTAATTTTAATAATAGAATTAAAGTAATATTTACCTGGCGCCCATATTCTTATACAAATTTGGACGAGTTACGTTGAATTAATATTTAATAATATTAGAAGGGCAGAGGAGATATTAAATTTAAAAAAAATGAATAATGATTTATTGCAGATAATTTTTATAATTATATATATATATATATAATTTGTATACAAGGTCAATGATTTGTTTGCCATATATATATATATATATATATATATATATATATATATATATATATATATATATATATTATATATATATATATTTATATATATATATATATATATATATATATATATTGTTGCAGGTATAACAAATCATTGATTATGTTTACAAATTTCACAGAATATTCTATGATTTGATCTGATCTTCCAGAGCCTTCAGACGTGGATGGCGAGGCCGAGAGAGAGCACGGACGAGGGCCGTCGTGGGGGCTGCGCGTCCGCCTTCCGCTGCGTGTGGGCGCAGGCGGACGAGCGGCCGGGCGCCGCCGCCGACCGCCACCAGGGGCAGCCGGCGCTGCGGTCGGCCAAGAAGGCGGCGGGGCCGGCCGCTCGCTGCAAGGGGGAGAAGCTGTGCGCGGCGGCCTACGACGGGCGAGTGCGGGACCTGCGTCGCCTCTTGGACCGCGGCGCCGACGTCAACTACACGTGCCCCGACGGGCGCAGCGTCTTGATCTCGGCCTTCGATTTCGGCGTGCCTTGCCTCACGGTGAACCTGGAGGTGGTGGAGCTGCTGTTGGAACGAGGCGCGGACGCGAACGCCGCCGACTTGTTCGGGTGGTCGGCGCTGCACTACGCCATCTGCCTGGACGACGTCCCGCGAGGGCGGTGCGTGGACATGCTGATCGCCGCCGGGGCGGACGTCAACGCCAGGGACAAGAGCGGGGCCACGCCTCTGCACTGGGCGGCGTTGAAGAACAGGGAGGCGATAGTGCGCGCGCTCCTGGCGGCCGGCGCCAGCACACGCCTCGCGGGCTGGGGCGGGCGGTTCAGGAGGAAGACGCCCGCGGACCTCACCTCGCGAGACGCCGTTCGGAGCCTCCTCCTCCAATGAGCGTGCGGTCGCAGACTGGCTACTTTTTCCTTCCCGATTCCTGATTAATTAAGGTTCTCATAGCTCTCTACCTCAAAATTATGGAAATCGTAAAATTTCTGTTTTTCAATTTTTATTGGGTCTGTTTTTTCTCTTCTAAATGCTTCGAACCGTTTCTTTCTTCGTTTCGTAGTTTTGAAGAAATAAATTATTTTCGAAGCGAGTGTCAACTGTCAAGCGCTTAGTGAGTGAACTTCAGATGCATGGCCCCGAATTGGGAATTTTCAGCACATTCATGCATGTCAAGCATCATAAATCATAAACTATAAGAGGTAATAATATAATTCTATTTGCTCTAGGGAATGAACTAGAATTGTTAATATGTCACTATTAGTTTCAGTAATATGACTTTAAATGTCCGCAATAAATTTATAAACAATACTTTTTTCTCAAATAATCAAATCGTGACTCTGGTTTTGACGACACCTTTACCATTCTAGTTCAACCACTAGCATAGACAATTGTGATTAATTAAAAAAAGGATTATCCAAATATGTAAATTTATTGGACTAGAGTTATGATATCTGTAGTAAAAGTTTGCATTTTGGCCAATTATTTATAAACAAATAGAGATTTCATTTTTAAAAATATTTGATCTCCAAAAGCACAAAGAAATTAAGTGTACAAGGTAATACAAAATAGACACAATGTTCTTAATTTTTATTTTTCAGGTAGACCTAAAATTCGAATCAGCTGTACGACTTCATCATTAGTTCCCACCCATTACCGTTTTTCAACACTACCAGTGTCCAGCCATATTCACATCACACAACATTTGAATTGGTAACTTTTATTGCTATTCACTACATTTCTGAACTTTAATAGCTATTTTACTGCTGCCAGTGAAACTTTATGTGTAACAACAATATAAAAATGTTTTCTTGTCCCTCACAACGATGACATCTACGCGGCAGCACATCATCGCCGACGTTCAAGAATCACAATCCTACGAGAACACAGCGCCTGGAGATATTGACATTCTTTGCAGTTGAACTCTGCAGAAATCTTGCAGCAACCTGCATTACGAATTGTTTCGCTGTATATTATTGTATAGCATTAAAAACGCAACAACAACATTTTATAAAGGCTTTCTGCATTACCTTCGGGGGAGAGAGGGGCTCCAGCGCTTGATTCTTTTGAAATACTAGACAGTTTTGCTAAATTAATCAATTAAATCATCAAATAATTTACCCGGTGCACCTAAATCCCCTTAAAATTTAAGGAAGAACGTTGAATAGTCCATATTGATTTATTTATTAGTTATTCCGGGCGCGTCAACTGTTAAGGACATTAGTCCCGTACAGATTGTTCTCCGCAGGTGGCGGTACTCTTCCTCCACTAGATGGCGAGTTCTGGCGCCCACCTACCAGGGGGCTAGCAAGTTTTCCCCAATCACGTATCTCCCACCAGCGGGGAACCGCCCCGGGCGGCACAAGCTCCAAGTTCCCGACTGGTCTCCCGGCATGTGTGATAGTGTATTGCATGTGTGTGTGTCGTACGTAAGTGTGTCGTGTGTTTCTATGTAAGGAGTGAGGATAGGACAAGGAAGAGGAAGGAAAGATCGCGCGCGGTCTGTGGCCCGTTTGGTAGGGTACTTCTCCGGCATTCGCCTGGTGTTGATCGGAGAAACCGCGGATAACTACCGATCGGAGCAGCCGGCCGCTAGAATTCTCCTCCAGACAGCGGCTGAATTTGACGTAGCTAGGGAGCTAGTGTCGAAAATCCTGCTACCGTCGGGACTCAATCCTAGGATATGCCAGTCGGAGAAACTGCAGTGACGTCTGTTGATGCCCTGCGTCACCTCTTCCGCTTTCAATACATAAATTGTTTACATTACAAATAAATATTATAAGTAAACAAATAAAAATAAATTTTATACTGAATATAAAATAAAAATTCTAAGAAAACATCAAGCCCACTGGACACCTATACCTGTAGTCCCGCCCTCTCCCCCCAAAGAAAACATTTCGGTGTGCCTGTAAATACACTATATGTTTACTCATTTAAGCAAATACACGATACATTTTTACTTTCTACAATTAAAAAGCGCGATCTTTTCGCAACAATATAAATGTTTGCGACAAACAAATGTGTAACATCAATAATAAAACCTATAACATTTTTATATAAAATAAATCTAAATGAATCTTCATCAACATTGCGAAGTATTAGTTTCATTATACTGATTTCAAATAATACACATTTTTTCAAAAGGTTTTCTGAATTTTTGAAATTTCGAGTTAAGATTCAAACCTACGTCTTTTCGCTCAGTGAAGTTTCGTGAGTAGAAAGTGCAGCAAACCCAAACTATGATATTTTCCAGAAAATTATCAACCCCTACCACTATTTGTGTCTTGCGGGAATAACGCAATTAAAAGATGGGATGTTCACTGGTTAAGTACACAATGGGTGGTCGGATGGCCAAAAGGCAATGCATTTTCCCCAGAGATGTGGTAAGAATGGCAGTAAAATTTAATAATAAAATATTACATTCTGAAGCAATACTTTTATATCTTTCTCTCTCTCTCTATTTCTCTGTCTCTCTCTCTCTCTCTCTCTCTCTCTCTATTTCTCTGTCTCTCTCTCTCTCTCTTTCTCTTTCTCTTTCTCTTTTCTATCTCTATTTCTCTTTCTCTTTTCTATCTCTATTTCTCTTTCTCTTTTCTATCTCTATTTCTCTTTTTCTATCTCTATTTCTCTATCTCTATTTCTCTTTCTCTATCTCTATTTCTCTTTCTCTATCTCTATTTCTCTTTCTCTATCTCTATTTCTCTTTCTCTATCTCTATTTCTCTTTCTCTATCTCTCTTTCTCTTTCTCTATCTCTATTTCTCTTTCTCTATCTCTATTTCTCTTTCTCTATCTCTATTTCTCTTTCTCTATCTCTATTTCTCTTTCTCTATCTCTATTTCTCTTTCTCTTTCTCTATTTCTCTTTCTCTATTTCTCTATCTCTATTTCTCTTTCTCTATCTCTATTTCTCTTTCTCTATCTCTATTTCTCTTTCTCTTTCTCTATCTCTATTTCTCTTTCTCTATCTCTATTTCTCTTTCTCTATCTCTCTTTCTTTTTCTTTCTCTTTCTCTCTTTTTCTCTCTCTTTTTCTCTTTTTCTCTCTCTTTCTCTTTTTTCTCTCTCTTTCTCTTTTTCTCTCTCTCTTTCTCTTTTCTCTCTCTCTTTCTCTTTTTTTCTCTCTCCCTAGTCATAAACAATTATCTATTCCATTAAAAAATATATTATTATATGAAATAACGTGAATAATTTAGTAAATATCCATCAACCAAACATTTAAATCAATATATCTTTTAGTTGGCGATCACTCTTATTTTACTAAACGAAATATTTAAAATGTAGTGTTCATTCCCTGACATAGATATATCTAGTGCAGAGAAGCAACAGTCTCGTGAAGTACGCGAGAGAGCCGATACGTATTTTCTCCCAAATTTGGAAAGAAGCGAACCTCCTGAACCATTACCTCAATGGTCAATATTATCAACTTCTTTATCATTAGCTCATTTTCAGTTGGCTGTTAGAAATATACCAATCGTAATTTCCTCCCAGCCTTTTTCTTCCTCCTAGCCTTTTTCTTTCATACGAATCTTTATAAAAATTACGCTCTCCGAGTCAAAGCTTGTTTGCCATATGCAGACCGTGTCTCTTAATCATTATGTACATTATGTATATAATGTTTGGTCGAACTCGGATCATTGAAACCAGCATGGTTTGCCCAGATAATAAGGTATTTTCTTTCTATCTTTTTGTTTACTGTTTGTATGAACGTGTTCATTATTTCTTCCTTTTTTCTCTTTCATTTCTTTGTTTCTTTTCAATATTTTCTCGTACTTTATGTCTACCGATTTTAGTATTTCATTTATATTGCATCTATTACAGAAAGCTGAGAAGCAGTGACAGTTTTTTTGTGCATATTAATTGAACTGCGCATTAGTGTAAATTTAACGTGTTAGTGATATGTACGATATTTTGTAAATGAATTTGAGGCGTTGTTTCGTCATATGTATTTATTTTCGTCGTTAACGCCGCACCATTTCCTACTACCGTGTACGATATTTGTAAGACAGTGGTCTGAGGGGTCTGCCTCCTTAGGCAGACAAAATGGTCTCCAAACTGCCGTCTCAGACAAATACGAGTTCTATAAATTAATAACCTTCTATGGCAATGAAATTCCCTAATAATGAGCTAGAGAAGAAATACAAGACATCAACCTCTTCGATCTCAGGACAAATGTTCGTCAACTTCTGTGTGATTAAAAATTATTGAATTATTGTAAAAATTATTAATTTCCTTGTGCTCTTATAATCCGCATTTACCCGTCTTCCCCAGGAACAATTTCTCAGAAAGTAAATTCACATTAACATTTTGTAACATGAACTAACTTTCATTAATTTTGAAGTCACTAATTTGTATTTCTAGTGCAAACATCTTTAATACCGCACTTACTCTCCTAGAAGGCTTCCTCTTGCCGAAAAGACTACAATCAATTGGAGAAACGTTTGAACATATGGTTGAAATATTAAATGAAACGAAAACTGTATAGGTCTTTTCCGAAAAGTCAAAGCAGACATTTCCATTCTGCTAAAATGTTCTCTAATTGCCTCAGTCTATCAACTCCCAGTCAAACGTTCTAAAAATATGGCTGGCATTAGAAGTATTCCTCGAAAACCCTTAGCAATATTAAACACCACAAAGGAATTTTATTGCAATTTACATGCGCTGTTGAGTTTCTTTCCTCCACTTTCGCCCTGAATTTCGGGCATCGCGATTAATCTTCAACAATAAAATTGCATCCCCAGACAGCAAACCGGTAAATGGATATAAATGAGCGTAGGAATTATACTCTCGAGTCTCTGCAACTCCTTTTATCCTCCCACAAAGCTAAAACGCGTGTAATCATATTGCGAGGCAAGCACGAGAAACCGATATCTGCACGACCAAATTGTCTGCTTCTGCCGCCACCCCCTCCCGCGCTGCGTGGGTTCCTGCCATTTCCGCGAGAAGCGCTGCTGCGCGGCGAACGTCGTCCTCCCTTTGTGCACACGACGCGGCTCAAAGGAAGCTTCTCCTCCTAAGGCTCCTTCGCAGCACAGCGCGGCCGGCATGCCTCCCTGCACGCTCCCCCATCCTCGCAATCCTCGCGCACGCTCGAGATACGCTCACTCCACGTCCACATTGCCTCGCCACGCCACACCACGCCACGTCGCGCCGCACAACGCCCCGCCGCCCCCCGCCACACGGCACGCCCCCCACGCCACGCACGCCCGTCCCGCCTCGCCAAGTCTCGTCACACCACGTCAGCCCCCCTCGCCAACCCCACCACATCAGAACATCATCACGTCTCGCCACACGATGTTGCATTTTGCCACGTCCGATCATGTCTCGCGATGCCACGCTCCGCATACATACTCCATCGACTCCAAGAAAAAATCGTCTCAGGAGTGTAATGAATGTTATATCGCGAAGGGCGCTCCACCCTACGTGAGATCAGGCGACGACCGGCACGTCTTACAGGGGTTTCATCCTCCAGTCATCTCCGCGAGCGAGGAACCGCCGGCTCAAACTCTAAGCTCCCCAACGGTTTCCGACATTTAGAGTAGTGCAGTGCATGTGAGTATGAGTGTGTGAGGGAGAAGAGGACAAGGATGAGGCAGAAAAAATCTCGCGAGGTACGAAGATCGTTCGTTATGGTACTTCTGGGGACCAGATTTCTCTCCGCGGTTGAATTTGACCTTATAGGTATGTGGCTAATGTATAGAAAATCTGTTAGCGTGGGAACTCAAATACTAGGACTTGCCGGTCAGAGATACTGTTGTTACCCTGAACCATCTCAGCCCGTTTAAATAAACATTACACCATATCGTGCCACGCCATTGCTCCCTGAAACCAACCAAATAATTTCTACAATTATTCACCTACACATAAGACAGAAAACCATTGAGATGAACGGCTAAAACGAGCTAAAGTATCTAATGAAGCAGCCCTCTCCGAACTATTCTAACATGCCATTCCACTCCTGCATCTCGCATCTAAAGTACTTCAATCCACTTGCTTTCAACCTCCAGCGTCCGCAACCCCGCTTAGGTGTTCCTTCTCTCAGGGGTCGAATTTTTGGCCTTCATTCAGCGACTCCTTTTTTGAGAGCCTCCAATCTACATTTTCTCATCTTGCTGGACCTCGACTAACGTCCATTCTTTCCTCTCCATGTCTGTCTCTCTCTCTCTCTCTCTCTCTCTCTCTCTCTCTCTCTCTCTCTCTCTCTCTGCCTCCCTCTCTCTATCTGTCCTTCTCTCATGTTGACTCTCACTAACATCCACTAACCGTATCGCCAAGGCTTTTTGGTCGCCTATTTCCCCACTCATGTTGTGCTCTCCTCCCGCAAGAATAATCAACTTACCATGCATTACCTTTGCTTCGCCATTTATTTATTTATTTATTTTACGTCAAAAACAGTTGACACTGTATACGACTTGCTATGGGGAGATGCGAATTCTGTACACATTTTCAAAATTCTGTGATCCCTACACTAAGTCATATACTACTTGAATTTTGAATTAATTTAAAAAAACCGCTCCCATGAAATAAAATTTATTTTCAAGGATAAATAAGCAATAAATTTTGGGCTCTTATCCATGATGACCTCCGTGAAGAAATAATACTTCCTGTTTGCACTTCTGCGTCACTACCCACGACCTCCAACCACACTCCACCGCGCCCACCCTATCCCTCGCTTTCGTTCGCGCCAATCCACTAGCGAAAGATCTGTGGACATGGGATCTGCGAACCGAGTTACGAGATCAGGAATACGAGCGACAGAGTGATGCAAGACATTTTATCCGCGACTGCCGCTCACTTCTGAGTCGCTGGGGCGAAGCAAGGCTTCCACTGCTGCCAACTGTCGGGGATTGAATAGCCCCTTTGATAAAGTTTCGTCATTCATTACTTGACGAACTTCTTGTTAAGAAAGTTCCAATGTTTTAGATATATTGGGCCATGTAGGTAGTCAGACCCAATCCGAATGATGTAACGCGTTGTTCAAAGGCTGGTCGTTTGATGTTGGGTTTCAATACAAAACTATTTTTTATTTTAAAGCAATGCTTAAAAAAGTCCTGAATGTGTGGATGTATAACTAATTGACAATATTTTATTAATTGAAAAAAAATAACGATGTAATTGGATTTAATAGGTTTCTCTTCACGTGTGTGTGAGAACATATTTCGTCTTAAAAACACTAATTATGAACGCGACGAAACATCTCATTCACAGTTTTCAGATACTACTTTCATACAGGTATAAGTAATTGAAGATTACTCCTTTAGACGACGTATTCTCACCATTTTAATTGTGTAATTTTGGGTCTCCTTTTGTAAGTGTGATTATGTGAGTTTTTATTTAAAGAGATGCACGTAAAATGTTGATGTTGCTTTTCTGTTGCATTGCAGATTGAATAATTTGGTACCCTCAAAATTACGAAATGTATGTGCTACAGTTTCATGGACGAAAGTGAATGATATTTTATTGATTATGCAGATAATGATGAGATGAGTAGATAAGGAATATAAAACTGATACTAATTGTGTGTGAAGGGAAATTTTAAAATTAAAAAAAATGAAAAGGTTTGTTCCTGAAAAGTACGTATCAATGTAATATTTTGAACTGTTTTTCCAATTAAAAATGCATATTTTATTGTACAACAGAACACTATTTACGTGGTGTATGTACAGTAACTATGTAACTTTGATGAGCTAATAAGAGAAAAATGTCTGTGCACGGCGGAAAAGTCACACTGAGAGGGGAATCCTGTTAAAACGGATAGTCACGCTTGAAGGGTTAAGTTTCCCCAACGTGTGCACTGGGTAAGTTTAATATGTGATGTACGTCATTTGACGCATATTTTCGAAACCAGCAAATTCAAGTGCTGTGAAATAACGAGATTGGGAGTGGAAACGGCGACGTTGGCGGCCCTGTTTCGGGCGGACGCCGAGGTCCGTGCTATGCAGGGTCTGCGGCGCGTAATCTCCTTAGGGGCGTTTCGCCGGAGTGCACTCCCCTCGGCGGCGCGAAGCCGCTTAAGATGGCGGCCGGACCGACGGCGCTCGCGGCGCAGCCTTGCGGCGAGAGGGTTAACCGCGGATAAGTGGGGCGTTGGGCGCCCTCGTGATCGAAGACGTCAGATCGCTGGATCAGCAACCAAAGTGGTCACGATGTCTTTAAACTGAATTCAAAAGTCGATAAAGATATGGTGGCTTCCATCCTAAACTGAACACATTTAAAATAACAAAATCGCTACCTTAACAGTGCTTTAAAATTTCCAGTAGATAACAATTTGGCTCTTTGATTAATTTATGGTTATTTGTGATATTACACACTGAGTGAAATGTTTCCGGAAGAGCGACGCCACTGCGGAGTTCTCAAAAAAACTGTCAGAATAATTTTTCGAAAATGTTAGGAATACATTTTTATTATTTCATGCTACAAAATCAAATGTCCTTATTTCGGATTGGATCTGGAAAGAGTAGGATTCTAGTCCCCATGTAGCAGGATTTTCGACACTACCTAAATAGCTAGGTCGAATTCAGACGCTGTCTGGAAGAGAATTCTAGCGGCCGGTTGCTCTGACCGGTAGCTTTCCGTCATTTCTACGACCGATACCAGGCGAATGCTGAAGCAGAACCCTAACAAATGGGCTTCTTGCCTTCCTTTTCCGTGCCTTATCTCCACCCCTTACCCACACGTACTTCCACTAAGAAGGGCTACAGTGTTACAAATGTCTGGAGAGCAGACGGTAGCTTACACCTCGTCCCCGTTGAGGCGTTGCCATGTTTGTGGGAGGTACCCGGAAGGGAAAAAAACCCAACAACAACAAAACACAAGTCGACGTGTAGGTTCGGGCAAGATCTCGGCATCCAGCGAGGGAGGGGGAAATACCACCACATCCTGTTATAAACACATGGTCTGTACGCACGATACCAAAGTCCCTATCAGTTTACGCCTCCGGAAACACGAAATAAAGAACACCGGTACGTATAATTTAACATTCCAATGAATACTGGAAGAAAAGCAAATCAGTAAAAGGCGACAAATTTTTCGAAATTTGTAAAAGAGAAAGACCGTAAAAGAGGAATCTGGGAGTTATCCAAGTTGTTTTAACGCATATCTTCATCAGGAGTTTTTATTACAAGTTTTATGCTTGAGAATTCCATATAATACCCTCAATACCCTCATTTTAATAACCTTTATTATCGAAATATTTAAAAAATGACGAAAAATAATAAGCATTTCCATATAAAACATTTCTTTCAAGTTAATGGTTCTTTATTACATTTTTGTACAAAAACAATATAGGTAATTAAAAAATAATGAACTAGTGGTGCTGCAGAATGGCACAGACTTTCTCATAGCAGAGTTTTCTAATTTTCTTTGTAAGGATTTGATTTACGGTCTTGCGCCGTCCTCTCACAAGCAGCCATTTATTACCGGCCTTAATACTTTTTGAACTATTCTAATTTTTTCGGTTTCCTACTAGTTAATTCGAAATTTTACTTGAAGAATATTAAAGAGGAGCAAAACCTCGTTCTGTATGGCAGTTTTCATTAATGAATTTGGAGCAGGTTTTAAGAAATTGGCGTGGAAGCGTTTCTGTAAATGAGATAATGGAAAATCGGTTTCACAGCAAACTTTCGAGTTTTCGAAATACGGCAAATAAAGTAATTTAAAGCACTTCCACTCACAAATGTAATAATGTATACAAACCGTTGGAAATGTGTATATTAACGGCGTGACAGATATTTAAAAAAATTACATTAGTGTATATGGGGGGGGAAGGATACAGCAAAACTAAATTTATGTCATCTTCAATGTAATAATGTAATGAATGAAGTGTAATTGGCGCTATTTATACGAAAAGTTTGAAGAATAAATGTAGAACTTTTTTTTTTAAATTGCGTTTGTGAGATTGTGTAAATGCGGACTTTACTGTTCGTTTTCACAAAAAATGTTGATTTTTCGAAAAGCTTTATAAGACATTATTTAAATCACACGTAGTGTTTAATGTAATAATGTGAACAAAGCGCCGCTAATGACAAACGAAATGAGAGGATGGTGCAAAAAATTACACTTTTGCAATTTTTGAAAAAACAAATGAATAAAGCAATAAAACGTTTATGTCTTCACTTAGTGTACATTTAGCACAATCCCTACCAAAATCTAAATGAAAAAATTGGAGCCATTTTAAGAATATTTTGAAAATGTCCCAAGATGTTTCATGTAAAGTATCCAAAAAAATTAATGAATGTTTTGAGAGGCTGACGATCTGGGGAAATGTGAATTGAGTGAAGACGTAAGGAAAGGAGTGGGGACAGAAAAGTGTAGGAAAGCCGCAGGAAAAGAAAGGGGAGACATACAATGAGAGGAGGAAAGAGGGAGAGAGGAATAAGAAGGAAGTGAATAGAGAAAGAGTAGGCGGGAAGTAATGGAGGGGAAAAGAAGAGAAAGGGATGTGGAAAGAGAGAAGGGAAAGACAGGAGAATGAAAGGGAGGAAGGAGGACAGGACGAGATAAGAAGTGATGTTGGAAGAGAGACGAGGGAATAATGAGGATCTTAGTGTAGGGGGAGAGAACGAGGGAATGGGGTTGGAAATATATTGGAGGGGGAGGAAAGGAGTACCTGGAGGAGAGGGATGGGATTAGGAAGGAATCGAATGAAGACGGGAGATGGAATGAGGAGGGGAGGAGATGCGAGTCGGGGAAGAGGTGTGAGAGGAGCACGAAAGCAGGTAAGTCACACACAGAGAGACTGTTGAGGAAAGGGAGTGTGCTGCAAAGCTGTCGCGGAGGAAGCGAGCCATCGTGTGCGGCAGGTGCAGATTTGATCTCACTCAAACACCGCCACATCCGCTTCACGGCAAATATTTGCCCGCGCCGCGACGTCGGGGGCGACGGCGGGGGCGGCGGCGGGGGCGGCGGCGGGGGCAGCGTGCATTTGCGCTCGCGTCGTCGCCGCCGCCGCCCTCCAACGCCTTTCCGACGCACGTTTCTTCCCCGCCTTTTGTTTGGGCAGAAAACGGCCGCTGGGAACTTTGTAGCCTACAAGACGTAGTTCAACAATGCGTGTGGCTGAGCTCCGGTTAAGGGAAGAACTCCAAAAATAACTGGTTTAGACGAACATACAACGCTTTCAAGAAACTTGAAATAGACCTTTTTGTATCGAAATAGCTCCATTCAGAAAGATATGCGATATGAAAGAACTTGAAAGACCCAAAATATATAAGCATTCACTCAAAATAAATGTTACATACGTGGAAGGGAATGCAGGATTCAAAGCTGGTCAGTTTTTTTCCAAAAAATATATGAAAGGAAATTTCATAACACGAAGTTACGCATGTACGCATATGTCCCTCATTGATAGGCAACCCCCTCATGCATTATTGTTTGGCAGGTGAAATTCTGTCGCAGTAAAAAAAGAGATGCATGAACCTGCGAAACTCCAGTTGCTTAACGAACATGAGAAACTGTATGTGGCACTTCGTTAAATGTTTATCACACGCCCATTGACAAAAGTAACTATCGAGGACCCCTCTACATGCCCTAGAAATTTATAACATTTATTCCGAAGCATGTGGTATAAAATGGCTTAGTAACAGACTAAAAAATTCCATTGAAGATTCTGTACATAAATGCTTTACACACGGCATTCCTATACTTAGTAATACACAGTGTATTATAAGCTGGTTAGTACACTATTTTTGAATACTGCAGAACAGATTAACTCAAAAAGCTATCCTTCAAATAATTCTATCATAAATAGAAAATAAGTGTATTCTATACAAAAAATATTTCCTTCGCCGATTTTATATTTGATTCATAACCAACATAGTAAACGTACAATTTTTATCAAAGAATCGCATTGTTAATCATGTGAACATCAGCGGCAAAAGCAGTCGCGACTCGTGGTTTTCTAGAATTCGGCCGGCGGCGCTACCCGAATTCGTTTACTACACTCCGTGAACTCGCGAAGGTTAAGCGAATTTGATACTCGCGGGTTCCTGGTTGGGTAACCAGCCAGGAGCCCCGGGATCTAATTGCGTCGATCCCCTGGCCGAAGGGATAAAAGGCACTGACTGACTGCGACGTGACAAGTCTTGACAAACATAGTAATTATTCAGTATAGTAATTACACAGTAACGGCTGATTACTCCAGAAGAAAGTGCTCAACGCCCAACAAGGGTTAAGAGACGCGTTGCATCAACAACGACGCAACGAATTAAAAAATAAATAAACAAATGAGGAAGGCATCAAATCATTACATTACATTGCATGCATAGTATTTCTATACATAATCTCTTCCGATCACAAAGACTACAGTTTGGTAGACTTCGTACTTCCAATACTAGCTTAAGGAAGTGGCGTTCCTACCGCATATTGGCAAAACCAGTTAATTCACAATACTACTTCCTGAGCAGCTCAGTAATGGTATCTGGTAAGCACGCTCTTCTTCAGACCCTAATCCCCCACCCTTGACGGCTGCCTGGATGCTCCCTTCGTCCGCCGATAAGCCTGTGCAGTGAATTCATAACGTAACGCCTCCTCGTTTTACATAGACCTTATGGTGGAATGAAGTGGAGCGTAACACTTTTCTCTTCCCTGTCAACAGCTTCAAATGCGTTTTGTCCGGCCGTTCACGAACTGACAAAGAAACAAAATGATACGATTGTTATAAAATATAACTCAGAATTTCATTATTAATAAAAAGTTCATTAATAGATATATACTATAAAATTTCTTTCGGGAGACGATTTCTATAGAAGGGGCTCCGATTTACAGACCTTTATTCCTTTGCAGATCATATAATTTCCCGCCGGACTTCTGGGATTATCAAAACGTCAATGTTTTTTCTGTCATCAATGAAATGTATGTTTTGTCCATTTAATTACTGTATTTTCTCGTAAAACCAATTTTAACTGAAGCTCAGAAAATATGAATTTTGAAATAAGCTATGTGTATTTATTTCAGCATCAATGTTTCCAAAGAACTTCCCGAGAGAGAGATTCCTGCTAGCAGAAGAGACGTACACGCACGCATTCAACGATTGCTCATGTAACAACAGTAAAAGAACGAAGTCAACTCCCAGGAACCATTCGGGAGGCTGCTCTTTCAGCGCTTGGTTTTAAAAGGGAAGGGGGCCTTTAAGGGAACACAGCGACCCGTGCTTTGCATATGAAGCCATCGGGCTGCCGGGAGCCGAATTGATTTCTGGAGCTCCTGCCCCGCCCCCGCCCCATCCCCTTCCCATTTCGCATCGCTTTCCGATATCCTCAGTTCCCTCTCAGCCGCCTCGCCTCGCCTGACCTCCCCTACCTCTTGACCCTGCTCTCTGTTCATCTCCACCAACATGAACCCCCTCGCACCGCCCCCTCGCACCACCCCGCCCTCCGACCGCCTCCGACCGCCCATCTTCGCCATACGACTCGCACCGACTCGCATCGACTCGCCATACGACTCGCCCATACGACTCGTCGCTGCCATACGACTCGCCCTACGACTCGCCCATCTGCAACTCGCCCAGCGACTCGCCCATACGACTCGCCCATACGACTCGCCCTACGACTCGCCCATACGACTCGCCCATACGACTCGCCCATACGACTCGCCCATACGACTCGCCCACCGACCGCCCACTGACCGCCACCGACTCGCCCATCCGACTCGCCCATCGACTCGCCCATCGACTCGCCCATACGACTCGCCCATCGACTCGCCCATACGACTCGCCCATACGACTCCGCCCATCCGCTCTCGCCCATACGACTCGCCCATACGCCTCGCCCATACGACTCGCCCATCCGACTCGCCCATACGCCTCGCCCATACGTCTCGCCCATACGACTCGCCCATACGACTCGCCCATACGACTCGCCCATACGACTCGCCCATACGACTCGCCCATACGACTCGCCCATGCGACTCGCCCATACGACTCGCCCATACGATTCGCCCATCCGTCTCGCCCATACGACTCGCCCATACGACTCGCCCATACGACTCGCCCATACGACTCGCCCATACGACTCGCCCATACGACTCGCCCATACGACTCGCCCATACGACTCGCCCATACGACTCGCCCATACGACTCGCCCATACGACTCGCCCATACGACTCGACTCGCCCATACGACTCGCCCATGAGCCGATTCGCCCATACGATTTCGCCCATACGACTCGCCCATACGACTCGCCCATACGACTCGCCCATACGACTCGCCCATACGACTCGCCCATACGACTCGCCCATCGACTCGCCCATCGACTCGCCCATACGACTCGCCCATACGACTCGCCCATGACGACTCGCCCATCCGACTCGCCCATACGACTCGCCCATACGACTCGCCCATACGACTCGCCCATACGACTCGCCCATACGACTCGCCCATACGACTCGCCCATACGACTCGCCCATACGACTCGCCCATACGACTCGCCCATACGACTCGCCCATACGACTCACCCATACGACTCTCCCATACGACTGCCCATCGACTCGCCCATACGACTCGCCCATACGACTCGCCCATACGACTCGCCCATACGACTCGCCCATACGACTCGCCCATACGATTCGCCCATACGATTCGCCCATACGACTCGCCCATACGACTCGCCCATACGACTCGTCCATACGACTCGCCCACCCGACCCGCCCACACGACCCGCCCATCTGTCTCGCCCATACGACTCGCCCATGCGACTCGCCCATACGACTCGCCCATACGACTCGCCCATACGACTCGCCCATACGACTCGCCCATACGACTCGCCCATACGACTCGCCCATACGACTCGCCCATACGATTCGCCCATACGACTCGCCCATGCGACTCGCCTATACGACTCGCCCATACGACTCGCCCATACGACTCGCCCATACGACTCGCCCATACGACTCGCCCATACGACTCGCCCATACGACTCGCCCATACGACTCGCCCATACGACTCGCCCATCGACTCGCCCATACGACTCGCCCATACGACTCGCCCATACGACTCGCCCATACGACTCGCCCATACGACTCGCCCATACGACTCGCCCATACGACTCGCCCATACGACTCGCCCATACGACTCGCCCATACGACCCGCCCATCTGTCTCGCCCATCCGACTCGCCCATGCGACTCGCCCATACGACTCGCCCATACGACTCGCCCATACGACTCTCCCATACGACTCACCCATACGACCCGCCCATCACTCGCCCATACGACTCGCCCATACGACTCGCCCATACGACTCGCCCATACGACTCGCCCATACGACTCGCCCATACGATTCGCCCATACGACTCGCCCATACGACTCACCCATACGACTCGCCCATACGACTCGCCCATACGACTCGCCCATACGACTCGCCCATACGACTCGCCCATACGACTCGCCCATCCGACTCGCCCATACGATTCGCCCATACGACTCGCCCATACGACACGCCCATGCGACTCGCCCATACGACTCGCCCATGCGACTCGCCCATACGACTCGCCCATACGACTCGCCCATACGACTCGCCCATACGACTCGCCCATACGACTCGCCCATACGACTCGCCCATACGACTCGCCCATACGACTCGCCCATACGATTCGCCCATACGATTCGCCCATACGATTCGCCCATACGACTCGCCCATGCGACTCGCCCATACGACTCGCCCATACGACTCGCCCATACGACTCGCCCATACGACTCGCCCATACGACTCGCCCATACGACCCGCCCATCTGTGTCGCCCATACGACTCGCCCATGCGACTCGCCCATACGACTCGCCCATACGATTCGCCCATACTGTCTCGCCCATACGACTCGCCCATACGACTCGCCCATACGACTCGCCCATACGACCCGCCCATCTGTCTCGCCCATACGCTCGCCCATGCGACTCGCCCATACGACTCGCCCATACGACTCGCCCATACGTCTCGCCCATACGACTCGCCCATGCGCCTCGCCCATACAACTCGCCCATACGACTCGCCCATACGACTCGCCCATACGACTCGCCCATACGACTCGCCCATACGACTCGCCCATACGACTCGCCCATACGACTCGCCCATACGACTCGCCCATACGACTCCCCACGCGCCGCCTCTCCCCGCCTCGCTCCATTCCTCCCCAACTCTTCCCATCCCGCTCCGCTCCGCCTTCAATTGCTTATTCCCACATCATACCACTGCGCATCACCCACTTGCCCTCTCCTGTTCCGAATCACCCTTTCCCCAGATTTTCTCCACCGTTTCTGCTCTCATTGCTTCTCGCCATTTGCTCTAATCACTTTCTCTTCTTCGTCACATTTTCACATGTGTCTACTCTCGCTCACAAGCAGTCTTTCCTTTTTCTCTACTTCGTTACGTCGCTATTCACGCTGCGGTCCCTCACGTTCTACTTTCCCACGATGGTTCCCGCATATCAAAGACACGCACTGTCCCTCTCCACACTGGTGTGTCATCAATGCTTTCAGTTCTCCTTCGTCCCATTCCTACTTTCTTGACCCATCCCCAGAAAACATTTGGCTGTGCTCTCAAAATTATAGACATGTAGTAGTGATGCAGGTTAGGAAGGTTTTGTCAGCAGAGATGGAATTTTGTACGTCACAACACAAGCTGAAGTTGGCTAAGTCGCCCATAAGCCGGTTAATTCGCATATTAACCTCACGGTTTGTAGAAATCTGTAAGAATGACGATGAACTAGTCATTTCAGACATTATTCGACAATTCTAAGCCACAGTCGGCTGGCTAAAGTAAGCTGATAGTTCGCGTGTGAGGGGTCTTGTATATTCGCGAAGAGTATTTTAGCAAAACCTGCCTTGAAAATTATGCCTTGCACAAACTTAATTTTTTTTTCGGTAAATTGTGAAGGCAGAATTCTCGTCGCCCCTTCTTTGAAATACGCAACGAACTGTTAAATGAATTACATGTTGAGGTTAGATTTTTTAGGTGATTTCGCGTATAAAAATTATGACTGATGCAGTTGAATTCAAAACTTCACCGTTTAGAAACTTCCCATCAGTAGACATTCATGTTTCTCGAATATCTGCTATTCTCCTTCGTAACATACTTTGCAGCTCTAACCACTTCGTGTTGGCTATTGTGCAAATATACTTCGAAACTGTATCTACTTCGGACTTCATGCACCTAGTTTGGATACTGTAAATATTAGCGCTAATTTCAGAATTAGCCAAATTCAAATTTTAGCCACAACATGAACGTTCCAAACATCGCTAGTCGTCTCACAGAGATCTCTCTTTCTTCAGATTTCAATCCCGTTGTAATATTCTCTTCCATCTCCTCATTCCAGCCTTCTTAATTACATCATTTCCTTTCTTCCATTGCCTCATTCTGCTTTACCACCCACTCAATCCAGCACTCCGGACCCGACATCCGAAACGCCAGCAGTCCATACCCACTATACCATGTAGCTTGGACGCTTTCTAGACTTCAGTTAGTAACATAGTTATTCAAATTAACGTTCTCCGTGTTTTCGCAGCAGTAAGTCAATACCTTGACGGAGAGCACTATAAAGGATAATAGAGGGATTGGATATCTGCAGATACCTCCAATTATCGCCGCGAATCTCTTTTATTAAGCGAGTCCAAGCTTGAAATTGTCCACCTGCGGGAACATAAACGTGGATTCTTTTCCTGAGCTCCCTCTACTAGCTTCGTGTTCGTCGTGCTTCGTCGGGTATTCCTCGCGTCGTCCCGTTTAACCTTTCCGCTCGCGCCACCACTGCATCCACCGCGTCGCTTACCTCCGATTTTACAGCGAGTGAGATAAGATAGGACGCGCTGGGTGTGCTTGCACTCCGCTCGTGAAATGCGGATTCATGACCATTATGGTAACAACCCGCGATAAGGAGCAACCATGGCTCTATGCTATTGAATTGGACTCGGTGCTTTGCCTAAAAAGTTGGCTTGGATAAGGGTTGCTGTGAAGCGAAGAGGAATAATAATAACCAGTTTAAATTAAGAATATTCTACATATATTTGCTTTAAGGATTTCAATTTTTTAAATCACTTTATCAGACAATAATTTCAGAAACGTTTTTTGGAAACTACGAAAATATTTTCAAATATAGAATCATATTGACTTGTTTTAATGTCTCAATTAAATAATTGTTTCAATATTACAAGCAAGTAAAGACAATGCTTGCATGCATTTTCTCTCTTGAATTGCGTGAATAATAAATATCTTCTTTTCTTCTTCTTTCCCTTCCCCTTCCTCTTCCAGCCTGTACCGGTTTCCTTTCTGCCATCTCCGATTTTGTCATATACTATGTGGTTGATACTTTGTATTTCTCATTATTTGCACTTTCTTGTCAATAGAGTACTTACATGACTGTACTTTTGATATCGTGTTTCATAAGCCCGAGATTTATAGATGGTACATTGACTATAATTCTCAGTAGTATGTTTTATGAAAACGCTAAACTGGGGCACGTTTACACATTGGGTAAGTTTACGCATGTCCGTTTGCTGAAAACTAGTTATAATTGACTCGCCACGAGCCAAACAGTCAGAAAATGGTGCCTATAAGACGATCTCAAATTCCTGAACGCCAGTAGAACTTTTGACTTGATGAGTACAGCACTTTTGTTATATTTTGCAAGGTAAATAACGTTCTAATTTAGTTACTGATGAGGTTTACATTTAGAATTGAATATACTCAAATATATGTTTACAAAATGTGGATTTCTGTGTTTTAAAGCAACATTTGTTTGAACAGAATGTCAGGAAAGAAGACTGCTCTAATTTTTGTAAAAAAATCTATAATAGGTTATAAATGAGAAGTAAAACATAATTTAAAAAATATAATACACAACATTCTAAACGGTTTGTCAACATATAATATAAAATTTAAAATGATAAAGATATATTATAGCAAAAAGAAACTACTGTTGCTAAAAAAGGCAAAGACTTTCGGAACTACTTAATTATCTTTAGCGTAAGTATCTTCTCGGATTTGACATACAATATTCTCAGGTGCGCTTACATTTTATTAGTTTTCTTACATATTTTTACAAAGTGTACAAATTCCCTATGTGTAAAATTTAAATAAAACTAATTTAAATTTAAGAAAAAACATTATCTTCAATAATGGAGGATTCACGAAAGGATTCAAACAAATTTCAAACTTTTCCAATTTTCGAAAATTCAGGGAAAATTGTACTAATGGAATCTTTAAAATAAGTATCGCAATATTTCGATCACACTGTATTTTTAAAAAATTGAAATACAGTTATGGAAAAATTGAAAATGTACGGCCTTCAACTACGGAATTTACTACAAACTTTCAAGAATGGTTTTCAAAATTGCAGCTTTTTAGGCCAGTGCAGATTGACAGGGGAATACTCATTTATTGCACAATACCAACGAATAGTTTAGGTGTTAGTTACACAGGTGACAGACAGACCGGCGGATGAACAGACAATCTTGAATTCGAGTTTTGTAGTATTTCATAACTTTTTCTAGGCAATGTATATTAGTCCGTATATACGTATGTCGTATACGAGAAAGTAAATATTTCGCAACATCATAAACAGTTAACTTTCATTTTTAAACTGTTTATTTTACAAGTTGATTCTCTACGGTCAAAAACTTATCGACTTATGGTCATGACCTGTTATTATATAAAGACATTATCAACAACAAAATTTCGGAAGGATTTTTTATTGATAAATGAAATGTTCACGGTAGTAATGCCCCAGTAAGAAATTAAAGTTGGAGTTTCCATTGTAACGGAGAAGAGTTAGAATTCGTACGACTCGCGTCTGTGCACTCGAACTACCGTTTCAGTGCGAGCGATACACGCGAAAAGGCAGGCACAGCACATCCGCAGTAGAGCCATCTACACACACTATCGTTGTTCAGTTGTTTTTTTATTTTTATTTATTTTACGTCAAAAAACAGTTAAAAACTGCGTATGACGTGCTATGAGGAAAAGTGAAATGTGTGCACATTTTCAAAATTCTGTGATCCCTACACTAAGTCATATACTCTTAAAAACTCCCATTAAAAAATCTATTTTCAAGGATAAACAAGCAATAAATTTTGAATTTTGAAAGGGAGAAAAAACAAGCAAAAAAACTCCCATGTAATAAAATCTATTTTCAAAGATAAATAAGCAATAAATTTTGGCTCTTATTACTTCCTGCCGCGACAACATGGAAACGATAATTTGAATAATTGTATTTCCCACAGAATTCTAGAAGACATGCACAGAAAATGAAGTTACAACTCTTCAATCTCTTTGGAATTATTAATATTATATATATATATATATATATATATATATATATATATATATATATTTGTTGTTTGGAACAAGAGATGAGATCAAAATATGTAATTGTAATCGCCCAGAATAATGTTGATCTGAGACAGAAATTTGTTTCACAGGTTTTCTTGTGTGCTTTTTACACAAATTGTAAATGTCTGTATTTGTGTCGAGGGTACTTTTATAAAGCTGAGAACTGGAGTTTTTGAGTGGTCATTCAGTATAGATGATTCTTTCTCTGAGACGTCAGCTGGGTGCACAGACTCTGCACGCAATCTCTACGTTTCGAGGAAGCGACTTCATACTCTCCTGACAACGTCAGTTCTCTTCTTATCATCAATATTACAGGTTGTCAGGCGGATAATACATGAAATTGATATTCACTGGATAAAACTCGATAAACTCAAAATCTTCCCTCCATGTGAAACAGTGTTCGCTGTCAGATTTCTGAAATGGATTGGCTGCCAAACGCTAAGCAGAAATGTATCGACGTGGGTGATTTATTTCATGAATATGAAATTGGTTCTTTGAGAAATAGTGATTCTGAAATTCTATAAGTTCCATGAACAATCGCACTGACATAACTGTAATTAAATCAATATCCGAAAATGTCAAAATAATTTTAAGTTGTAAGTAGTATCACATTTACTTCTAATATCAAGCCATTATCGTCCTAGTTTAGATATAACATGTAGAATTGAAAGTATGATCATTCCAAGAAATCTCGGCGTATTTGATAAAGACCCTTGTATTTCAAGTTCTCCCTTCTGCCACTGCAGAAATTGCCAGTTGTTATATATTAGATATTTATTTAGTCAAAAACAGAGATAGGGGTCACTGACCCCAAAGCTGTTTACGTGTTAGCTGACATTGCTTGTTAGAGGCATATTAAGTATTTTTTAAAAGTTATACAATACAAATGTAAACTAATTCATTATACTATATCATTGTTTTGTTAAAGGAAACATTATTTTTCTTTTTGACGATCAGTATAGTCTGTAATTGTATAGAAACAGTTATGCAGCAGAAAACTGTGTACCGATTTTCTTTGTTGAATTTCATCTGACAGTACGTTGTAAAGTAACGGACATGTATTGAAAGTGAATTTCTTGTAGCCAGTTATTGATACTGACACTTGATGAACATGATTTCTACGTCGAGTGTTGTAACTAGAAATTCCAGTATTACATGAAAATATGTTCCCACCGTTAAGTCGGTTTTGACAAATACTAGAGATTCATAAATTACTAGGTAAGGCAATGGCAAGATTCCAAGCTCAATGAAAAGAGGCTTGCAGGGATCCCGTGGATGACATTTTTTCATAATTCGGGTAATTCTTTTTTTGCAATCTAAATTTCTGGGCACTACAGGATGAGCTTCCACAGAATATTATGCCATATCTCAGGCGGGAATGTTCATTTGCAAAATACTTGCATCGAGCTGCATGAAGACTGACAGAATTAGAAAGAATTCTGAATGCATAATATAATGAGTTTAATTTAGTATTTAATTCTGTTATATGTACATTCAATTTTAGGATTGACTAAGAGAGACCTAGAAATTTTGTTACCTTAACGTCAGCTAATTGCATATTGTTCATTTTCAATGGAGCATACGATTGCCGATTTGAAACGCAAAATTGCATTGAGACAGTTTTTCCTTCGTTAACTATTAATTTGTTATTACAAAACTAATTTGAAACTTCTGAAATTCTACTATATATTGTTTATTTTTTGCAATGAACATTCGTGTCATCGGCAAACAGAACTGTTCTTCCATTTTTAATAGATAAGGGCACATCGTTTAACTACAACAGGAAGAGGATAGGAACTAAGATCTGACCTTAAGGGACCCCATGTTCAATTGGGAAAGAATTCGAAAGATAAGTAAATAAAGTCCTTTCGTGTTAGTACGTTATTTCTACACTTTGATATCAATACGTAAGGTACGAGGTTATCCAATCTAAGGCAAAACCACGAATTTCATATGAAGTTAATTTTTACACCAAGATGTTATGGTTAACAACATCAAAAGCTTTCGAAAGATCTAAAAATATTCCAATGAGTTCTTCATTTTGGTCCATTGATGAAGCAACATCTTTAAGAAAAGAAAAAAAATGGCAGATTTCGAAGATTTTGATTTTCTAAACCCGTGTTGTTGGTCTGAAAACGCTTCATTTTTTCCGAGAAAAGATTCCATTCGCGTATAGAACAGCCTCACTAATATTTTTGAGAAAACTGACAAAAGAAAAATTGGCTAGTAATTTTTAATTTCATTTTTGTTCCCTTTTTTTGAAAAGGGGCTATTTTTGGGCAGTTTTGGGAGTTAAAGACTCGTGTTGTCACAGGCCCCTTTCCACATTTCTTTGCATTGCTCTTATCTTTAATGTTATTTGCTTGCCTCTCCTCCTCGCGGGTAGGTTGACTGTAAGAGAATCGAGTAATGCTCACCCAGAGGTAAATCTACCAATGGGCATTTTGTTAGACGAAATATTTCAGAATTTTCTGAACTCATGTTCATTCTGTATATTTGTTACATATTTCCAAACTAACTCATTAATTGTGGGAATGTTTGAGTTGTTCACATTTCTAAAGGATGAAATAAATGGAGTCATCTGTCAACTCCGATTCATAAGGCACTGCCTCCCGACTTTCGTCACACACGAGGATGAGCCAAAAGCCAGATTTCTAAATAAATATAAGTTGACAAAGATTACTTCAATTGCTTCAACGTATTTTATTAAAATGGCCTTGGCAAGACCTACTACTGAAGGGAAAAACGCTTCTCCTCAAGCCAGGCAAGACGTTACCCTTACGTTAGCCATATCCAAACCCGAGTAAAACGCCAACAGATCACTGAGAACTACGCCAATGCTAGTAGGATTAGTACAATTAGTAAAAGCGCTTTTATTAATTGCGCAGTTTGTGGGAAAGGAGACAGCGGCTAAAAATTTCACATTTTCAAAAGACAACCAAAAAGGACATTTGCTGTTTCTAATCATTCAAAAAGGATAACACAGTCTACGAGACGACACAGTGGCAGGAAATAAACATTATTTTCTGAGTAAATTAATAAATAGGAAGCGTTTCGGTCTTTTGCATTGCTGGGCGGCAGGTAGCTGTAAGGCCGAGTTTGGCATCCAGTCGCGTCGCACAATGGTAGCCCCAGGTCGAAAGGTCTAACGCTTTCAACTCGGCGAGGAAGACGGATATCGTGTTTGCACTGTGAAATCTTGAAGTTACGAAAACACTTAACTACCCCTGAGGACCTCTGACGGAACAGTTTCTAACACCACAGGGGGGAAGCGTACCCGACACGTTACGGCGAGAGGAGAGATAAGTTCGATTGAGGCCAGATCAATGTAATGAAGTAAATGATAAGTACTTTAGGTATAAATGCCAAAAGAAGCAGCCATAGTAGGGCATACCATCAATCCTGCCGCGATCAGACACATACTTAGATAGAGATCCAGTGGATATCCAACCAAGCTCTGGGGCGTGTAAAAGCACAAATGGAAAACCACGGACTCAAGTCTCGCTACAGAAAAGCGTAGCTCGTCCCCCTGACAAGAAAACACACTTCCAAAGTGGTTCCATGAGTCTCGTCTCAGACGTTATAGCTGTTTGAAAAATATCTGGTCCTCAGAGTAGACAACAAACACACCTTTGTTGAACGCTGAAGATCGGTGTCAAACAAAGGTTCATAAGTGAGCATGGCAGTAAGCAAGCTCATGGCAAATGTCAGAGCGCTGAGATCGAGTAAACTGCATCTACCCATCCTTGTGACTCCCTCCATTGGGTGGTACAGATCACAGATATAGACCGATGCACTCGCAAGTGATTATCTCAGAAGACGTCTTGAGAGCGGTACAGGGAAAAGGAAAACTAAGAGTTCTTTGCTTCCACAAAATCTTTTCGAAATCTCCTGGTTGTGTCTACAGCCATACACACTAAAACACAGGAAAGAAAAAAATCTATCAGATGAAGACAAATGGGAAGCCGACGAGTCCGTACATAAGCCAGAACCCTCACAATGGAGCTCTGAAAAACATCTGGCGAAACAAAAACCGAGGAATAATAAGTTAGGATCATCATGCAGATAGCAACTTGAGCCAGACGCAAGCACTTGAATGTTTCCTTTCACCTGACAATAACGTATTGAAAAAAGACAAATTTCTTCATAGGATGAGAAAAATAGACATTTGGGATGCGTGTAATTCTACGCCCAACTACACGACGCCAAGCACACTTACATCAGCAGGAGATGGTCAGACGACAGAGTTGTGGAAGCAAGGCGCTGGAGCAGTAACTTCTGGTAGTATCATTGAGAAGATGCTCGTTAACGAAGACAATTAAAAAGAGAGATCCATCTACTTTGGAAAGGTACTTCGCACAAATAAGGCAAAGGTAAGCTTCCCGCTTAGAGAAAGTGGAGCAGTAATTCGAGTAGAAAAATCTTCTATGGGGAACAGTCAACAAATCATTCCGAGTGAATGCGATTTCGAAATAGATTTGGTATGAGGAAGGGACCATGGTTTTAGACGATTAATCTCACACTCTTGAGGAGTGCATACCCTCCTCAACGTTAATAATAATTTCTATAACTTTCGCGGTAGCTCAGTGCATCAACTGACGTAACTGCAGCTCCTCTGACCGGGAGGTCCTAGGTTCCCACTCCCCACGGCGGCAGGATTTTCGACACTAGCTTTTCAGCTAGGTCGAATTCAGTCGCTATCTGGAGGAGAATTCTAGCGGCCGGCTGCTATGATCACTAGTTTTCCGTGGTTTCTCCAATCAACACCAGGCGAATGCCGGAGCAGTACCCTACCAAACGGGCCACGGACCGCGCGCGATCTATCCTTCCTCTTGTCCTATCCTCTCCCCTTTCACACACACATACACTAACATGCACTACACTACCACATATTCCGGGAGTCTGGTCGGGAGTTTGGAGCTTGTCCCGGTTGGGGTGGTGCCCCGCTGGTAGGAGAGTTCTGGTTAGGAGGAAACCCCACTAGCCGACGGTAGGTCGGCGCCGGATCTCGCGATCCAGCGGGGGAGGATCACCGTCATCTTCCGAGAAAAAAAGCATGCACGAAACTAACGGGACTAATCACCAAAGCAGTTGACGCGCCCGGAAACACAAAAAAATCAATCAATAAAGCAATCAATCTACAATTTTCAACGTAAAAATTAAAGTATATTATTATAAAAATGAAAAATCCTTGAGAGTTGGAATAAGATTTTGTTCAAATTAACTGCACCTCCCGTCGTCACACAACAGTTTATGGCTCTGAAAATCATTAAAAACTCATTCATCACATTAACAATAATCTCCATGTTTGAGTCCATTGTGCCGCCAGACATCTCATCCTAAGGCTCCTTCTGATGCACGGTGTTCCCCAAGGGCGGTGTTTGCGTTTACCCTCAGGTGATCCTAATCCCGGGCGGAATGCGAGGCTCAATTTTAATTGCGTTTCGCCGCAGGAATTGCGAGGCAAGTGCTCGGAGGGGACGGCCCAGACAAGAAGCCTCTAGAGCTCCCCGGGGGAGTGGGAGGGCATTGCCAACTTTACCGTAAAGGCCTCGGCCTACATGGCGGGACGGCCGGCGACTCGCAATTCACCGCGGTGTTGTTGGGCAAACTTCCGCGACGGGCCTTCGGGCCGTGAGACGCCGCGGCCCAAGCAAACTTCTCTCAGCCTGCAAGTCGCCACAATTTCACTTAGCAGCGCCCGCACTCCCTGCTTTGCCTCTTTCTCGCCCCTCCCGCGTCGCCAGAATACAAACTTTTTCGACCCGCCGCTAAATCAAATATTCATTAGGGCGCGCTCGGCTGTGGGATAATTTACGGCGAGATGCGTCAAGCACCTCGCAGCTCTCAGGAAGAGGTTACGAACGTAAATAAAGCACTATAAACGTTCTGGGTAACGTTTGCTTCTGGAAATTTACTTTCTTCGAAGCGAAGAACTGCTATTTAATCGAAATTGACGGGGGAATTGACACTTCAAATAATTCTATAACCGTTTACTTACCTCCAAATTTATAATACTTAACTATCAAGTAAATATGCTCCAGAAAAATTTCGTCTCTCATTTTTCTAATTCTGACACAAATAAGTAGAAAAAATATAATGTAGGTATACAATAGTTACCGAAGTTATAAATAATTGTTTTAGTTAGTCTCCCAGCTTTCTGTTGCGTCCCCAAAGTTGCGTGATGGATCGGAGTTTAACTCTGCGTGTTAAAAGGGAATAGATTTCGCACAGAATTAATTTTCGGCGTATTTTAAGCCAACAATTGCCTACATATTCTTTACAAATCATTCATTTTAGAAATTTCAAACAATGTTAACAAAAACATATTCAAGTCGTCCAAAATAGCCTTCTATTTCCAATTTTCCATTACTAATAAGTTAATAACATTCCTTTATCATTTTTTCATTTTAGCAACTCCAACTTTTCGTAAACTTGCATCTATTTATTTCTCTCAACGTTAAAATTGAACAGAATACCTTAATAGCTTGTTTCCCATCGCAAACCAAACTAGTGGAGGTAAAAAAGCACATACTTCCTCGCCGGTAGTTTCATGCAAAATTATGAGAAAAGTACACAAATTTTCGAAACATTGTATATGACCTTATTGCAAAATCTATCTTCAAGAATCATATTTCATTAAAAGAAAAATATCTATCTCTAATATTTTAGTTGTAGTAAGACGTCGAAAAAATGTTTAAATTGTGCATTTTTCGAACATGAGACCTGCTCCATTCTCTTAAACGTACTTCACATTATACAACAACAAAATTTAACCAAAAGATGAAGCTACTTTTTTAAATTTGGAAAATCCTTCATGGTTGTTATGTAAAGAACTCCCAAAAATTAAAATCTCTCTTTCAAATTGAAGCAACATCAGCCAGATCCGTTGGGGGAATATATATTCTGGAGAAAATCGGCTGAACGTTTTAGCTGCTCGCTGTGTTCACAGTCGGACGGACGGTCGGCCTGATGTTTTGCCATCACTCGATTTCTCGATATCAAGGGCCCTCAAAACATACAGTCTGGCAATACCTCATGTTATAGAATTTTTTTCTAAATTTACCAATTGGATTTATTCACTTTTTCGTTACCGGGGACCTGTGATAAGAGTGTTTCTGCCAAAAATTCGCCGTTTTTTTTGCTCAGGATTACGTAACTTTCTTTCTACTCCGTAGAGAGAAAATAAAATCACGCCACTCCAATATTCTTTCTTTTTCCGGCCTATCTTGTATCCCTATGTTCTGTATCCGGCCTGTAGCCAAGGAAATGATACATACAAATTACATTACTTAAAATCTATTTAAAGACTAAACAATATTTTATGTTGAGGACGTAACACTGATTGCCCACTTCAAAAATCTTTATGTACATTTCGGTTTGAGTCATTTATTCGCCAATTCCGATAAGAACCTTTTGTAGTTGTGACGGTGGATCGCTAGGCCTTATTATTTCTTTCCTGGAGGATTGCTGTCTTAGCATCAGGCGCACATACGTGCTGGGTTGACTCGTTGCAGATGTTCACCTTAATTTCGCCGTTAATATATTACCCTTTCATCTACTTACATCATTTCCAATTCCCTACGGAAATTCTCATATCTCTCCTGATTTTTTCTAGTTTGAAACATGCCACTGTAATTTGGAATTACATGATACATTTCTTACTTTTATTGTTTGCATAACTGGGCAACCAATAATTTCTGAATAAGTGCATCAAAATACGGGAAGCTGGGTTGCTTTTAACACAGAATTAAATTTTAGCATCACACACACATTATATATATATATATATATATATATATATATATATATATATATTGTAGAGTTGCTCAATTTTTTTCAAGCTTCTACGTTGACTGCAATCAAATTAGAAAAATTATAATTTTACCAAAATTACTATGTCAAACCTTTTATAATTTTAGTGCCTGGAGCAGTTACAAGGTAAGATACATCAGCCATGGCAAGTCACCCGCAATTCGTACGAATGAATACTTCAATTTTGGTCCAAGTGAGATTTATCTTGTTTCCGCCCTAGGTTTCCTTTAAATATGAACAAGACATTTGTAGTAACATGATAAACTAATAATTCTCCAAAATCGAGATATTAACGTTTAAGGAGTTTGAGAAGAGTATTTTGTACTCCATTCCGTTGAGTTGAAGGTTACATTGACCTTCGTAATTGAATTAATTTTTACTCTCTAAACGACTTGCATAGTAAGGCAAACGTAATGTATTGCTGCAGTGATTTCTTGACAAAAAAGTAGTTTTGCGGTTCCCTGATACAGAAACATGAATAATTAATGCACACATTCGTAAATGATTTTCTCTAATAAATTTTGCAGCCAGAATCCAGATTTTATAGGATTTTGATACCCAAAAAAGTGGTTTTCGGCAATCCATCTGTTCTTTCCGCAGTGAAGACCACTAGCGCCTTAACCGTTAAAAATTCCCTTCATCAAAACTAATATTCCCAAATCAATGTCTGGTGCCTCAGAGTTGACTGCAATTGACGTGCCCGGGAACTAAATAATCAATAATATGAGAAAGAATGTGCTGGTTGAACTACAAGCCTCTGACCCAAGGCACTTCCTCGGCCACTCCGGATGGAGGCAGAAACAGGAACTTCTTTTTCATAGCACTGACCCGCTTCGTGCGCCGCACTGTGTCCTCTCACCAACCGCAGGGCGTCCGCCTGCCTTCAGCGGCGACCTCCGACTTTCTCTGTTTTTCCCGACAGCAAAGGCCTTTAATTTTATTGGCCCATCGATATGAAACTTCTTTCTCCGCAACGGGCGACTTCCCGGGGCGTGTTTTTGTAACTTCGCTTCCGCAGATAAGAGAACGGCAAGAAAAGGAAGGAAAGCAAAGGAAAGATGTTATCTCGAGGAGAGAAAACAGGACGGCCATCTTAGATTCCCGATAACGCACTCGATTGCTTTTTATGAAGGACGTAAAATCGACGCACATGTAACAAATATGGCATCGGTTTTATTATCTTCTTTGCGTAGCATTGGGATTGTTTAGATATATAGAACTTTCTGGTTAGGTTTTAGGTTTAGGAGATTTAAGAGGCAAAGATTCTTGTCTGTTAAAAAAGCAGTCGTGCCGTCTGCAAGACTGGTTCATTTATTTCACATTATTGCTATAGTCTTGGTCATTTGCAACATGCATCTGTTTACAGCTGACAATAGCAATGATGGCGGTATCAACGATG
The DNA here is from genome assembly GCA_964035755.1 of Teleogryllus oceanicus. Classification (NCBI taxonomy): domain Eukaryota; kingdom Metazoa; phylum Arthropoda; class Insecta; order Orthoptera; family Gryllidae; genus Teleogryllus; species Teleogryllus oceanicus. Next base: position 242,200,455 of record CAXIVR010000002.1, on the reverse strand, counting down.
ATGTAGTAAATATTGCGTGCCATGACATGGCGTGGAGGGACAAGCCAAGGTGTGTAAGAACAGGTTGACACTGGATGGTAGGGGACAGTGAGAGGTGGGGAGTGATGGAAAAAGTTTAAGGGGGGGGCGGGATATGACAGGAAAAGTCAGACAGGGATACACAAAATGTGAAATTCATTTTCCAATATAATTGACGATTGTGACCTATAACGGATTCGGTGACCTTTATCGGATTCGAATGACCTTTAGCGGATTCGGTGGTATAACGATCAGCGTACCGGACTGTTGTACCCGAGGTTGCGGGTTCAAACCCGATCGAAGCCGTGGATTTTTAAGGGCGAAAAAATCCCTCGTACACCTTCCTTCGGAAGTGAAGTAACGCCGACTGTCCCATGTAGTAGATTTACTGCATGTAAAAGATCCTCAAGCCTAAAAGAAGCCTCTGAGCAAAATTGAGATCGCCAGTTTCGTCGCTCAAGATAATACCTCCTTTCTCCGCTAGGTGGTGAAAGGAGCGTATCGAAATTTGCGTGGTTAGACGGAAGAGCGGACCTGATGACCCGAGTCTCGCCACGTAAAATAAAACCTAAACTAAACTAAACTAAACTAACGGTTTCATTGAGAGATTGATCAGTTATTTCGAGCGTGTCAGCAACTAAGGTCATTAGTCCCGTAAGTTATCAGCTTCAGGATCTTTTTTTCCGAACAGGAATCTTCCACCAGCGTACTGCCCCAGAAGGGACAAGCTCTAAGCTCCCAATAGTTGTGGTAGTGCAAGTAAGTGCTCACACTGCTGACTAGCTATTGTCGAAACGTTTGCCAGCGTCGCGACTCCCAGGACATACACCCGAGCAACGCAAAGTACTTGAGCTAGTCAATCACTAAAACTGAAAAGTTCACGCATTTACTGTTAATGACTATACTTGTCCGTAACGTAAAATCTCTATGTTCCATTCAATCTGAGAAAAAAATGCATACATGCGTATTTTACATAATTTAAAAGGTTTGAGTCTAAAGTGTATTTATTTGCATATTTTTCAATTTTTACCTTTACAACATTTATTTACAACAAAAAATAAGTAATGAAAGTATAAAATTTTATTCTTCAAACAATCATACACAAAAAAGATCAGATGTTTGAATGAAGGTTGATAAAAGGGGGAGCTTATTCTCAAACGAGCAAATACTTTCTCAATACCTTTCAATGAAAGTATTTAGCCTAAACGTGTTCAAATACAAAATGTGTGCGCATGGCATGGCATTTCGATACATCTTTATAGCCATTTAGATTTCCTAGAAACTTGTCAAGAAAAGAAAAGATTAACAAAATTCAGAAGAGACTCCATATCCTTAACGCAAATAAAACCTGCAGAAGTAGATTAACTGTATTTAATTTGCCCATACTCTCTTTCTCAAGGTAGAACAAACGTAAATGTTGATATTTCAATATATATGTTTTTGTTATCAAACGGCGTATTTTAAGTATTTCTGTTCACATTTCAACAATTTTATGGTATATTTGTATGAATATTTCCCGATTAAAATCTTACATGAACTTCCCAGCTCTACCAAACACAGAGCAACTTGCAGAGCGTCGGCTAATGTTTTTATGTAAATGTAATAACGCTGATCAATACCAGGTGGTGTTTTTTTCAATGAACGATGACATTGAAGATGCTTGTCGCGAAAACAACGAAACGTTTGAATGCATTGTGATTAAACCAAATATTTGTTTGCATCCACTCGAATTCTTTTCTGAATAAGAAGTTTCAGCCTATATCTTATAGTGTGCGATCTCATTAATAATGAAAAAGTAATTACGAAAGGTGTGATGTCAACGGAATCTTCTCCTTCATTTCTTTATCACGTTAGATTAAAATTTAAGTAAAATTTCAGCTTGCAAGATACATTCATTATATTTGGAATTTTATGAGGAAAGGAGAATGTGGTAATTATCCAATAAATTTTTTCAGTGACTAATTTAATATTAATTAAAAATATTTATAAAAATATATTTTTTTTACTCGTGGCTTCAATGTACCGTAAATGCATTTATATTCACTCTAAAATACTGTTCGATGCCCTAGTAACATGGTTAAGTTGAGTTGGATTATATCATTTTATGCAATATTATTAACAGAAATATTAACTCAAAAGGAAAGCAATTAAAATAACCAACGATTTATTTATAAATTAAAACACTATTACGCAATAATGATGTGATAAGAACTTCCATTGATCGCAGATTGCACAGCTTCAATAGCACGGTAAAAAAATAGCAGAATGCTTTTTTATCAAGAGCCCAATTTTGTAACAGGCTGCCTCAGGACAATAATATAAGAATAGCGAAATCAAAGGAAATGAAATTTCAACACGTCAAATTACTGTAACACTTTACTTCATTTGTCCCGACAAGTTTTCAATATTTCGAACACGTCAAATTTTGAATAAAGTAGGGCCTTTATTCTGTGGATGTGTCTTATCAGAAACACATTATAGCCACATATGGTCTCCACCAATTATTAAATTATGCACGTTAATAATTAAAAACATCTTAAACTCTCTTAATATATGTGTAAATATGAAATTATTTTGCTAACATTATTTCAGAACCCAGCTTTGTTGTAAATTCATCAAGTAGATGAATATTTAAAAAAAATAAGCTCCGAAATTTTAACAAAATACGAACTCGCGAGAGAGAACGAATCTCTCTGCGTCCGTCTCGCGAAGGTGGATGTGGCCGGTGCACGGCGATGTGCGCGGAGCTCTCCGCCGAGCCTCAACACGACGATCACTCGGAAGTCGCCTCCCCCGCCGGCTTCCGCCGCGGGCAAACTTCCTCCGATGCTCCGCCTGGCTGCGCCATCAGCGCCCCCCCCCTCCACTCGCCCTTCCGACTCGCGCCGGCCACCAACCTCCTGCGGCGCTCCACGAGGCAGCGCCATGGAAAGAACTTGTTACTGTAATTATTGTTACTATTATTATTGTTATTATTTACTTTCTCGCCTTGCGAATTCTTCGTAATATTAATTGTATTATTATTATTATTATTAATTATATCCCTTTACAATCCCATAGAAGGGAGGGGAAAATCTCTGTCTTTAATTTTGTAGTTAAAGGAAAATGCCGAAAAAATATTTGCAATTTTCTAAAACTCACAGTTAAATGGTGAAAATGAAACATATGCCACCTTTATAAGTGCTTATTACTCTTTTCTTACAAGAAAAAACAATTGAACTTTGATGGAAAAAACTTTGGAACCATTTTTGAAAAAGTTTCAAAATGTCTCATGGGCTTCACGTTAAGTACCTCCAAAAATTATAAATGCTTTTCAAAACCGCTGATCTTTGAGTGAAGTCATATGAAAAAGGGGTATATTGAATGTGAAAAAGTTCGCAAGAATAATTTAGACACTAGTGTCGTACACAGATGGACAGAAGAGCAGACAAACAAACGTTTTGAAAAAAAATACGAGAAAGTAAAAATTAGACAGATTGGTAAGGACATTTGCAAACAGTGGATGAGAATATATTATCAAAAATTGTGTTTAAATGGAACCCAAATGAAACAAGAAAGAGGATAACACTCATAATTAATTGTCAATTGAACTTAAATATATTATAGTAAAAAAAAAGGGGGAAAAAAAAACAAAATGGAAAAAATAATGAAGAGTTTAGAAACTTACGAAAATTATCTGATAGAAAAAATTTGAAACAGAATTATGTATTAATACATAGTAAATCTATATTATACATTTAAAAAATAACAGTAACTGATATTAAGTTTTTTTCAATTTTCGTTCTTTTAGACAAGAACGTGTAGACCGTAGCATGTACACTTTGAAACAAATGTTTACATTAAAAATGCTGAGGCATTTATTCAAGAATTATGATCTATCGCTTTCAACGTATGCGCAGGCAGTTTCACTGTTTTTTTATATTTATAATGTTTTTTAATTTTATTTTGTAATTTATTTTTATTTTTTCAATATATATGCAATTCCTTGATTTTCTTATAGCCGAAAATATTAATGTTTGCTTTTCGTAACTACAAAAAACTACTGCAAAAAACTGAAAGTATCCGATACTAGCATTAGAGCAAGAAATTTTCTTTATTCACAACACATTAGAGACAAAACTGGGACAACTATTGAGAATATTCTTGAATTATTCGAGGACTATGCTCATTTATTTTTAATTTTATGGACTTCTAATTTTATTGCGTGAATGCGCAGTATTTCAATGAAAAATTCATTCCGAGGAAGATTTCATCACATTCGATAGAATGAAAATGTTACAGATCATATGCAATAAAACCATCTCATTAATTGCGTTATTGTTCAACGGAATCTGGGCAAATAACCTGTTCGTCATACCTTTCATTACTCAGAGAACTCATATTAACACAAACACGAAATCAACAGTAAATGAAGGCAGAAACACAAAACCAACTTCAAACAAAAACCGGCGAACGCCGGAGCAGTATTTTAACAAACAAGCAACGACCCCTGCGCGATCTACCAATCGCTTCGCCTAACCACATTCCCTTCATACAAAACACTACCGCACATGTCGTGACCAGTCGCGAGCTTAGATACCTGAATGAAAATGTCCGCAAACGCTAGGTCAGCACTGGATCTGGCGAGGGAAGAAGACTTTCCTGTGATAGAAACATGCACGATACTTTCAGGAACAATAATCATAACAGTTGTTGCACCCAGAGATATAAAATAAAGAATCATTTAATCAAATATAATGATCACAATAATGTCTTCAGTAATAATGTGTTCAGGTGTAAAATATACTTGTGTTGATAGAGTCGTAATTACATGACAAGTAATAAATAGGAAGAAGGGATTTAATTTTATATTAACATCATAAAATGCTGTAGAGTTTTGAACACATTATCGTTAAAATCACCTTTTTTAAGACTGCAAGTTTTATCTGTTTGTAGGTTTCTTTTGTAAGGATTGCAGAAATACCAATCATTAGGTTCATTCAAAGTTTCCAGTTATAAAACTAGATTCTACTTGTGTCAATTCATGTAAATCAAAGATGAGAATTCTTGCTTTAAGTAATACTAGCGGACATGACAATACTTCGCTATTGCTGTGCATTACACTAAGCATACTACTGGCCATGTGATAGTTAACCATGTTTTACGAGACGCTCTGCAAAAATTCTTGAAAGACTTTCTCGCTAGTATAGTATCTGACCTGGATTGGAGATGGTGGTCAAGTATCGTATTGATAAAGCGTTCTCCCACCAGTTTGGAAATGTGTTCGCTAAAACGATTTCTTGAAAAAGTTTATTTACTTGTAAGTAAATACGTTCAAGTAGTATCGAGTGTTAAAATTCCGGCCAATATTTCACAATCGCAGGGGCAGAATATGCAGCCAGCACGCACTTTATACATGAGGGTGCGGCGGATTGCCTGGTGCATCTGTTCAGGGGTTCTTGAGTCACAATAAACAAGAATATCATTAACAACGCACCCACATGTTCGATTTAACTTAATAAACCTTTGTTCAAACACTTCCGATACTAACAACACCGAACTGTGAAAATTCCTGTGAAGTCGGTCAAGTAGTTTTTGTGTCTATAAGGAACAGAAATTCCCACATTTCCTTTTATATATATCATATGGCAAGTAGTATGGTTAGTGTAATGCACAGCAATAGCGAAGTATTACCATGTCCGCTATATATATATATATATATATATATATATATATATATATATATATATATATATATATATATATATATATAATTAGGTAGATTGTGTTTGAATCCAACTACGCGCATCATTTCATTTGCAATCAAAATAAACACATTTCCTGCATGCAGATTGCTACATAATCTCCTTCATAAATCTCAGAGAGTAATCTGCGTCATGAAGAAAAGCCGGCAGTAATCTGGCATGGACAAAGCGGGATGGCCGTATCGCTGCGGGAGAGGAGGCGGAGGAGGAGGAGGAGGTCTTAACGGCACTTCTATCCACTGCATCGTGCCCCTAATCCACAGTAATCTCCTTCTAGGTAGGACCTATCTCTATACTCACAGTGGCCAGGGCGTACTGCTACTGCCCGTAAGCCCAAGGCCTCTTAAATTCGGAAACGCCGCTATGTACGGCCGTCCTCTACTCGCCCAGTGCTTTGCCTGCACCCGACGGCAAGGGCAGACAGAAGGAAAAGGACAGACTGCAATTAATCGCCCCGCGTCGTAAGGTCATCGTGTACTCCCTGACCAGGGTTTAGCTTATGGCTTCATGAAGACGGTGTTGTCAAAACCAAGATTCTTCTTTAACAAAATGTATTTATGGTATGGCTTGCATTAAGAACAAAATATGAATAATCTCAAGATTATTAGGCTCTGCCTGCACTTGAAGGTTCGATGATGAACTTAGGTATCCAAAAGGAGGGAATATAACGTATTGGTGAATACAACTAGAATGGTATTATCTTGATGACCACAACGGCACATGAAACACGAAAGATTACACTAAAGACCTGCTTTTACTTCGTTCTATGCGAAATATAGAGATAGTATGGTAACTTGCGCAAGAAAATTGGAATTTTATTATTAGAGGAAAACACGTCTCACGTTAATTCACTTATTCTATGCCTTCAATTTTGAAGCTAAAGCTGTTTTTGTCAAAGCAGTAGTGAATTTAATTATCATTCAATATTTTATGTACAATATTAATAGTTTTCGCGTAATTCTGACTTATATTCTAGAAGCGACTTTACTTCTGACGGAAATATATCTAAATGGCAACGCTGCAGGGAAGTTTGAAATGTGACTAGTTTCTGCACGAATATTCTTCTTCAAATATAGTCGATGTTTGTCACTGTACAGAGAAAAAGAGTAGATTGTTGAATTTCATATCGAGGTATTTCCTTCAAAAGCGTTAGTTTCGTGCTAACAACGTTTCTCTAATGTCCCAGTTGTAATATTTAAAGAATAGAAACTGTAAATGTATAGACTATTTTTTGCTATTAATATGGTATAATTGATATCTTTTCAGCTTAGGTTATTTAATGTATGGATTTACGTTAAAAAGCCCTAGCTTTGCTTGCTGATTTTGTATAATAATTCAAAAATTGGAAACTCACTTCGAGGTAATCCGGAGAAGCTGCGTGATATTGCTCTTAATTTTCTGTAGCTTGTGCTGCTGTTACGTTACTGTTGAGATATAACCACATTTGTAAGTTTTGAAGATGGGTTAGAAATGACAACAGTTGATTGTTTGCGAATGAATTAATGTTTGAATCTGTCCCTTTGTTGGATTAGGATTTTCCGCGTGATAGCTGAAATGTTAGTAGGGCAAATATTGCAATATTACCAGAAAGTTTAGGTTGTTGCAGCAACGCCAATTTTTCTATTTAATATTCAATTATAGAACTAAAATTTTATTTTGTACAAGTATTCTGGATGTTTGATTTGCAGAAGAGAAATATATCAATTTTCTCATCGATCTGATAGGAATAAAACAACTCGAGTATTTACATCAGCTCAGAAAAGGTGTATTAGAAATAACTATAAAATTCTCCCCGGCTTTTTACTGAAAAAATATTTTTATTGATACTCCTGGTTATCATTTTACTCAAAGTAACGTATATATAGCAGGAAAGTAAACCAAAGAGCTTAAAAGAAGAAAAATATAAAAATAACGATTCATAAAAAATGTTTTTATTTATGACACAGGTTGTCCTCATAATATCTCAAAGACCCGCCATCGTACATGTATCGTGTAATCTTACGCGTGCCCTCATTCCATTCGCCGATAATCAATGGCTCATGTCGGGGATGCATCGGAGCGACCTGCCCTGCGGGGCCGCCAGCTGCCCTGACGACATCACCTTCATATTCGCTTGGCACAAGGCCACCGCGCGACGCAATATCGCCCGGCGCAAGGGAGACAGAGAGGGAGGAAGCACGGAGAGCGGGAGAGGAAGAAGGAAAGCGAAGGACGCAGTGGCGGCGGCGTCCAAGTCCTGTCTAATAACGACTCGCCGCACCGCTGCCGTCGCCTCTCGTGCGGTAAACTGGCCGAGGGGGTTTCGGATCGGACGTAGGAGGCCGCCTAATCCAAGGCCGTAAATTCGCAACGCCGCGAGCGCCGGAAGCAGCCTGCCACCTCCGCGTTCACGCTCGTAGTCGCAACAATCTCGCGCTCCCGCCAACGTCTTCTCCACATTCCGCGCAAGGGGGACTACGATTGCGCAGGTAGTCGTGGTTTCTGGTGGAGACATGCAAGCGACCACTCGAACCATGAGCTTCACCGCGGCACCCACGTCGTTCATCTGAGGTGAGTCCTCAGTGAGTAGTTGGCTTGCTACCAACCCTTGAGTGGGATCGGGCGTGGGATAAGTCAGCCGGCATCTCTGTGCAGCGTATCTCAAACCCACGTCCATACGAGGAACATGAACCTGCCCGATGGGGTTGCCCAGATTCCGGCCGACTCACAAGGGGAGGCAGTGAGGAGACGGGTTGGGAAATCCGAGCCCCCTGATTATTTACCCGGGGGCTTCCAGTTGGGCACATGGCTTCGTCGTGGCATTGGCCCGACACTGGTCAAAGAAGAGGGACTTTTCCCGACGCATGTGAGTGTCGTGTGCACGGTTTTGACTTCGGTGCTAGCCTGAATGGCTAGGAGCTCTGAGATGGCAGCGCGACCCGACCCAGGTGCTAATTGGCGAGATTGCCGCGAGGACAAACTGAGTTCCAGTGGGATCCGGATACCAACCTGTCGGCGTACTTGTGTGCCGGTGTGGGTGAGAATAAAAGCGAAAAGTTTAGATCCACACCCCAAGGTTAATGCCCCCTAGTAGAACAAGGTATTGTGTGATGTAACACACCATGCAAGGTACATATATTCCGCGCAGCCCACAGCTTTTATTACATGACTTCATTGACTTTATCTCTTCTAACACATCGCATCGGTTTAGAGCATCAATTGATGTCACCCGATTGTGCCTGCGACTGAGCGGTCCTAAGGTTACAGGGCCGACAGAGGCAAGATGTTTGACTCTAGCTACAAAGCTAGCTTGATTTAAGCCGCGGTCTGGACGAAAATAGAGGTCGGCTGCTCTGATCGGTAGTTTCCCGCAATTTATCCTAACAATACGAGCAGAATGCTGGAGCAGTACCCCCAACAAATGGGCCACGAATCATGCGCGACATTTCCTTCCCCTTCGTTGTCCAATCCTCAACCATTACTTGCACACGCTTACACTTACAACCACGGCACTACCAGACATTTCGGGAGTCCAGTCGGGAGCTTAGACTTTGTCCCGGCTGGAGCGGTGCTCCGCTGGGAGATACCTAGTTAGGGAAAACTTGCAAGCCTATGTGTAGGTCGACGCCGAATCTCTTCATTCAGCGGGGGAATATCACGCCATTTCTCGCATATTCATTATATTTACGGCACTAATGAGGTTGGCAGATGATTCACACCGAATCACTAAACAATCAATCAATTAACCGACACATTGCCACACAAACACACCCTCCACTCGAATACATCGCCAGTTTTACACCTATCGTGAATATGCTATCTGTCACCACCACACTGATATTACCAGCACCTTAGATTCACTGTCTTTGACATACTGTCACCGCGTCCCCAAACTACCATCGCCTCTGCCAAACTGTCCTCATGTTCACCGCTTTGAATCGCGTCCGCATCACAGAGGCATTTCCATACTACCACCACCAAACCATCTCCGTCACATCCATCTCCACAGCAACTCGCAAACCTCACCAAGCCACCATCATTACTATCCTCCATCATACCCACCATCCCACGAACCCCAGCTGATCGATGCGTGAATTCCAACCTCAACCCAGCACGCTCTCATCCTACCTGTCACCGACATGTGTTACAAGCTCATATCTGTGATGCAGAATTATTGGTGCACTCGGCACAAAAAGTATGAAAAGCACACGAGCGCTCAGAACGAAGCGATATGAACGAACGGTGCTGCAGGTCATAAGCTCGTGTATGGCGTACCCATACAGGGATGTCATTTCAGGTGAGATGAGGTCTTCCTGCGATACATGTGCACCGAACCGCGTGACGCCATCGCGACCCAGTTTGTCTCCATTTTCTCTCGGCGACCTTTTCGGCGAATGTGCAGTGTACCAGCACACAGTAATGACGAACAATATTTCCTGCGAGTCTCCAAGACAAACAATAGATATGATAGATTGATCTTGATACACATTAAAGTTATTAATGTTAGAGTAATTCGCTAAAGTTAAAAAAAACAAATTGTTATGCGATCAAAGAACATTTTTCAGTAAATAATAGACTTAATTATTTATTATAAACTATGATAACGAAATATTCAACTAATATTAAATAATATATCTCTATTAATGTGTAAAAACTTATTACATATTAACTTAATTATAAATTAAATAAATATTTTAATTTTAATATATGTTAATAATTAATATATTTATAATTAATAAATGTCTCAAAATATTAAAAAAAGTATGTGATTCAAGAGTCACTTTGGTGTATATTTAATTTAAATTCTAAATTTAAGCCCTTTGCCTATGTACGCGCTGCAAATGGCTTTAGTAGTTCAGTATAGCGCAAGAGAACATCCTCAAATATTACGTTTTAGTTTTAGAGAGAGTCGGCAATTTGAGTGAAAGACGGTAGTGTGAGTTGGTACACCCTCGATGTTTGCTGTTTTTTGCCTCCTTTTACATTCGCGTAAGGGCTTCTCCGGCACCCATCAACACCATCCTGTACTGCAAGTCTTGCAACATTCATCAAAATCTTAAACTGTCCTTGGATACATGGCTGCAAATCCATTCACCAGTTTCACTTCACCACTAAGTATTATTATTAATATAGAAAATTTCTTCAAGGATTCCATCCCATAAAGGAATCCAATTCCATTTCATTAAGTATCCTGTAGACTCAGGTGCTAAGAAATCAACAAAACTCCCTTTTCAAAAAAAAAACTGTTTCACATAGCGACATCAAAAAAGAACTTCATAGACATAATAAGCTCCACTGGAACCCTACGTGCTATAATCATCCTAGACACCTCCATCAAAGCATAAGAAGTATCAATGAAGAATGAAGATAAATCCAGATAAATGCAAAATAGTTTTACGCGTAGTAGAAATGAAGAGACAGCTAACGGTTTGCTCACGGGAGAGAGAATTCCACAGGTAACTAATTGTAAATATCTGGGGGTGATAATTAATGAACAACTTGGAGGGGGTCAACCTTACTGTTGGGAAGGCATGGAAATCTTTACACTTTGTAATGCGAGTGTTAAAGAAGTGAAATAGTAAATTAAGAGAACTAGCATATACAACCATTGTGCGTCCGGTGTTAGAATACGGAGCAGCGTGTTGGGATCCGGATAGAAAGGGTCAAATAAACTCTATCGAAAGAGTTCAGAAAGTAGCAGCAAAATTTATTAAAAGTGGAAATTCGTTAGGAAATATTTCCAATAAATTATCGTCATGGGAATCATTGGCGAGCCGTAGGGAAAAAGCAAGGTTGTGTATATTTTACAAAGCGTTAGAAAAAAATCCAGCATGGAGGAAAATTCAGGAAAGAATGCATGAACCCGTCTAATTAGCACATCACGACCGTATTAAAAAATACGACCAAGGAAACAGAGAACTGATGTTGGAAAATACTCTTTTGTAAATAGGACAATGGAGTCATGGAATATTTTGCCTGCAGTACTAATGGAAACTTTTCCCAAAAACATCAACACTTTTAAGTTAAGATTAAGTTCTAGTAATATTGTAAGCGATAGGGTCAGTAGTCTGCGAAAGGCCTCTACATTTAGTAGGCATGCCTTAAACGGAATAATTTTGTACTATGTTTTGAATTGTATGTATTTTAGTAATCATTATTATATTATGGAATTAAATTTATAATAAGTGTGAATAAGTTTCTACCGGGCCTAATGCTCAAAGCATATTTAATAAATTATCTATCTTTGATAATGACGCTCCTTTACTTCAAATAAGAAAAGAATAGTCCACTCTCGCAAGACTTGAAATAGGACTTATCCCTCTTACCCACTCACATCTCTTTAAGACAGTATCGTCATCACTTTTTACATCTTGTAACATCTCTATAACTATTCAACTTAATAGACAGTGTATTCAGACTTTTTGAAAGCGATGACACATTCACTTTCAAATTGTCTTTCCAAGTTACTAAGTCAAACATCTCATATATAAAATGTCGAAAATTCTAAAGGATATACAATTATTTGATGCATTATAAAGAACTGTACATATGGCCAGTAATGACCTTGCAGTTCATGCAACTAAAACAAATAAAACTTATTTATAAATGAGTATTATTACTAATTAATAATATCGAAAACTAACTCTTTTACGGTCCAGAGTTTTAGGTACATTATGTTCAACAGCTCCCCCTCCATTGGGCAATTTTCGATTCGAAACAATTACACTTTTCAACCGTACATCCAAATTTGTCACTATAACGACCACTATCAGTCCATTACTGTCGTTAATTATGGCCTTATACCAGTCGTGAACAATTCCTACACTGCTCCATCGCAGATCGCCTTTGCTGTCGTACCAAACACCGTCAATCTCCCAGTGACTTCCATCATCCTGCCACAAATGCAACCGCGGGCCTCGAGATGTCACAGTCGCCGCGTCGATAAATTATCCTAAAGGTCAAGGGAGGCCCGGACGTCGACGCACATTGCCGCCGCCGCCGCCGCCGCCGCCCCCGCCCCCGCCCCCGCCCCTGCCTCCGCCGCCCGGCACAAGGAAAACCAATCACGCAGCGTGATGGAGTCCGATTTATCGCCGGCACCACAGACGTTTTTATGAGTAGCGTCGCCGACGGCGTCGTTAGCAAAGCCGTGTCCGCTACCACCAACGACCAATCGCACAAATTCAGGCCTGCACCAAAACTGTTCAACCTGCTGCACTTGTCCTAGGCTTTTGATGGCCTTCTGAAGCTCGAACTCGCAAGCCAAGACTGGAAGGGATCGACGATTTGGTCATACCTAATTACACTCATATTAGATGTGATTCATTATTTTGCTCCGCTTTATTTTTATGACAGTATCATCTCATAGATACCTCACAACTGAATCCTTGTATTCATCAAGTCATTATCTGGCGCTCCCTGAATATGTCATGATGTGCCGAGTTTCTTTTGTTTTAGATCATTTAGACGTTATGGCATCCTGCCCTATCTTTTTGAGTGATCTCACTTCAATCTTCACCAGCCCGTGGAGCGCGAGTGCAATAAAATTCGATGGCTGCAATAAAATTCAGTATAAAATTCAATACGCATTCACTCCCTACGGTAGCATCCACATCAGCAACCTTTAGACGAACTCTAAATTAAACTCTACAATAAAAGTATAGGTAATTGTGTTGCTATTCCCATTGGTGATACGTTCAAAATGCAAGAGGAAATCTAACGTGTGTGTTCAAATCCATTGGAGGTTGATCGACATTTGAGACAAAAATTCACACCATGTGTGGCGAGATTGTGACAAGTTAAAGAATTCAATAAAATACATTACATACTAGACAAAATTATTCTGAGCAGGTAAGAACTAAATCAGTGATTGCGTTGGTAGTGATCAGGGGATAAGTGATAAGGGACAAAGATCACACCAGACATCGCATTGGTTTAGTATCCACGAAAAAAAACTAACACAGCAACGATTTCACCACCAAATGCCAATAGAGAATTTTAAACAACTGAGCATTAAAGCAACCAATCAACCAAACAAATAAATAAATTTAATCTTCACACATATCGCCATTAGGCAGTCATCAATATGACCTGGACAAATGTGTAAGTCGAAAACAGGCTCTAAAAACTTAAAAATATGCAGAGATATAGGTATAATAATTTGAAGTAAGCAGAAAATAGGCACAGAAGCACCGGCATCGCATCAAAGTCGCATTAGTCACCGCGCGGAGCCTCTCCTCACCAGGTTGCGAGCAAGAGAATCAATAAAAGAGCTTCTCAATCGAAGGACAACCGCGTAAGTACCAGACGTAAAAACTACCGTTTTACCGGATCTAATGACCGTTTTCTTTCTCGTAAAGAGAAAGTATAACAATGCTGTAGCAGAAATAAGATGTTTTTGATGGAAAATCTCGGATTGTGAGGCGTTCGTCACGAAAAAATGTAAAATATTGTACCTGTGTGGAGTAACTTATTTCCTTTAGCGCGTTGTGCATTCAGATTCAATGTTTTTGTGGGTCCTTGACGTCGAAAAATGCACTGGCGGCAAAACTTCTGTCTCGTCTCGTCCGTCTCGTCGTCGTCGTCGCGTCGTCCGTCCGTCGTCGTCTGTCGTCTCGTCGTCGTCGTCGTCGTCCGTCGTCTGCTCCGTCTCGTCTCCGTCTCGTCTCCGTCGTCTCGTCCTCGTCTGTCTGTCGTCTCGTCCGTCTGTCGTCTCCGTCTGTCTCGTCGTCGTCCGTCTCCGTCTGTCGTCTCGTCCGTCGTCCGTCTCCGTCCGTCTCCGTCCGTCGTCCGTTCGTCTCGTCTGTCGTCGTCTCGTCGTCGTCCGTCGTTCGTCTCGTTCGTCTCGTCTCGTCTCTCGTCGTCTCGTCTCGTCTCTCCGTCCGTCCGTCGTCGTCCTGTCTCGTCTCGTCCGTCGTCTCGTCTCGTCGTCGTCCGTCCGTCTCGTCTCGTCTGTCGTCGTCGTCTCGTCCGTCGTCGCTCGTCTCGTCGTCGTCCTCGTCGTCTCCGTCCGTCCGTCGTCGTCTCGTCTCGTCCGTCGTTCCGTCCGTGTCCGTCGTCGTCTCGTCGTCGTCGTCCTGTCTCGTCGTCGTCCGTTCGTCGTCCGTCTGTCTCGTCGTCCGTCCGTCCTCGTCCGTCTCGTCCGTCGTCGTCTGTCCGTCCTGTCCGTCCGTCTGTCCGTCCGTCGTCCGTCCGTCGTCGTCTCGTCCGTCTCCGTCCGTCTCGTCGTCTCGTCTCGTCTGTCCGTCGTCCGTCCGTCCGTCTCGTCTCGTCGTCGTCTGTCGTCCGTCTGTCGTCTGTCCGTCTCGTCTCGTCTGTCGTCTCGTCGTCGTCTCGTCGTCTCGTCGTCGTCCGTCGTCTCGTCGTCGTCGTCCGTCCGTCTCGTCCGTCGTCTCGTCGTCCGTCTTCGTCCGTCGTCGTCCTGTCGTCTGTCGTCGTCCGTCGTCGTTCGTCTCGTCGTCCGTCGTCCGTCCGTCGTCCGTCTCGTCTCGTCCGTCGTCCGTCGTCCGTCTGTCCGTCTCGTTGTTCTCCGTCGTCGTCCGTCGTCTTGTCTCGTCGCGTCGTCCGTCCGCCCGCCCGCCCGTCCGTTCGTCCGTGATCAACGCTAGCGCATTAACCGTTTAGGCAATTTTCTCCAAAATTGATATTCACCTATATATCTAGAAGACCTTAAGGTCCTCGTAGTTTGAAGCTAATATTTTACGGGTACTTTACACGCAGTCTCATCACTTTCTAACTTTTCTCCAAAATTACCACAATTTTTTATTACATTTTCTCTACGGATAGCGTAAAGAGTGCATCAAAATGGCGCTAGCCTCGATTTCGTTGAAATATCTAAATTGCCGATAATTCCAAAAAATTAACGTTGCAACAGTACAGTGTGATGATAGATCTTTTCTTAAATGAAATGAGTTTAAAAAAATTAAATCTTTAAATTAAGTCATGTACATTTTTTAACTTGTAGCATTTGTTTGAAGTTAATGTAATTTATTTTTAAAATCTCAAAAATGGCTCTAAATTTTCTTTGTTTTTCTCGGATAAAAGACGCTTTAAAATTTGTCAGGTCTCATTTTCGTTAAACTTTCTAAATTTTCGAAAATCACTTAAGTACGAAATATTTCGAGAAAGTAAGTGCTGTTGAAGCATCACTAGTTTTTCAATTAGACAGAAAGTAATTCAAAGAACGAAATATTGAAAATTAAAAGAAAATATTTGCTCGCTCTCGGCGCAAACTTTTACATTTATTAATTCTCAAGGCCCAGTAAAACAAAGTTCTACGTAAAGTAAACATTAATAATATGGGAAAAGGTCTACAATTACAGAGAAATAAAATAGGCAACAGGTCTGAGCTCTAAACAAAACATCCATCCCCGCTATCTCTGAAGAACCACCAGCAGCCGCACTCCCACCGCCAGCACAACGCGTTTCATTTAAGAAAAATCTCTATTATAATAATATGCTTTTGCAACGTTATTTTTGGAATTTTCGAACATAACAGTGAGTTCGCCAAAAGCAGGAACAGTACATCGTAAACCGGCATTCCCACTATAACCATCCCCGCCATCACCATCCCCGTCATCATCACCCTCATCTCTACCACCATCACTACCACCACCTCTACCACCACCATCACCACCACCGCCGCCGCCGCCACCCCCAACAGCTTCGCCCGCGGAGTTATATTGCGGGCGGGCGGGCGGGCGGGCGGGCGGGCGGGCGGGCGGGCGGGCGGGCGGGCGGGCGGGCGGGCGGGCGGGCGGGCGGGCGGGCGGGCGGGCGGGCGGGCGGGCGGGCGGGCGGGTGGGTGGGTGGGTGGGTGGGTGGGTGGGCGTGGCGTGGCGTGGCGGGGCGGGGCGTGGCGGGGCGGGGCGGGGCGTGGCGTGGCGGGCGTGGCGTGGCGTGGCGGGGCGTGGCGGGCGTGGCGTGGCGTGGCGTGGCGTGGCGTGGCGTGGCGTGGCGTGGCGTGGCGGGCGGGGGCGTCAGCGCTCGTGCGGCTGCGCCCTTTATTGCGGCGAATTCCCTTTACAGCGGCAGTTAATTGTAAACAGACCGTAAAGGCGCGCACGGCTACGGCCGCGCGGGCTGGCGCGTGCACCGGAGGCTTTGGAGGCCAGAACTAGGGCGACGGAGCGGGCGGTAGAGGTAGGACGAGAGGGAGGGCGAGAGAGTCAATCCATTTTAAGTGGTCCAGCACTGGTCGCAACGTATCCTCAGTGTGGAAATGAAGCCCTTTTTTTTGCGCAAGTTTACCATTTAAAAAAAATACTTTGAGTTAAATCTAAAGTTGAAATTTTTACTGAAGTTTGATATCATGACGATCAAGTGTGTGCGCAATTTTCAGATTTTTATCAGGTCCCCAACAAAGATACTACAGTTGCAAATTTGGAAAAAATCCAAAATTTCAATTTTTAAGAGGGTATAAATTTTAGGATGTACTTTACTTACCAATAATATTTTGCAAAAAGTAACTATACTGTTAGGTGTAACAGCACAGAAAAAATTAAGGCTGAGATTCTATTCCTTCTTTGAAGAATTTCTCTCTGAAAATCGAACTAGGTTCACTCGCGTTCCAAAGATTTGGTTACAAATATTTCTCCAATAAAAACATAGGAGGTGGTTAAATAATATTTCAGTTTCTAAGCCATAATATACAGTACCCAATGTTTTTTATTATGCAATGCTAGAGCAACCCACAGCCGAATAATTTAGAAACGAGTAAATGTCTACAAACGCAAAAAATGGTGCAAGGCGTACAACAAAAATGGCCGCCATTTTTAAACCACATATAATAAAACTAAATGAAAGATGTTTTTGAACAGTCAAAACATAAGGAAATTTAACGACAAAATATGATATATTTTTTGAGAAGGTCGAGCGACCAATTTATTAAATTCTGTACCACTTAAAATGGATGAGAGGTACGGCGTGAGGAAGGGCAAAAAAGAGGGCGAGAGGGAGGGCATCAGAGGGTCCGAGATGGAGGGTGAGAGGGGGAAAGAGAGTGAGTGAGGAGAGGGAGGGCGAATGTGAAATCGAAGGAGAGTGGTAGGGTGAGAACCACGACCCGCTACTCGCTGCTCAAAATGCAGCGCGGACAACCATTCATGAGGATTGAAACTGCCCTTCTTAATAAAGCTCGAGAATATCCTCAACAAAACATCATATTCCTTCTACGCACCAGGTGATGTCGCTTAACTACGTTTATGTTTACTCACAGCAGTGACACTGACGCAACTCTATGGTTCTTCGTTGAATTTTAAGAAAACTGACATTCACAAATGAATTCCTATATGCTGTACGACGTGTAAGGGTCTCCGTTTGAAATTGATTTAAAAAATTGAAATGGTATTTGTAGTGTATTTGATATAAATTAAATTCCATGAATGTTTTTCCACTATTGAATAAATGCTTTTAGCTCTTGAGTAATGGAAAATACATAGATTTTGTTATATCAAAAGTAAATACATTAACTCTGTTGTTGTGGAAATCGCAGCGTATTGTCCACCGCTCAATTTGACCGCCGAGGTCAGGTTTTTTCATGGAGATGTGACAGATTGACTGGTAATGAAAACTATTCCAAGTGCACGGCATATTAGACATTATTTTACAGTGGGTAATTTAGTTAACATTTTCTCACACTTTGTGTTACACTACTTGCATCTTCCCAAACTGCTTGACGAGATCCTGCGCCGACCTGCTCGTTTGCATGCGCGGTATTTTTCCTAATTACGCAACTCCCATCAACAGGGCACTGGTCTCTCAGCAGGTGTGGCAGTGTAGAGTGCATGTCAGGGTAAGTAAAGGGTGAGGATAGTGCCAAAGGCCGCCCACGTGCCTTTGAAAGGCCCGCCGTAGGAGCACAGCCGCGAGACGACGGCGCCCCCGGGCGACAAGACCGGAGCGGGACAGCCGTCACGCTCCGGTCGACGCGCCTTAGCGCGTCATTGCCCGAGTGGCCAGGCAGTCGGTGGACCGGAGGGGGGATAAATCGGCCCTCGCTGGGAGCACCAGCCAGTTGGAGCAGCCCCGGTGTAGAGCGAAGAATTGGTGCGACAGTGTCTACGTGATTACGAGTGACGATCGCGGACCTAAGCGACAGACTTCCGACTTTTGCGGATTAGGTGGTACAATGGTCAGCGAACCGGACTGTTGTACCCGAGTTTGCGGGTTAAAACCCGATCGAATACGTGGATTTTTAAGGGCGAACAAATCCTTCGCCCGCCTTCCTTTGGAGGGGAAGAAAAGCCGGTTCTCCCATGTAGTAGATTTACTGCATGTAAAAGATCAAGCCTAAAAGAAGCCTTTGAGCAAAATTGAGATCCGCCTGTTTCGTCGCCCAAGATAATACCTCCTTTCTTCGCTAGGTGGTGAATAGAGCGTATCGAAATTTGCGTAGTTAGACGGAAGAGCTGGCCTGATGGCCCGAGTCTCGCCACGTAAAATAAGGCACTAACTACGACTTTTCTTCTGAACTCTGGCGACACGGCTCGTTTGTTACAGCTTCTGGTTATTGGTGATCTGGCTTACTTTTGGTACTTCTCCTGGTTATCCGATTAACTGAGCTTGTCTGTGATATATTCTGTTGTATAATTGTGGCGAAATAAAAACCATTTTATGAACTTGGTTTTCTTTTTTGGTCATAACAGATACGACTCGAAAGAAGTAGGAAAGATTGCGCACGGCCCGTGGCTCGTTTGTTAGGGTTGTGTTTCGGCATTCGCCTGGTGTTCATCGGAGAAATCCCGGAAAACTACGATCAGATTAGTCGAGCGCTGGCTAGTGTTGAAATAGTACCATCGTCGGGACTCAAACCCCAGAAACGCCGAGTCAGAGGTACTGCAGTGACATTGATTGATACCCTTAGCTTCATAACAAGTATGAACTGTTTGGGAATGGTAGGTATAACAAGGTAATTCAGAATTATTTCAGGACCTCTTTGCTTTCAGACAGACTAGATTTTAAATCAATTAATTTAATGTCATTCATTATCTTAAATTACTTTTGTATTAAAAATCTGGTAACGGTACTAGGTCATTAATCGGTTCATAACGGTTTTTAACGATCATAATGGTTTAAGATCATGAACGATTTCAATTTAAATTATTTTATTTAAAACCAAGTCTTTCTAAAAACCAAGAGGTGTACTTAAATAATTTGAATTTACGAATGAAAAGACAATTTTCAAAATAATTCAAAATCTAAATTGTTTCATTGATTTTGGATTTTCCTGAGTATCTGGGCACCATTAACGTCTCCCTTAAGGAAACCATTAACGTCTCGCACATCGCCGGAAGCTGCATAGCTTTCTCCCAGGAATTTAGTAATGTATACATCGTAAATCACGCAGGTCGACAATTTTAAACTAAATTTAATCACCAGAGATGAAATTAGGTGTTTTTAAATAAGTTTTTTCACCTAATACGAATCTAGTTTGGGTTTTCGCTTATCGCATATCGTTGTTGAAGTAAACGCACTTTCCGAAATACACGTATAATCAATTTCTGGGGCTGCATATCCAAACTTAACGCTTATTCATAGACAATTAACAGATCTCGTGTGTTAACATTAAGTAAATTGAGTAATAAAGATAGGGCACAAATTGAATAAAAACAGATTTGCGAATTAAAAATGCACAGCTATTTTATTTCCTTTTGTGAATGTTTTGGTCATCTCGGCAAAGCATCCAACAATAGTCTTCAAGCATGGATTGATTGATTTTTTCGTGTTTCCGGGCGCGTCAACTGCTTCGGTCATTACTCCCGTTAGTGTAGTGCATGTTTTTCTCGGAAGATAGCGGTGATCATCCCCCGTTGGATGGCGAGATCCGGCGCCGACCTATCGTCGGCTAGTGGGGTTTCCCCCTAACCAGGACTCTCCCACCAGCTGGGCACCGCCCCAGCCGGGACAAGCTCTAAGCTCCCGACCGGTCTCCTAGAATATGGGGTAGTGTAGTGCATGTCAGTGTAAGTGTGTGTGTAAGGGGAGAGGATAGAACAAGGAAGAGGAAGGAAAGATCGTGCGCGGTCCGTGGCCCGTTTGATAGGGTACTGCTCCGGCATTCGCCTGGTGTTAATCGGAGAAACCACGGAAAACTACCAATCAGAGCAGCCGGCCGCTAGAATTCTCCTCCAGACAGCGACTGAATTCGACCTAGCTGAAAAGTTAGTGTCGAAAATCCTGCCGCCGTGGGGAGTGGGAACCTAGGACCTCCCGGTCAGAAGCGCTGCAGAGACATCAGTTGATGCACTGAGCTACCGCTACCGGTGGAGCATGGATTGATTTCAAAAGCCTTGGTACCTACCTCATCTTCATAACGTGTGCTGGTGAAACACCTCTCCTAATTCGTCATTAACATCACCTAGGTTGGATGGGAAAAGTCTAAATGGGAATGCAGGAGGTAAAGTTTAGTGGTATGCGGCATCCCGTGTCTTTATATGTATCTAGTAATTCCTGCACACCTTATTTGTAATTAGAAGCCTTATTATTACGAAGAAAATAGTGCGAAAGTCACTGAAAACTTTTTCATGCTCTCTTTTTAATATCGCGTAGTCGTACTTCAAATATTGCGTCCTTCAGATCTGCGATTCCACAAAGAAATCTTCCTTTAGTTTTGCAGGAGATATTTTGCAATACTTTTCACTTAAGTATAGGAAACCATTCGAATTTCGTTTGCCAAGTGTTTTTACAAAGGTATTAACTAAGTCAATCTTAGAATGTAATGGTGTCAGAAGCAAATTGTATGTAGCAACCAATGGGGCGTTGGAAATTTTCTTTTCCTTGATTGAAAGAAATTCCAGTTAAGTTTTATATATTATTATACCGTATCTCAACTATGCCATAGGCAAAGGAAGCAACTATAGACAAACCCTCCGTACAACAAAATGTTGGTAAACCCTCCAACATTTTTAAATTTCCTCAGATCTTCCACTGATAACGATTGTACTAAATTGCTTCTAGTACAGCATTTCAATTTTCATAATTAGCGCCATTTGTATTTGATCATTGAAATACTTTCTCCTTCGTGTAAAGTATTCAATGTCTTCATGCCTCAAAGCAAGTAAAACTCGCGAAATGCAAAATATCTGTATTGAGAAGACGTTACCCGCAGTGCTCTCTCCCCTATTGCGCAGAGAGGAATGCACATCTCGCGGGAACATCAATGAACAACTGTCATAGAGCTTCTTGTAATATTACAAGACATTCAACGGTGGATACACGTCTTTCTCGTTAGACGCACTCTTGTCGCTTAGCAACAGGAAATATAATCTTCTTCCAGTGGAATGCACGGATATGATTCGTGTTACCCATCGTCCAAAGACGTCCACCAAGAGATCCCGGAAACCATGCATGACCCGTGAGAATAATAAAATTATGATTATCGAGAAACTATATCTGATAAGCAAAGAATGATAGCCTATTTAAAATCAGCGCAGTTAACTCCATTAAAAACACTCATTGGCTTTTCTAGCGAAAAACATTGTTGACCTGTGTTATACGCGTCACAGGTTTGATTGAAATGTCTTGATATTTTCAGAAGGTACGTTGGAACATAATACCCACACAAACATTCCTTTCTATACATTAGAAAATAAGATTATTTTAACACAGCTATCACCTCCAATTGTCCTGCATTTGTATAATGAATTCACCAAACGTATTTCCAGTTGCCGATCAGCAACGCGCAACTCTTTGATCTGCGCACAATATCTCGTCGGCCATTAACGCACGCGGCCGTGTTGCATCGTGTAAATCTCCGCGGCGCCGTAAATCTAATGCAGCGGCTCCCGGATGCGCATAATCGTGGATGCACAGCTGCACCTCGCGCAGCACCGACCGGGGTGCTGCTTCTGTAAAAGTAACTTTCATCCTGCCCCGTCGGTTCGCTCGAGCACAAGGTGTACATAAATGATAGAATCCTTACTTCCTCCAGCGCTTTTTTGCAACTACGAACGGTTACATCACCGAGTGAGAGGAGCTTTCAAAACACCGACGTGCTTTCGGGAGCAATATGCCAATGTGACAAAGTGTATGATATATAAAGGATTTACATTTTGGCATAATAATGAATTATGAATGATTGTCACTCACGTGAACTCATTAGCTATACGTTTCGGGAGTTTTTATCGCTTAAACTTTTATTCCATAATATATAACTGTCAATAAGTTGCAAATTAAACTTTTTTCTCGACATAAACCACACATCTTTGAAACACTGATTCAAGCAGTTTCGCCACCTGATCGTACGATCCCTATAATAATACGCATGGCGAGGGGTATTAGAACATTTAGGAGCGTCGGACCTCGTCGAAGGTCTCCGAGACCCGGCTTCGATAGGTAATATAAAAATGAGTAAATGACGATTGGTTTTCTTGACTCCCTAATCTTTCGTGAAAATCCACTATTCCAATGTTATCGGGTTCGTAATACAGCTGATGTAGGACTTTTAGAGCAGAAAGTCCTACACTGACACGTCTTCTTTCGCAGGTGCTGCAAGGTAGTACACTCCACGACATTCAATTCTGATTATTCAAAATTAATAAACAACTGTTAATAAACAGTAATCGGGTTTCATAATTGAATTACTGCCTTAGTAAATCTATTTTCAGCATTGAACATGAACGTCAGATACAATGTGCAATATCGTGAAGAGTAAACGGGTGGGAAATAAAATTAAAGCTTGTAGTTGAAACAAGTAGCATCAAATGGAAATGCATCTAATTGTTCTTCTGGAAATTAATCATCCTAGTTCTCTTCTTTCAAACTGAAATAAAACAGCAATGGAGAGAGATTCAAGACAGGAACACTTCAACTAAACTGAACAATATTGACTACAGAGATATTCCAGCTGAATTTTGATTTATTAAACTGTTTCTTGAAAAATCTTAGTTTTCTTCCTATTCCCAATTACCCGATTATTTCATAAAATTTTCGAAATTTGTATGTGATGCAATTAAGTACAATAATGTTTTTTGTGTGTATTTAAGTTTTACGTTGTTTTGAACTACATTGGTCTGTAAAAATGGAATATAAATAAAATATGGAGCTACAAGCTAATTAAAATAAATTGTGGTTGAATCGCATCAATATGCGTGGGCACATTTAAAGGGGTAAGGAAAAGAGAAAGTGAGAGAGAGAGAGAGAGAGAGAGAGAGAAAGAGAGTGAGAGATGGAAACGTTTAAAAGGATAGATGAAAGAAAAAGAAATGGAGGGAAGGATGAGAGAGAGATGAAGAGGAATAGGAAGAGATAAAGGAATGAAGAGGAAAACGATTAGAGAGAGAGAGAGAGAGATGAAGACGAAGAGGATGAGAGAGAGATGAAGATACAGAGAATGAGAGAGATAAAAGGAAGAGAGAGAGAGATGAAGAGAAGAGAATGAGAGAGATGAAGAGGAAGAGGTTGAGAGAGATGAGCAAAGAGAATGAAGAGGAGGGATGTAAAGGATGAGAGAGCGAGAGATGAAGAGGAAGAGGTTGAGAGAGTGAGCTGAAGATAAAGAGAATGAGAGAGAGATGAAGAGGGAGAGGGAGGGGGCGTGGCACTCACCAGAGGGTCCACCTTGAGGCGCCGCGTGTGCGGCACGCTGCGCTTGCTGCGCGCGTGGGGCAGCGCGCGGTGCACGAAGTGGAAGTCGGACGCCGAGCCCAGCACCTGCAACCACAGCACGCCTTCAGCCAGGGGCACAAACATAGTTCCAAAACCTACCCATGTGCAACAAAACACCATCGCCTTCTATACTAGTATGAAAACAAATATTTATTGTCACTTTGCTCAAAAACGCTTTGCGCAGAGATTTCTTGACGATATTTCTTCTTTTACTGGTATAATGTTCACTGTGTTCTTAAAGTGAGCTTTGAGGATATTTGTAATTATTGGCGAACAATGAATTTACTTTTCTCGGAAACAAATGATTGAAAAACTCAAGTTCGCGAAATAACAGAATTGGGGTGCATATTACGGCGGCCTTAAATGGAGGGCTGTTCTGCGAATTACGGCCTCAGAATCTCAACCCGCCATTCGGTCGTCAAAATTGCAGTGCACTTGCTGTTTTCAAATTTTGCTAATGACCGCCCGAGTCTTTAATAGGGGTTTGTATGTTGAAAATGCGCATAAAAGTTCCGGTTACATAAAGTTGCATCGCAATTATAAAATAACAATAAGCCTCTTTACGGCAATCTATGAATCTGAGAAAAAACTTAAAACTATTGATATTTTAAGTAATACGCTAATGAGTTGTTTTTGCATAAAATCGCTTAACGGTATTTTTCTGGAAAAAATCGTTATGATGTTCATACGACACGATATTTGGATAAAAAGTCAGTTGACTGCGAGATAATTGCTTTCACTCCAAACAGTACCATAATTCTGCAAAATAATGACTTTTGGCGCGACTTTTCTTGTACGAAGGTGAAATTTATTTCAAAATCTGTGTTTGAATCTCTAGCCACAGTTTGTTACGTCGTGTTAATCAAATCACCATTGGTATTTCACGAAATAAGTGAAAAGCCAGCTGCATTGTTAAGGAATATCGGAGTAGATACATAACAAACAATGCTAAAACAGTACGTTTGATCCAACAAGTTGCTCTATCCACCGTATCTAGGAAGTCTATCATAGACTCACCAAGATGTACTTTTCCACTTCCATGCAATGTTTCCGCTTCGTGCAGCGGTGAGTGAAGGGGCCAAATCTCAGTGTCATGGTCCCATTCCACTCTCAGACAGCAGGGCCGAGTCCGTACGGACCAAAACCAATGTCGCGCAGACTACCTCTGATCGCTATGACTTTTCAATCGATCACTACGAAGCAATTTTCGTGTTAAAGTTATAATCGCGTGCTTCATTCCGTAATGAACTTTGCCTGCTATTATTGTAGTTCATACTCATTTACGGGCTGTAATAACTTTCCGGCGTAATTACAGGACCTTTGTAGTAACACAAAAGAAGAGAGAGAAAAAAATTCTATAATGCATGCATGATGAAAGTAAAACTCACTACTTTGCGTGTAGTCTTTAATGTGTCATTCATTTTTAGGTTGAATGTGGTTAAAAAATCGCAGAGTTAAATAGCACTGCAGTCTGAGGGAGAATAATTTCTGGTAACAGAATCAGTGTTTGTGCATACCAACCATTTTAAGAATGTCAATAAAAAGTGGATCAAAAGATATTTTCATTTTACACACATCCGCTCTCTGCATGAATAGAATCTCAGCGTTTGTGTGAATGATCATCCCGATCAAGTGGTTTATCCAGTTTCCCTACTCCTTTAAGCAAATCATCAGACGACTCCTTTCCTTCAGCCCTTTCAGTTGGAAATATAATTAATGAAATAGTTTCCATGTTCTTAAGGCAGTTTCTTCATGCACGGTACGATAGCCAAAATATGTATGCTTTGCCTTTTCAAATAGTAAACACAGGACCGAATATTTTCTTATATCCTTATAGAGATAGAAACGCTCGTTATTACCTCTATTCATAATTTATATTCTATATGAGATGGGAAATACGGTAGGAATTTCAGAGCTTCAGTAATGTGCACAGATTGCATTTGTCCCTTAGTATTTTATATACAAGATCGAATAATTTGACGCCAAGTAAATTATATTAAATATGGTAATTGATATTCATGCTGACATAAATTCCCAGCGATGGTGGCACGGAAGAATTATTAAGAGTTAAAATGTAATTTCTTCAAAAATGTGTATAGATTTTCCACTGTAAGGAATTCTAGAATGTTATTTACGAATTTCCGATAAAAATGTGCTGAAGGAAATTGCGGTATTTCAAAATTACACGCTTCTTAGGTTGTGAAAGTTTTATAGAGTATCAATCAATAAATATTAGTACACAACTTTGTTTCAAGCAGAATTTTTTCCTGATTGAATGAAAATATGAGGAAGAAACTTTAAAATATTTATTTCGGGTAAATTGCATCAAGAAAATTGTAAATTCACCCTGCCAGGTACATAACTGAAATAATTGTTAGAGAGATTCTGTTAATGGGCTTGTAGGAAAACAACATTGGAGGCGGATTTGGGACAGAAACTTTAGTTCTTATTCGTGTTATAAAGAAAAGCCATTATTTTCGCGTAGGTTTTAATTAAAACCAATTTACTATGATGAATTTGATTTTTATGACAGCATGAAAGTATGTGGAAAGATTTTTATAAAAGCATGTGTTGACATTTCCAGAAAACACAATGCAGAAAAATACGTATACCTAAACTTTTATTTTATCACTTTTGAAGCTTAAACAATTGCCTTCAAAGATGCTTGACTTCAAGGCTAAGGAACTATCTCCACAAAATTTGAAGTTTTGCATGTGTAGCAATATCGAAAATTCGAATTTTAAATCACAAAAGAATGATGTTTGTTAAGAATTGCTGCGTTGCAAGAAATATATTATCGTGTTTGCTCGATCCCATTTCCAATTGGGGTAAGTCTATTCTGAAATAATGTATTTCAGATACAATTCCGAATTATCTTTTCCTGTAGTGTCACGTTTGTTACGTATGTTAGGTACTCTCTAAAATCCAATTACAGCCGTTTCAAATAATTGAATCAACCAGAAAGCATATCCAAACGAAATTATATTATTGTAGTATCTGCTTCAGAGGGAACTTACAAAACAGCCAACGGCGCCATGGGTCATATAGTTGCCCAAACTACCGCCAGAGACCAGCTGACACAAGCAACCGGGCGACGTAGAAGTGCACCCTCAAGCAGAAGGGGAATCCAGCAACCACCCCTCCCTCTTTAGGGAGTCGGGGCGACCTTTTAAGGAACCACCCACCGCCAGCGTCCTCTCTTGTACGAACTGACGAGTAGTACTATTGATATATGTAGTCGAAAATTATGTTGCTTGTCAGAGGCTTTGACTCCGGACTATTCTTGTGGACCTTTGCAATGACCTCTGTACGGACATGGGCATCGCTTACGTCTTCTGCATATTGTGATCTCTAGCAAAGTTTAAGACATTATTATTTTGTTTTTTCGACGTAATAAAAACGGTCATATTTCAGAATGTATACCTCGATTTTAATTTAGTATTGAGATGGATCTTGTTTTTCCCTTCAATAAATTAGATTCATGAATAGAAAAACAGGAATATTTTATTTCTTGTAGGGGCCGATGATTCTTCGGCATGCTCTGTAGATTTGAACAACGGCAACTGGTTTATTACATTTAAAAACACTTTCAATTACAAAACGAAAGAGAAACACTTATTTGGAATAACAATAATAAGAATATGGTTACAAACTTAACGCAGCTGGTAACTAAAAAAGAAAACAAACACAATACTGTAAGTTCTGAGCTTTTCTTCGACAACTATAGAAACAGATGATTTTATACGAAAACAACTCTATTTTTTGCCTGAGGCGGGAACCAAACCCAGGATCACATCACAGAACGCTTGTACGCTTCCCTAGAGCACTAATTTAAAATTCTGCAATAATATAGAATAGTATACACTGATATACAGGACATCAGTTCTTTACATACCAAGAATATAAAAAAGGTCGATTTTCCATAACGCAACACGTTGATAGCAAATATTTAAAAGACATTTTTTGCTGAGCCTTTCTGACACATGGCATCAGCTGTCTCATAAGCAGTGGTGCACTGAGTATAAGAATTTAAACGGTACGCGCAAAATGAGAATAGTCAGAGCAACATAATAATATGTTTCTACTCCCATTGTAGAATGCGGTCATCTGTTGGCTGCAACCGGTTACATAATGATGCTCATTACAATACAGATTCATTATGATACAGGTTCTTAACCTTCTTAATTATGATACAGGACCAATCACACCAAAGTTTACAAACCAAGTATTGAACCTTAATTAATCATTGAGAATCGTTCTAGTAAATATTTCGTTCGATTGTGCACATTAATATTGCATTTAATATTATATTATGCTCGTCAGTTTTAATTTCTTTTATTATTAGTAATTTTTCGTGTAATATTATTTAAAACAAATTGGATCGTAATTTGACTTTGACCATATTTCACTAGCGCAGTACTCCCTCGCAGGTAGACTGATAACCACAGCCACCTGCAACAGCATACGACGGCAGGGCGAGTTAGCCTTGGCTGAATTCTGCATGTCCAGTAACACGTAACGATTCAATATAAAAGCTTAACTCATAAAAGTCGTACAAAAGTACCGTATGATACTAGTTGTATTAGATATAAATACGAATACACTCGTGTGAAGTTTGCGATACTCGCTCGTAACACGGTCGTATCGTAATAGTACTCACACTAGTTTATTAATACCCATCATTACATCATCTTTCAAAATTTACTAATTTGTACTTTTAGTCAACATAGAAAATGTTTCATTGTTTTCTTGTTTTGGGACAATAGACGTGACCGGAGGCTGCAAACTTTTCTTTCAATTTCTGCGCGCATTAAAAATTCAGTAACAGGCATATTGAGTGTTACTCGCGCCCGAGGTGCAGTGCCAGGCGCGAATTGAGCCGAGTCCGAAGTGCAATAAAATCACCGCAGAGTGCCCCAATTAGAGCGCGAGGCCTGTGCGCTCGCAACGCGTCCCTCGCGAGGCTTTCGCAACCGACTGCGCCGCCCCCCCCGCCCCACCCCGCCCCACCCCGCCCCACTCCACCCCACCCGCCTCGCCCCACCCCACCCCCCCCAAGCCGCCCCGCCCCGCCCCACCGCACCCCACCCCGCCCCGCCCCACCGCACCCCACCCCACCGCACCGCACCCCACCCCGCCCCACCCCGCACAGCGGCGGAGGAGGAGTAACATTAATTTTAACAGTGATATTTAATGTATTATTTACCATTGGACTGTATAATTCTATACAATATGTAACAAGTATTGTATTGCAGCCTCCGGGTCAATGACCCCCATCTCGATCAGGTTTTTCGTCCAGTTTCCCTAATACATTGAGCAAATGCTGAGATGGCCCCTTGTTTTGCTTCTGGACATTATTGTAACTTCATTTTCTGTGCACGTCTTCTAGAATTCAGTGGGAAATACAATTATTCAAATTATCGTTTCCATGTCGCGGCAGGAAGTATTATTCCGAAGCACAACATGGTTAAGAGCCCAAAATTTATTGCTTATTTATCCTTAAAATATATTTTATTACTTAGGAGCTTTTTTTAAAATTAATTTAAAATTCAAGTAGTATATGACTTGGTGTAGGGATCACAGAGTTTTGAAAATGTGCACACAATTCACTTTTCCCCATAGCACGTCATACGCAGTTTTAACTGTTTTTTTATGTAAAATAAATAAATAAAATGAAACGAAAATGGTAACTACTAGTGGTGCCATAACAGTATATACTGTCTCGAATTATTTCGTTTGCTTGATTGATGATTCCGGACTAGTTAACTGCTAAGGCTATTATTCCACGAAGACTAAGCCATGATTTCTATCACGGGAGAGATCGGTGATCTTCCCGCGCGAGATAGAGAGATCCGGCGCCGACCTCCTCGACGGATTTTCCCCAGCCGGGTATCTCCCACCAGCGGGGCACCGCCCCATCTGGGACAAGCTCTAAGCTCCCGACCCGTCTCCCGGAATATGTGGTAGTGTAGTGCATGTTAGTGTAAGTGTGTGTAAGTTTATTGCAAATATTCAATTTATTATTATTAATATGTGTTATTATTACAATGCAATTTATACGTCAAATTACATAATAATAGAAAATTAAAATATTTTTCACAATATTTTTGTATTGTATTCGTAACGGATATTTTATAGGTATAATTAATATCCGAATTCAAATATTTCACGTGGAGATACCCTTAATTTTTTTACACCTGTATTAGGAAAAATAATTTCGTATCTTACGCCAACCGCTTTTGACCTGTTCCGAAAAACATTTTTGTGTATACACCGTTGAACACTGTGTTATTGTGATCGCATTATAGGTATTTTCACGTTTTTGAGTTTCCTTAATTCGAATGTATGTAATTAAAAATCCAAAATGAACAACAAAATATACTAATTATTCTAAATCAATAAGTAAAATAGTCTGATTATTTAGATAAACAATCAATAAAAAATTAACTAATGAGGTACACTTTTATTAGATAATTTTTTTGAAAAGACGTAACTCATAAGATGAAAACAGCAACAACTCGTCAGCTTGAATTAATATTTTGTAAGCACGATTATACCCTGTTACCTAACAAATAAGGCAGAAACCAGTCAGGAGTATAGAGTTTGTATCAGCGACATCCCCCGTATATCTGAGGTGAGAAAAACCCAGCACATTTTCGTGCAGTGGGCTCTCTGAATGTCACGTTTCCTAAGAAAAGGAACAACACCACGTCTCGGAATAAAACATTAACTACATTTACGGGACTAATGACCTAAGTATCTGACGCGCCCGGTTATTATAAATACATACTCACTCCAATAACAATTGCGCAACGTCCATCTATCTGCAGATTTTTCACCGTTTCCAAGAAAAGCGAATGATGAAACCAGATTTCATTCCGTTCATTACTTAACGTTGCAATATTTCCAGAAAAAAGTTATTACCCAAATTATGACATTGTTGCAGATATTGAGAGAATTTTATCGATTGACGGGCACTGTGCCCCGCCCCCTTCCCTCCACGGGCGCGTGAGCACCGCCAGGCACGCGTGACCGCCGCGCTGTGCGGCTGCACTCCACTCCAGTTAATCCTCGAGGACACCCCCAATGCTCGCAGCCGATTGAAATTTCGCTACGTATTCCACGTCACGAGGGCGACAACGTTCAGGGAATTCTACATTCGATTACACGACTACCTTTTTATAAGCTCTCAAAATGAATTTGTATTACTTGGATGGCGCATATTATTATTATTTGATATGCTTCAATAGTTAGTTTTGTATTAACTGCGTGAAATGATTGTTTTTTGGATAATTGAGTGAGACGTTTTTTGACGACAGCGACATCGGTGGCCGCAAAATATCTTTCAATTTTTATAGTGCATAAAACAATAATTTCGCCCAAAAAACATAAACCACATTTTCCTACGATCGTATAAATATTCTTCTATTATTACACATGATTTGTTTCGTCTCAACTCTTCATGATTTATTCGAAAGAAACCTCCACCATCGTTAACGATTTATAACAGGAGGCCGTGGTTTCGCGCCATAAGGCAGGTGAGGTAGTTGTTCCACACGGGTACCAATTATGTAACTGGTACATCCTGATTAGAATTACTCCTTGTAAAATTGATAAAAGCGATGCTGACATTCCATTGGAGATGCTCGAATCTGCTTATTGAAATAACTACCGCCGAAATCCTTAGATATTTACGTAAAAACTTACCATCAGTTGAGAAACTAGTGTACATATGAGGGCGTTGCTATGTTTGTTATCATAATATTGAAATATACCCATCCATATACCCGTCTTGCTGCCCTCAAATTCGTGTAACCTGTTTCCGAATTTCTAATTAATGTATGGGCTCCAGGAAATGGTTACGAGAATGAGCTCCCAAATTATATTTAATTATAACTCCGTTGCTGACTCAGTCGGCGGGTTCTTTACCGAAATAATCGTGAATACTTACGATTACTTAATTCACCCCCATACGGAGAAGCGTGGAATCTGAAATGCAAAATTTAAATATCCTACTGGAGTGCACGTGACGGGAAATGATAATCAGCTTCATCAATAGAAAATAACAAATTTACTTATAAATTTTAATATAAGATTATTTTTGGTCATGACCCTTACTATAGCGCTATAGAACCTATCAATGAGAATCTTGGGCGCTGTCCTGGTAAAGGATGTTTCCCCGTAGACTTCAGCAATGGGCCTCGTCCAATCTTCTTTCTTGCTACCGACCAAATCCGTATCTTGTCGTTTCTTCTCATAAACCACTATGTACACTGTGTATCCATTGGCTTTCCATCCCCATTCACCTGCTTGAATTGCTACTAGTTCTAATACTCCTTATTGTTCATTACGCAAGCAAAATTGTAAGTGCTGTTAAATATTAGCATATAAGTTCACCAAGTTATAATCGTAGACTAAGTTCGATTATTATTGTCCGCTTAATAATATTTATAAGTCCCACTTTTGGCATTCACTGTTCACTTCGTATAAAACAATTTCTGAATTCTATCTTTTGAATACTAACAACGACAAATCACTACGTCCGAACTCGCGTAAATTTTCTATGATCAAGTAAACTGCTATATGTCTAGCACCCTGATCCGATCGCTATCGTGTCGAGAGCTCGAATAAATCTTCTTGTATCCTTCTTCAACATGTCAACTTTTTGTATCCTTTATTCTCTTGTTTAAAACAAAATTATGCGATCTACCTCGCGGCGTCATCTCCGTCATTATTATTGACCAATAACTCACGGATGCTATTTATCGTCCGCTTTTGAACTAATGGACATAGTTTATATCTTGCACTCCGGTACCATGACTACCAGCATCTTTTTGTTAATAACGTGTTATTTTTAATGAAATTCGCTGAATTTCATATTGGCGACAATCTGATATGTCACAATATATTGTGTTAATAGTTACCTACTAATTGTGTGTTAATTGTTAATTATATACTAATTGTTATTGAGGGAGTTTAATAAGAGTGAAGTTTATATTGTTTTGCCTGTAATGTGTGCTTTATTTTCTTACTTTTCTTTCAACATTCTTCAAATTGAGAAGAGAATTCACTGTGAAAAATAGTATATTATGAAACGATGACATAATGATTAATTTTATTAATACTCATTATATCTAGTTTCACTGTTTCACCTTTTTCTACGACTGATAATATCCATTGTAAGTTAAACCATTACATGAACAATTACGTGGCAGCTGGCATTCATCAACCAACCTCACCTAGGAGACAGTCATCCAAGTAACCCCATTGACAATATTTAAGCATAAACGGTCAAACTTCAAACGAGCACTGCATTAGATAAGTTAGAATTCAATTCATTAAATAAAATTCGTCAATGTCCAGTATCTGTTACTTCTTATCACCTTAATACATGATACAATTCCTCTTAGGAGGAATCAGCTTGGAAATTTTCTTCTGAGTTTTGGAAGCAGGGCAACTTATGTTCTGTTTACCGTCACCATCCCACCTATGGTATCGGCGCAATAATATCCTACGAGACATTTAATAGAACAATGGCCAATGAATGATTACTTTCTAAGTGTGAACGTTTCTCTGATTAGTTAAATTATAATAACGCTGCATGATAATATGCAACTGGCTGAAGCCACCAATACCACAATTATACAATGGGAGTAGAAAAAGACTTTTCTATAGGTTTTTGAAGTCAAACTTCACAAACAGGTAGATATCTACATATTTTGTACGACCATTTAATAATATACATGTGACCCAGTACGTTTGTAAGAAACTCGTAGTATATGAAAACACATTAAGGTGGAAAGCACTAGTATGTGTGTATTCCTCATGGTTTTCATGTAATCGCATCTTGAAAATATATTTAACCACCGTATTTGACTAAATTTCGTTTACAATTTGCTTCATCTTATTGCCCCACTTTTCAACCGAATTACCAGTGAATGCGACACCTCCGTAAAATGTATTTGTACGAATGGTTTCTCAAAAATTATTTTCGAAGTGTATTAAGGAATATTGCGACCCACCCCTCCGCCGGCTAGCTCAGAATGGGTTTTCAAGGTGGGCGCAAAAATAAAAAAATACAATTAGAATAGCGGGGATCAGGGTCATGTGGGCCGTTGTGGATTGAATGCATTTACACAGAAACTCAAGTCGAATCATTTTCCACTTAAGTATATTCTAATTAAATTGCTGTTACAGTCAATGAACATAAAACACTTTACATATACAAGAATTTTTGTCTTGCTGAAAAAAAGAAAACAACTTACACTCTCAATAATTAATTACACTGTTTCCTTTCTCTCATTTAAATCAATTTCAAAGAATACTTAAAACTTTGCCTAATCATTCCAGTCGTAAATTCCCTAGTTGCAACTTTACAATTAGCTAAGTTTTTCTTGAAAGAAAAGATTGATTCTATTTTTTACAGAATATCGGTATAAAAAACCTGTACTAATACTTTCTTTCCGAAACAAATTATTCTTTCTAATATCTACAAATTGTTCAAGTTGGCACGACCTTACTGTGTCTTTTCACAGCGTAGAGAAATCTACGGCGTCGACTCTTCCAGTCGCTCGGTGTCCTTGTCCTTGCAGCTCGGTCGGAGCAAAGCCGCCCTCTGCAGAACCGCACGGTCGCCCTTTCCAGTACCGTTGTTCAACTCACGATGTGGCCTCCGTCTCGTTTTCCGTTGATACTCTTTTCGTATTCTTTTATAGAATGTAACTAGCTTTTAATTCCATATTTAAAAGAATCTCCAATACGACAACTGAGTCTATCGTATAAGAAGAATAAATATAAAATAAAAAACTGCAAAGAAAAGAAATGAATGGCCTCGTTAGTTTCATGCTATTCACACTCCTCTCTCTTACAAAGATTTTAAATGCGTCACTTATACTTTCATCCTTTTCCTGATGAATTGTTTTAATGCCTTGTAATATGATAATTACCTCCTCGAATGTCTTGAAGAGTTTTTATCGTAGATGCAGTCCTGAAGTCCGTAGCAGTACGAGGTGCCGCCTTCTCGTGATCGGTAGGTCCTCACTCTCCAGCTGTTACTTCAGAAAAGAAAGCTTTCTTTCTCCCGACTCTCGGTGTCGCATACTCTACCGAGACGCTCCCTTACGGATATAGTTCGTAGTTTTCATTTTCGGATTGTATTCAGGCGCGTTGGCGCGCGTTCAAACAGCTCATCTTATTCTTGAATATTGATGTGCTCCGTTTCCCGAGATCTCGGCAAACGGATGGTCACAATATATTGTAGCAAATTTGCTCCATTTTATCATAAATTAAGAGAGTGATATTGATCTTATTTTCTGCGAATCCCATTGTTCTATTTACTTTTTTATTTCTTTTATTGCTTTTGTTGGATGTACATAGGTCAGTTTTAGTACAGCGAATCCCATTGTAACCACTCGTCGCGAGTTGGGAATATGCTCTGCATTATCTCACAACTTCTGTACGGAGTGCTGCAGCAATTTCAAGGCTATTATAAAATACAATTGACTGGCCACATTTTGCCTATTCACGACGAGTTTGGTGCTAGGACGTGACATATGGCAGGACTAGGTAAAAGCTATAAAATAAATATTATCAAAGTTATAAAAGAAATATTGTGTGTGATTAATGTAAATCATTGCTAGAAATACTAGATAACTACTAAACATTGTTCATGAAAAGATAAAGATACCGAGAGTTTCAAATTCGAATAACGGCAGACGTTACACTAGAGAGGGACTCATTGAAGAAAATGAACTCGAATTATTTCCTCATTGCGTTGTAATTTACTTGTCCATTATATTCAGAAGACAGCTAATCAACGTTAGCAAATACTGCCATAGCACTAAAAACGTTTCAATAAATTGTATTAAAAGAAGTCAGCTATTTCACAGAGTGTTTCCCTTGCAATTTGTATTAAATTGCAAAATTTCATAAATAGTCGAATAGCTGAATATTTTAATATAGTGTATTAATATTTGAATAAATTACCGAAATTAACTATTTTATTACACTAAACAATTAAAATACAAAAACATACTGTAAGGAAAAGTAACAAAAAAGTTCATTACAATAGCAATTGCGTCGACACTCGAAAAATCGATTACTACATGAAAACATGTCCCTCCCAAATTTGCCCCTGCACATGTGAGATAGTGCAACGACGTCCAGCTCTGAAGGTCACGCATTCCAGGCAATATGCGACGCCACCTGCGAACCGCAAACCTCGTGCCGGGGGCGGCAGCCAATTGAGCGGCGTATTTGCGGGCGATCGGTTAGGAGGCGGGAGGGTGCTCGTTCCGTCTGGTTTTGGACAGCGGGCGAGTGAGCGAACGGGCAAGCGACCGGGAAGGGCAAGCGAACGGGCAAGCGAACGGGCAGCGAACGGGCGAGCGAACGGGCGAGCGAACGGGCGAGCGAACGGGCGAGCGAACGGGTGAGCGAACAGGCGAGCAAACGGGTGAGCGAAGTGGCGAGGAAACGGGTGAGCGAAGTGAGGAGAGAACGGGCGAGCGAAGTGGCGAGGAAACGGGCGAGCGATAAAGGCGAGCGAACGGGTGAGTGACGGATGCGCCGCCGCGATCGATTGGCTGCCAGCGCCACGCCGCTCTGCCATGGGGAGGGTCGCGGCGGGCGGCCCCTGGCGGGCGCTGCACTGCGCCCGGGGAAACGCTGCGCGCGCTTCGATCCGCGGTCGCCGCGTGCATGCAGCTGTCCATTTGGGGCAGGTTGCACAGTTGCTCAATTTCAGTCTTTGGGTTTGTGGGTGCGTGACTGTGTCAACTGTCCTGCAGGTTCATGAAATCTAGTTCATTTCAGAACGTGACCCGCAGAACATCGCGGTTGCCTAACTTGCACGGGCAAATATGGCATGTTGGCTCCGTTGTATAAAATAGTCCACTATGTATTTGTTAATTGGCAAAGAGTGGCCATTTTGAACTCTTCTGTGAGTTCTAGATAATTACAACCTTTTTCTATGAGTCATCAGTATAAATCCGTCGATTTATGA
Source organism: Teleogryllus oceanicus (assembly GCA_964035755.1). Taxonomy (NCBI): domain Eukaryota; kingdom Metazoa; phylum Arthropoda; class Insecta; order Orthoptera; family Gryllidae; genus Teleogryllus; species Teleogryllus oceanicus. Next base: position 242,163,105 of record CAXIVR010000002.1, on the reverse strand, counting down.
CTTTAATATCAGTTTTGTATTTTTGTCTTATTTTTCAGTACGATATTCAAAAATTGGCTTCAAATCAACTTCTACATACAAACGGAAAAGGTTGTTTAAACAATCCAGTTGGCAAACAAATGCTTTAATATCCGACACTTATATAATTATTTATATTACTGTATTAATTCGGAAGGCTTTTTTTATTAGGTGGATCAACTTTGAACGACACTTTTTGAAAAACATTTTATTATTATTAGAAAATCAAAAAACATGCAGACTACTTTTCTACATAGCTTCCACCATTATTTACATATTTTGTCCCCTTATTGGTAGTTTCATAATTCCGTTCTCAAAAACGTTTTGCTGACGTGTGTATAGCCATTTACGCAAGCATTCTTCCACCTCTTCATTGGTAGAAAAATTCTCGCCATCCAACTCGTCCTTAAGTGGTCCTAAAACGATGGTAGTTCGACGTTTTTAAGTCTAGGCTGTAGTGGGAATGCTCAAACATTGTTCAGGGTAATTCCTTCAATACTGATTCGGTAACATCTGCGGTATAGGATCCTGTATTGTTATAAGGAGGCGAACACTGCTCACTAAATTCCTGCGTCTTTTCGACCAATAGACATCTTCAACCTTCCTTAAAATCTCACAAAATTAAGTTTTCCTGCTCGTTCCTCGTACAGGAAATCAATGTAAGCAAAATATTGCGGGCTGATTTAGATAGCACGGAATCATGGGTTACCTTGATAGAAGTTAAATCCCATTAAACGCAAGTTCATCAAATTCAGATGTTCTACTGAGATCGACGACGTCTAATATACATTCAAAAATTAGAATATTGCACCTGTTAAATGCCAAAAATATTTGGAAGTTTTACTAAACGAAGATTTAGGATGGGCATAGTATATAAATTACATTGTGAAAAAAGCCTAAAAAGCATTCCATTTTGTGATAAGGGTACTAAGAAAATGAAGTGAAAAATCGAGTTAGAATATACATATATACATATGTTGGAACCCATATGGTTAGGGTAAATAAAGCCAATCGACCAAGTCCAAAAATCTGCTGCAAAATTTTCAAGAGGGCGACTTATTTCTATATTAAAATCATGGGAACCTTTGGATAAACGCAGACAGAAATCGCGACTATGTGCATTACTCAAAGCAATAAGAGATGAGGAGAAATTTGGATAATATTATATATACCGACGCACGGGAGAATCATGGTTCGAAAATTCGGCAAAGAAAATAGAGAGCAAACGTAGACAAATTTCATGTGTAAACAGAAAAATACAAAATTGGAACAAATTATCTGCAGAGGTGTTGGAGAATTCTCTTAATAACTTTTTAAAAATTTAAAGTATATTAAATAACATATCGTTTAGAAATATGTTTTCATTAAAATTCATTACATATTATTATTATTATTATTATTATTATTATTATTATTATTAATAATAATAATATCGTTATTATTATTTACTATTATAATTTATGTTATTTGCATGAAATTATATTAGCTTATTAACTAACCTATTAAGTAATTAACTTACTACTTAACTATTAGATAATCAACTGCCACCAGGTTACACCCAATTGCGGTTTAAATAAATTCATCATGTCTTATAATCCGTTTCAAAAGTAGTGTCCTTTCAAGCTCTCGAGCCGGAAAGAGAGGAGACCCTGCCATCCAATCGGAAGCTTCCATACCAAAAACGAACGCCGTAAGGAAGCTCCCGATCGAGAACAAGCGCCTGCCGACCCCCGTGACGATGCACCTCCGCCGCGAGGCAGACGTCACCGCCGCCATCGCAGACGGCGCGGCGGTCGAGGAAACGAGGTCGCACGTGCCAACGGCGGCCCCCACCCCCACCCCCACCCCGGGGCCAAGGGGTGTTACGTACACCCCGCGCCAAGGTCGTCTCCCCCCTCCCACCGCCCCCTCGGCCCAGCCATCCGAGAAGCACCCGCCGCACCTAACATTACCTCCCTGCGGGCATTCCGAGGCGGACGGAATCCGGAACGGAGAGGCGGCACGTGCAAACGGTAGCTCCAGTGTACTCAATACTTATTTGGAGAACGTCACGTTGCAGACCTACTAAATGCGTTAATATATTCATCATGCGCACTTCTGTTGATTTACTGATGCGAAAGGAAAAGAATAAAAAATTCAAGACTCTCACAAACATATCGATTTTCCATTAAATTTCGTGGTGGGCGAGAGACAACGGAAAATAAAATACAGAGATAATTCTCTAATAGTATAATGTTAAGCTTTATTGCATGACCGGGAGCGGTAGCTCAGTGCATCAACTGATGTCACTGCAGCGCCTCTGACCGGGAGGTCCTAGGTTTGAGTCCGGACGGCGGCAGGATTTTCGACACTAGCTTTTCAGCTAGGTCGAATTCAGTCGCTGTCTGGAAGAGAATTCTAGCGGACGGCTGGTTTCATCGGTAGTTTTCCGTGCTTTCCCCGATCAACACCAGGTGAATGTCGGAGCAGTGCCCTAACAAACGGGCCACGGACCGCGCGCGCAATCTGTCCTTCCTCTTCCTTGTCCTATCCTCTCCCCTTACACACACACACACACACTAACATGTACTACACTACCACATATTCCGAGAGACCGGTCAGGAGCCTAGAGCTTGTTCCGGCTGCGGCGGTGCCCTGCTAGTGGGAGAGTCCTGGTTAGGGAAAACCCCACTTGCCGACGGTAGGTCCGTTTTTAAATAAAGTTATCTAAACAGGAAAAGGTGCAGAACTTTTACACACAAGTGGCAATAATTATATTAATAACTATATTGGCATTTATTCGAGGTCTGAAAATGATCCTAAATTCAAAGAAAATAACAAGCAGTCTATAGAAACATATCATTTAATATAAATTGCAGACACTAATTTGTCTCTGAGTACAAAATTGAAATGTGTGGAGTTTTTTGGCTGTTACTGACTTTTTACAGTTATTTCAAACACTAACCTCCGCAAAATTTCAATCTCTTATTGGTTAATCAAACTTATATTTGCGCCCACCTCGCCAATCTAAATAATAAACATAAGGAATTCGACTGTTGCATAAATTAACATTTGTTTTTAGACACAAAGTTTAAAAAGATAATTTTGTCACCTTGGTCCGCTAATTCATTACTAATAAAAATTTATCTAGCTTTTTGGATCAAATCACCATTACGAAGTTACCATAGCAGTCCTTCAGTAGTGGCGATAATTACTATTCAAGATTCTTGAACTTTTTGGGATAATTCTTCAAAACATGTCTGCATCAGAATGATATTGGTGCGAATTTATTGGAACAGATTTACGTCATGTCAATCCCCTTTCCAAGAAACTTAAATAACATACAAATCTATTATAAGTTTGTAACTTTGTAGAGCATATTTTATCGAGCATAGAGTAAGCATGACCTTTTATAAAAAAAGAAAAATAGATATCTGTTATATCTGCAGGTATGTATATAAAACCTGGTGGCTGAACACTACAATTTACATATTACAAATAGGAATATTAACTTTAAATTTTAAAATTAATTATAATAATAATATTAATAATAATATGCTAACAATAATATCATTAACTACATTTTATGGCTGACCTGAACAGTTATTTTAAAATATTAAATACAAGACTATACGACATTTTAATTACAGTTCACTTCACTTCACAACATTTGAAATTCATTTCTCATTCTACTTCTACTTTGAAAATTATATATTTAATAAAGAACGCATTCAATAGAATATAATAATAATAATAATAATAATAATAATAATAATAATAATAATAATAATAATAGCAATAAAAATAACAATAATAATCAAATGATAACTGCTATATTAATCCAAACTTACTAAATTAATTAAGTTCGCAAATCCATTAGTTCATTTATTTTTAAATCTTGGATCATCTAGAGGCAAGGTCTACGAGTGCCAATCTCGTTCATTCGCTCCGCACTGTCCCAACGGTCCAGCTCTATTCCCAGCGATGCAGAGAATTCGCAAGCGCACGGCCGCTGCAACTCATCTCGCAGCGCCCGCCTCTGGGCGCCCCCTCCCCGCACCACGAGGAATCCGAGAGGGCCCCGGAGAGCGCCGGAAATAGACCCGAGCGCGCCGCCCGCCCCGCAGTGGGGCGCTCGCCGCTTGCAGCGGACGAAACGATTAATTCATTAGTGACTTCGGGCGCGCGAACTTCTAAGGTCATTATTCCCGTGAGTGTAGTGCATGCTTTTACTTCGCGAGGTGACTGTGATCTTCCCTCGTTCGATTGCAAGATACGACGCTGACCTACACCATGGCTACAGGGACCGGGAGCAGTGGCTCAGTGCATCAACTGATGTCACTGCAGCGACTCTGGCCGGGAAGTCCTAGGTTCGAGTCCTGACGGCGGCAGAATTTTCGACACTAGCTTTTCTGGTAGGTTGCATTCAGTCGCTGTCTGGAGGAGAGTTCTAGCCGGCTGCTCTGATCGGTAGTTTTCCGTGGTTTCTCCGATCAACACCAGGCGAATGCCGGAGCAGTACCCTACCAAACGGGCCACGAACCGCGCACGATCTTTCCTTCCTATTCCTTGTTCCATCCCCTCCTCTTACACACACTTACACTAACATACACTACACTACCACATATCCTGGAGAGTCCTGGTTAGGGGGAAACCCCACTAGCCGACGGTAGGTCGGCGCCCGCTCTCGCCATACAGCGGGGGAAGATCACTGCCATCTCCTGAGAAAAAACATGCACTACACTAACAGAACTAATGACCAAAGCAGTTGACGCGCCCGAAAACACGAAAAATCAATCAATCAATCAATCAATACACGTCGGCTTGCGAGGACATTTCCCCTTCAGATATCTTCCACCAGCGAGGCACCACCCGAAACGAGACGAGCTCTGAGTCCGTCTGGCCCCCGACATGAGTGATAATTGAAAGCATTTAAATGTAAGTGTAGGTAAGGGAAGACAGTGTAACAAGGAAGATAAAGTAAAGAGATCGACGAGGAGAAAGAAACAAACAAACGGGAAGAGTTGCAGGAGCAGCAACGCGGGCTCTGAGCTAAACGACAGGTACGGACAAAATGACATTGAGGCGGTCTGCGAAATCTAATTTATTTATAAGTATTGCAGAGGAAAAAGTTATTTGAAAATGTATGTGTTTTATTTTCTATATCCACTTCTTGTTGCTTTCCATACAACTTATATTTAGGTTCAATGATCAGCTTCTTGTGGTGTTTTCACATATTACAGACACATATTAGAGACATTCTAAATATTGATTTATTTAACATCAAAAACTGTAAAAAAAAAGTGTGACACAATGAAATTTCAATTGGCGCATGTTTTCTTGAATACCGAGGTCCATACATTTGCCTCATTTGTTAGGCAACACCCTGTGCATAGGTGTTCGGTAGTTTCATGTAATTTTCTTCATTGTATCAGACCGTGATTTCAGCGTAAGAACTATCAGAAACACATGCGTACCTTCGTAATATGAAATTTGTTGCCAAATGTTCATTAGGAAATAGTACTCATTTTCGAACTCTCTTCATCCCCTAAAAGTTTCTAACGTTTATTCTGAGTCACCCGGAATACTACACCGCATATAATCCCGCACGTACAATTTTTTTGTTAAAAACGAAAAACTGAAGACTGGCATGGCGAGATTAGCGAATTGTTGCCGATGTCTCGCAGGTATCGGTGTCTTGCAAATTGTATCAGAGATTATCACAAGAACTATACATACGAAGACTCCTTTAATTACGTTCTGGTAGCAAATATGGTAGTCATTATTACCATGTCAAGTACAATACTTACTGTTATATATTAATAACTATTGTACGAATGAAATAAATATTCAAAATAGAATTTCTACCCGAAAAAGATCAGCCAGCATGTTTAAAATTGCCAAAGAATAAACATTTTCACTCAATTTTCTCGAATGTTCTAGCGTTCAAGTTCATCTTAGTCGTGTGCGTGTGTGCTTTTTGTACATGTATCTTTCATAATACTTCCATTTCCAAGAATTCATTGTTTTGCCTTAAACTTCCGCATTTGCGTTTTAATCACGGACGCAGCCCCGAACACTCCTGGAAGAATTTCTTTCCAATGTTTCTGAGTGCACACAATATATGATTAAAATAAATATTTTGGTCTTAACTCCATTAAATACAAATGATCCCCTGACAACGCCGCAACAAAACAGACTTGATATGAAAAAAACAATAACAACAAACTTGCACTAACAAAATAAAATAAAAATTTTCGCAAATAAAATCGGGATAAAACATTGGTTCGGTATGTTTATTCGGTTAATTGATTAATTTTTTGGGTTTCCGGGCGCGTCAACTACTTTGGTCATTAGTCCCGTTAGTGTAGTGCATGTTTTTTCTCGGGAGATGGCGGTGATGTTCCCCCGCTGGATGGCGTGATCCGGTGCCGACCTACCGTCTGCTAGTGGGGTTTCCCCCTAACCAGGACTCCCCCACCAGCGGGGCACCGCCCCAGCCGGGACAAGCTCTAAGCTCCCGACCGGTCTCCCGGAATATGTTGAAATAAACTGAATATATTTACGATATATCCCAACGTAATACGTTCCGAATTTGTATAAATGAGCGCCAGGAAAAAGATTACGCTGAGACTATTATAGACGTCAACCTTCAACTCTAATTATAATAAATTAGTTTCCGGCTATCTGGGTCGATGGGTTCCATAGAAATAATCACTATTGTATGCTAATAGATGATTATCCGATCTGCCATCTATACAGAGTGGTCGAGGAACCTGAAGAGTAAATACATTTCTATCTTGCTACTTCGTTGCTAGAATTGGCTCAATGAGAATCATGTATTCATTTCACAAAATCATGGAAATTTATTAAACAATTTACGTATTTTATAATTTTATCCAATATAAAACAAAAACCTTGGTCATGACCGTTTCCAACCTTATAATGTCTTCGCGCGCTTTTGGACCATTTTTATTCATCTCCGACGTCGCCGTCCTCAGGTCCAGACACCATGTTCTCTCTTCCTTTCTCGGAAGCACACTTCAATCACCGTTCATCAGATCAATAAACTATTTGCTGCTAGCATTCCAGTCCAATTACTGACAACTTCGCCCAGGCCCTCAATGTCCCTCCAACTCGTTCACTTGAAATATTTTAAGTTTTACTGTCACACTTAGTATTCAAATTCGATATTCTATCAATATCTATTCCCTAGTAGATGCTTACAAGTCCCCCAAAAAACTCCTAACATTAATTGCAGCACGATCCGTTCCAGACCACGGCATCAGTCAGAATGAATGCCTCTCGTATTCTTTCAGCCCTGCAAAGCTCGATCCATTTTTTCGATTGTTTATTTGCAGATAACACTTGATGTACCTTCGTACCTAGCCAATCCCTAAATTTCTTGCAAAACGAACTAGTCGGCTGAACGACTGTCACTGCTTTTTCTGCCAATCCCTGAATTCTATACAAAATGAACTAGCCGTCTCCGCGATTGTCACTGCATGAAGATGTTAACCTTGACGACGGTTCGCTTACTGTTGCTATGCTAGCATATTCACATGTATTTATTCCCTATAATTCACGCCATTTATAATAAATATTGTACCATTTCAGTCACATATTGGTATGTCACAATGTGGTAGTGTAGTGCGTGTTAGTGTGTGTGTGTAATGGGAGAGGAGAGGACAAGGAAGAGAAAGGACAGATCGCGCACGGTCCGTGGCCCGTTTGGTAGAGTACTGCTTCGGCATTCGCCTGGTGTTGACCGGAGAAACCACGCTTAACTACCGATCAGAGCAGCCGGCCGCTAGAATTCTTCTCGAGACAGCGACTGAATTCGACCTAGCAGAAAAGCTAGTGTCGAAAATCCTACCGCCGTCAGGACTCGAACCTAGGACCTCCCGGTCAGAGGCGCTGCAGTGGCATCAGTTGATGCACTGAGTTACCGCTCCCGGTTGTTTGTTCGGGATATAATATTTTTTTGTACTTTTTCACAAATACAATATTTTCATTTTGCCTTTAATCTAAATCTCGTATTATTTATTCATATGTTAAATAACAAAACATATGTAACACAAAAATACATTATCTTTTACTTTCCGTTTCCCTCGCGTCAAATTTCAAGCATTTGAAATCATTTACAACAAAACATTAATCACGAATCCATGAAGCCAAAACTTTGGTCAGATGGAGTCGCAATTCATCCTATTGTGCACATCAACAACCCCACTCCCCTTCACCCCACCGCCAGAACGGGAGCAGATGGCCCTATTCGCGCGCTGCTCTTGACCGCCCCCGCCCCCGCCCCCATCCTCGTCCGCGCCCTCACTAGCGCCCTCATTCTACGCGGGAGAAAAGAGCTCCAGCGCAGAGGAAATTTCACAGCGGGAGAACCGGAGTCCTCAAATTTCTGTTGGAAGTTGCGGTCTGACATATGAACGTGCGATATTGCACTAGTTTTAGCCCCAGAAGTCTTCAAGGTGTTTTTTATTGCTAGGGCTAAGATGTAATTACATATAACTATGATTGTTCAATAATTACGATCAATTTTATACTCTATATATGCGAATTACAAGTTTTGAAAAGATATGAAACATATTTTGCCATCCATATTTGGCCATATATTCAAGTTTAGTACATATCTTTCTATTTTTACGGAAAACTCACATTTTTTGCATATTTCATTTTCACAAATTTAATTTTCTATTTCGTTTTTGCCCTTGTTTTCGTCCATATTTTAAACGCTTTAGTTCATATGTATATACGAATTAGGTACACATCACCCCATATATATCTTAAATGTGCTTATAACATTTAACTGATTGTCGATTATAATATTTGCAACATTTTTTATTTATTTTACGTCAAAAAAAAGTTAAAAACTGCGTATGACGTGCTATGGGGAAAAGTGAATTGTGTGCACATTTTCAAAATTCTGTGATCCCTACACTAAGTCATATACTACTTAAATTTTGAATTTTGAAAGGGAGAAAAAAACAACAAAAACTCCCATGTAGTAAAATCTATTTTCAAAAATAAATTTTTTGAAAATAGATTTTCCCCAAACAAGATTTTCCCCATTTTCCCCAAACAAATGTCTAGCGTAACATTTAGACGCCAGAACAACATCACTTTTCCTGCTTGGACGCTTTTTGAAACTGAGGAGCATTTGGGTAACATTAAAGACAAAATCATTGCAAGTAAACTTTATCTTTAACAGATAGTTTTATTTTAAATCTTCAGCCGTTTTTAGAAACAAAAAAATATCGGCAGATAAAAATATTATTGATAAAACTACTTAGAACGGCAAATATCGAATAATTTATATTCAATCCTCTAACCTCATTTAAGCTTTAGAAGGATTGTTAATGCTCCAAAATTTATTAGTTTGTATAATTAAGACAATTTAAGACGAAAAACATTTAGATAGTTTTATCAATGACAGACGTCACATACTTGTTGAATGTCAATTCTTGAGATTTAAAATCAATGCTAAACCACCTAAATTAAATATATATTGTTTCCATGATAGGTATTGTTTGATAAATGGCAAAAAGGTCTAAAAGTAAACTGTAAACACAAATGTCGTGATAAACAATCAACACGAGTTTGGGGAATCTTATTCAATCGATATGACAACTTAATAATCAAACGATTATGGCTAGTGATCTCTGGCAGAATTATATCATAATAAAACCTCGATTAATCCATTACCTCTAAGTTTGGAAGTATGATCGGAACGTAAGAAAGACCGGATTATCAGAAGAAAAGAAAATAATATTTTAAGTTATACTTGTAATAATAAACACAACTAGGAGGAGGATAAGAAAAACAACTAGATGAAATAATATAAAAAAGAACATTTTTAGTAAAAACAAATCAGTATTTTTTAAGGCGACAGTTTAGACTTTGATGGAATTTTCGTATATTTGCTGACCCACAAAATATCCATATATGAAGTGATATTTCGTTATGTTTGATGTATTGTAGAACAATATCGAACGCATAATGTCCGCCGGTCTTTATCATAAAAAAATTACATTTTTAAGTAGGCAATGGATATGTAAATGTTCCGACATTTGGGCGTAAAAATATCGTTTCGTTCGTCTAAATATTACCAAAAGTAATTTTAACACCCTTTTTTACCTCAGTGACATGAATACCGCTTTTCACCATTACACAGCTTGTTACGTCTATGACGATTAACGAGATGTTGTGTAATCACAATAATGACAGGTTTCTTGTTAATTCAGAAGTGCGAGTTTTTCGTCATGTGTACAAAAGAGTGTATTCTTTCCGGTAATAGTGACCAGTATGTTTACCGAACAGACTCACCACATGGACAAACTTCTAAACGTCTGCAAACAGATGAATTTGTCGAAAAATTGCTGTATAGTAACAAAGTTTTTCTCAGCTTCATATAAGGAACGTCATTGTGTCCAACTAGCTAGTGAATATTATTTTTTTTTTTTACTTTACACACAAAAATTACTTTTCTGTAAACAAGTTCAGCGCGTTTCTGAGAGTTTCCACTTTACTGCCCATAATATTTCAATTCCGTCAGAAGCGATGAACATACGTGGTCGTTCTATGTACTACAAGCTCTCGAGGGAAATCACGAACCGGAGTAGCTTCCAACGCCGATATTATCTCAGCATCTGCTGTAAAGGAAGAGACAATGTCCCCGCGGCGCGCTTGCTACCACCAGAAAGGTCGAGGTCACGGCAAGGCCCAGCCTCACCAACCAGTCGACGCGGGATGTTATTTCACTGCTGAATATATGTTAAACATGTACTGAAACACGACTAGAGAACCACAAAGGAAATGAAGATAAATACAAAAGGTAAGATATTAATATCACAGAGTGAGGGTTTCAAAATGAAAATTCAATCACAATATTTAGGAGTACTGAAGTAATATTTTATCTAAACATGGCAAAATTAAAGTTACGGATTTCACCATATTCAAGATTTTACAAGCGGGTAACCATTAATAGACAGCGTGATGAAGGTCTGAGTCTTATAATTCTTTAAAATAATCAGACACAAAATCAGCCATCTCTTATTGACAATTTCTGGAAATATATTTGAAGTAGACAATACGAGGTGGTGGCACAGTGGACAAGATAGGTGATGGAGAGGTGGTGGAGAAAGGATGAGTGCGGGGCGATAAAAAAGATATGTGTGTGTGTGTGAGAGAGAGAGAGAGAGTCCGATAGAAGGGGAGGAGGTCAATGGAAAGGATGCGAGAGAGTCTGATACGAAGGAGACCCATGAAAAGCTGAATAAAAATACGAAGGATAAGATGGGAGGGAGACTGATAGGGAGACAGAAAGGGTAAAAGGAAGATCAATAGAAAAGGTGAGAAGGAGCCTAAAAGAAAAGGTCAAAGAGAAGCCAAAAAAAGGGGGGGAAAGGGTGAAGCCTATAGAAAGGGAATGGAAAGGAAGTTCAATGGAAAGAATGATAGGGTGGCCGAAAGAAATCTGAGAGACAGAACGACAGAATGAATGGGAGAGTGAAGGGAGAGACGTATAAAATACAAACGAGACGGCGAGCCCGAACGTTCGGTCTCGAGTGGAGAGCTCAGAAGGCGGGCACTGGTCAAGAACAAGAGCTCGAGCGCCGGCAATGGCCAGCGCGGGCCAGCGCAACGCGAGTCATTGGCTGCGCGTGGCTGCTGGGAGAAAGGGTGCGAGAAAGCTACGTAGAAAAGTGATATGGAGGCTGATACAAAGTGAGAGAGTGAAGCTGATACAAAGGGTGACAAAGAGGCAGTTGGAAAGGGCGGTAAGGAGGTCATTATAAATAGCGAGAGGAATATCGATGTAAAGAATGAAATGGTAGGTAACCGACAGAAACGTGAGCGGGAGAGCGACAGAATGAATGAGACAGGGAAGGAGACCTATATGAAGAGAGAGAGAAGTAGACTGATAGAAAGTGTAAGAAGAAGCCGATTGAAATGGTATGAAGGAGGCGATAGAAATGGTGAAATGAAGATGCATGGAAAGTACCAGACGATACCAGATGGATGTACAGTACCTGCCAAAACGTAAGCGGTCTAGGGATAGAACGAAGTAGGGTGGGAAGGAGACCTATAGACATACGAATGAGACGGCGAACGCCTAAGTAAGGTCTCGAGTGCAGAGCTGCAAAGGCGTGCAGTGGACAAGAACGAGCGGCCAAGCGCCGGCAGCGCCCGGCAAGTGCAGGAGTGCGCGTGGCGCGGCGGGGCGTGCGGTCGTCGGAGGCGGCGACGCGCGGCGGCGCGCGACCGACCCACCGCAGAGCGCCCGCGTGCCCAGCCACGCATCCGTCCCGCCCTGCCCACCCCCACTCCCTCCGCCCCTCCCGCCCCTCCTCCCCGCCACGCCCCGCCCCGCCGGGCCACGCCCGCCCGCCCGCCCCGCCCGCCCGCCCTGCGCCGCCCCGCCCTCCTCGCCCCGCCCTGCCCCGCCCTGCCCCGCCCTGCCCCGCCCTGCCCCGCCCGCCCGCCCTGCCCTCCCCTGCCCCGCCGCCCGCCCGCCCCGCCCCGCCCCGCCCCGCCCCGCCCTGCCCCGCCCCGCCCCGCCCCGCCCCGCCCCGCCCGCCCTGTCCCGCCCCGTCCTGCCTGCCCTGCCCCGCCCGGCCCCGTCCCGCCGGCCCGCGCCCCTCCCGGCCCCCGCTCCACCACGCATTCACCGCGAGCCTCGCGCAACGCAGCAGCCTTCATTCAGCGGACGAGCGGCTGACGTTTGAATTACCCTCCGCCCTCAACGCGCCACCATTATCTCGTTCTATTTGAACCACGATGTGACCGCTGAATGGGGAAATTGCCCCATGTGGTTACCCACAATATGACTGTGATTCAGCGTGTACGAAAACTCTGACGAGACAGAAATTACTACGATGGCATTTCTAGTTTCCCCCTGTGGAATGATGTGTGAGCGACATACACGAGATGTACCACGGAACGTTGACGCACAGATCTTCGCTCTCTTCCGATAAAAAAAAACTCTGGTGAATTATGTACTATTTTACGGATTTTTATGTTGTGGAATTCACTCCACCTCTTGGCTCTACTTCACGGCTTCATTTTCATGGAGGGGAAATGTTAAAAGCCCTTCATTTTGAACGCGCTGTAATTGGCATGTTTTATTTGGATCGCTATATCACCGCGGAATGATAAAACTGCGTCGTGTGCTTATCGACATAGTAAAGATAATTCTGCGCGCATGATAACTATGGGAGTGCATTGTTAATCAACGTTAACAAAACAGAAGTGGCTACAAATGAATTCCTCGCATTAATAGCATTCCGGAGGGAGAAATTCAACGTGTAGTCAGTTGTTTGAGCGTTGTATCGATATTCTTAGAGGCGGATTTACGCATAGCTAACGTGAACTGATATGTAGATTGTCAAATATTTAGACACCGCTCGACTTTGACGGTAGTAATTCAAAATATGTTTAACTAAAATATAATTTTATATCTTAAAAATATAGTAAATGGATATTTGAATTTTAATTTCATTATTATTATAAGTATTGTTGTTATTTTTATTATCATTATTAGGAGCAGTAGTATTAGTATTACCATAAAGATATTTTTATACTTTAAAAAATCGGAAAACACGTGTAGAATTAATACATTAAGCTCATATGTCACTTGATGACATTACTGTATGCGGAGATGGCAATTCACGAATTGTCTAGTCCGGCAAACAGTCCAAATCCGCCCTCTGGATGCTTCGTTTTCCTTACAGTCCGTAGTAGATTGATTTATTTTCGAATTCACTTTAATTTTCAGTTTTCATCTCCGTTAGATGGTTAAATCACACTTTCACTGAGGTACAGACAACGTTTGAATTGCCTTCAACTCTGAACTGAAACACGTAGGAGCAAATTGGTTCATCTGGTCATCCCTAATGTGATGCTTTATATGCTCGTATGACAAGTTTGACAGAGTCTGTATGCCAACGAGGCAGACTCGTGTATGACGACGTTTACCGTACTCGTCACATTTATGGTAGTTTAAGCGGAAAACTACACAGGAAATCATCGTAGTATCGTGGAAGTCGAATTTTTTTCATATGAAAATCTGTAGTGGATACATTAATTTTTTGTGTTTTCATTTTTTTTTCGATTCGCCTCTTCCCATCACTCACCCTTACCCCATATTCAGATCACAGCTTCAATTACATCAGAGGCGTCAACTGCATCACGCACAGGCTCTAACTCTCGCTTGCGTCGAGCAGAGCGCGCGCTCTACACCGATTGCGCGTTGTCAGCCAGGTCGTCCAGTCCACTTTAGCACATGGGACAGCAGACACGTTGGCCCGGAAGAAACCGGCGTACGACAAATTTCGGAGAAAGTGGGCGATCGATTTTTTATAAGAGGAGTATGGAGGCGATGCAAGATGCTTCATGAGTGGAAAGCACGTAATATTTTTTTTTAAAAAGTAGCCTAAAACAAAACATTTCACGAAGCAACGATAATATTGCCGGAGAAGGTTGTAAAACAATTCTGAAACAACAGAAAAGGTATGGACGTCTTTATGTTCCCCATGTTATTGTGAATTGCCCAAGAATTTCTTTTGAACACAGTCTTTACTTCTTGTCCGGAAAGTGCAAGAAGTGCGTCCTTGAAGTTAATATTGTAGTCAAATTGTAAACAACAGACGCGCACTACGTGTTAACTACGAGCTGATGCTGAAATGGCTCGACAGTGTCGGTTAACGTAAGGTCAATTTATTAAAGACGACATAAATATTTGATCACTGCACGTGTTAGAAAAGTACATGGAATTTTAGTATCCAGAAATAACGATGGCCGCTGGATTCTTTACCTCCTTCAGAATGTACAGCAGCAAATCAGACAGTTGAAGAAATTTGTGAGTTATTTTCTGTCTTAACAAATCCTCTGACATATCAGATACTGCCCAACTTGTGATTTTTGTTAGAGGGATTAAAAAAGTTTTAATGTAACGGAAAAGATGTTGGGTTTAATTCCTCTTAATTACTCTCATAATACTCGACATTTTTCTTTGAACTTTAAGAATATCTTAATACAATAGGCTTGCTTAAATTACTTAGTGTCAGATACCACAGATGACGCAATAGCAATATCAGGCAAACAAAATGCTTTAGCAGATGTATTGAAGAACAAACATCAGATAGCACACGCTATTTCTTTTATTTTATGGTTTTCTTTATATCATTCATCAGTAATTTCTTTGTAGCTAAGTTATAAAAATGAATACTCTTATGGATATTGTGATCAAGGCTGTTCAATTCATTAGAACGCCTGCACTTAACCATAGACTGTCTGAATCTGTGGTATCCAATTGTCTTTAAACTATGTTCCCTACTACAACACTGTATGATGGCTAGGTTGCGGCAATATTCTACTCTACCCAGATTCTTTCCCCAGAGAAAATTTATAGCAGTTATTTTGCTCGGCTAACAAAAAGCCATTCCGGAATAATCTCACCCAGAATGGATCCAGAACCTTCGTCTTTCTAGTAAACATTTTCAAACACCTCACCATTTTAAAATGTCGTTATAAGGCAAACATGTTTTAATATTTAATATGAGAGATTTTGTGAATAATTACTAAATGAAACTGTCGTTAGCGAAATTACAGTTATAAAAAGGTAATTTTATCACTTTAAGAGTAGGTTTCTCACAGGTAAAATAGTTTGTGGGATGTGGAGCACGGAAATGGGGATGTGGAGCCGGCGGCGCTAGCCGAATGCGTTTACTACGCTCCGTGAAGTCACGAAGGTTAAGCGCATTCGAGACTCGCGGGTTCGTGGTTGGGTGACCGGCCAGGAACCCTGGGATCTAACGTCGTCGAGCCCCTGGACGAAGGGATAAAAGGCACTGACTGACTGCGACGTGATGAGACTTGACAATTATTAACAAGTAAAAGCAAATTAATGGAGGATTACTCCCAAGTGTAAAGCGCTCAACGCCCCTTAAGGGGCTTGGAGACGCGTTGCGTCAAGATGGAGACGCAACGAATTTTAAAAAAAAGGTCAATTAATAAAACACATTAGTTTGCCAACGTTTCGGAATATGTAATTCATTCCTCAGGGCTTACTAATATAAGACGACCAACTCCAGCATGGAGTTGATACAGCCCACAGGTAAGTGATTTACTATCGGGCCGTGGCCCTGGTCAGGCGTGCAATGGATGTGTGGGCTGTAGCAACTCCTTGCTGGAGTTGGTCTGAAGGCAAACATGATGTTTCACAGTCTTGTATTTTAGTAAGCCCTGAGGAAATAATTACATATTCCAAAACGTTGGCAAACTAATGTGTTTTATTAATTGACCAATCCCGTGATCCACATCCCACAATTTATTGATGATCGTGAATTCGACAATGGTAAAAGGAAAGTACTTCAAAATCCTGCGTAGCTCTTATTGGATGAAGATAGATTTAAATAAATTGACCTGCTTTAATCTAATTTAGATTAGATTTTATCAGCCATACTCTCCAAATTCAAAAAATGGGCGAAAATTGTGACTTATATTTGCCACAACATACATTTGAAAAATTTTTTTGTCTCTCTCATAAATTTACAAAGCAAAAGCTAAGATGCAGGTTCTCAAATATATACATGTCTGATGTGTTCACACTTGATACTATAAATTACATTACACTAGATATAACAAAATGAATTTACAATAATAAAGAACGTCGCTGGAGGCTGAATTTTCTGACAAGTCCCATTTACACAAAATGATCACTCTTGTCACTTTCAGTGCGTTCTCCCCGTTGTCATTACTTTATTAATTAATCTACTACAATCAAGACAGTTCAACGAGAAAATTTGCTCTTGCAAAATACAATCTGAAGTTTTATTACATACTGTATTATAATGTGACAATGGGACCAGGAGACCTCGAAGCACCTGTGAAAATGAATTTGTCATCAGACACTTCTTTATGGTACCTGCGAAGTGAGAAGTGACACATGCTGTTCAATGCTGAAATAGTGCTGATTAGATTTCCTCCTTTTGACACGCACATTTGCTTTGAATGAATGTTTTATGTTTTACTTTTTACTCGCATTTGCATCGCTCACCACAATTCGATTCATTTCCATGAACGTGACGTCCCGTCTATCTTTCATTCCCAATGTGCTGTCATTAGCACGTTCTATTTCAATCCCAATACCGCCATTTTTCATCTAGTATCAGCATGTAGAACAATCAGTAATTCTAAACTGCTCTATTATCATGTCTTTTTTCTTTAACCACGAATTAAACATCCCTTTGTAGAATTATTGCAGTGTACTTATACGTACTTTTAAAGCAACAATTTCAAAATTATACTCACACGTATCTGTCGTCGCATATGAAGGTCAAATTGTTACGTTGGATGGTGTTCTGTATTTAATATTGTAGCTTTGTATTGTAGTCTTCAACGATTAATAATTCTGTGATGCAAATAGTTGTAAAGGAAAACTGACGTTGATGTGCCCCAATATTACCGTGTATTATTGCATGGGTCGTAAAAGCATTACTAAACTATATCATAAATATAAAATATTTATAAAGAATAATATATTCTTAAAAAATATATTATTTGGGGGTTATCTATAGTATGATGGATATTATGTGTTTGGTAAAATAATTGATATAGAACCAGATTATTTCGAAAGCATTACTTCTGAAAGTAGTAATATAAAAATTCATAAAGTTTTAAATTCAGTTTTAGAATCTAATAAATTTACCAATTGCTATGATGTTTTATGATCTAAATTTAAACAATAAGCAGCAGTTCAAAATGTCTGTTAATTCCTTACCTCTAACATCCTTGTAAAATCACTCATCTTCATCACTAGCTACCACGCTAACCTTTTCAAACATACATATTTATGTTTTAAAATAACCTTCAGTTTCTAATTGATATCAAGGCAATAGTTCAATTAATTAATTATAAACAAAGATAGATGATTTGGATCATGTATATCTTTTTAATTAATTAAACAGGTGGGTTTCAAAATTAAAATGCATACTTACTTTACTTGTTATGAATGTAATTTAAAATGTGAAAATATGCTATTAGCTTGGCGAGTACATTTCCTTATATTGTTATTTCTTATAATGTTATAATCAATTGAATCAATTATCTCTTCATAAGTTACAATATTTTGGAAACATTAATACGTAGAAAATTATAAATATGTAAAACATAAATGTTTACAAAAATATGTTTTAGTACTTGAAAATTACGGAAAAAAGTCATCGAAAGGCAGTACAAAATGAGGAATTGAGCAACTGAAAATAAAAAACAGTGTGTTATATCTGTCTAAAAATGTATTGGGATAATTTAAGAACAATAACATTGTTCATTTGAATTCACAGTTTTCATTGTTCATTGTAACATTGACCCTATCCTTCCCCTGGAGTGGCCCGTTTCGGACACGGCCAAGTGCAGCGCTAGCCACGCCCCCTCGCCGTTCTCCAGTAGCCGTCGCCCACACCCTCCGCGCGTCGCGCTGCCAACGCCGCAGATCAGAGCCCGCGTTCGGGCCCCGAGCACGCCGCAAATTTCCCTCCGGACCGCCCTCGGCGGGGAGAGGAGGGTGAGTGGGAATACAGGGGCAAGGAGAGAGAGACGGGGAGAGATGGGGGCGAGGGAGTGGAGCGGGGACAATTACAGCGGCGGCAGCAGGGCAGGGTCTCAGAAGAGAGGGTTGAGGGGAAGCGGATTAAAATGTCGGTGAAAGGCGAGTTGAAGAGTATCGAGGACAAGCGGGTTGGGGGAACCGGGTTGATTCGTGTCAGGGACAGTGGGTACAAGCGCGTCAGGGAGTATCGGGTTGGGGGGGGAAGAAGCAGTTTGAAGCGGGTCGGGAGGAAGGGATCAAAAGGATCTGGGAGAATCGGGTCGAAACGTGTCGGGGCGGATCGGGTCATGTCGGAGCGCAAATGTGGCATGGCGGCATACCTAAGAGCTACAGGTGCATGTAGATGAGACGGGATGATGTGAGTAAAGACGCAGACGGGGGCGGAACTGTTCAAGGCAGTGGATTTGGAGACCCCCGGGGGGGAAAGGGGGGGGGGCGGAGGTGGGGAGCGGGTGGGGGGGCAGCAGCGCCCGCTGCGGGGCGCGCCGGGCGACATGCAAACTATTTCTCCGATATGGAGACGCCCCGAGTGCAGCCGGCGGGCGGCGGCAGGGGGCGCCGGCTGAGGAGCGGCGCACAGTGGGTGGACAGCGCATTCCGAGGACACACACTTAGATTGGTTTTTTTGTGTTTCCGGGCGCGTCAACTGCTTTGGTCGTTAGTCCCGTTAGTGTACTGCATGTTTGTTTCTCGGGAGATGGCGGTGGTCTTCCCCAGCTGGATGGCGAGATCCGGCGCCGACCTACCGTCGGCTAGTGGGGTTTCCCCCTAACCAGGACTCTCCCACCAGCGGGGCACCGCCCCAGCCGGGACAAGCTCTAAGCTCCCGACCGGTCTTCCGGAATATGTGGTAGTGTAGTGCATGTTAGTATAAGTGTGTGTGTGTGTGTAAGGGGAGAGGACAAGGAAGAGGAAGGACAGATCGCGCGCGGTCCGTGGCCCGTTTCGTAGGGTACTGCTCCGGCATTCGCCTGGTGTTGATCGGAGAAACCACGGAAACTTACCAATCAGAGCAGCCGGCCGCTAGAATTCTCCCCCAGACTGACTGAATTCGACCTAGCTGAAAAGCTAGTGTCGAAAATCCTGCCGCCGTCAGGACTCGAACCTAGGACCTCCCGGTCAGAGGCGCTGCAGTGATATCAGTTGATGCACTGAGCTACCGCTGCCGGTTAGACAATTTGTTTGAAATTCTGTTCGTATTATCAAGTTACGGGCTTGTGTTTGTGATATTTATTATTCGATGTATCAGACTACTTTCCAAATATGTGCCAAAACTTACTGGAAAGCCTTACGTCTGCGAATAAATGCGTTACGAAACAATTGCGACTATTAGCACGGATAAGTAAGTAGACAAAAGCACACCTGATACAAAATGCAAAGAGTTTTTATGTATTTTTTCTAAGATCACTTACGCGCAAGTTAGTCACTTCCAATTATAGTCATTCGGGTTTTATATTTTCATCATTTCCATTAATACTGCACACAGTTTTGAACTCATGAAGTGTCATAATAGTATTGTTATTAGTTATGTATAGTTATTGTTTCCAACTCCATTGTGCCTAACACCGAATTTAATATCACTATGCAATCAATCTGCGTCACAAGTACCGATAGTAAATTCATAGGAAGCGTAATTTTGTGGCATTAGGTGAACTAAATAATTTTATGTCATTTTCCTAATCTACAAAAAAGTGTTTTAACAGAAAGGAGAATGGTACAACTCCACATTTAACCGGGCGAGTTCATTAATGCATGTAAGTATACGTGTTCGAAATCATTGATTTGTATGAACATTCTCATTCTGAACAGTGACACTATGTCTAAATGTTTTAAAATAAGCTTATTTTAGGTACCATAATCAAACTAATAAAAATAGCATTAAACACAATGCTTTCTCGAATTGCAATTAAAATATCCCGAAATAATGCGCTTTACTCTAGTCCATTGCGCATACTCGTGCAATTAAACGCTTATTCCTCTCTAGCAACTATGATAATAGTTTTTTTAAATCCTAATCATGCCTTATTTACTCCTAACGTAATTGCATGAGTTATTGCATCTGTGAGTGTCACAAGCAATCAAATGAATTAAATTATCTCATTTTGCTCTAATTTTCAGGTTAATCTATTTGTTTTAAACTTCTTTTATTATTTTTTATTATTATTCGCAAATGTACACAAAGTAGATCGAGACTTCACTTCTGCAAGAACTGTTACGCGACTTCAACGTTTTATATCATATTTACGGGAATCTAATGCGAACCTTTTTAACCAAATGAAATAGGTTCGTATTAGATTGAATGGCGCAATCGATTGAGTGCAAATCCGTTCGGTAGAACGCCTTAACTTCATTTTTTTTACTTTGTTAGGTCGCAATTGTTTGTTGGTGTTTCGAAATTCAACTTCGCTTCATTTATCATTGGCCTTCCGTTGAGGTACGTTTATATTTACGATATGATTTTAACAAGGAATAAAGTCTTCATTAAAGCTTAATTAAAGCGTAAAGTATTTAGAATGGTGATTATGTATACGATAAATACAATGATGTATGACATAAATTTAAATAAAATACTGAACCTATTATTCTGCCATTGATGCGCATTACATTGGATACAAAACCTTTTTTCATAATTTTAAGTTTCAAATACGGAGTGCGCTTTAGATTGGCGTGTATACGGCATTTTCGACGGCGTCAATCTACGAGGGCCAGGGAGTTTCGCCCACTGCGCCACGAGGAGCCGGGGCTGAAAGCCCGGCCCTTGCCCTGAGTGGGAGCTGCGCCTCACTATCGTGGCCGCCGTGAAAAAGCCGGGGCTGAGCGGCGCCTCGTAACGGCCGCCGGAGGGAGTAAAAGCGCCCTGCTGCTGCTGCACCTCCAGACACGGGGGAGGGGACGAAGGTGAGGGAAATGTCACGCGCGAAACTGCTTTACTGGGCGGATGAGGTGACGAAAATCTAGCCTGCCATAAAACTGAACGTTCTGTGAAATGGGCCTAAGAGCATGTAATAGGGGAATTGAGGAATCGTCATGATACACATAAAAATAAGTCGTTTTCGGCCATTGTCAAATGGTAGACGCGGGTAGCTAAGCCTTGAACAAGTGACAAGAAAACCACCAACGGGTGAACGGTAAAGCAGTGAAAGAGATGGAGTAGATCGGATTCCCAAAACGCCCCTCTGAGTACACGGAATGGCTTAAAAAAGTTGTACGTTCTGTGAAACCGCCTTTAGAGCAAGTAATATGGAACGTACTGGAACACGTTACCCGCAAATAGAAACGTTTTAGTAATCATTCAAACAAATATTGTCTGTTAAAAGTGCTGTCCGTCAGTTAACTGAGAATTGTTAATTTGTGGGAATTCTGATTGGATGTTGTTGACGTTCTTATAAGAAGAAATAAAAGAAGTCATCTTCGTCAACATATCAGCTTTATTAAGATAGCCGGCTTTCGACGGCTTTGCCGTCATCGTCAGTCTAAAGAATACAGAAAGATACAAAAAATTTCTTAACAGAAAGATACAAAATTCTTCTTAATTGTTAATTTATTTCACATTATTCCTAATACAATAAATAACTAAATGGTTTAATAACACAACACAAAACGAAAACTAGGAAAAAATTCGCCATTCAAACCATATTCCTGTCAGAAAAGATGTTTATAAAAGGGAGAATTTAGTAATAAAATAAAAATCAATTAGTAATAAATAGTGAAGAATACAAACATAATACAATTCTCGGTTGTTTGATAGAAAAAAATGGCAATCGTATTTTCGTATTCACCTCCTCGCGCCGCATCAGCTTGCGCATGTACACCCTTTATGGATTATAAGGAGAAATGAGAGCGGTGTCAGGGGAAGTTGCCCGTGGCCGTAGGAGCGCCGGGCTCCCCAAGCAGGCAAGTAGCTCTTGCGGGCGCGGTGTGACGGGCCTGTTCTAAGATGGATAGCCGTGGACAGCCGTGGGCACAGTCATTTTCACGAGGGCAACGCCGGAGCTTATAGCATTTTCCATTCGCCGCAATGGCGCGCACTCAATGCGTTGTCAGGGCAGTTTTCGTGTTCCATTTACCCCCTAGAGCGCACCAGTGCAAAGAAGCGCTTGTTCCACACGCACAATCACACGGAATCAGTCACTCGGGGCGTCCTAACTTGCACTGAGGAACTAGTGAGTGCAGGCCATTGCACTGGGCCGTTTTGAGGTTAGGTACAAAAGTTATGAACGTTGATATGGATTCGTTGTGAAGGCAATTGAGGATCTTCTGTCTCGCAGACACACTTAGATTGTATGATTCATTGATTGTTAAGGATTCCGGGACCGTCAACTAAAGAGGTCATTAGTTCCGTAAGTGTAGTGCGTGTATTTTTATCAGGAGGTGGCGGTAATCTTCCACCACTGGATGGCAAGATCCGGCGCCGATCTACCGTTGGCTAGCGGGGTTTTCTTCAACTAGGTATCACCCACCAGCGGGGCATCCCAGACGAGACACGTTCTAAGTTCCCGCGCGGTCCGTGGCCCGTTTGTTAGGGTACTGCTCCGGCATTTGCCTGGTGTTGATCGGAGCAACCACGGTAACCTACCGATCAGAGCAGCCGACCGCTAGAATTCTCCTCCATACAGCGACTGAATTCGACCTAGCTGAATAACCAGTGTCGAAAAACCTAGGACTCCCGATCAGAGTCACTGCAATGACACTAAGCTGATGCACTAAGCCACCGCTCTCGGTAGGGACACTTCGAAGGACAGAGTATATTATGAATTAGAAGAAATGTATTAACACAATTTATGTGACTTGCGCGAAGTACATAAAATCAGTTTGTGTTTTCCTAAACGTCAATCTTGAATAACTTCATGTTAACAATTCCAGTGGTATTTAGTAACAAATGGGTAGGTGCGTCTCAATTTCCAAACGCTGATAAGTGACTAATGACCTTACAAAAATAATTCAAATATATGTGTCAAAAAATATTTCTCGCACGCGCATACATATGCCAGCATATATGCTCATTTTTATCAAGGTTATCAATAACCAAACATTTTTGCAAAAGTATTTCGGTTCAAAATATAGTGTACTATATCTATCACTGAAAAATCTCGAAAAATGAAATTTCCACAGATACGCGTTTAAAGTTCTCGCTAGTTTGTAAATAAATAAATCACGCGTTTATAATTTATGAATTAAGGAGAAAGAATTACGAAAAACTTCATACAAGTTTTACTAAAAATAATAATAATAATAATAATATTATTATTATTATTATTATTATTATTATTATTATTATTATTATTATTATTATTATAGTAAAAATTGTAACAACGATCATAATTCAAAATTCTTTATTTTGAGGTCTATCAGTGTGACAGCACACGAACGGCAGTCTATAACCTCAGTGCGCAGAGCACAAGCACTGACGCAGTTCCAGAATTCGTTTCGTTCGCGGCTGCCCTTCAGGTGTGTGAGGCAGCACTCTCGCGAGGCGATGGCGATTTTGCCCTGCACTACACAGCGCTTTTTCTATTGCTTCCTGTGACATTTCATCAACTATTACGGTGCTATCCAATCGGGACCTTAAACGTCACTACAGTGACATCCATATGATGGCCTTCAACCTCCCCATTCAGCTGATTTACTTTACATGCAGCTATAAATAAATCGCAGAATAGGGTGGTTTTCAGTGCTACGAATGGAAAACACTATTTGGGAGCACCTAGAAGGGTTGCAGCAGGCCGCTCATGAGGGTAAATGGGGAAAGGCGAGAGGAAGAGGGCAGAGGAAAAGGTCAGAGTGAATGTGGTGAGGCAAAGAGGAAAGGGAGGAGTGAACGAAGTGGTCCCGAGAAGCTCCGAGTATTTTCCGGACGACGATTCCCAAAATATGGCTCATGGGGCTCTTCCTGCAAGTCGTCGATTGAATCTGCTGTTTTCTTTACTTCTTCCGAAGAATTCCAAACAAATATCGAGAACGTACAGGAACCAATTGCTCGTGACACTTCCATTTCTATTTAACCCTCACTTTTATTGTAGAATATTGCTCTCATTGTAGAATAGAGCTATCTACTATCTTTTGTCCTCGGGAATGAGCGATGGGTAGAGGGAGGTCCCTTCTCTCGCGGCCCCAACCTGGGCGTTGACGGCTTCCATGTTTGTGTGATGAGAAAGAGAGAAAGAAAGAAGAAAGAGAAAGAAAGAGAAATTAAAAGAAAGAGAGAGAGAAAAAAAAGAAAAAGAGAAAGAAAGAGAAATTAAAAGAAAAAGAGAAAGAAAGAGAAATTAAAAGAAAAAGAGAAAAAGAGAAAAGAGAAAGAGAAAAGAGAAAGAAAGAGAAAAGAGAAAGAAAGAGAAAAGAGAAAGAAAGAGAAAAGAGAAGAAAGAGAAAAGAAAGAGAAAAGAGAAAGAAAGAAAAGAGAAAGAAAGAGAAAAGAGAAAGAAAGAGAAAAGAAGGAAGAAAGAGAGAGAAAAGAAAGAAAGGAAAAAGAGAAGAATGAGAGAAAGAAAGAAAGAGAAGAATGAAGAGAGAAGAATGAGAGAGAAGAATGAGAGAGAAGAATGAGAGAGAGTGTACCTGTTTGAAGGGGGGCAGATCAGCAAGGCAGTAACACTTCAACAGCCTGGATTCGAAAGTTAGTGGGATTGAATCTCATTTCGGGTATGCAGATTTTTCCTTGTTTACCCCTTAATAATTATCTTACTAAATGAAATATTTACTCTATGCTACTTACAAGTGTTGCTATAAGAGTGAAAAGAGGCGAAGAAAATGTGGTCTCATCCAAATGCGTTTTTTTCTTCTTCTTTTTTTTTCTTGATGATTTGTCAAGTATCACCGCTATGAGAGATGGAGAGAGTCACGGGTTTCATAGTTTGACATCTGAAAACTCTAAAACAATAACCATAGTACATCTCGGGAGTTATATGTGACAGAATCACTATACGTAATTGTCACTTTATTTTCAACTACATCAAATTGTGTAACCTAAACCTTTAAACGGATTACTCCTGAACACGTCAGAACAGAACTGCGCAAAAGAAGTTCCTGAGACACTATATTCAGTAGTCATTGATTCACGGGATCCACCGTAACACTCAAGAACAGGTCTTTCCGGAGATACTTGGTTCGTAGATTGTTGCCGCCATTGTTCATCTAATGTGACACGATCGTCTGAAACTATTCTCTGCCTTCCAAGACACAATACTTCTCTTGTTTTCGTTTTTATTAAGGCAGTTATTAATGCCATTATAATCAGTTCTTAAAGAACATTTTAACATTTTGTGACAATTTCACAACTAAGAAAATTAGAAACTCAGCCACTCAGAAGAGAAATCATCTTTTTAATTGAAAATAGTGATTTTACGAAAATATTAATTTACGAAATTATCTTTAAATGTCTTGTGTGCAACTCTTCTGTTGTGATTATGTGTGCTGTATATTGTGAAAAAATGTTAAGGGCAATGAAGCAACGTTTAAAGGGTTCTATGAGAAACAATGCTGGTATAATCTGGAGTAGAAGGAGAAAGGAATAAGTGATCCTACTGATTCTCGGAGAACTTTTCACGCTCTGAATCGAGTTTGGTGGACAGACTTAAACCAAAATGTTTAGACTTGGGGCTCGTAAATTAAAAACGAAAATGAGAGGATTGCTCATGAAGATGAGATCGTGTGGGGCCTTCAACTAACATAAAATTTTCAATACATTAGTTTGATCAATCTTTCAAATCATCTAACAAGTGTTTCTCCTAAGAAGCGGATGTGTCAAACATTAGTTTCTTATTGAGAATATCCACTCTCATGTTGGGTGAGAATTTGTTTCAATTTGTCATCAAACCAACACTGAGAATTGACCTAATGTCGATAATTAAAAATTTATTGCACGACGATAAGTGAAACGGCTTTTAGGATCTTGACCATCAATAATAACAAATTAAAGAACTATAAGGGAGAGAGGAACATTGGATCTTCCAAGTTATTGGAATGTAATTTATTTGTTTGGCTGGACGTACCTCATTAAAGTTAGACATTAATTTTCGATCGTAAATGGATCGAAATATCTTATAGAACTTCGTTCCACTGGATAAGTAGTATTATACCGTGACATTCTTTTCTCTGGCACGACAAAAGTAAACTAACAGCAGTTAAGCATATTTACTTTGGGATGTCAAATAAGAACTCCCAAACAAAGAATGTCGATATTTTACGTGCCTTGTTTCCTCCAGCACGAGGACGCTGAAATAATCCTGCAAAATGAGACAAAGGAAATACTTTTGTCAAACACAGAGGAATTTCGATTAACGAAGGCAATGAACAAAGTAATACATCTTTGCTGAGGAAGCTACATTCCTTCACAGTCCAATACCTTGGACCTATCTTCGACATCTCAAGCACATACAACAACAAACATCCCTGTAAATAATATAATCTCTAATTTCTACATCCCAGTTTCAACACTAAAGTGCATAGCTGCAATTTTCCGATTAAAATATTACAATTACAAATGCAGACTGGTATGTATAATGAACAAAACTCTGTTATTATTGCAATAACAAATGTTAATGTACAAAATAAGAAACAGTTTTATCATATTTAATCATTAAATTTGGAGAAAATCCTGCGCATGGTTTCGGCGTTAGCAGTATTCACAGTCAAATGGACAAACGGACGGACGAACGTTTTGCTTTCAATTGGTTTTTGACATCAAGGACCCATAAAACAGGATTATGGATACACCACGTGTTAGAGGATTTTTTCTTAATTTAGCAACTGAATTTATCCCATTCTCGTAATCAGGGCCGAGAATGATTTTTTCGCCGAAAATTTCCCCCGTTTTTCGCGCAACATTACATCTTTTTTATACTACATATATTGTTTCGGTATATACGTACGTATCCGAGAAAGTAAAATGACTTTTCTGGAAATTACTACAGAAAGTATTCACGTTTCAATGTATTCGTACAAAATTATGGGACGTTATTTTAATGTACAACGTTCAAACGTGTAAAAAATATATCTATGAATCTTATATATATTTTTATAATTTTTATAGTAAGCTGTAGAAAATTTTGAAACTAAACTTTGTTGTGAGATTATCGTTCCGCATTTTTCTATTCATTCATATCTATTTTTGGATGCAGTATTAACTAATTTAAAAAGATAAAATATTACTTATATTCATTTTTTATTTAAGAATATATCTTCAAAAAAGCAAGAATTATTTATTTTCCTCATCCAAATTACAACATTTGATTTTATTTTAGTTTTCAGAGGTAATTAGTGGTTATTTCTTAAAATTATTCTGCTTATTGTTCACTAATAAAAGGTGATCAATTTTCTGTACTTGTTTCTTTTGAATACCCTTTTTTTAAGAAGTTGATTATAATGTCTGAATGTAAAATAACTCAATATTTATTTGGATATTTTCAATCAACATTATTAAGTAGTTCTGTTATAATTTTTCTGTTTTCAACTCTTAAAAAACAAAATATATCTTCAAAAAAAGTATTTCTTTATTAAAATATTCAAATCTGTCATAAAAATTTATTTTTTGCTATTTACGAATATTTTCACAATATTTATACTTCATGTTTGTTATGACAACAAAGATTAAATCAGAGTAATCTGAAATTATAAATGATAATAAATCATTTGAAACACGTACTTTTGAACAAAGAAGTAGCACATTCCCTTTTAAAGATCTTGATTCTTGTAAAAACGGGATATCTTAACATCCTTCATTAATATAATGAACTAAAAAGGAAGTTCACAGGCTTATTCACATTACATCTAGTTATAATCGCTTGACAACCGATTGATACATAATCGCAAAGGCGTAAAGTGCACTTTATCCCCTTTCCGAGTCTGCGTCGCGCATGCGCCGAAAGAGCCCCGCGCCAAGTGGAGGGGGCAAGGGGAGGTGAAACGCTGAGTAAATTGCTGACATATTGTCGTCGCAAGGCCCGTGAAAAAGGGCCCTGGGAGACAAAGACGGAGCGCGAGGAAGGCGGGCCTTGTGCAAAGGACAAAGTCGCTGCACGCCTTAGAGGCAGAGAAAAGGCAAAAAGATGTAACAAAAGGGCTGCACAAAGGAATTTTCCAAGTTCACACAAAGTGAATATTGGAGGAAGAGTGTTTCTATACATATTTTTTGGGCCTTCTTATTTCTTTATTTTATTGTTTTTTTTATTATTATTATTATTATTATTATTATTATTATTATTATTATTGTTTGGTTCTTCTTTCTGTCTCTGTATGTATTGTGCCTATTGTACGTATAGGATCAACACTTAGGATATGTCAAAAACTGGTGTAAAAAGTATTGTGTTTAAGTATCGGAAAGACCAGAAGGAAATAGAGAGAGAGAGCAAGGAATGGACTTGACTTTTTTCTTCTCTTCTTCCTGGGAGTGTTGTCTGGTTCAAGTGCATTGATACCCTTTCAGGGTATCAATGTTTACATTGTATCTATACATTTTAAACACAACAACAGCATTTTGCAACATTGAGCAAGAGTAAGCTATTTATTTCTCAATATCTAATTTCACATTAAATGTTTCGAGTTCAGATGGATGATAGAATATAGAATGCGTCGTAAGATATGGCAACAAAAATGTAAAGCATAATTTGGGAATGGGAATAAAAGGAAACGGAAGGATGACAAATAACGTGATAATGTAAAAATAGAAAAACTAAAGAAAGAATGTCGTAAGATCATTGAACGGTTGATAAAAACTCGTCTAGTCGAGCAGTTTTAGCAATTTAGTAGTACATTGCGCAGTTCAGTCATAAAATGCAATAGATATTCAATTTATCGCAATTTGAATTTTGAAATTAGTAGAGGATTGCTTGAATACAACTATTACTTTATTGGCTATGCGAGGCGCCTTCGGCAGGCACGCTCTTGTTCAAAATTCTTACTTCCGCTGTGCAAGTTTGCAATAAAAGTACTTTTTAAATACAACTCACTTGCCAGGCTTATAGAACCTCGGCGAGAAAGAGTTGTATCGAAAACGTATGGAAAAAGTATTTTTTAATTAGTACGCTTCATAACGTATGGAAAATCAGACAGGCAGACCCACGTAGGTTATCCGATTAATATACACTGAATTTGTATTTACTAGAGATTTAAAAACGCTGTATTTATTTGAGATTTAAACCAACGCGGTATTTATTAGAGATTTAAACCAAAGCTTTTATGGGCGTTAGAAGAGTTAGTCAAACTCAGCTACAACGAATCATTTCTTTTAAGTCTCATTGCCTGGGTTTGCTAAGGGCGGTGGGATAGTACAGGAAGTTTAATCATAAATGCAGATCGTAGGACAATGGAATGGCAAGTGCATGGGTCTGAAGATCAAGGAGGAGACACGACCATATACGCTTCAGTAAAGTGGAAGCGTTGGCAACACGAGCAGGAGATAGCGGACAGACGCTATCGGGAGGACGGCGACAAGGCATACTTGCGGTCGGGTTGTCGGCTGGAGGGTGGAGCTGGAGACAGTTGCGGTCGCGACTAGGAAACACCGAAAGGGAATGAGTCCGGCGGGGTGCGGGTGAAGGGGGGGTGAGGTCGGGGCAGGGGGAGACAGTGTGGGGGACGGCAGGGGCAATGTGGCTGCGGGGACAGCGGTGGCAACGAGTCGGCGGGGACTCAGGATAAGACGGGGACGGTGGGGACAGCGGGGCGTTGGGGACGACAGGGACAGCGGGGACGACGGGGACGGCTGGGACAGCCGGGCGGCGGGAATGGTGGAACGACGGAGAAGGCGGGGACGGCGAGCGAAAAGTGAGAGCAGGGTCTGCGAGCGCTGTAGACAAGATCGGGGCGGCAGAAGCCTATCAGAGGATCGAGGCGACGACGGCTGCGAGGTCAGGAGACAGGACCAGAGAATAAATAACGACAGTGGAGAACACAAACCAAGACGGACGATGGGCAGGCAGGAGAGATGAAGGAGTCGAAAGGGAATGTTGCGGACGAAGTATGCGGAAGGCGGCTTCGGGAGTGCGTGAAATTCGAGGCAGAGGGGTGGGGCTTCAGCATTGGAGGCTGTGGATACACAAGGGATTGGAGAGACAAGAAACTCGGTTCACAAGGGCGCAGAAGGCGGAGAAATTTCGAGAGGCGGAGTTGATATGGTGGGCCAAAGGCAGTGCAGGTCGTAGAGTAGCGGTCGGGATCCTTGTCAAGCCGGCTGAGGGGCGGGTGGATGGTGGTGATGTGGGCGTGGGTGGGGCGTGGGCGGCGGAGCGTGGCCGATACCCAACGTCGCCGGATTCCCGCGCGGCCGCCCCGCCGGAGAGTCTTCCGCGCCAATCAATACGCCGGCGCCAGAGAAAGGCAGCGCTAGGCGGTATGGCTTGGCATACGCATGAAGGCTCACTACTAGGAATATTTAGGGTATGGATATTTAACGACACGGGGAAAATTCTTACATTTAAAGATGTCGAAATGATGCAAAAATTGTGTTATGTGAATTCAAATATACGATGAAACTAATAAATTCCTAAAAATACTTTACTTGAAAAACTGGAACGTTCTTTTACATCGTGTATTATTGTGCGAATAGTATTATTGAAACTCTATCAAGAATAAGGAGATGATAAAAAGAAAGTTAGCATTTTGTATTAACGTATTCAGAAGGTTCACTAGGGCGCTGATGGAGGTGTAAATGAGTATCTGAGAAATATGTCTAATAATGAGTTATTCAGTTAGCATCTATTAAAAGAGAAGAACAGAAAATATAGCATTGAAAAGTGGCCTAAGCAGCAAAAGAATATATTTTGAGAAATATGGAAAATGGAATAAAAAAGAATATGCGAATTAATGTAGTAAAAGTTAATAAAGTATCGGGGCCAATACATCTCCTTCTGCATTGCAAGCAAACATTTTCAATACTTCAAAATGAATTTTACCGTATTCATGGAGAATGTTGATATAGAACGTAGTGTTTGCAATTCATTTTCTGTAATGGAAATATTGAAGATTGAAAAACACTAGCAAAATAAAAACACGGCAAAATGTTAAAAAGTTGCTCATCAATTATTTCTCATGCATTTTTATATTGAACACAAAATATTGAATTGAATTTGCCTTATTTTACGTGGCGAGGCTGAGGTATGCTCTTCCGTCTGACCACGCAAATTTCGTTACACTCCTTTCAACAATCATGGGAGAAAGAAGGTATTACTTGGGCGACGAAACAGGCGATTTGAATTTAGCGCAGAGGCGTCATTTAGGCTTGAGGATCTTTTACATGCAGTAAATGTACTAACAGCCGGCTTTACTACGTACGAAGGAAGGCGTACGAAGGATTTTTTCGCCCTTAAAAATCCACGGCTTAGATCGGGTTTGAACCCGCAAACTTGGGTATAGCAGTCCGATACGCTAACCGCTACACCATCGCCGCCGCCACACACCATCGCCGCCGTCATATGGCCTCAATCAACAAGGAAATGGTTAACAATGTAGCAAGACTTAAGATGCCGAGAGCAAATACGAAAGAAATTAGAGTTTGACCATTGTTAGCAGCAAACGAGTGAAAAACGCTCACAAATTCAACAACCAGTAGAAAAAACAAAAAGTGAATAGCGGCTGAGAAGTCATCTGTAGTACAGAAGTCACCTCTCCACGTACTTGAAACGGGTTCAAGACACAAGTCAAGTGTAGTGGACTAGAAAATAAAAATATTTCAAGGAATTATTATTAATTAATTATTAATTTTTATGTATCTCTTTTTCCAGTTATATTTGTTTCAGAAACTAACCATTTAAAATTTTCTTACCATGTTTCTTAGTATTGTATCTCAGATTTAAGTTTGTTATCTTTTAGTTGTGAACTATGGTAGTATAGATCATATAATTAATTGAATTTTACAATTCATTCAACGCAAACCATTATTTCATAATAATATGCTCAATTAGAATTACTCATAAATCTTGTTATTTTACTCCCAAATACGTTTTAAGGATACGTAAAATGAATGAGCGGCATTGAAACACAATTTGTCTATATTTCAAAAGAAAAGCACTCAAATCAGAAAGGAAATAATTTAAATACACTCTGATGGCACCATTTTACTATTTTATCTGCCCATCAAATATCGACCATCATTCTTCCTGGTTTGCTACTTATTTTTCATTGACACTTCAACTGTTATTTTTTATCAGTTTTGCAAACTTTGCATTTCAAGGACCTAGACACTTAATTTATCTTCTAACTTTTTTAAGCATGAACCCCCTTTTTATCGACCATTTCAAAGACTTAAAGATTTTGAGTTGTTTTTACTTCGACTTTCAGTGACTTGCGAGTAAAAAATACTTGTAGGGTTTTTGTATTATGACCAATGCTGCAGCTTCCATTTCAGGTCCAATCGCCTTTTCGCCCAGGACAGAACCCAGAGCGCAGCGCCTGCGCTGTGTCTCCGAGGCGGCGCGTCACTTGGGGCGGAGGGCGAAGGAGGCGGGTTGGGAGCGGGGCGTCCTGAAAAAGAGCCCGCTCTGCTGCGAGCGCGCGGCGAGGCGGCGGGCGGGCTCGGGGAACGCGACAGGGAAGGGCGGGGACGAGACGACGGCGCAGCGAAGACGCGAAGCGAAGGCGAAGGGAGGAGCTGAGGGTGGGATAGAAGTGACGGGGAAAAAGTGAGGTCGGAGCGAAACACCGGCGGTTGGGAGGGGGCATGGCGACCGAAAACGAAGTCACGGAGCGGAAGCAAAGGAGAGAAGAGAAAAGGAACGGATGGGAACAGAGTGACAGTGGAGCGAGAGTGTGATGCGACAGAGAAGGAAGGAGACAGAGAAGAGGAAAGGGAAAGTGAAGTCGGTGGAGCGGGTCGGAAGGCGAGACAAGGAAGAGCAAAGCAGCCAGACGTGGAAGTTGTGGTGCGAGCAGGGCGAGAGATGGCTAGGGCGCTTGAAAGTGTCTGTAGGTGGTTGGGGTGGTGTGCATTGGAGGCAGGTGGGCGGTTGGGGGGTAGGGGCGGCTGGGGTAGCTAGGGGCGGTTGGGGGTCGTTGGGGCGGTTGGGGCGGTTGGGGTGGTTGGGGTGGTTGGGGTGGTTGGGGTGGTTGGGGTGGTAGGGGTTGGGGTGATTGAGGGTCGTTGAGGCAGTTGGGGAGGCAGGCGGTCAGCGGTGGGCGGGCAGGAGGGCGGGCGGGCAGGAGGGCGGGCGGGCAGGAGGGCGGGCGGGCAGGAGGGCGGGCAGGAGGGCGGGCAGGAGGCGGGCGGGCGGGCGGTAGGGCGGGCGGCCGGTAGGGCGGGCGGCCGGTAGGGCGGGCGGTAGGGCGGCGGTAGGGCGGGCGGGCGGGCGGGCAGGCGGGCGGGCGGCGGGCGGGCGGGCGGGCGGGCGGGCGGCGGGGGGCGTTCGGGCGGGCGGGCGTTCGGGCGGCGGGCGGGCGGCGGCGGGCGGGCGGGCGGGCGGGGGGGCGGGCGGGGTCGGGGGCGGGCGGGCGGGCGGGCGGGCGGGCGGGCGGGCGGGCGGGCGGGCGGGCGGGCGGGCGGGCGGGCGGGCGGCGGGTGGGGGTTTGTGTTTGGGCGGGCGGCGGCGGGTGGGGTTTGTGTTTTGGAGGCGGGCGGGCGGGCGGGCGGGCGGGCGGGCGGGCGGGCGGGCGGGCGGGCGGGCGGGCGGCGCCGGCGTCGACGGCACCGGTGAAGGCGGTGCTGGGGATGGTCGGGCGGAGGAGGAAGAGACCGAAGGCGACCTCGGCCGCGCGCGGGTGGGAGGCGAGGTCAGTCGTCACGACGACTCAGCCTCGGAGAAGCATCCGGCGGAAGGCCCCCTCACTGAATGGCCTGTTGTCCTAGAACGAAGACCAACACGGATACAACTGCACAGTTATTTCTTCTATTATTTTCAACTGACATCATCAGCAACAAAGATGTTCGGTGACATATCTCTCTAATGGCACGATTGCAGGGTAAATGTTTATCCACATTCTAAATTCTTCTACGTAAGCACAGTAAATTCACAATATATATGAAAATTTTTACTGCTTTTTCTGTCTCAAATCCTGCAAATATATATTCAGTGTTAGGATTACTGAACATTTTGGATCACGTAAAAACAAACAAAACTCACGAGACTAAAACACACAACTCTTGAACAGTATTAATTACACAGTTAACACATTTCCAAACTTTGTAAATTATGTTTATTCGAAAAAGTAGCATACCCTTATATTTATTCAAATGGTCATATTTTCTCATGCCTATTTCTGACGCACATAGTAAATAATTTTTTCCTTAGTCTGAACAACTCGATCACTGAAATAACCCGTAGGTGCACTGTCACTGAGATTATATTCGTGAATAAAAACAAACGCAAGCTCATAAAAATTCATATTCTCCCCTTCTCAGAGCAAACAATTCCATTTGAAGGGAGAATAAAAATAAACCGCCGTTTCACCATCCCTTCATTAATTGGCAGCAATGAAGCCCGCAAACTATATCGAACGGAAAAAGCAATTACTGAGAGGACATCTAAGTGACATCGCAAACGATCAGCGAGTGGGTAAGGTAGAGAAAGTGAGGCGATGGGAAGGACAGAGTTCAGGAATAGATGAAAGATCCACACGGAAAGAGAGGTAAGACGTCGAGAAAACGATATCAGAGGCGATAAAAGGAGGGAAGACAAGAAGACGGAAAGGAAGAGGCGGGAATGGGAGGGCAGAGGTAAGGACGGGAGGGTAGAGGCGGGTATTGGGAGGAAGGGGCTGGGAGGGTGAAGCAAGGTGGAGTGGAGAAGAGGGCACATATGGCGATGGGCCACCAAGAAAGGGGTAGTGAAAGGAAGAAGAGGGAAGGGAAGAAGCGGACGATGAACAACATCATCGAAGCGTGTATGTGAGGACAAAATAAAAGATGCACAGACGTACAGGGAGCGACCAAGAGGTTTAAACACAGAACATGTACCGCGAGCAGTTGGGTAACGAGTTTATAGCGGAATGCCTACCCAACAGCAGCTCTTCATGTTTCGTACACTCCCGCCGAAGCTCTTGACGTTCAGCATCGCTTGTCGGAACTTTGGGATTCTCCGTCTCTGAATCTTATTTCTTGATAAAGTTTACTAGGTTCGGTTTGTTTAAAATGTATACAATTGGAGCTATGGTTTGTTTCAAAATATTGAAGCGTGACAGTCTGGTTTGAAATGTAAGATATTTTCCACACCAAAAAATGCCCAGTCAGAAATACAAGGAAATTAATAAAGTGATCGCAAATTGTAGAATTGATTGATTTTTGTTAGTGATTACTGGCGCGTCAACTACTAGGGTCATTAGTACCATTCGTGTAGTGCATGTTTTTGCACGGGGGTGGTGGGTATCTTTCCCCGCTGTATGGCAAAATCTGGCGTCGACCTACCGTCGGCTAGCAGGGCTTTCCCCAAACAAGTATCTCCCACCAGCGGGCACCGCGAGCCGGACAAGTTCTAACCTCCCTGACCTGTCACCCGATATGTGTGGTAGTGTAGCATGTTTGTATAAGTGTGTATAAGGGAGAGGACCTAGCTGAGAAGCTACTGTCGAAAATCCTGACTCAGTCGGGTCTCGAACCCAGGACCTCCAAGTCAGAGGATTGCAGTGACTTCAGTTGATGCACTGAGCCATCTCTCCGGTGCAAACGGTGGGAGAGTGGTGGGAGCGGAGGGCGACGGGCAAGGTAGGGGAGGACGAAGTGGGATGTGGCATTGGATATGAGGCTCCAATACCTCGGGACGAAAATAGGTTTCAAGGTCAACGGCCACTAAACCCCGCGGTGTGTCCTGGGAGGCGAACGCCCATGGAGAGTATATGGAGGAGAGAGAATGCGGTGGGCGATGTAACGGGTGGGGGAGCGAAAATAGCATTTGGTGCTGCAATATCCGTTGAAGGAAAAGTTAAAATGGGAAGGGGGCAGGCGACGTATATGCTGCATAGCTAATTCTATAAAACTGAACTATATAGGGCATAAAAACGAAAGTAATATTAAGGTGACACGAAAATGATTTTGCTATCAAAACATAGATATTTTTGACCTTTTAATTTCTTATCAATCTTCATAATTTTCTTTTTGAATTGGCGTTTGAATTATAATTGTTTTGAATTGATTCACTTGATATAACTTTTACTTTTTTAAAATTTAATTTAGGTGCTGGCTCGAATACTTTTAGATACTGTTACAGAATTAAGAGCATAAATACTGCAAAACATAGACTCACAGTAAGTAAATTGAAAACTTTCAGTTGTAAAGCTAACTAATAGAAAAAAGTCTCGAATTGAAGTAATTATTGGGAAATGTTTGATGGAGCAAGTTATCGAGCTGGCGCGTTTGAAGGTTGTATTTGTAAAGCACAGTTCACGAACGTTGACATTTTAATACTCAATTATATACTTTTTTTCACGTTACACTAGTAATAGGAAACTGAAATTTTCAGTTGTTAATAAGAATATCATATTTACTGAAACAATGTTTTTTTCTTATTAGGAGTGTTTTTATCTGTTACAAAAAATTTAAAAAAAAATTAATTTTTTATCTACAAAAATAGTAAACATTTTTAAAAACGTTGTTTTAATATTGTTATGTACGATATATCTGAAATTTGTCATAAGCCTAACTTCAATAGATTCTGAAAAATTGACTCAAACATTTAACTTTGACAGAAGAGAGCATTTCGTGTTCCCTTCATTTTAACAATGATTGTGAATGATTAATGACCATTTGGACTGCATAAACAACCTGTAACAAGTGTTTCATCTCAGCTTCTGGGTAAATGACCCCATCTCGGTCAGATTTTTCATCCAGTTTCCTGAAACTTTGAGCGAGTGCTGATATGCCCCCGTGTTTCGCTTCTGACATAAATGTAACGTCACTATCTGTTCACATCTTTCAGAGTTCTATGGTTACTACAATTATTCAAATTATGTTCTCCATGTTCTGATGGCAGAAAGTTCCCCGCAATTCGTTTACGAAGAGGGATAATAGCCGAACTCTGTTGCTGATTTGCCTTTGCAAATAGCTTTTATTTCTCTGGAGCTCTGGATTTCTTTTCCTGATCAATTTTTGCTAAAGTAGCTCATTTAATCTGTATTCATAATTCAACTTGTATACGGGTTCAGGAAGAGATCCCTGAATTTCAGAAAACGTGCACAGAATACACTTCTCTTCATAACACATCACACACAGTTTTTAACGGCTTTTGATGTTAAATAAATGGTTATGACCAAATTCATAAATGATTATGAAACAAAGCCAAATCGATGTACGCGGGTAAAGTGCGAGGCACGTGATAAACATATAAATATTTAATTTTCATTAATAATACACTCCCATCAAACCTTAAGAATAATTGACACGTAGTTCATCTTTCGTCATCAATGACAGTATTTCAAAAGTGAGAATAATCGGAATGCCTTGTCAGTTAGGCAGACCCGCATCACATGAACGTTGTGCGTGGTTGCTAACCAAAACACCCACTAGCCGAAAAACAAAATATTAATTCATATTTTGACTAGTGATGCTACAATAGCACCGAATTTCTTCTATTATTAGTAATAGTTACGTACAATTTTATTAGTAACTGACCCCACAATCGCATTTTCAAACCCTAAAAATCTTCGCTTAGTCTGGGATTCCAAGTTCGTCCTCATGTTATATATCACAAAACTGGATACGCATATAAACAGTCCCGACCCAGCAAAATCTGGTGGTGACAAACACACATTTTCATGTACTATTAGAATCAGTAACACGTCTTGATTTCTTGAAAATTCAAAAGTTTTCATGAAAATTGCAATCTGTAATTGCATTTAGTGTTTCCTGTTGTTGTTGTTTTTTTCTTTCTTACAAAACATGTTAAGAAAAATATGCATACAGATCATTTTCTCAAATACACATTACATCCGTGTAGTGAGTTCGAATTCCGCGTAAATCACAGACGCGTTTTGTGGAATGGTGAGCATTCTTGCATATGTCACCTACAATCTCAACTCCTATTCTTCATTTCTTCCTTCGCCGGAAGTTGTGAACCAGAAGTGCATAAGTGCGCGACAAGTGGTGATAACGCACGATGGACACACAAACACAAAGGACACGCATAGGCACGATGGACTCACAAGCCATGTCGGAGAAAAGGGTGTGGAGTCTTATAACGCATCACGGCGACACTGCATCTGGAGCGAAAGCCGCCAGGAAGACAGAGAAAACATTTTGGCAAAATAATTTTTTTGGTGCCAGAAAACTCCAAAACGAGCATTTTCTTGAAAATCTTGAATCGATTTAGGCAGCATTACAATATGTTCCGTACACACTACCTGGCCGTGAACGTAAAAATAAATGGTCACCAAACCATAAAATCATGCCTAGAGTGTCAA
Organism: Teleogryllus oceanicus; assembly: GCA_964035755.1. NCBI lineage: Eukaryota > Metazoa > Arthropoda > Insecta > Orthoptera > Gryllidae > Teleogryllus > Teleogryllus oceanicus. The sequence goes on along the minus strand of CAXIVR010000002.1, from coordinate 242,124,170 downwards.
ACGTTTCGGGGGAGCTTAAATCACACGGCATGATGTATGCTAAGTCCCATGCTCATTAATGAGGCCAGTCTTTTAATCTACAAATGGGAAATTGCCAATTAAAATGTGAGTAACTTTATTCAACCACCTTTTGTGGACGGGGAGGGAATACTTTTAAAAGAGTTAATCTTTCCTAAATATCACTTTTACGTCCCCTCATGCAAACATTCTCCCCTCCCCCTGCGGCGAGGAGTGGCGCCGAAGCCAGCTGCTGACCCTGTCTGCTCCTCCCTTCGCGCTGCATTAAGCAAAAGCCGTGCGCGCCCGCGTCGAACGCCTGCGACCGCCGATAACGAGCAATTAACTGAAAGCGCCCGCCCTCCGCCCTCCTCCCTTCGCCGCTCCCTTTCGCCCTCGCGTTCACAACGTTGGCTTCACGTTTCCAGCTATGACACCGCCTAGGCTTTTTTTAATCGGGTGTCATTTCAGAGAAACTTTCGTCATTGCTTGCGAGTACGTTGTCGTTCTCAACACATAACTAGTGTCATGTTACTTTCATTGTTTCATCCTCCAATTTCATAGTTTCCAGATGCCTAATAGTCAGATATGTTCCTTCATTCTCTCTTCGTCACCATCGACACTGCGTGACTACCACTGTCACAAAGCCGTCACCATCGTCACACCACCTCTACCATCGTCGCACCGTCGGCATCTGCGCGACACCCCGTGCGTCAGCAAAGCTACCCCACCGATAATAAAGGCTCGGCCAATCCATTGTTGCCTAAAATTCAATCGTCGCCTGTCGTTTTCATCATTGTCTAGGTCGTATTGTCGTCGCTGCTACATTGTCACCTACCTACGTCTCTTCATTGCCAACTTGTTATCAAAATCTATCGGCAATGTTTGAGCGCAAACCACACTGACGTCACATATTTACTTATACTGCAAAACGTGCTGAACGCGGACTCTCAATGGACCAGTATTTTTACCAGTCTTCGGCAAGATTCTAATTATGTGATGTGATACTGTTAGTTACATCTTATTTTACGTGGCGAGACTCGGGCCATCAGGCCCGCTCTTCCCCTGAATACACAAACTTCAGCGATGTTTCTTTCACCATCTAGCAGAGAAAGAAGGTGGGCGAGGAAACAGGAAATTTGAATTTATCTGAGATATTTCTTTTAGACTTCAAGATATTTTTTCATGCAGGAAATCTACTACATGGGACAGCTGTCTTTACTTCCTTTCAAAAATCCACGACTTTGTATCCGAAAGCTTGGGTACAACACCCCGATACGTTAACCGTTATATCACCGAATTCGCAAATCTTGTAGAATTTATGTTTGTAGTATGTTGATGTCGGAAGGCGTCGATTTTCTTAGGGACGTTCGGCTTCAACATAGGGTTTTCTCAGAGCGTACTGCTCTGAGTACGCTCAGCAGTACGCTCTGAGGAATGCCACAATATGTTGGCCGAAACTTCAGCTACAAGAAAATCGACGCGGCGTGTCCCGGACAGCCAAGAGACATACTCCGACCGCGGAAGCCTACGTAATCATATTATGTTTGGCAGGATCTCGATTTAAGTTCACATTAGACAGATCTCCGCTTTATACACGTTCCGCATTGAGCAAGTTTTGCTGTAGTACATTGCGACCACTTCTTCCTACGGCTGATGCCAGTTCTCGACTTCCAGCTCCCACGGCGTTCCCCAGCAGCGCGGGAGGGGCCGTTGGCAACAAGCGCCCCGCGCAGCGGCGCGTGAACGCACTGCCGTGGGCGTCGCTCGCGCCGCGCCGCGCCGTGACGTCACACGCCCTGCCAGCGGCCGGCGGAGCGCGTCGCCGCGCCAGCCCACGCGCCGGCGACATCCGACAGTCTCTCGCGTTACGCGGAGCAAAATAGACCCGAGGACACCCATCACTTCTGATGCGATCCTTGCGAAAACGTACAAGACAACTTAACCAAATTTTAACAAAAATGAAAATGCATAGAAAGGTGGAAAACAGTTCCATTGACTGATATTTCTTTCCACTTATCTCGTGGTACCTCATCAGTATTTTTATATGACTTTTTTTATACCGCAGTATTTTTTATAAGACAAAAGTGACAAATATGAAACAAGCAGAGCCCGGCAGACGCTCTTTATCTCCCCCGTCTCTCTTTCTCCCCCATCTCTCTTTTCCCCCGTCTCTCTTTTCCCCCGTCTCTCTTTTCCCCCCCCCGTCTCTCTTTCTCACAGTCTCTCCCTCTCTCTCTTTCTGCCCATGTCTCAGTCTGTCTGACTGTCTCTGAGTCTGTCTCTGTCCTTCTCATTCACATTTAGTTGCAAATTCTGCACGTCTCTGAGCATGTGAAGTAATATCGAGAAGCGCCGAACCAGAAAAAATTAATAGAATGTTCAAGAAGATCCTGTTTATAATGGTATGTGAAACGTTCCTTTGAAGCCTACGGTCTAAGAGGTTTATTTTTTAGTGCCCTATAACCCTTCATTTAGGAGTTATTTAACGATGTAGATTCAAAAAAATGTAAAGTGCTATTGCGGGTTGCATTTGACATGAATATTTAGTTTTGTTCTACAGCCATCTAGTCGCGCTTAACAGCACATAAACCTTCTGGGTGAAAAAAAACACGTATATCGGTCAACGTTCATGGAGACCGGTCACAGGGGGCGGAATTAACCGCTCTTATATATATATATATATATATATATATATATATATATATATATATATATATACTAATATCGGTTTCAGGAGTTTTCCCAAAAGAGGTATCTTCCACTAGCGTGGCACCATCATATCCGGGCAAGCTGTAAGTCGCAGACCGGTTTCCCGGAACGTGTGGTAGTGTAGTGCATGTGAGTGTCAATGTGTGTAAATAAGGGGCGAGTAAAAGACAACGAAAAGGAAGGAAAGACCAAGCGTGGTCAGTGGCCCGTTTGTTAGGGTTCTGCTCCCGCATAATACCGGCATCTACTGGTGTTGATCGGAGACACCACGTAAAACTATCAATGAAAGCAGCCGGCCACTACAATTCTCCAACAGAGACCAGATGAATTCGGCCTAGCTGGTTGCAAAGGCCAGCTAGCTAGTGCCAAAAATTCCTGCATCGTCCGGGTTCGAATCCCAGAACCTCCCAGCCAGAGTCACGGCAGTGCAGCGGCTGAGCTGTCTTTGGCGGTCCATGCGAGTAGTTAAGACTAATAAAACAAAAGGAAAATGCAGAAGAGTGCGAAAGCGTAAAATAAAATACCATAAATAGCATAGAATCCCTGCGGGTACATTATGTTCAGAAATAAAATAAACATAATATTGGAAAACAAAACCCTTGTTGTGACAATTTCTTTTGGTATCGCAGAGGTAATTTTTGTTTTAGCGTTAGTATTATTGTTAATAAACACATTTCACGACATATGTTACTGTTGAATAAAAACACGAACACAAATCAGTAGATTTCATTGTAGAATAAATATTTTTTCGACCCAAAGGCTCCTATCCTCCTTCTCTAAAAGTGTCATCCTGCTGAGCCGAGTATCGTGTTCCGCCTGGCTGCACTCCATCTGCCTCGGCGAAGCGTCCAACAGGTCCCTCGCAGCTGCAGCGCCTCCCACACGCGGCGGCTCCAGCGCTGCCCGCCAGGCCAGCACGCGCTCCCCGGCCCTCCGCCCTCCAACCTCCCCTCACCCCTCCACCCTCTTCCATCTATCCTCCACTCCCCCATCCTCCCTTCCCCTCCCGCTCTCCACCAACCGCCATCCGCTCTCCTTCCTCTGTCCTCCCACCTCCACCTGCAGCTCGCCACTGTACTCACCCCCTCCGTCCTCTTCCAGCTACCCTCCACTCCCCCATCCTCCCTTCCCCTCCCGCTCTCCACCAACCGCCATCCGCTCTCCTTCCTCTGTCCTCCCACCTCCACCTGCAGCTCGCCACTGTACTCACCCCTCCGTCCTCTTCCAGCTACCCTCCACTCCCCCCGTCCCCCTTCGCATCCCGCTATCCACCAACCGCCCTCCGCTCTCCTTCCTCTGTCCTCCAACCCCCACTTTCAGCTGACCGCTGTCCCCCTCTCTATCCGCCGCCCTTCCTCCTCCCCCTCCACCCACCGCTCCCGCGGGCCCGAACGCTTCATGCCACTCCGGTAGCAACCCGGGAAGCTGGCAGATACTACCTTGCGGGATGACCTCGCCTAGGATCAAAACGGTCCACGAAAAGTGTTGCGTCCCGTCTAATCCGGATGCCAGCGAGACGGAGCCTTGGTGCAACTTGAAAGGGACGCGGTTTGCTAAACGCAAAACCCCTCCTGATATTAAACTAAATGGCAAAGGAGACACGTGCCACCTGTGGGAGTAGAGTACGCAAATACAAATAGCCCTGCCTCAGGCCCTCTGGAGCGCTCTCCGCTCCGTGCACTGCTTTCCACATCTGGTAACTTCCCACTACCCTTATCCCTATGTGCGATGAAACACCGTAAGCGAAAAACACCGCTTCCATGAATTCTCCGCTAAATTTGCAATCGTGCAATCTCTACCAATCCTGTGGCTCGTTAGGAACAACCTATCATTGGCGCTGTTATCTTAATCATCAATATCCCCCCGCTCATGTCACTTTCACTGATAGCCATCATATTAGTATCTTCACTGTTCCCCTCTTCCTGACATTCCCCTCTTCCCGACATTCCCCTCTTCCCGACATTCCCCTCTTCCCGACATTCCCCTCTTCCCGACATTCCCCTCTTCGCGACATTCACCCGTCTTTGCGATCATTTCCTCTTTACACCAGTCGCGCACTTCCGTCCGGCCCCCTGCCTGCACCTCACGTCTTCCTCGCATCTTGCAACGTAGGCGTGCCGCGCACTCAGCCAACGCGAAAATTTCCCACCGCCCCTGCTGCCACGGCAGCACCGAGAGAAGCGCAGCTCGCAGCGAGCGCTCGCGAGGCGCTGCGCAAACACGCGTGGGCGAACACGCCAGCTCATACGCGCGCCGCAGCCCTGGGGTTGTCATTCGCAGAACAAACTCGCCTCCTGCTAGGGATATGAATATTGCCTCTCGCGCGGAGCAGATGGAATGCCTGTGTAAAGGGAAATGGCACTGAAGCACCCCACAGACTCCTTCAGCGTACTGGTAACTTATTCCAAACAAAAAGTTTTTTAAAAAAACGATAAATCGAAATAAAAATTAGATAAAAAATTAAAATCTCACCATAGTATGTTATGATAGTTAGATAGATACATAGATAGATAGATAGATAGATAGTGCGAGCCACAGTCGTGTGCGGTACAAGCCGTAAGGCCAGCACCCGACCTGAGACGTCTTGGGGGGGTGGCGAACACAATTCACCAGATGGTCGACTAGCTCAGTATAGACGTCCCAGTGTGGACACAATAAATAAAAAAATAGGGGCAGGGTCGGGAAAATCGTTTATGGATTGGATGCAAAATTACAAACAACTCGGGTGAGAATCACTTTTCACTAAATTCAGAATATATTCTAAAAATATTGGCTGCTTTGACAAATACATACAATGGCACATAAGAAAAAATCAAATACAGAATACTCTTGACCAAAAAACACTAATAACACAATACACAATTTCCTACTTCATCTACAACCCAATTGTTTAACAAACACACTTTCAGAAATCTGAAAGAATCGTTAAAATATTACTTTACAAAATTTGAAAGAAACACACATTGAAAATCAAAAATTAATACTTTTCCTTAACATTACTTTTACAACAAAAGGAAACTCTTTCTCTCTCTAAAATCCAGAGAATTACTATTATTATAATTATACTCTTACACAAACTCTTAATCACTATATTACAATATTTGATCTTGAAATCCTTTGAAAGAAAAGATTGATTCTGTTCTCACGTATTAGAAGTCGGAACAAATGTACTTTACTTTTCTTATCTTTTAAGCGTGGTAAATCTGTTACCTCCCTTTTTCTTTCTACGTGATAGATACAGAATGAGCTTTCTTATTAAACTGAATCACCCTATCCCTACAAACATTTTATTTGAACGACCTTACTGTGTTCTCGGCCGCGTAGAGCAGTCCACTTTGCTTCCTTCTACACCTTTCCACCGAGCTGCTTCGGCCTTGAAGCGTCGTGGCCTCGGGCTGAGAACGCCGTTGCTCCCTCAGAAATCGCCTTCTTCTTTCGTTCAGTTTTATATGCTTGAATACTCATATGAATTTTACTTTATTTTCGATTACAGTTAATGACCAACTGGATATTCAGAGGAAAATGAATCCAGAGATCACCCCTTTTTATATGAGCACCAACTTCAAGAGAGTATTTAAATATACGAAAAGCATGTGAGAGAGAAAAAACTGGAAAGAGAAATGAATGCAAGCTATTAATTACTGCCATCTATTCAAAACTCCACTCCCTAATTCTTCCATTATAAATTCATAACGTTTCTTATTATCTTTCTTCTAAGATTATGTTTAAATCAATTTATAATAGAATACTTACCTCTTCTGGTCTTCTAGAAGAGCTTTTCTCGAAAAAGTTGCAAATCTGAAATCCGCTAATGTCACTTCCTGGCGTACTTTCCATACGTCCGCCCAGTTCAGCTGCTACCTTCAGAAAGAACTTTTCTTTCATCCGACCTCCGGTCTCGCCCTTGGTCTAAGGTATGGTCTCTCTTGTTTTAAATTCTAATTATCATTCCAAATATCCATCCGCGTTGGCGCGCGTTCAAAATATTCTTTTCCCTCGCTTTTTAGGGCGGTATGTGACACGTTTTCGGAATCTAAGAAAACGGGCGGTCACATAACCCCTTCTTTCGGAAAAAAGATTTATGGAATTTGATTTCATATGCTAAAATCTTTTCACTAAAATTTATGCTCTTTCTTTTTCTTGATTCTAGAACGTCGAGCAATCTTGTTCTCTTCCTCTTGTACTCTTTACTCCTTTTCTTCTTCCTCATCTTCCTTCTTCTTTTTCCTCCTTCTTTCTCCTCTTTTTTTTCTTTTCCATGATTCTGTCGGTTACTTTATCTGTTTGTTTGTTTCATCATTTTGCCACTTATTTCATTCTTTAAATGGTCGCAAACTGTAGAAATTTTTTCTGATTGTATTCCCACTTTCATCTAGTGTGCTTTCGCAGCAACGGAAGAAATATTTCAATGTGCATGGCGAAATTAGGAATAAATCTGGCGTAATAATTGACGCAACCTAACAAACTTTTAAGTTGTTTCGTGTTTTTTTGCGGTGCAATTTTATCTATCTCTCGCATCTTTTCCATATTCATTTTGACTCCGTTAACTGTCACATCATAACCCAGGAACTTAACTTGTTTAGTGCAGAAATTACTTTTCTCCAAATTCAGTTGTAAATTATTTCAATCAGACGTTTCAACAAAATATCTAGCTTAGTCATGTGTTCTTCAAATGTCTTAGAATACACAGCACGTCATCAATATAGATAAAACATCGCTGGACATCTCTGTCAATGATATTGTCTAGACATTGTACAAGAGCAGATGCACTGTTCTTGAGTCCAAATGGCATTCTTTTGAAGACATACGAAATTCCCCGGTGAATAAATCCTGTATATTGTCTACATTCAGGTGCTATCGCTATTTGCCAATACGATGCAGTGAAGTCGGTTGAACTCAACCACTTGATGCCGGATAATTGATTAGTTAAATCTTCTACACGCAACGGTCTGTCTCTGTACGGTAAGGTAACTTGATTCAATCGCCTTGCATCTAAACACAACCTTATCTTCCCATTACTCTTTCTACGAGCACTATCGGATTTAGATAAGAGGTTTTGGACTTCATGATGATATCATCTTTGACCATGGTAGCAATGAGCTTATCCACCTCTTCCTTATGTTTTTCTGGAATGACATATTGGTAACTCGTGAATGGTGTTTTATCTGTTAATTCTATTTCGAATTGAAAATCTTTTACTGATTCTTGTTTTTGCAAAACACCTTTTGATTCCTAAGTAATACTTCAGTTAACTGTTTTTTCTGATATGCATTGAGACTATCGTTTCTCTGCACAGTTCATCATCAAATGAGATTAATTCGATTGATAATATCGCCACCTTTTCTTCACTAGATTGTTCTATTTGGTTTGCGGCGGGATGGCGTGTCGAAACAAACCTTTCTAATTTTCCGACTCATGTCCGCGAGATGTACTTGGTCCTGTATTTCTGGGTTGGAAAACTCCTCTATCAATAGAATTTTTTCTATTTCTATCCTAGACGAGGTCCTGTCTTGTCTAGCATAAGTTTGTTTTTCTTGGTAATGTTTCGGTTTGTAAGTTTCTCCCGTTTCTGGTTTGCTTACATTATGTTGTTGCTGCCTGCTATCTTGACCATTTACTGGACCATTAGCATTTGCCCTTGCTTTCTGTAACCTTTCATTATACACGAAAGTGGCATCATACAACTTAGCTGCGTTATTAATTTTTCAGTGGACATTGGTAGAGATTTTAAGCAAATTTTGCGTCGAGGAAGGAAATGACGTATTAATAAACAGACAATTTCTTCATCCGGTATCGTCGGAGTACATAATTTGAAACAAGCTAATTTCTCCGTTGCATATTCCGCATGGACATCGTACCCTTCTTCCACGTACCATAGCATTACGTTAACTTTAAAATTGATTTGAGTTTCGTTATTCCAATATCTCGAATAAAATTTTTCTTGAGTTCGGCCATAGTTTTGGGAAACTCTCCTAAACTATCTGCCCAGATTCGTGCATTACCCTGCAACATCTGATAAACGATTCGAGTTTTCTTACGTCCGGAACACAATTTAAAGAAAAGAAATTATCTACCTCTTCATAAATACATGGATTTTCATCTCCGCTGCACTGAAATTAGGAGTACACGGTAATGAAACATACGTAGGCTGAACACTTCTCCACTCGGTAAATTTTTCTAATTGATTTTTCAGTTCTACTACTTCATTCTTATATGCATTAATTTGATGTTGTAGAACGCCATCCTGTTCAGAAAGAGCCTTTATTCCACTATCTAATTTATTAGCTTGAACTCGAACTTGTTCATAACTAATTTCTGGAACTTTTCTACCCTTGTTCTACCTCAATCTGCCTGTCGGATACGGCGGTTATAAGATCCGATTGTGTTTCGATCCTATTTTCAAATTCTTTCGTTACTTGATCCACTTTTTCTTCTAATTCAAGTCCCAGCTCCGTGAATTTTTCTCTAAGTTCTCGTGTTCCTGTGCTAATTCTTTGTCTGAACCTGCCTTAAATTCGACCTTCCACTGCTCCGCTAATTCAGTAAACTGTGCTTTTAAATTTTCTTCTAACTTCTATTATTTTCTTCTAATTCGTGTCGAATTCGTGAATTTTGTTTCCAACGCATTTATTGCCGAGTTATTTTCCTCTAATTTGGTTTCCAAAGTAGCCTTGTTCTCCTCTAGTTTAGTTTCCAAAATAACCTTGTTCTCCTCTAGTTTAGTTTCCAATGCATTTATTGCCGAGTTATTTTCCTCTAATTTGGTTTCCAAAGTAGCCTTGTTCTCCTCTAGTTTAGTTTCCAAAGTAACCCTAATTTTTATGGTTTCCTGTTTTTTCCTCCTGCATGACTAACCTCACATCTAATTGTTGCATAAATTGACCTATTAATCGTTGCATCATTGAATTAGCCCTCTCGAGGTTCTGTCTTCCTCATCCTGATCTCGTGTTGGCGTTGGCTGTGATTCTGTCGGCGACGTCTCACTAGTTTCTCCTGCCGTTCCTAGTTCTACTCCTGTCGTTTCCTCCCCGATCATCGTACCTGGTGCTTGTCCCCAGTTTCCCTATCGCTATCTGATTCTCAGAAGTTCCTTCCACGGTAGGTAAATTCTAGCCACGTTATACTTATCTGCCATTTTGAATCTATTAACTGCCTAGAATCAATCAATTCTTTTCCCAGACACCATACACCTCTCACAAAATATTTTACCAGAAATACCAGACACAATTTGAAACTGATAAAACTCTATATAATAAATATCCTTTTCAAAAAAAAAAACACTCCTGAAATAACACACTTTTACTCAACCCACTTTGTACTCTGCAACCTGGTCAGAAATTTTAGTGAACAGTGATTCAATTGTACTAGTAATTTTAGTTACACCAAATTTTGGTCTCAGTTATTCCAAATCGAGTTTGTCGTAAATGCATCCACAATCGAGCCCCGCTTATGGGCGCAATTGCGAGCCACAGTCGTGTGCGGTACAAGCCAGGGCCAGCACCGACCTGAGACGTCTTGGGGGTGGCGAACACAATTCACCAGATGGTCGACTAGCTCAGTATAGACGTCCCAGTGTGGACACAATAAATAAAAAATAGGGGCAGGGTCGTGAAGATCGTTTATGGATTGATGCAAAATTACAAACAACTCGGGTGAGAATCACTTTTCACTAAATTCAGAATATATTCTAAAAATATTGGCTGCTTTGACAAATACATACAATGGCACATAAGAAAAAATCAAATACAGAATACTCTTGACCAAAAAAAAAAACACTAATAACACAATACACAATTTCCTACTTTCATCTACAACCCAATTGTTTAACAAACACACTTTCAGAAATTCGAAAGAATCGTTAAAATATTACTTTACAAAATTTGAAAGAAACACACATTGAAAATCAAAATTAATACTTTTCCCTTAACATTACTTTACAACAAAAAGGAAACTCTTTCTCTCTAAAATCCAGAGAATTACTATTATTATAATTATACTCTTACACAAACTCTTAATCACTATATTACAATATTTGATCTTGAAATCCTTTTGAAAGAAAAGATTGATTCTGTTCTCACGTATATAGAAGTCGGAAACAAATGTACTTTTACTTTTCTTATCTTTTAAGCGTGTAAATCTGTTACCTCCTTTTCTTTCTACGTGATAGATACAGAATGAGCTTTTCTTATTAAACTGAATCACTCCTATCCCTACAAAACATTTTATTTGGAACGACCTTGTGTTCTCGGCCGCGTAGAGCAGTCCACTTTGCTTCCTTCTACACCTTTCCACCTGAGCTGCTTCTGGCCTTGAAGCGTCGTGGCCTCGGGCTGAGAACGCCGTTGTTCCTCAGAAATCGCCTCTTCTTCTCGTTCAAGTTTTATATGCTTGAATACTCTATATGAATTTTACTTTATTTTCGATTACAGTTAATGACCAACTGGATATTCAGAGTGAAATGAATCCAGAGATCACCCTTTTATATGAGCACCAACTTCAAGAGAGTAATTAAACATACGAAAAGCATGGAGAGAGAAAAAACTGGAAAGAGAAATGAATGCAAGCTATTAATTACTGCCATCTATTCAAAACTCCACTCCCTAATTCTTCCATTATAAATTCATAACGTTTCTTATTATCTTTCTTCTAAGATTATGTTTAAATCAATTTATATGTAATACCACTCTTCTGGTCTTCTAGAAGAGTTTTCCTCGAAAAAGGCAAATCTGAAATCCGCTGCAATGTCACTTCCTGGCGTACGTTTTCCATACGTCCGCCCAGTTCAGCTGCTACCTTCAGAAAGAACTTTTCTTTCATCCGACCTCCGGTCTCGCCCTTGGTCTAAGGTATGGTCTCTCTTGTTTTAAATTCTAATTATCATTCCAAATATCCATCCGCGTTGGCGCGCGTTCAAAATATTCTTTTCCCTCGCTTTCTTAGGGCGGTATGTGACACGTTTTCGGAATCTAAGAAAACGGGCGGTCACAATAGATATTTATTATTCTGCAGATAGGTATATACAACCTGGTGACAGAACTCTACAATTAACATATTACTAATATTAACTTTAAATTACTTAACAACGTAAATTAAATTTAAAAATAAAATAATAATAATAATAATAATAATAATAATAATAATAAAATAATAATAAAATAATAATAATAATAATAATAATATATAATAATAATATGAAATAATAATAACTACATTTTATGGTTGACCTGCACAGTTATTTTAAACTATTAAAGTTCGATGAGAGATGTCTTTTTTTTTACTGAATATCATCCACTGTTTTATGGGTGTATCTATTAGCTCCGGAATCTTGAACGTGCGTAGTTCCAAACATGTATTTGGAAAATTTCACTTTACAGACGTACTAAATTCGTAAATAGATTCATAAACACATTTCTGTTGATTGATTCATTCGAAAGGAAAAGAATAAAAAATACAAGTCTCCCACAAACATATGGATTTTCCATTAAATTTTGTATTAAGGAGTGCATACAACGGAAAATAAAATACAGATATAATTTCTCTAATAGTAATTTATGCAGTTAGTTTATAATATTAAGCTTTATTGCATGAATACATGTTTTGAAAACGAGTGACGTTAGAAGCGAGTTTTCAGATTTGTATGAATGCAATAAAGCAATATTATACATGAGTTGCATACGCTATTTTTTGTTCAAAACATTATAAAGTTATAAGAACATCAAAAACTTAATTTTGCGAATTAAAGTGTCGGGTATTGGACATCTGTTTGAGAAAATGGTGGTCGTCTGTTCCATTAACCGCTACCTCCTCACTATTGATTGCTGCGATTGGCTGAATGTGACACAATTATTTGTGCCTTAAAAATATGTATGTCATCATTTGTGCCTTTTATGAACGATATCTTGCAACAAAAAAGGTCGTTTATAATGCTGGTATACGAACAAAATTTTTGGCATTTAAAAGACAGGAATGAGGATAAAGAACACTGCCGCGATATAAATAAAAATGTTCTTTCCAAAAACGATAATTAACATATAAGTCCGAAGAACAAAAGAATAAAATATGTGCAGATTCAATATACAAAAGGCATAAAATAGAGTAAGTGTAATGATGTGAATACACAACCATATAATTTTTGGGACAGGCTTTAAAATCTAAATGAATTTTCAAGTATGGAGGTTCGGAGTTTTCTGTCTTATCAGAATTGTCAGTATTTTATTTGTTTCACGAATTGTCACTGAATTTACACAATATTAATTTATGTTTTAACGAAAGGTTATTAAACGGGATCCACACAATGGCTTTCATTAACGGAATGTTATTAGTTAATGACTAATACAGTTTCAGGAGAGATTAATATATTTTTCTCGAATAAAAAGGTCATGAATAAGTGGCCCTCTAGTTAAATGAATTTATTTGAATATTGATATGTTCTGATTTTATCAAAAATTGTGGAACAGGGTGTAACACGGTGTTGAAGAAAGGTAATCTTTCTCCGGTTTAAAAAAAGAAGTTGAAAAATAATGCTCCTGTATATAAAACGAATATAATTTATTTTAAAAGAACTCGAAGTCACCCCTCACATGCACACACTCTTCATGATTACTGACACATTTCTGGTAACATCAAAAAGAAAAGAGAGGTAGACAGTTCGAGCTCTACATTTTAAAAATAGAACAATAGGTTACGAAAAAAAACAAGAATGAAATGGATGGCGCCCGAATCTCCCTGATTGAAATCGAGTGTCATAGAGCTCACATCATTCCATACGTATCGACCACTTCCATCACCGAACGTGAAAGGCAGAGAGACTGCAGCAGGGACATGCGACGCAGTGGAAAGTGATACGGAACGCAGAGCGACGAAGACAGTGGGGATGGGGAGATCGAAGAGGGCGCGGCGTGGGCGCCAATGACAGCAGGAAAAGACAAGTGAAGACAGAGGAGGGAGAAAAGGGCATTTGGGCAGCATAGAAGCGTCAGTAAGGGACAGGATGGCGGGAGAAAGCAATACATAGTTGCACAAGCTGGGAGGAGAGCAAGAGCAGGCGGCAAGAGGATGGTTAAATGGGGTGTAGAAAGCATCGTGAATGGAGGTGGCAGAAGAATAGCAGTGGGTGAAAGGGTGACCGTGGTGAGGGAGGCCGGTGGTCAGGGGCGGGCAAGCGGGCGGGCGGCAGGGCGGGTGAGTGGTCTGGGCGGGCGGGCGGCGGGCGGGCGGGCGGGCGGGCGGCGGGCGGGCGGGCGGGCGGGCGGGCGGGCGGGCAAGGGGCGGGCAAGCGGGCGGGCAAGGGCGGGCAAGCGGGCGGGCAAGCGGGCGGGCGCGGCGGGCAGGGGCCGGCGGGCAAGCGGGCGGGCAAGCGGGCGGCGGGCGGCGGGCGGGGGCGGCGGGCAAGCGGGCGGGCGGGGCGGCGGGCGGGCAAGCGGGCGGGCAAGGGCGCGCGGCGGGCGCGGGCGGGCGGGCGGGCGGGCGGGCGGGCGGGCGGGCGGGCGGGCGGGCGGGCGGGCGGGCGGTACGAGCGAGCGGTGCAGAGGCGGGGCGCGCGGGGGGGTTAGGTCGACGCGCCCAATCCCCTCGCCCCGCAGGCGGTAATTCAGCTGCGGCGACGCCGCGCCGCGCCGCCGGGGCGGAAAGCGTCGTAAATCACACGGGCGCGGCGCCCCAGCGCCCTGCACTCCTGCGCGCCGCGACCAACCGCAGTGACTCTCACTGCTCGGGGCGACCTACGGTGCGCCACCAGGCCCGGACCGCCGCAGGGTCAAAGCCCGGCTTTTTATTCTCGGTGTCTCAGGACAAATGTTACAAACGTCGAGATAATCACGTTTCCCCATCAACATGGAGTCGGGAAAGTTCGTCAGTGGCAGGATTTTCAAAACTAGCGTAATGGCTAGGTCGAATTCAGCCGCCATATGGAGAGGAATTCTAACGGCCGGTTGCTCTGACAGGCACTTTCCCGTGACTACGTCTATAAAAACACGCGAATGGCGAAGCAGTACCGAAATAAACAGGCCACTGACCGAGCGCGATCTTTCCTTCCTTTTCTTTGTCCTACCCTCACACCTTACTTTCACCACTTGCATGCACTACACTGCTGTACACGCCAGGAGACCGGGTAAAGGGCGCACCGGTGGGAGATACCTAGTTGAGGAAAACCCCACAATCCTACGGGTAGTACGCCGCCGGATCTCGCTATCCAGCGGGGAAGATCACCGCCATTTCCCGTAAAACAATGCATTACATTTATGGGACGAATGTGCTTAACAGTTGACGAGCGCGGAATCACTAATCAATCAAGCAAGCAACTGATTGGTCGGCAGCCCATCATACTTCACTGTTTATCAGGTATACGAAGGATCTTGGCGTCAGAACGTGAGCTGCCAAACGGTCTTGCATAGGTGCCGACCACCTATCAAACAGGAGGAAAGGTCAACGTATGGGTAACGTCGCATGGGTAACTTTGTTCAATGAAATCTCCCACGTCTAGTTCATTGAGAGAAATTGATCGTATATGAACCCTCTATATTCCCTAAAAGTTTGTAACATTGATTCTGAGACGCATGTATACAAAGTGATGCGTATAACTTGATCCCCGGAGATGCATGCCACACCAGTGGCCTAAACGTTTGTTCTCCGGACGTTTTTTTAGAACTTAGTCTACTGTGAAATAATTTTGTTTGCGTCGAGGTGGTGCAGTGACATAAGGACAGCCACCAGTTACATACGTCACAAAAATTGCGGAATAATGAATTGAACCTAACTGAGAAGAAGATAGCGGGAACTCATAACGAACTCAGTTGCCAGGTTACAGCAACTTAGAAGATAAAAATATTTTTTAAAACTGGAAGTACTTCATATTTTACACTTCATGTCCAATAAGCAGCAACCTTTACATGTCCTAAATGTTGGTATGATTTATGCTCAGACATCTCAATATGAGTAACCGTAAATAACCGCACATTAGCCTCAATAATCGCACATGCAAACTTTATCTTATACGAATGATTTCCAACACAATGTGTTCCTATTGTCACAAAATCCACTTTAAATATTTGATCTCTCACACTCGTAAATACATATTTTACAGGAAATTCACACACACACACACACACACACACACACACACAAACATATAAGTTTTTGAAATAGCAACTGCACGGTTTGGTTTCTCGAGTCTCTAATATTGGTATATTGGAGCAAAAATGCCAACTTTCGTACACGAATTTCTGGAGTTTTGAGTGGAATCATACAATAAATCAGCGCCCTGCCGGAAATAAGAAGATAAATTCCAAATATACAAGCTCAGGGAGAGAGCAATGTCATTATGAGCTTAATTTTTCTCAAAGGAATTACGCGCACGCATACCAATGAGACTGCCTCAAGGTGACAAACGTAGAGAGGTGTCTTGTTATGGACTTAAGGCTTGTTTTAACCGATAGGGTAGACATCACTCTCTCCCAGGCGAGCATTTCAGTATGATGCAGTTTTTCATGGCATCGCGTTGTAGTTGTGTGGTACGGTACTTCATTTTATTACATGAAGCAATTTCTGAGTAATCTAAGCGACTCCCCTTTTTGGTGATTCAGATTTCAACTACAAAATTGAAAAGTTATTATACGATCACCAGACAAAACCTTCCTGTTATAGGTGTAAACCAATCTGATTATGTTACGCCCACCAGAGGTTTTACCAATGAACTGACTGTTTCACAGATGCCGTTTCAAAAGCTCTGTTTACTCGTTTCTTCCCAATCAATCCGCTCTGACAGAGCCTTCTTTGTATCCCTTTGTTCATATTAACGTTGCTTTGGCACACATGACCTCTATCACTCTTGCTGAATTAGTATTTGCTTTCGCGTACCGCTGTCTCATTACGGTAAATCCGAACTTCCTGTTTGCCCGGTGCGAGGTTTGCGACACCACTGCTACCAGGACTAATGTCAGCACTCCACTTCCCATATGGTACCTCTCGTTTGAATAAGCTCGGACGCAATGCACGTAGTTCTACTGAAAATCGGAATCAATCGAGAATTGTGAGTAGCGTTTTATTGTGCTGGCACTTTGCATTTGCATTGATTTTAAAATATCGAATAGACCCAAATTATCTCGCGGACGGAGTTTTGTTTTGATTGATTGTTTTTTTCGCGTGCCCGGGGCGCGTTACTGCTTGATCATTATTCCTGTTAGTGTAGTGCATGTTTTTTCTCGGGAGAGGTCGGGATTTTTCCCCGCTGGATGGCGGATCCGGCACCGACCACCGTCGGCTAGTGGGTTTCCAACCAGGACTCTCCCACCAGCGGGGCACTTTTATGCATGATAGCTGCTGACCAACACAGACTTCAGTTTGATGGATTACATCTACTATGTCAGAGTGAAATCATTCCTGCTCGGATCAACGAACGATCTGCCAAGCTACGTCGCGCATGAAGCTTCCATATTTAGCTCTTATTACGCCATGAGCGGAGTGAAAACGGTGCCGAACGCGATACATCCTGTGCTTGGAGCGACGAAGATTCATTGGAATTGTGGAATTTGATTGGTGTTGTTGATGTTTATAAGAAGAAATAAAGAGGTCATTTCGTCAACATATTAGTTATACCTAATATGTTGACGAAGATGACCTCTTTATTTCTTCTGATCTACTGTGTTTGTCACCATTTTCGAGCAAGCTGGAAAAATACTAGAACATAACTACAAATGGTGTGTAAAATAATTAAATTAATCCACATTACATTTTCATACGAAGACAAATTTCCCAAAAAAATAATATGGATAACTCAAAATCCTAGAGGCTCAACTGAAAAATATTTTGGCTTGCAGTTGGGTAAAAAATTGTCGGGGAAAATTTGTAATTAAAATACGAAAAGAATCACAACTTAAAGAACGAAAACTAATATGGCCCTTAACTAAAGCTCTTTCTGAACAATGAAGTGGTACCATTAGCTTTAAATAACAAAATGATACAAATAATAATAATAATAATGTATTATTGTGTATTTATATGCAGTTTGTAATATATAATTAACTTATAATTTTAATGTAATAAATGAAATAGCGCAATATTATTTGTCTTTTAAATAATTTACATGTCCCTCGACTGTATGACAATATTCAATGGTAAATTATAAATATTTTATTCAAAATGTAGTTTATCCTGGATGTGAATCGAAATTCGCAGCGCCTGTTACTCATTCTTTATTAATTCACAAAATCGCTCTGAACTGCTGCAGTTAATGTGTAATTTCAGAACTAAAAGTGCATCAATAAATGAACATTCATATTTTGTGCCACATCACATCGCTCTGCACATGAAAAACACGGTTAGTTTAAATGAGTTACGCTACACGAACGAGAATTCGTATTTTTAAACACACCTGGTTTAATAGAAACTGCGGTTCGCTGAAAAGACACTTGTCGACTGGAAACCAGTCGACGTTGTTAAATAGTGTTCATGATAGTTAGAAAGAATAATAACGCTGCAATGACGTTTTTTTTGACGCAAAAGTGTGTGAATATGAAATATCAATCAATAGTCAGAAGCAAAACAACAAGATTAAAAGAATACTTTTCATATTATTGGTGATTACGTAATTACAAAACTACTAAGTTTTGAAAAAGTTTCTATATAAATATATAATATTTGCAAATATATACTGCACTAATAAAGTTAGGTTTAGGGGAGGATCCAAAATTCAACACTGTCACCATATAACACAAAAAATTTCAAAAATATTAATATTTTAAAACCTTTAAATGAAATAATTTTACAATCTTATATTCAGGAAGAGTTAAAAATGTTTAACTTCATTATTAAAACTGAAGGAAATATTGGAAATAAATTTCACAAATTTCAAACTTTTTTAAAGCACATGCAACCTATTATTTCATAAAAAAATTGTTCTTGACATTAATGAACTGATTTGTAGTTTTTTACAATATCATTCTCTATCTTAAATAACGTAATTGTAGGATGGTATTAATAAAATTTTAATTTTTGAAAATTCGAAGATTGTAATGACCAACCAACCTGTTATTAGAGGAGGCTCGAATTTGATCATCTAAAATTTCTTTGACCTAAAATTGACTTAAAAGTAAGGGTAAATGCCGTAATATTTTTAAATACTGAAAAATTTGTTTAAAGTGTTTATTTATTGAAAGAATTTACAATTTTAAGTAACATTTATTTATATAAAATTATATCAAGTTTAAAGTCTTTCTTTAAACAGAAAATGTAACCCTCATCTCCGATCATCCAACCGTAAGTTTGAAAGGTCGAGGAAGTTCGAAGCTCATTATAATTTTGAGATTTCAAAAACAGATCATTAGTAAAAACAGGGTGTAGTAAATTTTTTCATGAACTGATGATGAAATAAAACGTTTTCTTTAGTGTTTCCTTTTAAATTTATGAAACATTCAATAACAAAAAAACGAAAAGGAAACAAATGCGTAAAATGACAAAAAAGGCATAAGATTAAAAACGACCACAATTAAAACTGCAATAAAGGCCCAATAACTTACATTTCTTTCATGTGTAATAAACATTAATTTACACGTTAGCTAAGACTACAATGCACGAATGAAAAGATGACATGTCATGCGTATCCAAACCCTGCTTATTAGTGAACATTCGTCTACAGGATCAAACCAAAAATTATCAGGCCTTGTTCCCGATGGACCCTTTTTCGTTATCAGTGATCTCCCATAACGTCAAAATATGGAATCTGATATTTACATTATGTAGACAGAAAGTAAACAGGAACGATACTAAATTGAACTTTTAAATAGTCCCCCTTGTGAATCGAAGCAAGAGCCACTAAATCCCATGAAAACGAGCTGAAATTACCTGGAAAGCGATTTGAATGTGAAAATATTTTTCTTTCAAGAAACTTTTAACTTTAAAATTTGTCGGTAAACTTCGATAAAGAAGTCGCAATGAATTAGATACATTTATGTTAGAGCCGAATAATATTTATATTTAATCATCTCACACGTCTGTGAATGCAAAGAGAGCTGAAGAAAGGTTCATGAGAAGACTTTCGGATATAAACTTGTTTTGTAAATTTGTTTTTATCGTGTGTCTTGAAAGAAGGATCAAAGGCAAACTAGCAAGAATGTCAAAAACGAAAATATTTTTACCTTATTCAGTAATTTGTGATATTTCGGGCCCCAAATGAAAGGTGACCAATTAATCAATAAATAATAAATAAAATGAAGGGTTCCTTATTTACGATGGCAAGTTTGAGTTCTTCCTCACCATTAACAAAGTATATATTATGATACGGGTATCAATCATAGAATATCCATGAAGTTGACCAATACACTGCTTACGTGAACATTTGTAAAAAATTAAAAGAATAAAATCAATAATTTCAGATTAACCCTGCTGGAGTGTAACAAATAAACTGATGTGCTAATAATAAAAGACAGGTATACCCTGTTTTATATAAGAATGATGAATTGTCGAGACGATATTTCACTTACAGCTTGTCTCTTGAGATTATACTTTAGTTGTAGAGGACGCAGCCTGAAAGGAAGATGTAAAGAAAGGCAAAAAGATTTATTTCTCTGAAACAAATTTCAGGAAATTCTAACGTAAACCACATTTTTCACTTATCACCCTTGAAGCTAATTTATCATTGTTTCACGCGAAAACGTTTACTGTTTATTTTATTCAGATACTCCACTACCATGATATGGGAAAAAATGATATGAACAAATGCAAATTATTCATTCTATATTTATTTTATTACAAAAATCTCTCACATTTACTGTAAATGAAATTTCTTTTCAATCAGTAGTTTTCACAATTTCCTTTCTTACTTTTCTCACTCTTTTCCATAAGCGATATACTGATAATGTTTCCTCGATAAAATCTTTGAAAATGCTATTTCAATACTACATCTTGAAAATTTACAAAATAAAGCAATGGAAACTGAAATAGTATATTACAAAAACTTCTTAATATCAAGTTGCAGCAGGACATGCATTGTTGCAACTTGCCTTCTTTCGTGAGTGGGGTAAAAAGAAATCTTGACCTCCCCCCCCCAAAAAAGAAATTCAATAATTCCCCAAAGATTTTGCAAAAAAAAAAAAAAACACGAAATTCAGAATCAGATCATTTTACCAATTATAATGTTTTTTAATTACATTAACTTTATGAAATAATGCCACTTGCCTATTATTGATACAATTGCCGCAAATAAGAAATCGTCTTAATTGTGTATTGAGCACGTTTGATTATCATAACTCCTCACAAAATGAATATCTAGATGATTCCGTGTCACCTTACCATCTCCCTTATAATACGTGTAAAATTGATTTATTTTTCACATTGGTATACCTCAATATTTGAGACACTTACATTATTATATTACAAGGGCAACAATCACACATCTTGAGTTAAATGTAACAATGTTTCGCGACACATTGTGGCTCCGTGATCAGGTATAAACTGTAATACACAAATAATTACTCTTAAAATGATAAAAAGATAGTACAAAATTAGTTTTTTTTTAATTTATTACATTAATAAAAAAATTGTGTTAAAATACGTAAAGTTAAATCACAACTTTCAGAGCACACAAACTCGCCATCCATTAATATGAATCAGATTCCATCTCACAACACATAGTGAATACTCTAGTGAACCCTAGTGAATAACTTCACTTTAAAATTTTTGTCATAAGATAGTAGGAGACTACATTTTTGCGGGGAAGAGAACGGGACGAACTAAAGGGGAAATTTTTACGGTTTGGGAAAAAAGGGGAAAAAGGGGGAACCAGTGGTGGAGCTAGTTTATATTTTTAAGTTGCCCAAAAAAAATATCATAAGTACTGAAAAAAGGAAACCCTGATTCTATAAGTTTTATTTTCCCCATTTAGTTTTTATGTGGGGCGTTTCAAAAATTAATTTTAAATATTGAGCCCATGCTCAGCCAGAATATTGGGGATTACCCGGGGATTTTTTTAAAAGTAGTTTTTTGTGTTGGGTTATAGAATATATCTTTCAGTAATTTCCTTAAGTTTTTTTTAGTTCAAAATGGGGGTTTTTTCGTTTCCCACGTAATTTAATTTTTTTTTCCCAAAAATATCGGGGTGTAAAAGGGGAAAAAAATAAGAAATAGAAAACAGGGGCACGCCTGCAATAAAAAAGCACTCTAAATTGCCAGGAAGATAAACAAAACCAACCCCGCTAAGGAAAAAAAAGTAGTTTTCTTTTCCCACCCTCGCCCATTTTGTAAGAGAGTGCCCCAATGGTGAGCGCGACCGAAATGGAGTCGGGTAAAAAAATTTCCATCGCGCGCCGTTTTGGGCCTCCGCCGCCGTGCCGCTGCCTCCATCTCGTTTTGAAGCGCCAGTGCACTTGGCGTGAAAGCGTAACGCCAGGGGAAACGACCTGCAGGAACAGGTGCTCTTCCTTTCCCTCGCCTTGCTCCGTTCCCCGCCCCTTTTCCCTTTCCCCAAAAGGACACTTTGTAGGTTTTTAAACCCTTCCAAATATACAGAAAATGTTGCGAGAAATTTTAAAAACCATTCATGGTTTTTTGATTTGCTAGTCGGTGTAATAAAAAAATTTAGGGGTTATATCTTCATTTTCCCTTTATTGTACTATTTTTTTTAAAAACATTTCGAAATTAATAAAAACATTAAACTTAATGGAAAATAATAAGTCATTAACTACTATATTAAATTAAACCCAAACATGTTGGGGTTTTCCCCTGTACCACTGCTACCGTGGGTTTTTAACACTCAACCACAAGTACAAATTGTAAACATAAACCCCAGCACATTCAGTGGTCCATTTTGTTATTTCATTGCTAACTCAATGGTCTGCGTTTTCAAATGGCAATTTCCCCTCTACTTCTTCCTTTTTTATGTTTCTTCTTAAAACATTGCGGTAAATGCTTGCAGGTATTTTAAGAACAAATGTGTAATGTTGAACGATTTATGAAATTTTTTTAAAAACATTGCCTAATTTGCTCAAAAAAAATTGAGAGTTGGGGTTGGTTCACATCGCGAAATTACATCACGACCCCCATCTGCGACCCAAAGTCGGGGCGGAAAAGCCGAAGGCCAGCACCCGACCTGAGACGTCTTGGGGGGGGGGGAAACAATTACCAGAGGGTTTTGACTAGCTCGAAGACGCCCCAGTGGACACAATAAAAAAAAAAAAATTAGGGGGCAGGGTCGTAAGATCGTTTTGGATTGGATGAAAAAATTTACAAACAACTCGGTGAGAATCACTTTTCACTAAATTCAGAAAAATTTTTAAAAATATTGGCTGCCTTACCAAATTACAATGGCACATAAAAAAAAATCAAATACAGAATATTTACTAAAAAAAACCACAAAAACCAAAATACCTTTCCTCTTTCATCTACAACCCAATTGTTTAACAAACACATTTTTAGAAATTCAAAGAATCTTTAAAAATATTACTTTACAAAATTTGAAAAAAAAAAATTGAAAATCAAAAATTAATATTTTTCCCTTAACATTATTTTTTACAACAAAAGGAAACTCTTTTCTCTCAAAATCCAGAAAATTACTATTATTATAATTTTTTTACACAAACTCTTAATCACTAATTACAATATTTGATTTTGAAACCCTTTTTTTGAAAGAAAAATTGATTCTTTTCCCACGTATTAGAAGTGGGAAACAAAGGGTTTTTACTTTTTTTTAATCTTTTAAGCGGGGAAAAATCAAAATTCCCCCCCTTTTTCTTTCATGATAGAAAAGAATGAGCTTTCTTTTTAAAACTGAATCCCCCATCCCTAAAAAACATTTTTTTTGGGAACGCCCTTTCCCTGTGTTCTGGGCCGCGTAGAGGTCCACTTTTTTTCCCTTCCCAATTTTCCACCGAGCTGCTTCGGCCTTGAAGCGTCGTGGTTCGGGTGTTGCCCCCCAAAATCCCTTCTTCTCGTTCTTTTTATATGCTTGAATACCTCTTTGAATTTTCCCTTTTTCGATTACAGAAGCCCAAACGGGATTTTAGGGAAAAAATGAACCCAGGATCCCCCTTTTTTTTATGAGCACCAACTTCCGTATTTAAAATAAAAAGCATGTGAGAGAAAAAAAAAACGGGAAAAAAGAAATGAATGCAAGCGGGTATATTGCCATCTATTAAAAAATTTCTCTCCTAATTTTTTCCATTATAAATTCATAACTTTTTTATTCCCTTTTCTTCTAAGATTATGTTGAAATCAATTTATAATAGAAAAAACCCCCTTCTTCTGGCCCAAGAAAAATTTTTTCCTAAAAAAAATTGAAATCTGAAGTACGCTGAAAGTCATTTCCCTTTGTCCCTTTTTTCCTCGTCCGCCCAGTTCAGCTGTCCTTCAAAAAGAACTTTTTTTTCATCCGACCTCCGGTCCCCCCTTTCCCCCAAGGTGGCGGCCCTCTTTTTTAAATTTTAATTATCATTCCAAATACCCATCGCTTTGGGGGTTCAAAATATTTTTTTCCCCTCGTTTTTGGGGCGGTATGTGACACTTTTTCGGAATTTTAAAAGGGCGGTCCCCAAACCCCCTTTCCCAAAAAAAAAAAAGTTTTTAGGGAATTTTGATTTCATTTTCCCTTTAAAAATCTTTTCACTTTTATGCTTTTTTTTTTTTTTTGATTCTAGAACGTCGGGGCAATCTTGTTCTCTTCCCTTTTTGCCCCTCTTCTCCTTTCTTTTCCTCATCTTCCTTTTTCCCTTTTTCCTCCTTTTTTCCCCTCTTTTTTTTTCTATTTTCCTTTAAAATGATTCTTGTCGGTTATTTTTATCTGTTTTTTGTTTCATCATTTTGCCACTTATTTCATTTTTTAAAAATGGTGAAACGGGGGAAATTAAAATTTCGATTGTATTCCCACTTTCATCTTTCAACACGGCTACATTGGGATGTTGTAATTGACTAATTGGGGAAGGCCCCTCAAACAATCTAAAAAATTTATGATACTGTTTGCAAATCAAACCCGAATTTTTTGGAACCCTCAAAAATTTTCCCCCCTTTCTTCAATTCATAAGGTTTTCCCCCGGAGTTTGAAATTTTTTTTGGTCCGCCGCTTTCCTTAACTTTCAAGTATCTCTTCATTATTTTGATTTTGTTGTTCTATCTCTGGTTTCATAAGGGTTTTGCAATGGATGCTCTGTTTAGTTTTAAAGGGGCTTCAAATGGGGTCATTCAATCGAATCATGGTAGATTTGATTAAACCATTTGTTAATGTAAAAATTAGCAGTGACCACTCGTTATGTTGCCTGACAGTGACTCGAAACCCCCTAGACAATTTTTTCATAACTCTTCAAGGATTAGACTGGATTTTCAATGCTAGAAAATACTTGACATTCATATTTTATGGCCTGTAACCAGGGTTCATTTCGTAAATTGGGCACCGGGGATCTGTCGAAATTTTGCATATGGCCCGGCAAATTGAAAGAATTTTATTGTTGATACAGGCAGTTTTTCGTATTCGCTTTATTAACAGGGATACTTGCGTTAGCTTGAAAACACATCAATTCCCAAAATATGTTTATATATTTTGGCCCTTTCGGAAAAAAGGACCATAAAAACTATAGAACAAACCCTTTTTTTCTTTTGGGGGATTATAGCGTACATGGCCCCCGAGTAATATCGTTTAAAGGTCCGTTTTCGGGAAATCACATTTGGCAATTTTGTCCCAACCTGTTTCTTCCCCCTTTTCCCAAAAACCCAAACTTCCTTAATTGTTTGGGTTTTACTTTCTGGGCCCCCAAAAATGAGCTAAAGATGTATGACTAGCCAGATGATCCCGGTTGTTAACGTTTGCGGTATCCAAACTCGATAAAGTAAGGGATGTTGTTGCCTTTTATGAGAAAAACAATCTCCCAAACCTTTTTCCCAACGGGTGGGCCCGCCCACCGTCTTACATCGGATCAGTGGGGCCCGAGTTCTCCTCTAACAAATTTTTTTAATTTTTCCATCGTGGCATCAATTTTTGAAATCTTGCAATTTTTTCCCCGTTAGCCCCTGGATATCATTACATTAAAATGAATTGGTAACCCGGGAAACAAAATGTTGGGCATTGGATTGTATTTTGGGAGTGACATTTCTACAAAAATAAACGGCAACAAATTACATCTCCCTTGGGCAGTACCCCCAATTAAAAGAGAATTTTTGTAACAAAATTTCCCCTTATTAGACGATCGTTATTCGGGGACATCTTTTAAAAAAACAAAATTTTTTTATGATCTGTTCTAATAATGAATGATCTTCCACAAGGTATTCTCTTAATGGGTTTATTGACCAAACAATAGCATTAGCCCCCTTTTTCGTCGCCGTGAAACGAGTTTGGGCCCTTTAAAAATACGACTCAAAATTGCTATAATCTTCTTTGGTTATAATTTCTTGAAATAAAAAATGGCACCCATTCCAAGATTGCTACTGTCGGTCTGAAATTTATGAATGGCTTAGTGAAATCGGGATTTTTTATTTTTTGACTCATGGAACATTGTTTTTTAAATTTTTAAAAGCTATTTCAAGTTTTCTTCCACTTCCATCTAGTGTGCTTTCGCAGCAACGGAAGAAATATTTCAATGTGCAGGGAAAAAGGGGAATAAATCTTGCAAAAGACCCAACCTAACAAATTTTTTAAGTTGTTTCGTTTTTTGGGGGGGCAATTTTATCTATCTCCGCATTTTTTCCATATTCTTTTTTGACCCCGTTAACTGTAAACCCCTTGGGAACTTAACTTGTTTAGTGCGGGAAATTACTTTTCCCCAAATTCGGGTTAAAATTATTTTCAATCAGACGTTTCAAAAAAATATCAAAGCTTAGTCATGGTTTTTCAAATGTTTTAGAATACACAACCCGTCATCAATATAGATAAAAAACCGGGGACATCTCTCTCCCAATGATATTGTCTAGACATTGTACAAACAGATGCACTGTTCTTGATCCAAATGGCATTTTTTTGAAGACATACAAAATTTCCCCCGGTAATAAATCCTGTATATTGTTTTTACATTCAGGTGCTATCGCTTTTGCCAATACGATGGGGAATTTGGTTGAACTCAACCACTTGTTGGATAATTGATTAGTTAAATCCCCCTCACGCAAGGGTTTGTCTTTTAATGGAAGGGAAACGATTCAATCGCCTTGCATCTAAACACAACCTTATCTTCCCATTACTTTTTTCACGAGCACTATCATTTAGATAAGGGGTTTTTGGACTTCATGATGATATCATTTTTGCCCGGTAGCAATGAGCATCCCCCCTTTTTCCTTTTATGTTTTTTTGGAATGACATATTGGTAACCCGTGAATGGTGTTTTATCTGTTAATTCATTTCAATTGAAAATCTTTTACTGGATTTTTCCCTTTTTGCAAAAATTTTTTGATTCCTAAGCAATATTTCAGTTAACTGTTTTTTCTGATATGCATTGGGGGTTATCGTTTCCGGCCCCTAACGAATTTGTAGGTTCACATCTTCTTCCTCCAAACAATTACCCTCCCAGTAATTCCACAAAAAAGGGTCGAATTAAAGATCCTGCTGATTATTGGTTTCGGTTAAAGTATTTTCTCTGTTTTTAACAACTCCGTTTTTGTTTCATGAAATCGACCCCCAGTAAAGTGGATATAAAAGTTCTGACGCTACAAGACACACAACTTGATACTTATTTTTGCCTATCTCTATTTCCAAATAAACTTGTCTTGTTTTTGGGTTTGTTTTTTCCGATTCGCACCTATCAAAAAAAGATTTCACGGGGCGGCAATGTAGGTACCTCCACCCTTTGTTCTTTAATTCATGAAAAAATTTTTCCCAGCTATGAGGGAAAGTTGCACAACCTGTAATTACTAATACCAAAGTATAAAACACCCCATTTAACTTTAATTCCCGGAACTGCCTCCGGGATCCGATCTGCATTTTTCTTTCTTCTTTCCCAGGTTTCATCAAAAAATGAGATTAATTCGATTGATAATACCCCAACCATTTCTTCACTAGATTGTTCTATTTGGTTTGCGGCGGGATGGCGTTGGGAAAAAAACCCTTTCTAATTTTTAAAAACTCATGTCCCCCCGGGGATGTACTTGGTCCTGTTTTTCCCGGGGTTTGGGAAAAAACCCTCCATCAATAAAATTTTTTTTCTATTTCATCCTAGACGAGGTCCGGGTCTTTTTTAAGCATGTTTGTTTTTTTTGGGAAAGTTTCGGTTTGTAATTTTTCTCCTGTTTCTGGTTTGCTTACATTATGTTGTTGCTTTTCCTTCCCTTCCCATTTACCGGACCATTAGCATTTCCCCCTTCTTTCTGTAACCTTTCATTATCCCCCAAAGTGGCATCATACAACCTTAGCTGCGTTTTTAAATTTTTTTTCAGTGGACAGGAAGAGATTTTTAAGAAAATTTTTTGCGTCGAGGAAGGAAAATGACGTATTAATAAACAGAAAATTTCTTCACCCGGGTATCTTTGAGTAAAAATTTTGGAAACAAGCAAATTTTCCCCGTTGCATATTCCTGCATGGACATCGTCCCCTTTTTTACGTACCATACATTACATTAATTTTTAAAATTGATTTGATTTTTCGTTATTCCAATATCTCAATAAAATTTTTTTTTTGAGTTCGGCCATATTTTTTAAACCCCCTTAAACTATCTGCCCAATTCGTGAAATTACCCTGCAACATCGGGATAAACGATTGGGGTTTTCTTACTGCCCGGAACACAATTTAAAGAAAAAAAATTTTCTCCCTCTTTCATAAATAAAAGGGATTTTCATCCCCCCTGAAACTGAAATTGGGAGTAAACGGAATGAAAAACAAAAGTGGGCTAAACTTCCTCCACTTGATGGAAATTTTCAATTGTTTTTTAAAGTTCACTACTTCATTCTTATATGCATTAATTTGGGGGTTGTGGAACGCCATCCCTGTTCGAAAGAGCCTTTATTCCCCCTATCTAATTTATTAGCTTAAACCCTTTGAACTTGTTCAGTAACAAATTTTCTGGAATTTTTTACCCTTGTTCTCCCTCAATCTGCCTTTTTGGATACGGCGGTTATGATCCGATTGTGTTTCGATCCTAGTTTCAAATTTTTCGTTACTTATAAACCCTTTTTCTTCTAATTCAAGTCCCAGCTCCGTAAATTTTTTTCTCAAGTTCTCGTGTTCCTGTGCTAATTTTGCCAAAACCTCCCCTCTTAAACCGACCTTCCACTGCTCCGCTAATTCAAAAAACCGTGTTTTTAAAATTTTTTCCTTCCTTTTATTTTCTTCTAATTTGTGTCGAATTCCGTAAATTTTTTTCCCCAATGCATTTATTGCCGGGTTTTTTTCCCTCTAATTTGGTTTCCAAAGTATTTATTGCCAATTATTTTCCTCAAATTTTTGGTTTTCCCCAAAGTATTTATTGCCGAGTTATTCCCCTCAATTTTTTTCCCAAAAGAAATTTTTAATTTTTTATTTTTCCCTTTTTTTCATCCTGCATGACAAACCCCTTCATCTAATTGTTGCATAAATTGACCAATTAACCGTTGCATCATTGAATTACCCCTCTGAGGTTTCGTTTTTTCCCTCATCCTGATCTTTTGGCGTTGGCTGTGATTCTGTGGGCGACGTCTCACTGTTTCCCGCCGCCCTAGTTCTACCCTGTCTTTTCCTCCACGATCATGGTCCCCGGTGCTTGCCCCCCGCCCCCTATCGCATCTGATTCCTCAGAAGTTCCTTCCACGGTGGAAAATTTCCCCAAACGTTATATTATCTGCCATTTTGAACCCTATTAACTCCCTCGGGTTTTCCCTTTTCCCCCCAACACCTCTCACAAAATTTTTACACAGAAATACCAGACACAATTTGAAATATAAAACCTCATAAATAAATACCCTTTTTCAAAAAAAACCCCTAAAATAACCACTTTTACTAAACACCTTGTACTCGGGGAAACCTGGTCGGGAAATTTTAGTGAACTGTGATTCAATTGTACTAAAATTTTTAGTTACCCCAAAATTTTTTGGGTCTCATTTATCCCCAAATCGAGTTTGTCAAAAAATGCATCCAAAATCGAGCCCCCCCAGGGCGCCAATTGCAAAACCACAGTCGTGTGGGGTTTTACAAGCCGAAAAGGCCCAGCACCCGACCTGAGAGTTTTGGGGGGGGTGGCGAAAAACCCCAAAGGGATGGTCATTACCCTAGATAGACGTCCCAGGGGACAAATAAAAAAAAATTGGGGGGCAGGGTGGGAAGATCTTTTTGGGATTGGATGCAAAATTACAAAAACCCCTTGGAAATCCCCTTTACAAAATTTCAAATATATTCAAAAATATTTTTTGCCGGCAAATACATACAAGGGCCAACAAAAAAAATCAAATACAGAATACTCCCCAACGGGGGGTTCAAACCCCCGACCCTGAAATTGAGTCTCATGTTTTCCGACGATTCAGTTGTAATAATTTACAACTGAATTTGGAAAAAAGAAATTTTCGCCCCTAAACAAGTTAAGTTCCTGGGGATGTGCCCAGTTAACGGAGTCAAAATGAATATGGAAAAGATGCGAGAGATAGATAAAATTGCACCCCCAAAAACACGAAACAATTAAAAGTTTTTGGGTTTTCCAATTATTACGCCAGATTTTTTCCCTAATTTCCCCATGCACTTTGGAAATATTTTTCCGTTGCTGCGAAAGCACCCTGGGAAGGGACAGAAAACATAAAATAGTTTTCAAAATTTAAAAGCAATTTTCCATGAGTGGGTATGTATTAAAATCCAGATTTCACTGATTATATTGCAGACCGAAGTAAATTTTGGGAATGGGTGCCATTCTATTTAAAAGAAAGGAAAAACCAAGAGAAGATTATAGCAATTGTGAGTCGTTTTTTTAAAAGGGGCCCAAATTTCGTTTAGGGACAGAAAAGGGGGCTAATGCTATTGTTTGGTCAATACACCGATTAAGAGAAAAATTTGGGAAGATCATTCTTATTAGAACAGATCAAAAAGCTTTATTTTTTCAAAAAGATGTCCCCCAATAACGATCGTCACTGGGGGATAATTTTTTTACAAAATTTTTTTTTAAAGGTGGAGTACTGCCCAGGCAGATGTAATTTGTTGCCCGATTTATTTAAGTAGAAATGTCACTAAAAAGGGTAAAACCCAATCCCCCAACTTTTTGTTTCCGGTTTCACCAATTAAAGGGAAAAATGATATGCCGGGTCAAACGGGGAAAAAACATTGCAAGTTTTCCCGAATCGATCCCCGATGGAAAATTTAAAAAAGATTTGTTAGGAGAACTGGACCTATTTTGACCCAGATGTAAGACGGTGGAGGGCCGCCCCCGTTGAAAGGGGAAATTTGGGAGACGTTTTGTCATGGTGCAACAACATCCAACTTTATCGATTTTGGGATCCCCAAGCGTTAAAAACCCGGCATCATCTGGCTATTTTACATCTTTAGCTCTTTTGGGGGCCCGGAAAGAAAAACCAAACAATTGGGAAGTTTGTTTTTGGGAAAGGGAGGAAGAAACAGGTTGACGAAATTGCCAAATTTTAGTGTGTCAGAAAACTAAGAAACCTAATCTTTATTATTTGGGCCCCAATTAACGCTATAACCCCTTAAAAAAGAAAACAGGAATTGCTATAGATTTGTATGGCCCTTTTCCAAAAGGCCAAATGGGGGTAAAAACATTTTTGGATGCATTGATGTTTTTCCCAAGCTAACGCAAGTATCCCCTGTTAAAAAGGGAAAAAAAAACTGCCTGTATAACCAAAAGTTCTTTCAATTTGCCGGTCCATATGCAAAGGTGCTGACAGATCAGGGTTTCCCCAAATTTTGAGTGAACCCGGTTCGGGCCATGCAACATATGAATGTCAAGATATATTTTTCTAGCATTAGACATCCACAGTCAAACCCCTTCCCAGAGGTTTAAAAGGGAAGGTAGGCTTTGGGAGGTCTACGTGTCGAGGCAACATAACGAGTGGTCTGCTAATTCCACACATTAACAAAGGGTTGAATCAAATCTACCATGATTGTTTGGGAATGACCCATTTAAGCCCATTTAAAACAAAAACAGGCATCCATTGAAAACCATTATGAAACCAGAGATAAAAACAACAAAATAAAAATAATGAAGAGATACTTCGAAAGTTAAGGAAAGCGGCGGACCAAAAAAATTTAAAAGCCCGGGAAAAACCCTTATGAATTGAAGAAGGGCGGGTATTATTGGGGTTTCCAAAATTTCCCGGATTTGATTCAAAACAGTATCAAAAATTTTTTCAGATTGTTTGGGGGACCGTACCTAATTAGTCAATTAAAACCCTCCCAATGTACCCCGTGTTGAAAGATGAAAGTGGGAATAAATCGGAAAGTACAATTTACAGTTTGCACTTTTTTGGAATGAAATAAGTGGCAAAATGATGAAACAAACAAACAGATAAAGTAACCGACAAGAATCATTTTAAAAAGGAAAAATAGAAAAAAAGAGGAAAAGAAGGGGGAAAAAGGAAAAAGGAAGATGGGAAGAAAAAAAAAGGGTAAAATTCAAGGGGGAAGAAACAAGTTTTTTTTGACGTTCTAGAATAAAAAAAAAGGGGCAAAATTTTTTAGTAAAAAAAGATTTTGGGGATATGAAATAAAATTTCCCCAAAAATTTTTTTTAAAAAGAAGGGGGTTTGGACCCCCCGTTTTCTTAAAATTCCAAAAACTTGTATATACCCCCCAAAGGGCGAGGGAAAAAAAATTTTTTAAAACCCGGCCAACGCGGATGGATATTTGGAATGATAATTAAAAATTTAAAACAAGAGGGCCCCAAACCTTAGCCCAAAGGGGGACCGGGGGTCGGATGAAAGAAAAGTTTTTTCTGAAGGTTAGCAGCTGAACGGGCGGACGTAGGGAAAAACGGTCGCCAGGAAGTGACATTGCAGCTCTTCAGTTTTGCAAATTTTTTTGGGGAAAACTTTCTAGAAGACCAGAAGGGGGAATTATTCTATTAAAAATTGATTTCAACATAATCTTAGAAAAAAGGAATAAAAAATGTTATGAATTTATAATGGAAAATTGGGGAGAGAAATTTTGAATAGATGGCAGTAATTAATAGCTTGCATTCATTTCTTTTTAGTTTTTTTCTCTCCCCACATCTTTTCGTATATTTAAATACTCTCTTAAGTTGGTGCTCAAAAAAAGGGGGATCTCGGGTTTCACCCTTTTGAATATCCAGTTGGTCATTAACTGTAATCGAAAAAAAAGGGTAAAATTATATGAGAGTTTTCAAGCATAAAAAATTTTGAACGAAAGAAGAAGGCGATTTCGGGGAAACAACGGCGTTCTCCCCCGGGCCCCCCGACGCCGGGAAAAAAGCAGTCGGGGGAAAAGGTGTGAAAAGCAAAGGGGACGCTCAGCGGCCGAGAAACAGTAAGGTCTTTCCCAAATAAAATGTTTTGTAGGGATAGGGGGATTCGTTTAATAAGAAAGTCTTTCTGTATCTATCACGTAGAAAGAAAAAGGGAGGGTAAAGTTTTTTTCCCAGGGCAAAAGAAAAAGAAAAGAAAAAGTACATTTTTTTCCCGACTTCTAATACGTGAGAACAAATAAATCTTTTTTTAAAAAAAGGATTTCAAAAATCAAATATTGTAATATAGTGATTAAGAGTTTGTGTAAAGTATAATTATAATAATAGAAAATTTTATTTTAGAGAGAGAAAGGTTTCCCTTTTTTTTGTAAAAAGTAATTTAAGGGAAAAGTATTAATTTTGATTTTCAATGTGTTTTTTTCAAATTTTGAAAAAATAATATTTTAAGATTCTTTTCAATTTCTGAAAGTGTGTTTGTTAAAAAATTGGGTTGTAGATGAAAGAGGAAATTGTGTATTGTGTTATTATTTTTTTTTTTCAGTAAAAGGGGTATTCTGTATTTGATTTTTTTTTATGTGCCATTGTATGTATTTGTCAAGGCAGCCAATATTTTTTTGAATATATTCTGAATTTAGTGAAAAGGGTTCTCACCCCAGTTGTTTGTAATTTTTTCATCCCAAACCATAAAAAGATTTTAGACCCTGCCCCCAATTTTTTTTTTTATTTTTGTCCAAACCGGGGAATTTTATAATTTAGCTATCGACCATCTTGAATTTGGGTTCCCCCCCCCCAAGACGTCTCCGGTCGGGTGCTGGCCTTTTTGGGTTGTACCGCACAGCGGGGGCCCCGAATTTTTTTTTTTTTTTTTTTTTTTTTTACTTTTCACTAAATTCAGAATATATTCTAAAAATATTGGCTGCCTTGACAAATACATACAATGGCACATAAGAAAATCAAATAATTTCCCTTTACTGAAAAAAAACTAATAAACAAAACACAATTTTCCACTTTCATCTACAACCCAATTGTTTAACAAACACACTTTCAGAAATTCGGAATCGTTAAAAAATTACTTTTCAAAATTTGAAAGAAACACCATTTAAAAACAAAAATTAATACTTTTCCCCTTTAAAATTTCTTTTACAACAAAAGGAAACTCTTTTCTCTTAAAAACCAGAAAATTACTATTATTATAATTATACTTTACACAAAACCTTTAAACACTATATTTTCAATATTTGATCTTTAAATCCTTTTTTAAAAAAAAATTGATTCTGTTCTCACGTTTGAAGTCGGGAAAAAAATGTACTTTTTTCTTTTTCTTATCTTTTAAGCGGGGAAAAACTTTCCCCCCCTTTTTTTTTTCTACGTGATAGATACAGAATGAGCTTTTTTTTAAACTGAATCACTCCTATCCCTACAAAAAATTTTATTTGGGAAAGACCCTTTCTGTGTTTCGGCCGGTAGAGCAGTCCACTTTTCTTCCTTCTACACCTTTCCACCGAGCTGCTTCGGGCCCTTTAAAGGGCGGGCCCGGGTTTAGAACGCCTTTTCCCCCCAGAAATCGCCTTTTTCTTCTCGTTCAAGTTTTATATGCTTGAATACCCCATATGAATTTTACTTTATTTTCGATTACAGTTAATGACCAAAATGGTATTTGGGGGTGAAAAAGAACCGAAAACACCCTTTTTTTTTTTGAGCACCAACTTCAAAGAGTATTTAAATATAAAAACATGGAAGAGAAAAAAACCGGAAAAAAATGAATGCGCCATTAATTACTGCCATCTATTCAAAATTTTCTCCTAATTCCCTTTCCCTTATAAATTAAACATTTCTTATTACCTTTTTTCTAAAAATTATGTTGAAATCAATTTTTAATAGAATAATTACCTCTTCTGGTTTTTAAAAATTTCCCCAAAAAAAATTTCAAATCTGAAGTACGCTGCAATGTCACTTTCCCGGCGAAGTTTTTCCCTACGTCCGCCCAGTTCAGGGTCCTTGAAAAAACCCTTTTATCCGACCTCCGGTCTCGCCCTTGGCTAAGGGGGCGGTCTCTCTTGTTTTAAATTCTAATTTATTCCAAAAATCCATCGCGTTGGGCCCCTTCAAAAAATTCTTTTCCCCCCCGCTTTTTGGGGGGGGTTAAATGCTTTTTTGGGAAACTGAAAAAGGGGGGGTCCAAAAATGCCACTGGCCATGTTTCTCATGTCATGTAAATAACTTTGCGCTTCCGGGTTTTATTACATGGAAGCTTAAATGTAACCAAATTACTAACTGGTATTATTACAATTTTATAACGATGATGATGATGATGATGATTATTATTATTATTATTATTATTATTATTATTATTATTATATTTTGAGTGATCTAACTCTAATACAATAGAAACATTATTACACTAATTCTGTTTTTAAATGAAGGAATATGCAATATCGTCGAGAACCCATTACATCTCCCTTGATCCTTTTTATGACGGATGAGTTAACTTTTCTTGATTACAATTACAGCATCATCTTCTCTCCCTTAAAAGTATAAAAAACTTTTCAGTAGGAAAAAGCTTTTAAAACTCTTAACACCCTTTTTTGGGAAATGCCCGTTTTATGATCCATTTGGGGGTTTGTCTCGAGTAAGGTGAAAATATCGAGCCGGGAAAAAGAAAGAAGAAAAGGGAAAAATATAGAAGGGGATGAGACTGACGATGATCAAATAAGCAAAAAGGGGTGGGGAAGAATACATAAGGAACATGGGATTTAAGAACACAGACAAAAAGGACATTTTCATAAAAAGAGGTATTTTGAAATGATCCGTTTTAAATTTTAAAAAATACAGCATAATCAGCCCCCTTTTATGGGTTTTAAAAACACCAGGCTCCCGCCCCCTTTTTCGCCCTACCCCGGTTTATAATCACTATCAAACACACAGGGGCCATTCAGCATTGCTAAAACTGACAAGGAAAGTGTCTCCCCAGTAGCTTTTGATTGATTTTTTTTGGTTTTCGTGTTTCCGGTTTTTTCGTGGGCGCGTCAATGCTTTGTTTTATTAGCCCGTTAGTGTAGTGCATGTTTTCTTTCGGGGGGATGGCGGTGATCTTCCCCGCTGAGGCGAGATCCGGCGTCGACCTACCGTCGGTTTGGGGGGTTTTTCCCAACCGGGGCTTCCCCCCAATTGGGGCACCGCCCCACGGACAAACTCCCAAGCTCCCCCTTCCCCGGGCTCCCCGGGTGGTGGGGAGTGGGAATTTGTGTAAGTGTGCGGGGTGTAAGGGAGAGGGAGGACGGGAAAAGGAAGGAAAAATCGCGCGCGGTCCGTGACCCGTTTGGTAGGAATGCTCCGGCATTCGCGGGGAGGATCCGGGGAAACCACGGAAAACTGATCAGAGCAGCCGGCCGGGGAACCCCCTCCAGACAGTGATTGAACCCCACCCAAAACTGAAAAGCTAGTGTCGAAAATCCCGCCGCTGTCGAATAACCCAGGGGCCTTTGGTCAGAGGCGCTGCAGTGACATCAAATTAAACCTGAGCTACCGCCACCGGTCCCCAGTAGCATTAAATAAATCGGGGCCCCCGGGAAAATGCCTTTCCCCAGTAGCACCAGTGACTGGGAAAAATGCTACAACAGAAATTATTTAGTAGAACGAAATTTCAGATGGGGGAGGAGAGACGTTTTTTTGGGGTTACTCATCACAACGCATGTCTCGAAACCAACTAGCGGGATTTCCATCATCGACGATTCACCCCCCAATACTTTTCCGGGGCAACACCAATACCAACCAACCATCATCAAAAACACCCAAACCTCTTAGCCTTTCCCCCCCAGCCTCCGGCACCAGCGGGGCTGACGCAGCCCAAACCACGGCCCCGGCGCGGCCCCGGCCCTGGCCATCCAACCCCCCCCGTCGCCGCGCCGGCCAATCTTCATTTCGCCGCAGGGCCCCGGCCGCCGCCGCCCCCGCCGCCTCCTCCCGCCAATTTTTCCCCAACGCCGCCACTGGGCCGAGGCTCCCCAAACAAACAGCAGCGTCAGACGCGTTTTTAAAACTCTCCCCCGGACCTTTTTGTGAAAACGGCACCGGTAAATAATTTCACACGTACCCGAAATGAATATATTCTGCGCAACGTTTTAAATCAAAAGAAAATACATCATGTTATGGTCGTTTTTTAGCTTTTTCTGGAAAAAAAAATTTTCAAACACACTCGTGTACAATTTTGATTAACTAAATATTACCCCTTTCCTAGAAATGAATATATTCTTGGGAACGTTTTTAAAACTAAAAAAAAAAAATACATACATATTCGGTAGTTTTTTAAACTTTTTTTTTTTGGTAAAATAATTCTTTAAACACCTCGTGTATTACTAACTATGATTTGCAAGCCCGGTTTTTTTACGTTACAAGAGAATATTAAAAAAAAGCAAAATTAACAGGATGTTGGGAAATTGAGTTCTTGGTTTCTTCTGCAGAATGATTAAAAAAACACTGTCAAGAAAAATTTTAAAGAGAGAAATCGTAGATTAATTAAAATCCATGACTTATAATCGATTAATTAAGATCTTTATTAACAATGGAAAATTAGTCAAGTTCTATTATAATGATTTATTTTAACTAAATCCATCACTTTAAAAATTTTTAAAAAGGGTGTGTTTGTCTGGGAAATTTAAATAACCAAATTAACTAACCAATAAAATATTTACAAAAAGGGAAGATTACATGAATGAATGAAACAAAGGGCCCTTTTGCATTTTTTAAAGAGATTGTCATTGAAATACAGTCATATAACAAAAAAATTTTTTTGAATAGGGAAATTTAATATTGAAAAAAGTGGTCTGTAAGAAAATATTTATAAATATTATTTCCCATTAATGACACCCGAAAATTGTTTGATATAACGGTCAATATGGAAATGGTTGGAATCTTCCCCAAACAAACAAGCAAATAAAACACACGCGGCCCTCAATTAAAAATTTAAAAAATATTTTTTTTAACTCGTTGGGTCACAAGTGCTGGGACAGAACATAAAAACACTTTTAAGGGTGGACTTGTTCAGGGGGTTTTAAGTGTACCCAGTCCTGTGAAGCAAAAAAATACACCAATGAGCAGCACAGTGGAGGCAGCTGGGAGCAACCCCCGAGACGAAAACAACATTGCATACGGACACAGGGGGTGACGATCCCAAACTAAGCACAGAATTTTGGGGTGCACCTACAGCTTAATGACCAACTCCGCATCTAAAATAAAGAACGATACATTTTGGGGGTTAATGCACCAATTTTTGTACTTTTGAAATAACACGCAAATTTTTCATTTTTTGTGATTGTCTTTAGGGCTTTGAAGTTTTTTAATGCAAGTACATTTTTCATGACGTCCGGGCCAACCCCAACGCTAGGTGGAGTTTATCTCGGGGAAAAGTTCGCTTACCCCAGAGCGAGGTAACCTCAAGCAGTTGGTTTTTAAAGTTAGAAATGGGGAAACCCAACGCCCATTTAAATAAGCGTAATCTAAATGGGTGGAAATTTCCCGAACTCAGATCGAACAGACCCTAGAGATATGTAGGCGATACATCGACATTCTGCAACCGGCAAAATGGTTGGATGTGGGCCTATTCTTAGTAATATGAGAAAAAAAATATAAAACCAAAATTTGCGAAAAGTCCCCAAAAACCAGTAAATTAGCATAATAAAATTGTCATATGACTGTTTTTTTTTGAATTGAGCAAATGCAGCAAAATAAATGCCACTAAAAACGAGATCGGTCCAAAAAAGATTCTGACCAAAATAACACTTTTAGATGGAAAAAATTTAAAAAACGTCTGAAAGAACCTTTATATAAAAAAGATCTCAATATGAAATTAAGAGCATCAATGCAGGGGAAAACTTTGAAATAAAAATAAATAACCCCTTTTAAACACTAGGGAAGGAAAATAAAAATACATTCAAAATACCATGTTTAGAAAAAAACTCTTTGGGAGGTAAAACGAAAAATAAAAAAATGAGTGAGTTTTTTAAAAAAGCACATGGACCTTCCCAAAAAAAAAGGAACACCCAAAAAAAATTTTTTGAAGTCAAAAAAAATTTTTTAAAAAAAACCAACTTGTAGGCAAGTTCATTTGGGAAAAAAGTTCAAGGTTCAAGTATCATGGAAAAAAACTTTTTTACCGGTCTCAGGAATCAACCAGGTAAAACCCCTTTTAACCCGAAAACCAAAACAAAGCAAAAAAAGAATACAAAGCCCGAAGGTGTCGAAAAAAAGGGGCGGGGGGCCCCGGAATAAAGGGAGGATAACCGCCGGGGGCGGAGGGTTCGAAAAAATGGGCAAAGGATTTTTTTGCCCTGAAAGCAATGTTTTTTTTGCCAGGTGCTGTTTACACAGGCAAAAGCAGGACGCCCGGGGCTTCGCGCGGGGCCGAGTCTTCCCCCCCATCGCTTCGGCCAACCACAATCCCTCCCCCCGATGCAGCGGGGCCCGGGGGCCCCAGTGTATCAGACTTAAAGAAAAAAAGGGAAAAAAATAATTTAAATTTTTGGGGAGAAAACCCGGCAGGGGCACCCCCACCTTTAGATTGATTGATTTTTTTGTGTTCCCGGGCGCATTACCTGCTTTTATTTCTCCCGTAAGTGTAGAACATGATTTTCCCCGGTGGATGGCGGTGATCTTCCCCGCCCGATGGCGGGTCCGGCCATCAAAAGTACATTTTTTTACAAAAGGGGGTAGTATGAAATGATCCGTTTAATTAAATTGATACAGCGTAATCAGGCATTTTGATGGTTCAAACACATAGGCTCCAGCCGCCCCCATATTCGGGGTTTTTAATCACTTTTCAAACACACAGCACCCTTCAGCATTGCTAAATAAATTGCGAAAATGTCTCCTAGTAGATTTTTTATTGATTTATTGATGTTTTTTTGTTTCCGGGCGCCCAAATGCTTTTTAAATTTGTCCCCTTGGTGTAGTGATGTTTTTTTGCGGGGGGATGGCGGGGATCTTCCCCCCTGGATACTCATTTTCACTGCATTACGATCTTTTCTATAACGAATTATATTACGTGATTTTTTTTAAAATTTTCAATATTGATACATGAAATATCAAATTTTGAAAATTCAGCCAACATTCCCAAAACCAAGTGGCCCAATATAAAATTACTGGGAAAAAGTGCCGAACATACGTGAATATACTGAAAAAATATTTAACGTTGTTTCCCAATTTATGTTTGGAAATACCAAAAGACATGAACATGATGCCCCATAAAAAAGGATAAGATGAATAAGGTTAGAGAGGCAAGGGGCATTAAACACCCCCGGAAACGCTGCTACGGTTTCAATGCATTCCCAGAAGATTTCATGTAATCAAATGATCTACGATTGGGCGCCGATATCTAGCCAAGGTGGATAACGCCACCTGCAATGATCCGTGAAACCTCCCCCATTCCCCCCCTCCCCCCCTCACCCTCATCGGGTTTTTGGAGCGCCCCGGTCGGGGAACGAAAAAGATCTTTCTGAGGAGGCGAGGCGGTGGGTGTGGGGGTGGGGCGAGGGGGGAGAGATTTTTTAGGTGGGTGCGTGGGAAGGCGGTGGGGGCGGAGGGGGAGAGGGTAGGGGGAGGGTATGGGAGGGTGGAAGGGGGAAAGGAAGCGAAAGGAGGAGGGGGGGAGAGTCGGCTCGAAACGTCGCGAGACGACGGGGGCCGGGGCAACGGGGGGGAGGGGAAAAGTCGGGGGGAGGGGGGAAGTGGGGGTCAAAGCACAAAGGAAGCTTTTCCCGGGGGGGCGGCCCGGGGAAAATGTCGCCGTCGCCGCCACCGCCCCCTGCTCGCGGCCCAACCCCTTTGCGACCAACCCTTTCCCGGTTTTTTTTAATGGCAAACCCGAGGTGCGCAAAGGAGACGGGGAAATTTTAACAAGAAATATCTCTTCTTGGGAAAAAGAATTGCAAGGGGGGGAATATTTCATGTTAAAACCAACAACAATGTCAATATTAAGAACCGTAAATGAGTACTCCCAATAACAAACGGGAAGAAATATTTATCTGAAGGTAAATAAAATCAATGAAGAATGACATTTTATTGCTTCTAATAAATAAACCTATTTGCCTTTTAATAAATCACTACTTTTGAACCTTTTATTAGCAGTATAATACATAAAATAAAAAATTTTGTAATAAACTGATAGAAAAAAACCAAGGAATACTACATAATATTTATTCCTCTAAATGTTTTTAAAAAAAATATTTTTTCAACATTATACAAACATTATTCTTTAAAAACTATTGTCAAAGCATTTTTCGACACGGTTTTTTAGAAAAATCTAGTAAATAAAAGGGTTTTAAATTTCTAAATTTCTTTACAGAACATCCCCAGAGTTCCCAATTGAAGTTTTTTCTCATCACTACTTTTTTATTGGGGTTAATGACCGTCGTCATAAGTAATTGCCCTTTCAATTGATCACATTTTTTAATTTTTTTTTGATCAACAGGTGGATAAAACATTATTCTCCCCTCAAAAGTGTGTTCTTCTTAAATTAAGTTGGAATATTTCCCTTAAATTGAGGACAAGACCTTTAGGTTATTTTTGGGAAACTTCAGCATGAATTAATACTATAAAAAATAATGAACCTGAAAGGGGCGTACTGGATATTTATATCTTCAGCTGAACTGACCACTTTATAATTGTCTTTTTACTAATGAAATCAAAAAATCCCCCTTTTTTCAATATGATTAACACTTTAAATATTAAGGAGTCTTTGAAAAATTAAATAATTTAAAGGGGATTTTAACTAACAAAAAAATCATTTTCCATTTTAAAAAACCCCTTTTTTAAATAAAAAATATTATAACGGAGATTTAAAAAAATTCTGGGGTATATTTTTTCCCCGGTGCTCGGGAAAAAAGGTTACATTTGGGCTGGTTGTTTGTTAATTAAAATATCCAAGGGAAAAACGCAATGAAATAAACTAGGATCTCTTTGTTTTATAAATATCATAAAATAGAACAAATTCTTTGGGAAAAAAATGATATTTTAACATTTTAAAATTATTAAAATCTGACAAAACATTATAGGGGAAAAAATGTTTTTTGTAATACACAAAATAAAATTTAAAAACCAACTAGACAGAAATCTTTCCTTTAAAATTTAAAACCCCTCATTTTTTTTACCCATATCTATAAGCATCAGGATATTTAAGATAGAAAATTAGTGGTGCTAGGGGAAAAACACAGACAATTTCCCTTGTTGTTAACCCTTTAGTTTCAGCTTTAAATTTTGATTTTCCCAAAAATCCCTTTCCCCTCGTTCCTATTTTTCGCCCAAAAAACGTTTTTTAAAGTCTTTTATTTTCAACCCCCAATACTTGAATTTAAATATAAGTTTAAAAACATACAAGAATTAAAAAAGGTTTTTATGCATTTTAAATGGAACATTTGGAGCCGTTCTTGAGAAAATTTTTCGGCTTTTTTTGAAAAAGGGGAAATTTTTTTTTTTTACAGAAACGTTTT
This sequence comes from Teleogryllus oceanicus, assembly GCA_964035755.1. Lineage (NCBI taxonomy): Eukaryota > Metazoa > Arthropoda > Insecta > Orthoptera > Gryllidae > Teleogryllus > Teleogryllus oceanicus. The sequence continues at coordinate 242,081,695 of CAXIVR010000002.1, read as the reverse complement.
AGGTTTTTGGGAAAATTTTTTTGAAAATTATTTGTAACACAAAATTTTCAAATGCAAAAAATTTAAAAAAAGCATCTATAATGTCAATGTTAATGGCGTAGAAATATTTGATTACATTTGTTAATTTTTTTAAAAAATCAAATGAATATAGGAAAATAAATTTATTTTATTCCCTACCCCTTTAGCACTTTCCCTACTAAAAAGTTGCAAAAGCTTTAGGTCATTTCTGAGAAAATCGTATTTTTTAAAAAAGTCTTTTTCCAAAAAAGATGTGAATGACGTCTCATATTCTGGAAAAAATTTACCATGATATAATTTGAAAATTAAATTTTGAAGAATATTTTTTTAAATTTATAACAAAATTTTTTCCCATCTTCAATATTTAATTCTAGGAAAGGCCGAAAAAATTTAAACTTTTGCAACTTTTTAAACCCTTTTCAAAAATGGAGGAAAGTGGGATCGTTACTTTTTTAAGTGCCGAAACATCATCCCGTTGATCCAAAAGGGTCAATGATAGTGAAAATTCTCCAAAAGTTCAGCCGCAACATTGTTCACAGATGGTGATTTTCGGTATTCCAAAAACGTTTTTTTCCGCAGCATTACACAAAAACCTACACTACGTAATTTTGGGATACTGATATGTCACGTTAAAATAAACTAACATTTATTTGTAGACAAATGGTTGAACATGCATTACGGGAAATCACGGGGCTAAAAGCTTAGCAACGACCGTGAATAAACAATATAGTTTTTTTTTTTCTAAATGCATTAAGAGTTGTCTGGATGCCGGAAAATAGAAAATTTGGGATTGGGCGGGAAAAGTTTAGACGTAGTTAAAAAGTTTAATAAAAAAAAATCTTCGAAGGGAATCATGCAAAGGGTTTCATTTACCGGCATCGCGCTTCTTTAACTGATCGTAGGTTCGTAGAGGAACGAGATAATCCAGATAGTCAGAATTTTATCAGTGAAATTTTTCAAAAAGTGAATGATATTGCCGATATTTTCATTTGGGAAAAATATTGATGTATAAATTTGGGAAATTTTGGGGGGGTAATCCCAGTTCGGGGCTATTTAAGGACGTAATCGGGGCTGATAATTTTGATATGTGAGACCAGTTTGGATAGGGGCAAAAAAGAGGATTTCTTGGGCAATTTCGGCAAACTCCAAAAAATATTTCATTAGAAGTCTCGAGGGGGCATCAACGAAGAATAGATAAGAACCGCGGTTTAAAAATTTTTAAAATTTAAAAATATCTTGATCAAAAAGGGATAAAATAAATTCACTAAAATTTTTTTAAAAAGGGAAAATAAACTTTGTTAAATTTTGTTCTTTAGAAAAAAGGGTCTTTTATTTAGTCAATCCAAAAAGAAATAAACTAGGAATAGAATCATTGGTTTTGGGTTCCCAGCTGCGCTGTATAGTCAGCGGAAACCTATAATCCATTATAAAGGTAATTTAAAGGGTTAAAAATATATCGTAATTGACCCAGCAATCCGGGCGCTAAGATCTTTAAAATTAATGAGAGAAAAATTTTTTAATTCCAAAAAGGGAGTATGCGGGAAAATAAAAAATTCTGCCGATTCGCCGTTGTTCACGATCGGCATAAATTTTATATTGAAGACACAAAAAATGTGCATATTCCCTTACTGTTGAAAAGAAATACCTTATCTCCCAAAGCACTAAACTGCAGACAATAAGCGAAGAAATCTTGAAGCAAATGGAACACGCAATTGGCGGGGAGCCTAAATACCTTTTGGCTTGACCGAAACCAACCCCAAAGACAGGTCGGGGGTTCCGGGCTCGGCCAGGAATCAAACATTTACTTGATGTGTATAACCTGCTGAGGTTTGGTTCTACCGGTTCGAATTGTAAACTATTTGCTCCCGATCGGTGATTTTGACAACTTCCGGGTATTTCCGACCCCACAAGGTTCTACACGTTTTCCATCTTATTTCCCTTTTTTTCATCATTTTTATTCCTTACCTCCCCAACTGGGGTGCCAGGTGAGGGCCTGGAGTTTAGATCCCGTCCGCCCAACCCGCCAATCCCGGAACGTGTCGACAGGGGGGCACTGCCCCAGACCAGCCGGAAAAGGAAAGGGGGAGCCCTTCTTACCTTTTCCTCCGCGAGGGGGTCACACGAAACCCGCGGAGCAGCCAGATACAGAGAAAAGGGGGGTTTCTCGGGAAAACCAATCCGCTTTTCAGATTAGCCCCGGGAACCCTTTACGCGCGAACCCCGCCCTTCTGAGCCGGCACGTAAAAAAAGATTTTTGGGAAAGCGTTATCTCGAAAACAACCCCACGTTGAAGGGGTGCGAACTTGAATAAAAACCGAACGCTCGTCCTCGTTTTTAACCCAAAAACTTTGAATTTCCAAGACCCTGTGACCACAGTCATAAAGAAATAATTTCATGGCACTTTCTTTTTTTATTAAATCAACACTGTATCCAAAAAATTTCCCCGATCCTTAACGTTTTACCTATTCACCCAGGGTCTATAATTTCACAAAAAGGAAAACTGAATTCCATAACTTTCTTTCATGTCCCCTTTTTTCAGAAATATATCATGGATTCAAATATTGTTTTTGTTTTTGGTAAAATAATTAAAAGAATTGATTTTTTAAAAAATTGCGAAATCAAAAAGAGAAAATGGATGTGGGAAAGGGGTAAAACCCAGAGAATCGGGAAAAAAAGTAAAAAGATCGGGTGGGGTGTTACACGGGTTTACAGGAGAACGGGCATAAAAACCCATCAACCTTTTTCTGAACCACGGGCCCCCCCCGTCCCGGGAAAAACACTCGTTACTGACTTCAGCCGTGAAAGCCCCGATGCTACGAGTACACCGCCGCCCCTTTGTTCGTTGCAAGGAATTTCAAATTTAAAGAAATAAAATTCTCGGGCGGCCCGGTGGCCGGTCGCTAAGGCAATGTTGTAGTCATCTCGGGAAACCCACGAGGGCGCGCGTTTTGGGCCCCCCTCCCGCGGTTTATTTTTGGTCGTCCTTTCACCCCATCATCACCATTTTGTTTCATCCTCATAGTTACCATACAGTTGGGTCCAATAGTGGTCGCAATGGCCCAGATGTTGATGGGCCTTAAATAACCAATTTTAAAAAAAAGAACAAAGGTGATTGCTGGTCCCAGTTACGGCCTAATTTACAATATTTCATTCGACAACAATTTCGAAATTTTAGGAAACGCTCGCAAATGCAGAGTAGTTCTTGGGGCGGTAAGTCGGGTGCATGTACGACTTTGCCAAATCTGAAAAAGTTGGTCAATAGGAAAAAATCAGGTATGGAGGAAATAATCAATGACAAAGATAAAAAAAAATATATTGTCAATAGAAAACATGGGAGAAAAAGGCCGCAAAAAAATATTCGTTTGACTGAAGTTCTTTTGGAGAAGAATTTAAAATTTTTTTAATCTCGGAATCACACCCAAACGATAATCTGACGAAGATTTGCCGCGCGACGCCCATCACACCGCTTTTGCGCCCACTTGCCTTCACACAACCGCTTCTGAACTACCAACTACAAGCCGTACGCCGACTTCTATTTTTCGTCCCCTTGCCTCATTTACCCGCTCATCTGATGACAACCAGCCGTACGCCGACCTTCCCCTCCGCTTCTCATCCCACTTTCCTCACTTACACGCAGCTAATGTGCGGACAATGAGCCGTTCGCCGACTTCATTTTTCGTCCCTTGCCTCATTTACCCGCTGCTCACCCTGATGACAACCAGCCGACGCCGACCTTCACTCCGCTTCTCATCCCATTTCCTCACTTACACGCTAATGTGGGGACAATGAGCCGTTCGCCGACCTTCACTCGCCTCTCATCCCACTTTCCTCATTTACCCGCAGCTAATGTGCGGACAATGAGCCGTACGCCGGCCTTCACTCCGCCTCGCGTCCCACTTTCCTCACTTACCTACTGCTAATGTGGCGCCAATGAGCCGTTCGCCGGCTTTCACTCCGCCTCGCGTCCCACTTTCTCCACTTACCCGCTGCTAATGTTGGGAAAACGAGCCACGCCAACCTTCACTCCGCTTCTCATCCCACTTTCCTCACTTACACGCACCCAATGTGCGGACAACGAGCCTACGCCGACCTTCCCCGGGGCTTCTCATCCCACTTTCCGCACTTATCCCGCCAATGAGCCGTACGCCGGCCTTCACTCCGCCTCTCATCCCACTTTCTCACTTACACGCACCCAATGTGGGACAATGAACCGTACGCCGACCTTCACTCCGTTTCCCATCCCACTTTCCGCACTTATCCCCTGCCAATGAGCCGTACGCCGGCCTTCACTCCGCTTCGCGTCCCACTTTCCTCACTTACCCACTGCTAATGTGGCGCCAATGAGCCGTTCGCCGGCCTTCACTCCGCTTCGCGTCCCACTCGGGGCCGCTGGGTGGCGGGGTGCTAGGGCCTGCAATGCATGCGCATCGGCGCGCCCCCCCGCCGGGCCTCCGGGGTCGCAGGGCGCTAAGCCCGCTGAGCACCTCCCGAGCGTCCCCGGTGCTTGGCATGCGCGGCGGCCTCCGGCACGGGGAGGGACGGCCTCAGCTGCTGAGCCCCCTCGCCATCCCGCGCGCATATTTTGACACGCGGCGGCCTCGTGTGCAGCTAATTACGTAACGGGAGGAATTAGTTCACGGAGAGCGTGAAATGTCAGCGATGGAGCATGTTGAGCCCGCTGTTCTGGACCTCACAACCTAAAACTAGCGTCGGTGCGTGCGTCTGACGTGGTAGGTGGGTTTTCCTTGCCGCCCGATTATCTGCCGCCGCCACCTCGAGTCTCCCCACATCTCCTGGGAAAAGCCAGTTCAGTTGGCGCACGGCGTCAGTGGATGTCCCACGGTGCCTCCCGACCGAGATCCTTGGATTTTGAGTCCTGACTGCGGAGGGAGGGGATACTAGCTACATAGCTGGGTCGAATTCAGACGCTGTCTGGAGAATTCTAGCGCCAGCTGCCCGATCGCTAGTTTTCCGTGGTTTCTTCGATTAAACACTTGGGGAATGCCGGAGTAGTGTCCAAACAAACAGGCAATGGTCTGCGCTCTTCATTCGTTTCACTTCCTTGTCCTATCCTTTCCCTTTGCACGCACGCACACACAAACACACACACAAAAACACACACACAAAAAACACACACACACAAACACACACACACACAAAAACACACACACACAAAAACACACACAACACACACACAAAAACACACACACACAAAAACACACACAAACACAAAACACACACAAACACAAACACACACACAAACACAAACACACACACAAACACATAAACACAACACACACAACAAACACACACACAAACAAACACACACAAACACACACACACAAACAAACACACACACAAACACACCGTTGGGGGGCTTAGAGCTTGTCCCTGCTGTGAGGGTGCCCGCTGATGGGAGATACCTGTTTGGGGGAACCTCTTTAGCCGACGACGCCGGATCTCGCCATCGTGCTGGGAAGATAACTTAATTTTTTACTTTTGATCTCAGTTTCTGTAGGTCAGGAAAAGACTTAGGAAAATTCGATATCGCGTGTGGCGAGTTTTTAAAATATTAAATTTTAATTTTTGAAAAATTTGACCAAAGGATTTAATGTGTGTAAATTAAAACAAGATGTTGATAAGTGTATTTGAAAATGAATGTAAATGTGTTCAGAGGAGAGAGTAACTAGTATCCAAGGGTTTCATTGAATGTTTTTGTCAAATGTTAAAAGGAATATGATTTTGCTGGAAGATTGCTAGTTAGCCACAAACCTGTATGTAGCAAAAGTGTATTGGTTGTAGATTGCTTATTTAAAGGGGTGTTTATTCTTTTTTATGTGTATGTTTATTTATTTATGTATTTAATGTCTGTGCAGGATTGGAGAGTATTGTATTCTGTTAAAAGTGATTCAAATTTGAGTGATTTCGTGAAGATCCGAGTGGAGAGTATCCATGATCCCGATCCATGTTTTATATATATATATATATATATATATATATATATATATATAATCAACTGTCGTACGACTGAGCTGACATTTGATAGGGTGAGTAACTTCACCTCCCCCATGAAACGACGGTAAAGGTTATATAGTCATCTCGTGCTTCTGACTGTTACCTTGAGGTATTAGGGTAAGATATATCTCTACCCTGTTTTTAATGTACAGATCCGGAATACAGGATTGAGATAATAAAGTAGTAACCCCTTTCTAAGACAAATATTTTATATTCGTGTGATATAAAATAATTTTTGATTTTTCAGGGTTATTTTGAGATAATTTTCAATATTGATTAGCTAAAATTAATAATCCTCACCACTGACTTACAAAAATTTTGTTTTCAGTATGTTTCAATCATAGAATGGTCAATCGCACACGATTCAACTGAATCCATTCTCTATTGCAGCGTGTAATAGAAACAGCGTTGCATTAATGGAATGGGCTGTTTGTATTTGCGATAATCCTCGTATTAGCGAGAAACGATAATAGAGATGATAATTTTGAGCTCAAGCAATATACAAATGTACTATGGCTGTTTCATTATACTGCACATGTAGAACTCGGGATTTCAATAACATACAGAAACATTTGAATGCATTATGCAATTAATTATAGATGGCTTATCTTTATCTGAACAAAATGAACTTTTCAGAAAAAAGAATAAATGACTGTATTCGGGTATTAGAGTTCTGAATTATTGAGTAATTCAAGATTATTTCTACATATTTTTCTATCATTCAACGAAAAATCAGATTCATTACAATTTTGAAAGTTTTGCTCAAACATTTCAAAGCAAACTTTAAGCATTTGAAAATAATAAATAATTATGTATTCGTAAAATATTACAACAGATACTAACAGGATGTTTTCATTATTTGTGATTAAGTCGTAATTCATGATGCAATGTCTTATCTGGAAATACAACTTTGATTTCGGAGAAAATATTAGAAATGTTTAGAGATTAGAAAACATTTTTTTACATCAATACCTCCACCCTTGGATGCTAAGCGTTTCCTTAATTTTTTTGATTTTAACCTTTTCGATTAGTTTCTTTAATGATTCCCATTATTTGTTCCATGTTTATGGATTCTACTACTGTTTTATTTCATTAGAAATAACATATATCAATCTTTTTCTGTACTGAACTTTATTTTGAATCGCAACCAGTACTTCTGAAAATGTTCTCAATATATATATATATATATATATATATATATATATATATATATATATATTGAAAACATAGTTTTTGATCGAATGAATGAAACTGAATATCAGTTGTTTTTAGGTAATCACAGGTTTTCAAACTCAATAGAGTGCTAGTCATTCATCCAGAAAGTTGAGGAATGTATTTTCGTTGTTTTCACAATTCTACGACGCGGCAAGAATTATAATTAAATATCCATATTTCGTAATGTCGATGTAATGAAATTCAAACAGGTAAAATAATTGAGAATAATATCCAGAATTATTACTACGTCAATAACTTGTACCCCAGTAGTTCGGGCAAAATCTCTGTGTAAACTTTTAAAATGAGTTCAACAGAATACATTAAATTTATAAAGCGTAATAATACAATCCAGTCTAATGATATTCAAATATTACAACATCAAAATATTTTCTACCTAAAACGCTAAGTATTGTAAATCATCATCGAGACAAATAATATCTCTCAAGAATTGCAATACTAAACGCAACGAAATAATCTCCTTCATATGTAACCTCAATTACTGCCATTATATTCGATCTAAATCTGGATGATTATCTCCAGTAGGATATAGAAATTACTCAGTATTTGTTTTAGCCATCCATGTATAATACAAGTGCAAAATATACAAATACATTGAATTGAGAAGAAATCTCGAAACCCGCAAAAGTGAAATCTTTATATCATTCTCTTCATTTTCTATCGATTACACCTTAAAATATTTTCCAAACAGAATTTCAAAGCTTAAAAACTATGACAAAAAAAAAAAACAATTATATTACAGATTTTAAAACACAAAGTCTAATGAACGAGAGGGAAAAATGAGAGTAATTTTCATACAACACCAATGAAACACCAAAACAGGTGTTTTAAATACTGTCATCTTCTTCAGTAATACAAAGCACACTATATCATCTCTTGGAGGAGTTAAAGGTGATAGGATTACTCTGTTTTTGGTTTCAATTACCGACGCGAGAAGAGGCGAAGCTTACAGCGTCAGGTGGGATCCAATTACGAAAACAGAGGTGAACCTGTGGCGATGTGAAAGAAGAGTAAAAATGGATTCTAAGAAGACCATCTATTCTAGGAATAAAACAATATTAAATTAAAGTCTTCAGAGCGTGAGGCGTGTCATTTCATAGTACTACAAGATTAATTCGAGACTGAGAAAATGTACTAAATTCTACGAATAGCATTTTCCGGGGATTAAATTCGTAGAACGGAAGCACATCACGTTGCATAACGTGACTCGAATTTTTATTCCTCGTGTTGGAGAAGTAAAACAGACATTGTATATGTCACATTTTAATTATAATACAACACCCTAAATGATACTGAAACTAAAACAATGACATTAATGGTGTTAACATAAACTTTATCCTTTCATCCCTAATTTGCGGCAGGTTAACCACGCTCGAATCTTTGTACCGATTCAGTCTCTTCTGGCTTTTCACTGGTTCATGGTCCCTTCTCAGCGCTTTAAAGATATTACTCTAATAAGGGACCACTTGACAGTTAATATTTGGCCACTGCTATCAATGTAACTGCAAGTTACGTTCTGCACTCATTTGACAGGGCGTTCGTTTACAGTTAGCTCATGTGTAAATGGCTTCATCCCCATCCCTGCCATGTCATTCGCCTGCATGACTTTCGGTTGTTTCTGCCCAGTCAAGTGATCCCACCGGTGGCGGTAGCTCAGTGCATCAACTGATGTCACTGCAGCGCCTTTAACCGGGAGGTCCTAGGTTCGAGTCCTGACGGTGCGGATTTTGACACTGGCTTTCAGCTAGGTCGAATTCAGTCGCTGCCTGGAGGAGAATTCAGCGGCCGGCTGCTCTGATCTACTGGCTGCGCCGACTTACTCGTCGTTTAGTGGGTTTCCTCCCAACGAGGACTCTCCACCAGCGGGGCACCACCCCAGCCGGGACTCTCTAAGCTCCCGACCGGTCTCCCGGAATATGTGGTAGTGTAGTGCATGTTAGTGTAAGCGTGCGTGTAAGGGAGATCGCGCGGTCCGTGGCCCGTTTTGTAGGGTACTGCTCTTTAGTTTGGTAGGGTACTACTTTGATCGGAGAAACCACGGAAAACTACCCATCAGAGCAGTCGGCTGCTGAGACTTTCCAGACACGTTCTGAATTCGATCTGCAATGTAACCGTGCCACCGTCGGGACTCAAACCCTAGGATCTCCCGGCCAGAGACAAGCAGTGACATCAATTGATGACCTGAACCACCCAAGCCTACCTGTTATTGCTGGCTTCTGTCCGTCCACAAGATTACTTGTATACATTTTTAAAGGCGCTAGCGCCATTTTATGGTTGTGTAAGAGTGGCTTCAAATATAATAAATTATGTTTTAAATTGCCATCTTATGTTTAGGTGCAGCGACTCGGTTCTTCACCCCATTTCTCCACGGCCCAACTGGCGTAAAAAAAGGCATACATTTATGTCTCTCAAAACAACAAAACTTATTGGAATGAAATATAATCGCTTATCATCTGGCACTCCAGATACCCTACCTTACCCATGTTTTAGAAAATAGTTCATTTTACAGGTACAAAATTTTGCTAAAACCCTCCATTTGGACAAAAAATTAAACAACACCACCACCACCACCACCACCACCACCACACTGAGATAAATCTGTGTGTCTGCAAAAAGAGAATATTTTAGATGTGACACGGTTCTTGTACCCAGATGTATTTGGTGGCACAACTGAAGTGTTTTGAATGACTCCCGTCCAGAAAGTGTTACTCCCCCCCTTTCTTCAGGCTTAACTGCGTAAAGAGGCATGTATTTGTATGTCTTAAAACAATACAAACTTTATGTGTTGTATTAGAAAGAGGTGTAATCGACCACTAACCCCTTTCCCACCTACAACCCTTAACCTTACCCCCACCCCTTACCACACTTAGAAAATAATTCATTGTTACAAGTTCAAATTGTACCAAGACAGTTCATCAAGCAGCCAATAAGGAGTACACAGTGTATTTGGTCAAGAAATAAACAGCTCCACTCCAGATAAAATTGTCTTTTCCCCAAAACGGCAACTTTCAGATGTCCCTATTCATGAACGCAGATTTATTTGTCGACACTACGCAAAGTTTTTAAACGACTCTAGTCCAGCCACTCGGTTCCTCCCATCACTTCTTCAAGGCCCAACTGGCGTAATAAAGCGCTTCCAGGCAATGTCCCATCTGCATAATGCGGAAGTTCCCTCCCCATGACGCCTTGAGGCAGCACAGCCGCCTGCATCCGTCCACGGCCTTCTGAACCAACGCGTCGTTGCGCACGCCGAGTTTTTCCCTCATCCCGCCACTCGCCGCGCTGGCGTAGCCTCGTTAGCATATTCATCAGCACCGCCTCGCGCCACGCCGTTCGGTGCAGCACTGCCAGAGTGCAGAAAGCGCCCATGCTGCGGATAATTTGATTAAATTTTAAATTTTAAATAACGCCAAGGCGAAAGATAGCGTCTTTCGCTGCTTCTCTGCTGCATGCTTTTGGTGATGAAATTGCTATTTTGCCAACACGTATTACTCGACATAACCTGCACTGATGCTTTCACGCATGTGTTTGAATAGAAAATACATCTCCCATCCTTCAAATATACATATTGTTTTTACTCATGTTAATTTGAATTCTAGATCGGCAGCGTGAGTTCATACTGTGAGCCATGAGGAGAAACATAATTAAATTGAATTTTCTTTTAAAAGAAATGACAAATTATTTTGTTATTTATTATATTATTGCGCAATACGAATGATTAATTTTAAAACAAATCAACCAAAATCTTAAGCCAACGTCCGACATTTCTGACCGTTTAATTACAACAGAGATTCATTTTTTAAAGTGCTTTCGTTTCCCCCTTTGACTGCCAACAGACTCCAGAGAAAATCAATGAAAATATGTTCTCTGGTTTGCACAGTTTTCAGTTTCCGCAGCACGAGTATTTGCGAAACAAACAAACCGAAAGAAAATGATCCCATCAAGTGTTGCTGGAAAGGAAAACTTATGCACTTCAACGCCAGCGGAACCCATTGTCTCCGAGTTGTAAAGTCAGGCCGGTCCGCGGCGTGCTTTCCGAGCACTCGCAGTGTTTGCGGTCTCCAGACGTCGCGCCGCCCCTCCAGCTGCAAATAGGTCATTCCCAGACACGGCGCGAAGGGCCCTTGCAGACATAGCAACGGAAGAGAAGAAAGTTCTCGTTTTAAATTCTTTAATGAAAAACTGGGAGTTTTCTGTCAGATATGTTGTCACATTGGATCACAACCTACAGGACTTTGCGAGAACATTTGATGAGAAAGGACGCCATCTCATCGAATATAGGAATACGAAGAAGTCTGAACTTTAGTTAGCTCCGTTTTGCACTAATAGTTAAGAACAGATAAAATAAGTTAATGTCAGCCTGATAACATTTAGTAACATTGATAAATTTTCTGATACAAGATCCATAATTATTGTAATTTTATTATAAAGTGTCCAAGATAGTGAAATACTACCTAGTAAAATTATTATTAATCAAACAATGCAGATAGATGGTACAATGATGAAAGTTGGCAAGCCACATCTCTTGTGTATTCTTCTGCGAGGTTAAGTTTCGTGTTTCGCATGTGTTATTGTTTGTCTGGCAACCCTGTAAAGGAAATTAGAGGTAAGTTGATGTAAGTAAATACCCCTGTATATATGTACGTATGGATGTAAGTCTCCTCCTTTCAAGAAATTAAAAATATCTTATTTTGCACGCAACCTACGTTGCCCTCTCCTACGAAATCTGATAAAAGTATAAACTAGCGCGCGAGCAAAGCGCAAATAATTGAAATGTGAGAGTGTGACTAAGGTTAGAGAAAAAAGGACATGCAAAAACGCATGCTTCAAACGCAACAAACCTATCTTCTAAGAACGCGATTACACCTGTATTTTTCATGCAACTGTGTATTTACTGTGATGGATTTGTATCCTCCATGGCAATTTCTTTAGATTTTGTTTAGAAAAATATGTCCAGGAGTTCTCTGTTTCAACAGTAAATAGATTTTCTTACGCGCCAATGAAGATGTGTTTGCAATGTTGTCTTCAGTGCTCGCTGCGAGCTGTGGCATTCAACTGTTTATTGCTCAGGAAGGGAAGCAAGGTCATCGGCCAAGAAACGTTGCGCGGATTATATCCTTCTAGAGTTAAGATCAGTAGTAGCTAACCATATTTAGTTTCGTTTGTTACATTGACAATTTGATCTAAACATTTCAGCATCGTTTCACGTTTAGCAATACTGGTGACAATTGAACATTTACCCAGCTGTGCATGACCTAAAGTAACTAATTTTACAAATGGTTGTAAACAGTACATTACGAAACGATGATGCAATGATGGGTATTAATACAGGAGTGTGATATTCCGGTACGAGCGAATATCGTAAACTTCACACGAGTGTTTTTACATTCAGCAGTTGACATGCAGGATTCAGCAAGCCACCTAGCGGACAGCTCGCTACCCTTGCCTCAGATGGCTTTGGTGATCCAGTCAGCATGCGAGAGAGTACAAAAGTTGCAGTCATAATTCCGACTCACCAATTTCGTTTTTTTCTCTTATTTCTGGAGGTACCAACTCCACTCCTAATTCAATAGATTTTTTAAACTAAGGAATTGGCCGGCTTTTAAAAGTAACCACACGGCAGCCACATGTAACACAAAATCACTTGCGTTCAGATCTTAACGTCTGTCAAATTCCTCCAGTAACTATCACTTCATAACATAACTTCAGGCATAATATTCTGGGAAATACATCTTATAGCTCCCAGACTTTTAGATTACAAAACGAATTGTACGAATAATAACCAAACCCCACCCAGTGATTCATGTAGCCTCTCTTCATTAATCTAGAATTCTACCATTACCGTGTCTTTTATTTACGAATCAGTGGTTTTTGAAAAAAATGACTTGCTCAAGGGCGGAATTTTTTCAGAAAATGCAGAAGTCTATTACTATAACACTCGACGTGAAATCATATTCATCAGGGGCAGTATCAACAGCTCATTACAAAAATTCACATACAATACATGTACATTATTTTACAACACTTTGCCAGATGACATTAAACGATTAAATTCAATAGAAAAGTTTTTAAAACCCAGTGAAATCGTTTTGCTGCATAACTGTTTCTATACAATTAGAGACTATACTGAGCATAACAAGAAAAGTAACATTAATTTTAACAATGATACATAATGCATTATTTACCATTTGGACTGTATAAATGAGTATAAACAACCTGTAACAACTATTGTACTACAGCTTCCGGGTCAATGACCCCATCTCGATCAGGTTTTCGTCCAGTTTCCTGATCCATTGAGCAAATGCTGAGATGGCCCTTGTTTTGCTTCTGGGCATAAATGTAACTTCATTTTCTGTGACGTCTTCTAGAATTCAGTGGAAATACAATTATTCAAATTATCGTTTCCATGTTGTCGCGGCAGGGAAATAATAAGAGCCAAAATTTATTGCTTATTTATCTTTGACAATAGATTTTATTACATGGGAGTTTTTTGTTTTTTTCTCCTTTCAAAATTCAAAATTTATTGCTTATTTATCTTTGAAAATAGATTTTATTACATGGGAGTTTTTCTGTTTTTTTTCCCCCTTTCAAAATTTCAAATTCAAAATTTATTGCCTGTTTATCCTGAACATAGATTTTATTGCATGGGAGTTTTTGTTTTTTCCCCCTTTCAAAAATTCAAAATTTAAGTAGTATATGAGTAAGTGTAGGGATCAAGAATTTTGAAAATGTGCACACAATTCACTTTTCCCCATAGCACGTCATACGCAGTTTTTAACTGTTTTTCTGACGTAAAATAAATAAAAAAAAAAACTTCGCTAGTCAAATAGGTTCAAAGTGAAATTGCGGTCCAATTCATTTTAAATAATGTTTTACGAAAAAGGACTTAATAATGAAAAAAATTTAAAAACTGATAAGCATAATGTAAATTAAATGCAATTTTAATGTACACAATCGAACGAAACCTTTACAAGAAAGTTTCCCCAATGATTAATGAAGTGTAAATACTTGGTTTGTAAACTTCCTGTGATTGGTCAAGAACCGGTATCATAGTGAAATCTGTATAAAATGAGTATCATGAGTTCAAAATTATACAATGGGAGAAAAAGTATTACAGTTTCTGTAATCATCAATCGTAAGAACGTTTGCAACATCTGCTTCGTGTAGCGTCGCTCTGCGGTACACCGTCGCCCAATACTTCCTTTCGCGCGTCTTTTTGCACGGGCACGCGTCAGGGGAAAAAAAACCGCCGAGGCGGCGCCGCGCCGTGTCGCGGCAGTGGAATCGCTGGGGCGAAACACGCGGAATTTCGGGGTTGGGGGAGAGGGTGGGCGAGCGCCTGCTGGCACCAGTGCTCGGGAGAATTTCCGTTTCGTTGCATCTGCAGCAGGGCAGGCGCGGGCCGAGACGCAAAGGGGGAACAAAAACGGGGCAGCGGACCTGCGCCGCGGCACGTGGGTATATTGGACATTCGGAGCTGCCCGGCTCGCTTACCGACGCACTGTGGTTCGGAAGTGCGAGGGCGAAGGACATATCAGATTGATTGATTGATTGATACACTGATTATGAAAGTACTTTACGACCATAATTAAATTTGAAAGCAGGGTTAACAGGGGTTGGTCAGAAAATTTTCACTAGTGAACATTTTCGACCAAGCCCCGTTAACCGCTTTTAAATACACTGATTATTTTGTGTTTCCGGGCCGTCAGCTGCTGTCGTCATTCTAGAGACCGGATGAATTTTATGTAATTACATTTTTTGTCTTTCTATTTACCGTTCTTAAAATTTAATCTTGGCGAATTTCTAACACAATATCCTATTTTTGTTACGTATCTTACAAAGTTTGCTATTTTCATTAAATATTGTTATTCTACCAATTTTCTTCAATTTTATTACTTTTTTTATGAGAAGAATTATTTTCTTCCTACATTATTACTGAGTGCTTGACCTGAGGTGGGCTTTTTAAAAGAAGATCGGGTGTTCGCACAGTCGCCCTGCTTCAGTTATTTCAGTGGCAGGAAGTGCGCGTCAGCAACTGATATCATTTTTCGCCTTTAGGTGTGAAAAGTATCACCGACGCCGCGTTTCGTGACTTTAACCTCAATTTCGAGGAACTTTGGCGATCTTCAACGTGTTACACTTGATGTCAATGCTGCATGCTGCCATGATTGTTTGCTGGTCGTAGATATCGCCCGTTTGTCCGATGACTTCTATTTCGTCTGTCTAGCTGCTAAACTACGGTCCTGGATAACAATAGATGGAGCTTTTACGACAGACGGGAAAGTTGTATGGTGCAAAGTGTGATTAAACTGTGCTCTCCAAATTATTTTAAAACCTTTTTATTATTTTTTCGAGGATTTTTTATAAATGTAATTTGGTATTATGTAAATGTGTTTTGTAATTAGTATATATTAATTTTACGTATATTACATATTATATTCGATTTCACATATTAATTACACATTCGTACCATTCTCATTACATATTTATGTACTTATTTTGACGTTTCATACACATATTTTTCCAGTTTCTAGTCATTAGCTCCACAAGAACAAAGAAGAAATGGAAACACAAGAAGATACAACTAAGCAATTGTTATAATTTTGAGTCTGACACCACGCTTCGTTCTTATTTTTCGAAGCATGTTTCCGATCACTGTAGGTCTCAGTCGCAACGGCAGACGCGCCGTTTGAGTCTCCGAATCGCTGCGACAGCTGCTCCGGCGAGGACTGCGCCGAGGGCGTCAGATAGAAGCGCGAGGGAGGGGAGGGGAGGAGAGGAAGAGAGGGATAGATGGAGAGACGGGGAGAGGAGGGCAGGGAAGGGAGGGAGAGGAGGAGGAAGGAGGAGAGGGAAGAAGAGGAGGGGAGGAGGGGAGGAGAGGAGGACGGCGAGGGGGAGGTGTAGAGAAAGGAATAAAAGAGGAGACGGGCAAAGGAGGCACGAGCGTTTCCAGTGCGAGCTGGGCAAAGCGGCGCCTAGAGGCTCCGCAGCCGAGGCTTCCCTGGCGCATGCGGATGCCGGCTGCACTGGAGGCTTAAAAGACCAAATGAATAAAATAAAATAAAATTATTTGAGGCCTTGTCTTTGCCTACAGTATTGTTTATTGAAACGGTTTTTTATGGTTTATCCATCGCCATCAGTTTCTTGAAACAAAAAACGTATAATCAGTTTATAAAATTCAATTAAGGACGAATAGACTCATATTAATTAATAATGCATTAATCTAATAGTCTGTAACTGAATGTTTTAATCTGTTTATGTTTTTCTTTCATTAAACTGATGATTATCGGATTGCAGATCGGACATGCTTGACTGTTGTGGCATGATGAGACTTTCCCAAAACTACCAGCTCTATTACTTGCATTATATGATTGGTCTCGGTGGTTCAGTGGCACGAGGCATTCGATTCCAAGCATAGCATACACACCTGAACCTAAATTATCCTATTAACTAGTTTCTCGCTAGATAAGTTATTTCAGCGTAAAGAATATCAGGTGTGCGGCAAACGACCCACAAATCCACACATGAGCGCCATTTACGTGGCCCAAACTCCTTCCTCGAATATGAAACTAAGCGTGATCGATCCTTACGCTATCCTTCTCAACGCAGAACGTGCAAACACTGATAAAGGCTCACGAGCCACATCTGAGCGATGGACAGGCAGTTCCGTGACTACTTCTGGAGGAAAAAGTTTCAACCGGTATAGGACTCATCTTAAGGAAACGAAAAGAGCACCAAAGAATTGAGAAAAAGGCGAAGAATTTACAATCCAAAGTCAGACTGATAACGTAAACCATAAGGAACGCCTGCAACAGATCGTACAACCAACCATGCAAATGTGAACCAGAGGGCGTTTCTATCTCTCGTCTAAACTCAAACAGTTTCCGAGAATTGTGACAAAGGAGACTCTGATCCTGAATTCACACAGAGAACATAACACAAATTTTAAAGTGACACATTTTCGCCAAGGAGTCAACCTCAAAGCGTCTGCAGAATGCAAAACTTAACATTTCCCCAATGGATTTATCCAAGAACATATAAAAGCAGTATAAATTGTAGGATGGTAATCAAGTCATGAGTATTGAAGAAATACGACAAACTAATGAGATCCAGTCACTGAGGCAAATCTCAGACTTAAAATAAATTTTGACGCAAGGAAACTTCACAACAGTAGACAAACTGAGAGCATTATATGAACGAGAACACGTGGGAAGATTTTAGAATGTGATCAAACCAAGAAAATAAACTAAATCAAATGCTACAATGGCCTAAATCGAACCAAAACTAGGACATATAACTTGCTCTAACTGTACATCGCACGGTTGTTAAAATGTAATTGTTCGTCTTAACGTGCATCGTGTCGGTAAGTGAAACTGTTTCTCAGTATTTTGATATTAACGAGTGAAAATATTTGAAACGTGTGAAAGTTTTTTCCTTTGACTTAATATTCTTTCCCTGAACAATCGTATTTGTCACTATTTGAGTATAATGTAACTGTATAAAACGAATTTTACTTAGTATAAAGCACGGGTTATTATAATATCATTGCTCGAAGTCGGATCGCACAGATGAACATCGGGAATTTTATTCAAAAACTTTCCCCCGGGCCGGATTTGAACCAGCGACCTATGGATGTCTGTTATTCCAACTACAGTCCACCGCTCTACCAACTGAGCTACCAGGGGTGCATACATGCAATTCCCTAATATGCATTTTAAACGTTACGCATTACGTTATATATTTTGCATTATCACAAATGTATAATAAAATTGTATTAACAAAATTTTCTTCTTTCATCGGCAAAACTCAAATCGTTATTATTCAAGCGCTTCGATTTCAGAACTACTACATACGTTTTTTAGTGAACAAAAGTATTCACTTTCCGCATATATTTTGTTATTTTATTTATTTATTTATTTATTTACTTAAAAAAAAGTTGAAACTGTATGACGAGCTATGGGAGAAGTAAAATCATGCACATTTTCAAATTTATGTGATCCTACAATAAGTCATATATTACTTGAATTTTGTATGACAAAAACTGCTCCTATGAAATAAAATCTATTTTAAAGGATAAAAAACAATAAATTTTGGGCTCTAATCCATGATGTCCTTCGTCAAGAATAATACTTCTGCGAGAACATGGAAACGAGCATTTGAATAACAATATTTCCCTCTGAATTCTAGAAGACGTGACAGATAAAAGAATACATTTATGTCCAGAAGCAAACAAGGGCCATCTCAGCATTTGCTCAATGGATCAGGAAAAAGGACGAAAAACCCTGATCGAGATGGGGTCATTGATCCAAAACGCGATACAATACTTGTTGCATATTGTTTAGAATTTTAAAAGTCAATGGTAAATAATAATTAAATATCACTGTTATAATTAATGTTACTTTCCTTGTGATGCTCAGTATAGTGTCTAATTGCATAGAAACAGTTATGCAGAAACGATTTACTTTGGATTTAAACTTTTCTATCGAATTTAATCGTTTAATGTCATCTGGAAAAATTGTAAATAATGTCATGTATTGTATATGCATTTTTGTAATGAGCTGTTGATACTGTCACCTGATGAATATGATTTCTACGTCGAGGTTATAGTAATAGACATCGGCATTTTCTGAAAATGTGGTACATTTTTTTGCTTTTGCTACTCGCTACTTGAGATTTAAAATTTTTAAATTGGTATGGGCAGACAAGCAACGCTAAGAGACATCTTTGACATAAGTTGCCCGATGACGGCAGTTGCACTCCCATACATTTTGAAGTGTGTTTGAGTGAATCTGTGCGTAGAAATAAAAACAACAATGAGGGAAAACCACGAATGAATTTTTTCCGTGTGGACTGCTATTACTCTTGCCCACTCTTGCCAGCTGCCACTATTGCCGCCAAAGTACATGTTTTGACATTTTCTCATTTTTTATTTACTAATAGTAGAAGCAAAATATTACTTAGATTGTTTAAAAGAGTAAAACCTCGTCCTAAAAGCAATTTTCATTGAAAAGTTGGACATATTTATGAAATTGGCGTTTAAGCGTTAATGTAAATGCGAAATTCGTAGCTCATTTTCACTGAAACTTTTAGATCCGAAAAACTTCATTTGAAGTATTTTCAAACGGTTCACTTACAAATGCAATAGTGTTAGTTGTTACGGGAAATGTCATATTAACAGCGTGAGAGATATTAAAAATACATTCTTTAATTTTTGAAGAAAATAAAAAATACACAAATGATCTTCATGTCATATTAAACAGTTCCATTCCCTACAGTGGAAAAAATATGGAAAAATTTAGAGCCATTTGTTAGAAAACGGCGTTTGAGCGTTTCGGGAAAATGAGGAATTTTGAGGTCTTTTTAACATAAAACTGTTGAGTTTTTGGGAAAATTTATATGCCATTATTTGAAGAACTGTCGCTAATGTTTATTAACGACGCGGGGACAAGTCAAACAAATTACTTTTTGTAATTAAGAAAACAAGGGGTGAGCAATAGGGCGTTTATGCCATCTTATAGAGTGCATTTAGATTATTCCTACAAAAGTTGAAAGAAAACATTGGACCGGTTTTGAAAAATTTTGTTTTTGTAATTCACGAATCAACTTCTATCACCGGATTATTGTGGACTGCTCCCGCTAGAGCGCACTGTTGTGGAAAAAGATTTTTCGCCCCATATATTTGAATTTAAACATGTTTACTCGAAGGATTAGGATGAACAAATCCAAATATTTTTCTAAAATTTTGGAATTTTTTTATTCAATGTGCCCTTCTCCTTCCCAAACATGGTATGATTTGTAACATCATATCTCAGAACCATTTAACCCCGCTTTATAATTCCTTTTAAGTTTTTTTATTATACTGCCTGAACTAAAGATTCGAGATTGCTAAGTGTTTGTATGTGTTTTAAAAGGGATTTTTTACAATAGCTAATGGCGTTTTCCTGTGTCACGCACAGTCACCCTCTCAAAATGTTTGTATTGCACGTTTGATGCGCATCCTTAAAAATTTGGGACGTGACATATTCCAGCATTAGTCAAATTTTTTTATATAATTAGCATAAAGTGCAAATATTTAAAATAAACTAACAAATATAAAACAAACTGTTGTAAGCATTGAAAAGTGCAACTCCCCATGCACAAGAAGCAATAAAAACCCAAATTTTTTCACATAAACACGTCAGTTTGAGGTATAAAGACTGAAAGAGCAAAAAGGGGTTCTTTTCGACTTTTGTCCAGTATTCATTTTTTTAAAATATCGGAATAAATTTTGCGACAGTTACATGCAACTATCGTTATGAAACAGGTGTATATTTAAGGATTGAATTGGCATTCAATTTTTAAAATTACCACTGATTCTAAGATATCTTTGGGAGGCATTATATTTACAAGTAAAATAGACATTCTCTACACTTTCAGTTTCAGACCGAGATAATTCAGTTAGTAAAATGATGAATTGAAATTGGAAAAAATGTGTTTATTGACCATTTTTTTCGCGTATTTTCTGACTGAAGAAATAGTTATAAATTCAATCCGTAAAATTCTAAAGATTCGTAATAGACTGCATTTTTATCGTTGTTTCAGAAGGTCCGAGAGAAAATTTGCTGTTTTATAACCACTTGCAGTAAAATATGAAAAGCTCTTCTTTTTACGAGAGACAATTTATTCCTAACTATAACTCCAAAACGAATTTTCTCCTGGTTTAATAGAATGGTATTTTCATTTTTCCCAACTCACTAGTGACGGTTTAAGGTGCATTTAAATTTCAATTAAAGTAATTGAAAAGAGAATTAAAGGAAATTGAGAAAACATTCAAAATTCTAATCTTGGAAAGTTTCCTTCAAGAAATAAGAAAAGATGATGCTCTTTAATATGTTATATTTTGTACATATAAAACAATTAAAAAACAATAAGAAAAATATTGTAGCAAAATAAGTAATATAAGAGGCGTCATTGCCGACATTTTCATTCTTCAAAATGCAACATTCAAAAAAGAAAAATTTGACATGTCTATCAAAACACCTGTAATGTATTGCTAGGTTGAACTGATCTGTTCATTTATTGTGGCAGCTTATGGTCTTAGATATTTAAAGGTCCATTATATAAAAAAAAAATATCTCTAAAATATTCTAATGAAAAATTAAAAAAGGGCATGACAAAAAGAAAATATATTAAGTAAATAAAAATAAAAGATTCTAATGTATTGCCGTTGTCGTTATAAATGAATTGAAGGTCGGATAATCTCCAACAAAATTTCAAATAATTCGTTAAAAAATAATTGATAAATTATAACTAATTTCTGGGCATCTTACATATATCATGAATAAAAGAATAGAAATGAAAAGTGACTATACTATAACTGAGAAATAATGAGGTATGACGCGAGTATAAAATGAAGTAGTGTACAGAACAAAAATGCTGCCTTACAAATTGTTTTTCATGAAGCTCGCTTATTGCTTAAGAGCAACCAATAAAAAACTCTCATTTTGACTTTAATTTCTGCGCCCCTTCGAATTAGTAACATAGAGTTTTGAAAGTATATAATGAAATCCATATGAATAACTATTCCAAAGTTATGAAATGAAATCATGAACGTCCTGTCATAGTTAGAAATTCACCATTATGCAAAGGAAAGCTGCTGAGTAAGAAAACAAAGAACAATAGAACTAACGAGCGACGGAAAACAACGGGAGTTTTTTGTCGAAATGGTAATGCGAAATATCACGCTTTTCAAACTATCAGATGAAGATAGATATCAAAAAGTAGAGAATAAACATGTCATTTTTCGGCGGGTTGGTTGTGAGCACGGGAATGTTAAAGTATACCCTAGACTTTTTTTCAAATATTTGTTAGATCGTAAGTTAAATGAACGCTTTGTGTGGAAAGAGCAGGAGAATATCAACTCTAGAGTTGAAATTCGGAAATATTCATGAAGTAGTTAAGACAGAATTAAGGGATAAATATTTAATTCGAAAGTTTCTAAAGCAAACTGTGGAAAAAATTTGGAGAATTGAAGTGTGGAAAACCTTCCTTTAAGTTTCGGAATGATCAGAAGACCATCTCGGTCGCCCAATGAGTTATGCAGAACATCGTCATACCATAAATTGTTTGAAATAATGACTACTAAAGTAATAAATATAAAATAATTTCAGTGTTTAAGAAACATATTTTCAAAGTATTTTATTTATTGCAAATTATTGATTTTAAATGTATTCGATGACTTGTTTCTTCTACAGAATTTTACTATTAGAAAGAAAATAGTTTCTGAAGTTCTTTTTAAAGGTTTGCGGAGGCGGTATCCGGGAGCATAAGATAATCTTGAAAAGATAAACGAAATAAGTGGATATGATTTATGAATTTTGATAAAACTGTTAATGCTATTTATTCTGTTGAAAAATTGATATGAATTTAAAATTTCCTCCCGAATACATGCGCCGCCCTGATTGGATAGGATGCAGTGTTACTCTACCTAAAATTTAACTGAGCAGCAATGTTCCACATAAGAGTAATCAAAGAGGAGGGGTGGCGGGCTGTATAAAAAATTTTCAATTACAATTTGATGTAATAAAAAAAATACCTAGGCTACATAGTAGCATACAGGTGGGGGGAGTGTTTTTTATCAATGATAGTAAAAGAGTACAGGAAAGTAGATTGCAAAGGAGATATTATTTTAAAATACAACGTTTCGAACTTTCATAGCCTTCCTCGGGGCAACTTCGGGTATCGCCTTCCTACCATCGCCAACCATCCTCCTCACTCGCCCGCCAGACCTGCAATACCTTTTTATAAAGTTTCACATTACTGTTACGTCTTGCAAAGGTCTTGATAATGGAATTACCTGTGGGGGTTCTTATATCCGTGATCAGTAAAATCGGGGATACACTTAAAAAGTGACTTTCCAAAGCGAAGTACAAATACAAGTATAATACTATATCATTAACATTGTGTATTGCTAATGGATATAATTCATTTATTTTGAAGAACCCAGACCGAGTAATTAAATTCAGATAGCAATCATGGTAAGTAAGTACCTTTTAAGAACAAGTAGGGCCATGGCATGGACTATCTTCTTAAACCAATCACTCTAATGATTTGCAAATGTCTGACCCGTTTTAAAGATAAGGAAATATATCGCAGGAAAATACAACACATTAAAAATATTTTAATAATTCTTATCGCATCATTGTACAGAGCATTTTACTTTTTCTCTTTGAAGATACTTCATAAAGTTATGCAACAATCTTTCAATGTAATCTTCGTAAACATACACACTTATTTTTTTGACCAAAGCCAATCGTTACTTTTAATACAATTACCAACATTGAAAATGTAATAAATACAAGTTAGGAGCAGAAATGGCGTAGGTGGAAAATGAAATGGCATAAACGTAGATACAATTTAATCGTTTGAAGGAACGTAACTTAAAGGATATAACGTTAATTAGAGTATCACAGTTAAAAAGTGTTACACCAGATTGGCAAAAATAAAGATAAATCTTCAGGGGCAAGACGTAAATTGAACCTTGAAAATCGTTCGAGACATTTTACGATGTTTGAAGAATGATTTTATTGCGTAAAGAAATTGATAGAACTCCCTTTCATTGAACCTAACCTCTGGGTTAACGTTGGAAATGTCCCAAGCAGGCATTAATCCCACATAAACTCAACTCTCATCCTCAAAATCCAACGGCCCACGGGTATTAGAGTACGACCCTCACCGAAAAACCATAAACCGTTAAAAAGCTTTTTACCCGCAAGCAGGTGAATTCAGCCACGCCAAACCCAGCGTGAAGTGCGGCAATGGTCAAATGCTGGCGACGTATAAACGGCCAGTTTCGAACTTTACACGCTCCACGGGGCCTTATCTGCTCGGCGAGGCGAAGCGTGCGGTATCTGGGCGGAGCCTGCGCTGCGGGGGGGCGGAGGCCGGGGCGTGGGCGAGCGGGAAGGAGCGGAGAGGCGGGACGACGCTCCAAAAGGGAAGAATGAGAGGTAGACAGAATGATGAAAGAGACGGGGCAGCCGCAGGTTGAGGGGCGCGAATGCGGAAAGGGGGCGTGGCCGGGCTGATGATGCGACGGGGGGGGGGGGGCTGGTGCGGGGCGGAGGGGGTGGAGAATGGAGGGCGGTAGCGACGTCAAGTGGTCTCCTGCCACTGGCGGGCTTGTGAGACGTGACGTCATGAGATGCATAGTAACGTGTCTAGACGGGCGTGACGGATCCGGTTAACACTTCTATAAGGACGTGGCGAACGGGGCGAAAAGGATGAAATGGTTCGCGACGTGGAGCCGGGAAGTGAGCTATGACCGTGGAGCTAAGCCGATACGAACATGTCGGGGCTTAGGGGGGCGGAACAGGATGACCGTGTGGAGAGAGGTTGGGAAAGAAACGGTGAAGTAGGAGGGACTGAAGGAGCGACAGCAGCGTGGGAACAACGCGGCAGGACGACGCCAAGCGGCGCACCGGTGCCGTGCGGGTGGGAGGGCGGAGGCGGACGAGGAGTCGGGAGGGAGCTGCGGGCGGGGCGTGGGAGTCTGGCGCAGCTGCTCGACAGTCTGACGGGAGATACGACCGCCGCGCCGCCGCAGGGGCGGGGGCGAGCGGGTCGCCTCCGGGCGGGGAGCCTGCGGGGCGCGCGGGCGAAGCTGAACCGGACTGACGTTTCGGGATCAAACATATCCCTGCGAAGACGATTTCATTTGCCTGCGCCGCCAAAGTGGGAGGAGTGACAAGCGGGTTTCAATGTCGTTATTGAAAAGGGACGTTGCTGATTCGGTTCGGCAGATTGACTGTAACATAAAACGTCTGTCGACAGTTCTTATAACCTACCATCTCAATTTCTCGAATGTAAATTGCTTTCATTCAGATTTCTTCCAATGCCTCGGTCCTGTTCTCTTTTTTATTGTGAACTATTCGGGGGAAGTTTATTTCTTTTGTGTATATATGAAACGCTATATTCTTTTACGATGTTCTCAATCGTTATATTCAACGTATCTTTCTTAAAACAAACGCATTCATAGTATTGGTATCAATAATTATACGGCTTGAATCACCGTTATGTTAATATTACATTATAATATTTATTTCATAATAAAAATTCTAAATTCCTCATTTTACTCCATTGTCAGGAATCTTCCACATGTTACATTTAATATTATTCTGAGTTATTAGAACTATTATGGTTACATCGGGAACTGGTCAAGTACCCGCAAAAAAATAGAGAACGATTCAAGCAAATTTTGCAGAGCATACGAGTGGAATAGCTGTTCTTTTCTATTGCCTACATTCTTAGCATCCTCCGAGAATTCCCTCTCCCCTTTTCAAATGGCATCTCGTTTCCTTCCCCCCTCAAGCCGCATTTCAGCTGCGCGTTCCGTGTCCTCTGTCGCCACCTCCGCTCGCGCCTCGCGCCGTCGCGCCCTCGCGCCCTCGCGCCGTCGCGCCCTCGCGCCTCGCGCCGTCGCGCCCTCGCGCCCTCGCGCCTCGCGCCGTCGCGCCCTCGCGCCCCCGCGCCCTCGCGCCTCGCGCCTCGCGCCCCCGCGCCCTCGCGCCCTCGCGCCCTCGCCCTCGCGCCCCTCGGCCCTCGCCCGGGCGCGACTAGAAAGAACAGCTATTCCACTGTAGTCTGCAAAATTTGCTTGAATCGTTCTCATATTTTTGCGGGTATGACCAGTTCCCGATGTAACCATAATAGTTCTAATAACTAGAATAATATTAAATGTAACATGTGGAAGATTCCGACAATGGAGTAAAATGAGAGGAATTTAGGAATTTTATTATGAAATAAAATTATAATGTGTAATATAACATAACGTGATCAGCCGATAATTATTGATACCAATACTATACCCATCGATCCGGACGCTGCGGGGCAGGTAAAAGATGCAGAGGAATGGAAGGGTCTATTAGCTCGAAGCGAAATTAAGGGAACACAAGAGAATGGTGGAAATAGACAGAAACAAAAAAAATTTAAACAGGAATGAAAGAGAAGGATGGGAATGAAGAAGAATGGATGGATGAAAACAGATGGAAAATAAAAGAGAACAATGAAGCACTATTGTTGAAAATTTAAAGTGGAATGAAGGAGTGAAAGTATGGCTAAAAGCAAAAGAAAGGCTAAAATAACAAAATGCCTGAAAAACGAGGAAACTATGAAAAGAAACGTCCTGAAAGAACGAAATGGAATGAATGAATGAATGAATGAATGAATAATGAAGGTAAATAGGAGAAATGGATGAAAATATTTTTGGGAATTCTGATTGGATGTTGTTGACGTTCTTATAGAAGAAATAAAAAAAGTCATCTTCGTCAACTATCAGCTTTATTAAGATAGGGGCTTTCGACGGCTTGCATCATCCTCAGTCTACAGAAAGATACAAAAAATTTTATAAATAAATTTCACAAAAGATAGGGAAAAATAAATTAAATTACAATTGATCGATAACTCTAAAATATTTAGTTACAGATAGATAAAATTTCAAAACGTAAGGGGATGCAACGGGGGGATTAATAGTAGTTCAATTAAAAAAAATTATACAGAAAGACACATTATTTCTTCTGGGAAAAAATGGTGACTGAAATAAAATTGAGCGGAAAGAAGCCAACTTCGTGAAATGAGGTGGGTAGATTAGAGTGAGTTTCTCTGGGCTCACGTGCGGTGTGGAGGGTCGGGAAAGGCGTCAATTGATTGATGTTTTCCCCAAACAGGTCAATTGCTACGGTAGTAGTCCCGTTAGCGCAGTCAAAAGGGTTTTTCATGGCGGTGTTGCTTCTCTGTTGAATTCAAATCCGGCGCGATCTACCCCAACGGGCCCTCGACGAGCGGAAGTATTCCCCCCCGCAGTGCTGCAGATCAGCGCCAATCGCAACAAGCTCTATGTTCCCGACTCGCCTCCCAACATGTGTTAGCATGAGTGCATGAAGTAGAAACAGAGAAGAAAAGGGGGATAAGGAAGGAAAGATCGCGCCGGGGCCGTGTCCCGTTTGTTAGTGAACTTCCGGCATTCGCCTGTTGTTGATCGGAGAAACCACTCAAAACTACCGATCAGAGCAGCCGGAAGGGGGAAATATCCTCCAGATAGCAGCAGAATTCTACCTAGCTATTTAGGATGTCGAAAATCCGCCACCAACGGGGGCTTCCTAAATTCCGTCCACACTCATCAGAGGCTGCGAAAATGCAGGTTATGAGCTAAACTGAGCCGCTAATTACGTCAAAGTTTGGTTGGTAAACAGGCGTGAAGATCCGAGAGTAGGGAAAAGGCAGAGCAGCACAAGTCATTCGGTGCCTAAACCCTTTTTCTGACAAGAAAGTGGGAATAAGACCTTAAGAGGTTTTATTGCACTCGTTTTAATGGCCATTGTTTTTCTCTTTTTAGTCACTAATAAAGTACCTCTCAATACTAAAGGAACATTTTACTACAAAATGGGTACCCATAAAATACGAAAGTTTACTACTCTTTAAAGTTTAATAAAATGGAAGGAAACTATTGGATGTTTGAAATGAGGATTAGTAGAAGTCCCAAAAAGACAACAATTCAAAAAAAGTAACAATATGAAACGGAAGACAAAAGGGACGGAGGCAAATCAAAGTAGTAGAGGACCAGTGATGCAAATTGACCTACCTAACTCCCATTAATATTTAAAATGACCATAGACGATAATAATTTTTTGGGGAAAAGGGGTTTCTGTTATCCTGATAACTCCATGTTGGGGAGTTTCAGAAATAAATGTGATCATATGTGGTACCTGATATCCCGACTTTTATAAAAAGACACCTTATTATAGAAGAAATGAAAAAGAGAAGAAACCGTAATAATGCTGCCTGCTTTAAGAAATAGGTTGACTAAGTCCGGTTAGGGACATTATTTATAGTTCAAATGAATTGAACTTAAAATCCGAGTAAATTTAGAGTTGTTATATTGCCAATACTTAGCATTATGTTGAATTCTGAAAAAATAAATTCATAATAAAATTTTGCGATATTTATTCAAGAGTAGCCTCAAGAATTGAGGTTGTCAGCATTCGTAGCAAGCAGCGGTCAACGATGATAGTATCGAAAAAAGCATACGCCGTGTTTCAATAAAGGTCCATTTCGTGGTTACTGTTAATTCAATCTTTTTAGAGTCCATAAAAATGAAAACGTTAAAGGAGTTACTTTCCTCAAATGATTTTAGGTTATGCCTCAAACCATTTAAGGAATTATCTTTCTTACATTAGTGGCCAGTTTTTAGGCGCAAAAAATGGCAACTCAGGAACTATATTACTAACCATTTTTTTAAAGTGGCTGCAAGAGACAATTTTGAACCCCGGTTTGAAATGTATATAGTCGTTGAGCCGTGTAAAAACTGACTGGTTGGCGACGGAGAAACTACATACTATTTTGCAAACGAAATTTCTAATTCCATGTATTGAAGAAAACCATTATGTTGGTATATTAATTAATACTGACAATTCAAAATATATCTGGATGAGTCACGATAAAAGTGTAATAAGTGTTGAAAAGTACGCAAAGTACTTAATAAATCGATTTGGTCCATAGAACTATAGCCCCAGTACGTCACGTTAATAGTAAGCTAATTTAATTTTGAAACTGCGCCAGTAACATTAGAGTCCTGCACGAGACGTTTTGCTGGAGTACCGCGGCAGTTCCAGAAAATCCGCTGTATGTCAGGCCAGTAGAACAGAGTTTTGCTCGCCACGACCCACCGAGCGCAGTTCGCTCGACCTTGAAGATCAAGCACCCAATGCTCGGTACGAGGGGAAAGGGCGTTTTCCCCTGTTCAGTCAATGGGTCGAGTGTGGAACGGAAGACAAAACAGCACGAGATTAAAACTACAAAATCGAGAATATGTTTAAGTAAAAAATTGAATGAAGAGTGAAGTGTGAAATAAATTTCATTGTTTTTTCAAGATGTAGATGGGTTATGTTTCTGCAAAAGTTGCCCCGTTTTGTTCTCGTTTTTTCACCGCAATTACTCACGAAAGCATATGAGCAGAAGGCGACTAAACATGAAAATCAGATGTAGTCCACTAATATTAAAGCATGTTACGGAGAAATATGTTAAAATGCATAGTACCAAATGTACGTAGTATTGCTACGTACTGCATCTCCTGTTAATGTGTTCAGTGTAGTTATTTAGTTCATAAAATATTTATTGAATTAGTATTAAATACTTCATTGATAAGACGAACCATAACAATGATTAAAGCAGATATTTTTTAAAATTTAACAAATTGATATTTCACGGTACCATGTTTTGTTTTGAATAAAAAAACTTCGCTAATTTCAGATTTGTAAAAATTAACAGAAAGGGGAAAGGAATAATAATTGATGATACTACTATGAGTTCCAAGAAGCGAAGGTTGTTGACCAGCGTGTCATCGCCCAGCTGCGACGTTCACTGATCTCCGTGCGTGAAGTAGTAACTTTATAAAAGTGTGTGAGTTGTCAAGAAAGTACAAGCAAGAGGAAGGAGAATCCCTGTGGTCCGTGGCCCTTTTTAGGGTGGTTCCCGGGAATCGACTGGTATTGATTGGAAAACCAAGGAAAACCTCAGATCTGAGAAGCCGGTTTCTAGAATCTACCAGCTAGATTCCACCCAGTTATATAGCTAGTGTATAAATCCTACCATTGTCGAAAGGGCCCCGGTTCAGAGGCACTGCAGTGACATCAATAGGTGCCTGAGCCACCTAAAGCACGAGGTGGGCGAGGGACTCTCCCGTCGAGGGGCGTCCGGTCGTCGACCGCGAGCGCCCGTTCCCGGACCTCCCAGCGCCACAGAGAAACACCGCCTGCCCACGCACGCGGGGACGTATACACGTGCGGGAGGAGAGGGGAATATGGATCGGGAAAACGAGCAACGTGGGTGGGGTTGAAGCAGGCGCGGGTGAGTAGGCGGGTGAGGGGGGCGGCGAGGCGGAGGGGGGCGAGGCGGAGGGGCGGCGGGGCGGGGGGCGACGAGAGCGGAGGACAGGGGGCGGTGCGCGGCGGGGTGGAGGGCGGTGAGAGCGGTGGACGGCGAGGTGGGGGCGGCAGGCGGAGGGCGGCGAGAGCGGAGAGCGGCGAGAGCGGAGAGCGGCGAGAGCGGAGAGCCGCGAGAGCGGAGAGCGGCGAGAGCGAGAGCCGCGGAGCGGAGCCGCGAGCGGGGAGCCGCGGGCGGGGAGCCGCGAGCGGAGGCCGCGGGGCGGAGAGCCGCGAGGCGGAGAGCCGCGAGGCGGGGAGCCGCAGGCAGGCCGCGAGGCGAGCCGCGAGGCGGGGAGCCGCGGAGCGGAGAGCCGCGGAGCGGAGACCGCAGAGCGGAGGGTGGCGAGGCTGGGGGGGCGGCGAGAGCGATGAGCGGCGAGACCCGCGGGTGGCGAGGGGGCGGAGGCCGCGAAAGAAATGGCGTAAGCGGAGGAAAAGCAGCCAATGGGGGCAACAGGAGCGGGGCGAGGACAGAGACGAGTGCAGGGGCAAGGGGCCACGAGAGACTGGAGGAGGGACGACGAAGCAAATCGTGCGGCGCAGACGGCGGAAGGGGGGAGCAGCGTGGTTGAAGAGGGCAAGCAGAGCCCGGCGGAGGACATCCCGACAAAGGGAAAAGGGCATTACGAAAGAACGGAGCTGAGGAGAGAGGGGCAGCCAGAGGCTGGGCTGTAGATGTTGGATGTCGGAGGGAGGTCAGGCGGAGGCGGGCTCGAGAGAAGAGCGAGAAGGAGGGCAAAGGGGGGCGACATGTGGGTGGGCGAGGGGGCGAGGGGGCGAGGGGGGCGAGGGGGCGAGGGGGCGAGGGGGCGAGGGGCGAGGGGGCGAGGGGGCGAGGGGGCGAGGGGGGCGAGGGGGCGAGGGGGCGAGGGGGCGAGGGGGCGAGGGGGCGAGGGGGGGCGAGGGGGCGAGGGGGGGGAGGGGGGGGGACAGAGGCGGGGTCGAGGGGAGCCACTGATCGCTTGGGGAGACATCCTGCCAACGCTCTGACCCCCGGCCGCTGCCTGGAGGAGGAAGATTGCCTCTCGAAACACATAAAGAATGGCGAAAGTTACCCCGACACATCTCTCCGAGACCTGCTACCTCTGGCCGTTTACTGTTTTCTCACAAATAGATTTTCCGATTTTATGGTTCAGTCTGTGTCTCTCCAAACGTAAAATGCTGCAAGGCGAAAAGAGATAACTGCAATATCTTGGAAAGTAAAATGCACTTACTTCTGTATTATTGCAATGAAATTCTAATGAACAATCGCACTATTTCAAAATAAACATTTCTTACAATGCTCGTCATTAAGTATACATAAATGTAAAAATTTTAAATGTTGGTATATTAAAGAATAATTAACATTACAACCGATTATAATCAATTATAATAATTGGCGTAAAGTTATGAAATAGTCGTCATAAATTAAATACAGGTACAACATCAAAACTTCAAATTATCCTTTCTTGTTTCTATATTTGATTACCCTCCAACAAATTAGTTCACAATTTCTCCTCGCTATAAAATGTGGGGAAAGAAACTCGGTTATATTACTATGTCCCTTGGCGAATCTACTGAAACACAAAGCAAACTATTGGGAAAGAAATGGAGCTTCAAAGTTTCTCAAGCGATCCACGCTAGAAAGCGTTAGTTTCCGATTGATGTATCCGTACATTGCTTCTCTGGCGCGAGAGCACTTTCAACGTATCCCCCACGCACATTTCAAAGCCACGCCATCCACAAGCTGCGCGTACATCCTCTTACCCAGGGCGGCCCGCCTCCTCACCCCCCCGCGAAGTGCTTAGCTTTCAGTTCAACTCACAGGAATGGTAGAGCAAACGGCGGGACACCCTTTCCTTCGATGAGCCATTTTGGGTGGCTCCGTTTAGTGACAACAGTTCTTGACGTCGACAAACGATGAGTGAACATAATGGTTTCATTCTAACTACAAAATAAAGTGTCTGACAAGTTACAGATTACGGAAAAGGGGCATTTATGGAATTGTTAACTCAGCAAATATCTATACTGTTTATTGGTAATACGCTACGCAGATTGTGATCTGTTGTTTAAAATAACAGTATTTCAAACCCCAAAAAGCATCACCTACGTTTTACCACATATGTCGTCACTTTTTCCATTTCTGTGTCTAACATCCCCCATTCAACATTCATTGTTGACATTTATATTTTCCCATGCTTGCCCCATAACGTTTCAATTTTTATCTCCTTCATATCTCTAGACCTGTCCGCACTGCTCTTAAGTTTCCCATCGTGAAACACGAACATCGATCAAAATCACTGCAGCCCTGTTTCACTGCCGACCCCACACTAAGCTCCATCCTGACCCCGCCGTCATTCCCCTTGGTCGATACGCCCGCAGGTCGACAGGCATCTCCACGGCGGCGTCCTTCCCAGTTCCAGCCCAATCGCTACGCTGCTGCCTTTTCCCGTTGGTTCCTGATCTTTTCACGGCAAATTTCCCTTTCACTTCCCCGACCCCCATCTGTCGACACCATTCCCACTGACACCCTTTGCTACCACCTCAATATCTGAACGAACCCGAGCGTTAAACTAATTGCCTGGCATGCCCCTAGGCGCGTGTCGACGCGTGCTGGAGAAGTGTCCTGTGCGTCCCCACGTGGGTGTCTACGTGGCTGGCTCGTGCGTCCTCGCGTGTGCCCACTTGCGTGCTTATGTGTGCTCAAGTGCGTCCCACCTGCGTGTTCGGTGCGCACCCGTGCCTACGTGGTGTCTACGTCGGTGCCACGTGGACGCCTACGTGTCGCTATTGGGTCCTGTGGGTGACTACATGGGTCTCACGTGGAGACTACATGGGTTCCACGTGGTTCCCTTTTGGAGTGCCTACGTGGGGACTACATGGGTATCTACGATGCATTCGTGGGTGCCCCATTGCGTGCCACTTGGTTCTCTACGTGGGTGCCTATTAAGACTTGTGAGGACGTCAGAATCGGTGTCGGCGCGGGTGTTCGAATGGTCGCATGCTTCTGCACCACTGAACCGCCTTCGCAGCACCACCTTTTCCCAGTAACCCCCCACACCCTTTACCCTCCTCCCTTCCACTCATCGTTTTCTTCGCGGCCCCCGCTCATCCTCCCATTTTCCGCCTCAAGCGCCGCCCCCGCCAATGTCGCAAAACAGTCGCGGGCGCTGCGTGGCAGTCTGAATGGGGGCCCCACGCCACGTCGCAGGAGATGAGATGGCGGCCGCGCGTGGTCAATGGCCGCCGGGCTCTCGCGCGGCGCCTGGGGCTCGGATCGTGCGCGTCAGGCGAAGGCGCCGGCCGGGGCGGGCATTCTCGAGGACACTGCGGTGGCGGCGGTGGACGCGAGGTCGGCGGCGTCGAGGACGGGCGGGGCGAGGAAGGGCGTGGCGGCGTGGGGGGGTGGATGGGGAAGCAGGGACGGGGCGATGGTGAAATGGGATGGTTGAGGGGCTACGATGGTGTTCGGAGGGGGGGGCTGGAGTGGGAAGGAGTGGGAGAGACGATGTAGGCGACAGGGGAGAACGCGTAAACTCAAGGGACAACGGTGATGGGGGCACAGGAAGGCGGTTCTGGGGCAGGAACGCCAGAGTAGTCCAGTGGTGCAATGTATGCTGAAGCGACTGTTTTCGTTGTCATCTGTCTTTTCAGCCGACAGACGACCTCCCTCTGAAGGCATTTCAAACTTATTCCGAGTGTTTGAGTTTTTTTAGTTTTTTAGGAATAAAATTTGTATGCAAACAGATTCGAGACGAGTTGGTCTAGTGTTTTCTTCTGTAAAGAGGT
Source organism: Teleogryllus oceanicus (assembly GCA_964035755.1). Taxonomy (NCBI): domain Eukaryota; kingdom Metazoa; phylum Arthropoda; class Insecta; order Orthoptera; family Gryllidae; genus Teleogryllus; species Teleogryllus oceanicus. The sequence goes on along the minus strand of CAXIVR010000002.1, from coordinate 242,047,700 downwards.
GTCTGATGTGCGGGGGAAAATCTGTTTTTACAAAAATAAAGTTTCATTTTTTTGAATGAGACATTTGTTATATCACGCTCTGTCACTTAAAATAAAAAATTTAGACAATTCTGGCTTTTCCCTTTGACAGTTTGAATTTACCGTGTTTCAATCTACTATGATACACATTTTGCAAGATAGTAGAAAGTATTCTGAAATGAAGGTTGCAGTTCTCGAAAAACTTCGTCATTTCTGCAAGGTAACATTGACTGGTTATAAAAGCAAGTATTTTATTCAATTAATTTGTTTAATTGAATTGCCTATTTTACTCGTCAAGAAATTTGACTAATTCAATTGGGATTTGTTGGTTGGTTAGTGATTCCGGCGCGTCAACAGTTACCATTAGTCCCTTTTGTGTAGTGCATGTTTCTCCTCGGAGATGGCGGTGATCGTCCCCGCCGGATGACGGATCCGCGCCGACCTACCGTCGGCTGCGGGTTTCCAAAAACCCGGTCTTCCGGGGGGGCACCCTGCCGGAACAAACTCAAACACCCGACCGGCCTCCCGGAATATGTGGTAGTGTAGTGATGTGGGGTAAGTGTGTGAAGAGGAGAGGATAGGACAAGGAAGAGGAAGGACAGATCTGCGGCCCGTTTGGTAGGGGACTGCTCCGGCATTCGCTTGTGATGATCGGAGAAAACCCCGAAAACTACCGATCAGGCGGCCACTATAATTCTTCTCCAAGCGACTGAAATTTGACCTAGCTGAAAGCTAGTGTGGAAAATCCTGCTGCCGTCGGGGCTGGAACTAGGACCTCCGGGCAGGCCGCTGCAGTAACTTCCCGTTGTACCTCTGCAATAACATCAGTACGCCTGATCAGCCCGGACAAATGTAATGTTGGAATCCTATTTCTTTTAAAACAATAATGATGTCTTTTTTTTACATTATTGTACTAACAAAAGACGACAATATTGGATAACCAAATTTCCCCGTCATTTTAAAATGACGACCAAGTTGGTGGTTTGTGTCATCCTCCCCCGCGCGCAGGGGTTCTGCCGAGGGCGCGCACAATGGGCTCTGGGGCGACGGGCGAAGGCGCTGCGGGGAAAGCCAATTGAGCGGAGGGCCCCGCCCGCCCACTCAGCGCGGACCCCCGGCGTAATTGCCATGCCCGGCGGCGCGATTCGCCGGCCCAGAATTCGTTTCCGGGGCACGCCGATGCCGATTCTTATAGACAAACTTCTAAACATCAATAAATATTATTTCGCTCTTAATTTTCCCAATGTGACCCCATATTTTGCCTGATACATGATAGAATGTCATTGTTTTAATAGATTACAAGTTATGATAAATTTGTGTACTAATATGAGTTAATCAAAAGAATTTGATGTTCAGTTGTTGGAAGGAATTCAAGTGAAATTGAGGCGTTGTTTTGTCTATTGATGTTTCAGCGGGCTTTTCGGCATTGCGGCCACCTTCAGTGCGATTCTGAGGTGACTGGGCCTCGTTTCAAACAGACATTATCTGTCTTGTTTTGACTCGAAAAATATCTCCGACTACCCTGGACAGAAGATCACGTGAAAATACATATCATGAATAAAAGGAAAATTAGATATAAAACTTATAGGGTTAAGCTGGCTACTGGGAAGGAAATCATCTTTAAGGACCCAAAAGTAATTGTGTACAAAGAAAATATTTAAAAACAGTCTGGACATATCGCATCATTGCAATTACAACTCTTCCAGTCAATACCTTAAAAACTTTCTAAATTCCCGTGAAACGTAACTAACCAACATTACACATATATGTACAGAAACCACAATAAAGAACAAATAAGAAAAAGATCATTTCAAAAAACCTACAAGTGTACTTAATCATCCAAATATCCCAAGCCATCAACACTAGACAATGTGACCCACCAGACAACTAACGACATCATCCTTTTGACCTTGCAATTGTTCATTTCAGAAATTTTTGTTCTATGTATTTATTATTGTATATCTATAAATGTATTTTATCAAAGCAAATAAAATTTAGTGCAGCTTTTTAACCATTAATAATATAACATTAGTAAAAGTACGGTCATTGGACTTAACTGCTCTGAAGTACTAGTTTAAAAAAAATTTAAATTAAAAATTTGTTCACAAACAAATAGTCAAATGAAATATAATTAAAAAATTTACCAGTATTGATATGAACAAAGGGAAATATTTCTATATGTTTGTTTATACAAATTGACTAGATGTTCTTCAGATCATCCTTCGTATTTACATCCCTTTTGCAGATTTATTCAAAAATCAAATTCCATCCTTTTTCTCCCTCAGGAAATGTGTATTTGCTAACACACTTCCCATGGTAAATAGTACATTTTGATTTTCCTACAATTCATATCTGAACGCGTTACCCTCAAAACAAAACGTCTTCCCCGCTGGATGGCGAGATCCGGCGCCGACCTACCGTTGGCTAGTGGAGTTTCCTCCTACCAGGACTCCCACCAGGGGGCCCCCGAGGGAACAAGCTCTAAACTCGACTGGTCTCCGGAATATGTGGTAATGTAGCGTTTGTAAGGTGTGTAAGGGAGGATGTAAAAGGAAGAGGAAGGACAGATCGGCGGGTCCGTGGCCCGTTTGATAGGTATGCTCCGCATTCGCCTGTTATGTTTAATAAACCCGCGAGTAATAGAGGGTTTAATTTTTTAACTCTATGATGCAGTATTTCCATTTTCCTTTAAGAAAGATAAACAAACCCAACTGAAACAAAATGTCCGTCAAAAAAAAAATTGAAATTGAATTGCTTTTGTTTGAAGAAAATCGAGAAAACAAGTGCTACGTTTAAAATGAAGCGGTTTATGTCGAAAACAGTTTCTATTGTAGTCATTTAAGAAAAATATTCAAATAATTATAGATATAGGGATAATCACAACAATAAAAAAAAGATCAAATGTATTCATTTTGCCCAAAATAACTTTTGGAACAATATTTTCCTATCTTAGTGGGGCTCAGAAAAAGGGAAAAAATTAGAGATTAACCAAAGAGAACTATTTTATAAAGAATAAATTTACAAAAAATAAAATATATAATACAATGATAAAATTTGAAAAATTTATTAAAATAACACTGCCCAAGCAATTGGGTCACATCGCATTTTCAATAAAACAGGATATAATCCGGGATGAACCATTAATTGCCGCCATTTTGTAGAATTGGGAAGCGGGAAACTACACAATAGTGGTGGAGGGGAGAGAAAAGGTGTAAGTCATAAAGATTTAAAATGGACTGCTTTTAATAATGGAAAATTATATACATGAAATAAAATCAAATAAAAAGTTCAAAAAATTTTTAATTTAAAAAGTATATATATTTTTTTTTTTTAATTTTTTTATGAAAAATTTTAAAGGGTTGGGCAGGACATTTGGGGGGGCATGGAAAAAAATAGATAAAAAATGAAATTTTTTGGGGAAATGTATATTCAGGGTATTTAAAAAAGTTTTTTTTTTATTTTCTAAATGTGCATTTACATAAAAGGGGAAGGATTATTAAGTAATTAAGATAAAAAATGTTTTTGACCCGAGTAAAGACAGCTAAAAAACTGAAAAACCCATGTACAAACCACAGTGGGGCAGTTCCCATCCACCAGCAGCGTCCTCTAAAAGCAGCGATCAACGGAGGATAATTCCGGGAAAGACCAGGCAGGAGGGAAACACGACCCCCAACTGCATCTGTAGTTCCCAAAAATTTTTTCTGTTTTGTGTGCATTGTCGTCTCATTTTCATTTGTTTATTCGTTTACTTTTCTGAGATCGACTGGACTTGTATTTTATCCTTTCGTTGAATTTTTTCCCCTATCATGAAAAACTTATCGCTGCGCTGCGGATACCTGTCAGATACGTTGCGTGTACTCCCAATGCGTTCCGAGCTCCTAGCGTAAGCGGTACGTATCATGAGATTATTTTCAGCCATGTCTATCAAAAGTGTCTAGAGAAAATGAAATCATTTGTCTTATCTTCGATCGACTGTCCCAATTTCTTCCCAAAGAGGAAGATAATGCGCATGGGACATTTGTAGCAAAATGAAAAAAAATGCAAACTTTGCAAAATGGAAACAAGACAGACTCTCTAAATATTTTAGTGAAAATGTAAAAGTTTTGTTTGTTTAGAACACCTAACATCGTTTGTAGAAATTATATTTAACTATTATTTTAAAAGATAATACGATGTTTAATGATTTTTACGTGTACTTTGTAAATTTTTACATATCTCGCCATAAGTATTTACACAAGATTTCCGCAGTGTATGATTCATTAACAATTGCAATGGGAAACATGTACAAACTAAATAAAGTAAATATAGCTTCAGATCATTCGCATTCACAACAAGTTGCAGTTATATATGAGAGATACATTGCGGGTACTGGCGTGAGTCTACCTATTGCGAATACTCGCGAGTTAATTGGGGACCCGATTTTTTCATTCAAAATAAATAAAGCAGGTTTTCATTTCTAATCCAAATTTTACGCTTTGTTGTTTCCGATGCGTGGAGAAATTAATTGGGGAGGATGGAATATTTTGTTTGAAATAAGGGGTCCCCACAGTTCAACTGCCCCAGGCCCCTGGTTTTCTGTTGGCACCCCTGATTCCAAGCATTGAGTGACTGCAATTAACGACTAAGCTGAAATGAGCATTAACCTCAGTTGGTGCTCTCAGTGGCACCGACGGGTTGGAATATTGAAATATAATGGATTATTTATTTGCCACGAACCAGTCGAAATGGGCAAGCGGATAACCATTATCGAATTAGAAATTTCTGGGAATTGGGCAATACTAATCCTATTAATTATTATTTCGAAATGAAAAAAGTGAAGAATATCCCCAAACAAATAACTCCAGTGGATTAGAATTACACAACAGAGCACCGAGCATACCGGCAAAATGACGTTTCTCCATATAAGAATACAACCCCAAAAGAACCTCAACAGATCAAGTGATTAAACAGGTATTCACGTTACCGGAAACTACGTTTTGATGTCACATAGTTTATTATATGAGCCAAATTACAAGAATTTACAGTTTTAATACTTACTCTCTTTCTCAGAGAGTACAATCCAATTCCACACAATAATTCTTTTTAATTGTGTAGAGGAGGTTCTTTCATTCATCAAAATAATAATAATAAAAATAATAATAATAATCATTATCATTATTATTATCATTATTATTATCATTATCGTTATTACCATTATCATTATTATCATTATCATTATCATTATTATCATTATCGTTATTATCATTATCGTTATTATCATTATCGTTATTATCATTATCGTTATTATCATTATCGTTATTATCATTATCATTATTATTATTACAATATCATTGTGGTTATTACTATTATAGTATTGTTATATTAATATAGTTATCGGCGCATCATTGGTGAATTCTGGCACGCCCCTCGAGGCGGGAGGGCGCCATCTGCGCGTGTGAGTGGCCGCGTCAGAGGAGCGGCGCTGCGGGCGGAGGGCGGCTGAGAGCCGAGTGCCCGCCAGCCGCTTTCGACCGCCGTCGATAAATTGCTAGGTAATTGAAACTCGCGCCCCCACCGCCCGCGCAATTCCAGCGAGGCCGCCTCGGCGCCTGCGGAGCCGCGCGTCGCCCGGAGCCAAACCGCTCCTCCGGGCAGCGCCAGACCAGGAGCCCATCGGTGATTGATTGGTTGGTGATTCACGCACGTCATCCACCAAGTTCATTATTCCCGTGTGTAGTACATGCATTTTCCCCCAAAAGTGGGGATGACCCAGGAGCCCCGGTGCCGACCTACCTTCCGCTGGGTTTTTTTTTTTCCCAAGTAACTCCCCACCGGGGCACCACCCCGGCCGGACGCTCGTTTTCCCCCGGTCCCCCGGGTTTGTGGGGTGTTTCTTTCCGGGGAGTGAACCCAAACCTAGAGCCAGATGGGGTTTTTTCCCCTCAATTTAAAAAAGATCGTCGCATGGTTTGGGCCCAGTCCTTAAAGACCGACGGACAGACGGACGGAGGACATATGGATGAACAGACAGAGGACGGATTTTTGGGAAAAACACTTGTTCGGAAAAAGGAAATTTCCCCCGTCGGGCCCATTTTCAATTTTTGCCTGGGCAATCGGAAAAAACAGGGAAAGTTTTGGTCGGGAGCAGCCGGTTCCCAAATTTTTCCCCTGTAGACAGGGCTGAATTCTAGCTGTGTTAAAAATTTTTGGCCCTTTGAGTGAGTCGTCTGAACCCCCGGTGCAATTCCGACAAAAATTACCAGACAACCCCTAGTGACACCCGCCCTTTAAAAAGAGCCTTCTTTCCCAAAAGGGGGAAATAAATTGTACATCATTAAACTTCATACAAAATTTTCAAATTTTGTAGCTTTAAATTTGGGATGATTAGTTACAAATGAATCATAACGGGGGCTTTTTTAAAAAAGCCAAAAAATTTCAAAATCATCAGTCATTGGAACTTTTTTTCCCGTATTTTTAATATTAAACTTACCCCCCTAAACTCAAAGTAAAAAAATTTATTTAAAGCCCCTTTGGAAAACCCGACACCCAAAGAAATATTTTTTATAATTCTGATCTCCCAAATATTTCAATGAATAAAAAAAAAAATAAAACCTTTTGATGAAATGCTGACTAATTTTATGCGAATATCAACACAGACAATGCAATTAAAACTTTAATTCGCGCGGGTCTGCAATTCCAAAGCACAACCGACCCACTCTAAACGGATGGTTGGCAAATTTCTCTACGTAACCAACACCTGTCGCAAAACAACATACTAAACTCAAATTCAAAAACCGGGAGTGAGTCTGTTAAAAAACATAAATATTCATTACCTACAGACTGATTTAAACCAAAAATTAAATTCCCCCCCTTTTTTTACAGAAAAAACTCTGTAATGTCATATATTTTAAAAATTTACTTACCCTGAAAAACCCCAAAAGGGAAATTTTAAAAGTAATAAAGTTTTGATATAATAACAAATAAATTAACATTATAATAAAAATATAAAAATTGTAAAAAAATAATGAGGGGAAAATGTTAAAGAAATTACAAATATACAAAAACCTTTTCGGGTTCAAAAACCCCTTCTTTTTTCCAAAAAAAAATGTAATTTTTATATCAATTTTTTCTTAATTTCCAAAACATATGTGTCGGGGGAAAAAGGAATGAAACCTTTTTTCCTAATGCCCCTTTCCCGGTTAAAAATAAATTATTTCTTTTCCCAATTCGTTGCCTGCCGATTTTTTTTAAAAGGAAAGTTCGATGAATATCGTTTTTTAAAAATGGCTTTTGCATTTTTGGCCAGTTGGAACCATTTTTTAACGTGTACCCCCTGAAGGTGGCAAAAAAAAAGGGCCCCCCGACCGCAAGTTTGTTACAAAAAACCCCCCGCGCTGCGCCGCTGAAAGGGAAATTACCCCAGATCCCCTTTGGATAAATCAACTTAAATCCTATTACAAAATTTTTGGATATAATTTTGCCCTTCTTTTGGGCCCCGGGTTGATTTATTCCTCAACGAACTTTTCCCAATTTTACGTTTTTCGAAGACAAATGAGCAACCCCTTTTTAGCCCACCAACTTGAAAAATCCTTAATTTTACTGTAATTTTACAATTAAACTTTATTCCCCCAGTCCATGTTTAGGAGACCCCAAGCGAAGGTTTTTTTCCTAGAAAAGGGGGGTTTTTTTTCTTTTTAAAGTTTTTTTTCAAAAAAAAACCCTGAATTTTTAGGAAATTAAAAAAAAATCCTCAGACATGGGTTATAAGGTTGAAAAAAATTCTAGTAATTTTTTTAATTTTGTAATCCCCCAAATGTTTCTTGTTTGTAATTGCAAAAAAATTTTTTTTAATTTTTAATTTTTCCCCTCTGAAATTTTTTTTTAAAATTTTTATTCCCTTTTCAATTTCAATAATCTGCCCCGTTGAAAACATGTTGTGAGGAAAAGTTTTAAATCCTTACTATTAGAGAATGTTTAATGGTGGTATTTTCAATATTTTTTTTTCTTCGTAAAAGGGGGAGTCAAAAATGAATTTAAAAAATATTTATAATTATAAATTACCCCCACCACCACCCCAAACCGGCACCATCATTCCCATTTTTATTATAATTAAATTATTTTCCACATTAGTTTAGGGGTGTGGAATGTCATTTTTGCCCCTGGGAATGTGGGTTGCATACTATTCATTGCCAACAAAAGGGCCCTTTGAGTTGGAAACCCGCAGAAATGTTTTACACCACGTTCCCTCCCTTTCATTTCGGGGGTTGCCTTTTTTTCCTAATTTCACGGGAAAGATGGGGGGGGGTTCAAATTTTCCCACTCAACCCTTATTCTAAAAAATCATAAATAAATTTTTTTTAGCCCATAAAAATTTATTTTTTTGAGGGAAAAGGAAAAGGAAAAAAGAAAAAAAAATTCATGGGCACATTTAAAAAAAGTGAAAACCCCTATGAGTGGTATTTGGGATATAGTCAAAAGGGTTTAAAGAGAAAAATTACCTGTGACCCACATCTTTTCAACACTAAAAACCCCATTTTAAAAAAATTACCGTTCAAAAGTATAAAACCCGAAAAATATAGGAGTATAATTCAAATCGTCTTTTTTATAACATAAAAATAAACAATGCTTTTTTCAATAATTTTTTGATGCGTTGTTGGCATAAAAACCCTTTCCCAAAAACCCTTTTCAAAAAAACAAATTAATTTTTCCCTTCTTCACAATTTTACTTTTTTTGTTTGAATTTTAACCAAAACAAATTATTATCCGAAAACCAAAACATACCACGCATTTCATTTAATTGCCCTTGTTTGCATCCCAAAATGGTTAATGTAAAAAAATCTTTAGGTCAACTTTTCCATTGACGTTTTCTATAAAACTTTCCTTTCACTATTATTTTGCTAAATCCCCCAAACTATTTTTTTTTTATTTAATGGAAATTATTACAAAAAAAAAATTTGATCCAATGTGGGGGGGCCCAATTTAAACCTTCTATTACTTTCAGGGATTCCCTTTTCCCCTTTTTAATTCCCCCCAAAGGGTCTTCCATCGCCTCAAAGCCGGGGAAACGAGCCCAAAAAGGTACCTGAAAAAAAACCCCTAAAGGGGGGAAAAACCTGCCTCAAAACCAGTACTTCTTTTATGGTTTTAGACTATTTATTTTTTGGCGGGCGTAAATTTCCCCTTCCAGTGTTTGGCTCCACCGCACCTGAAAAAAACACCCCAACAAAAAATCGTCCGCCCAAACCCCTTCCCAAAATTTCTTTTCCCATTATCTTCCCCCCCAATGTCTTTATTTTGGTTTTTCCTTTTTTTTTTATTTTAATTTAATTTTTTTTTAATTTTTTCTTATTTTGAAAATTTTAAATTTTTAATTTATTTAACTTATTTTAATTTTTTAAGTTAATATATATATATATATATATATATATATATATAAAATAATTTTTTATGACTTTTTATCTACTTATCCAAAAATTTTTTTACAATTTATAACTTTTTTATTTTTTTTTATTTTTTTTTTTTTTTTTTAAAATTTAAAAACCCTAAATAACACTGACAATTTAATTGTTAGTTTATTGATTTTTACATTTTTCCCCTCCAGTCTGGGCCTCTCCTCAAACCCCTGCTGTTTTCCACCCCCTTTTGTTTCCCCTGTGGCCCGGAACCTTTCAAAAATTTTCAATTCTTTCATGAAGTTAGCTCTTTTTCTAGAATATTTTGGGAGCGTTGTTCCTATGTTAAAAGAGAAATTTCCATTTTCCCATTTTCCTCCCCAAGTTTCGGCCCACTGAAAATTTAAAAGGTTTGGACCCAGTCTTCCCTATCACCGCAAACCCAACAGATCCCATTACCATTCGGTTTTTAATTTACGTTCATCCCCCCGGACCTGAACCAAGCGTACCCCCCTTCGTCCTTCTGCATGTGTTGAACGTTCCCCCCCCATAACGGACCCCTAATTTCCCAACAAACGAACTTTTTTGGGCCCTTCCCGGCCAGGATTTTTCCCCCTTTTAATACCCGCGCCCACCCAAAAAATTAACCGCCCTTACGTTTTCCCTATCTCCTTTTCCCGGGAAAACGTTTCCAGACCGGGAACTTTCCCAGTAGCTTTTTAATTTTAACGATAGGGGCGTGGTTGTTTCCCTGTAACTGCCCCCAAACATCATTTATAAGTGGTCACCTTTCCCCTGCTAAATTTAACCCAAAGTTTAAGGGGTTTCTTTTTAAAAAATTTTTCCCAAAATTTTTTTTACACCGACCTCTCTTGGACCCCGGCTTTGCTGCAAATCTGAGACCCCAAATTAATTTGAAATAATCTGTTTCATTTCAGTCGTCATCCTATCCATTCCCCAAATTTCTCCCCCATTTCATTGGGGGAGAACAGCGATTTAAAATCGTCTCGCCCCTTTTTAAAGGGCTTTCCCGGAACCCTGCGCACTCCCAAACGACTTTGGCGCAATTCTTCCTTTTTGGCCCCCGCCACTGTCCTTTCCCACCCCCCATTCAGGGAAAAATTTTTCCCCCAAGAAAAAATGTTTTCCGGTAAATTTCCCCCGAGTAAACCATCTCTTTTTAAAGAAAAATTTCCATTTTTGAAAAAATTATTTTGGGTTTTTTTGAATTTACTTTAATCCCATTTTCCTTTTACTTTTTCTAGGATTTTAAATTTTTTTGAAAAAGGTCAATATCCGAACATAAAACTAAATCATCAGCATATGTATCCGGGAAGTTCACCCCTAATTTTTCCGGAAAGATTTTCCCATCCTGTAACCACGTCAAAAAATTTTATAAAAAGATAAAACAATGGCTTTGAGGGAACCCCTGTTTTTCTCCACTGTCGTTTTTATTTTTCTTGTTGCTTTCCATCCCCGCACCTGAAAAGAAATTTCTTTCGTTTTGCTCTAACCCTTTTTTAAAATTTTTGGGGAGCCCCCAAGTAAATTAATTTTTCCAAAAACCCTTTTGATAGAGTCAAAAGCCATTTCAAATCTACAAAATTTCTTTTGGGGCCCCCGTTTACGCGCAAGCGCCTGCTTTATTTGGGGTTATCTAAAAAAGATATTGTCGGTACCCAAAACCTCTCCAAAACCTGCTTGAAATTTTAATTTTTTAAAACCGTGTTTTTCCCCCATTCCCAGTCCCCGTTAGTTTTTTAAAAAAATAGCTTGCTCAGCGCTGGAAAAAAGACAAATTCCGCGAAAATTTTTGGGCAATTCGTATTCCCCTTATTCTAAAGGGCTGTTGGAGGATCCGACCCCACGTTTCTGGATAGGGTTTCAGAATCAACTATTCATTAAATAAATTTAGAATACTCTCTGGGTTTTGGCTAAATTCCAAAATAAATTGTTGGAATGCCGTCCCGCGCCTCCCTTTTCTTTTTTTCATTTAGAAGCCTTTTTTCCTTCATTCCAGGTTATGGGTTTCGTCAAATTGGGGACACCCCGGTCCGTGATAATATATATCCCCTGTTTCAATATTCCCCTTTTTTCCGGGCGCCCGTAAAAAGTACTGCTCCCACGCGTCGGGGTAAAATTGCTTTTACTTTTTTTTTTTTATTACGCGGTTTTTTATAACGTCCCAAATTGATTTATTATGATTGTTTTTTAAAATTCCTCTATTTGCCCCACTCCCCTGCCAAGTTTTCTTCGTTTCTTAATTGTGGCCTCAGTTGAAAGTAGTAACAAGTAACTATTTCTCGTTTGCATTTCCCATTTTGGAACATTCTAATACACCCCTTCCGCCTGCTCCCCCACCCCCCCCAAACCATCCGGGTCAGTACCCTTTCCCCCCCCCCACTTTCCAATCCCCTCCTCCCAAAAGGTCTCCCAAATTTTTTGGGCCTTTCCGGTGCCCCGCCCTGCGCCCACCCTCCCGATTTAAAGAAAAACCCTGAAATTTCCCTGCCCTTTTTTCTTTTTCCCATAAAAACCGTCGTTTGCTATTGTAAAGTTTGTTGCCCCGCCCGGCCACTGCCTGTGGCAGTTCAGAACTTTTCCTGTGAACGCAAAACAGGCAAAGGGGATTCTGCCCTTTCGTTTCCAAAAAACCCAATAAATTGTTTTTTTCTTTCATAAAAGACAAATTTTTCCCACTACCTCCATTCCACTAAAAAAAGTTGTTCCCTTCATTTCCCTGTCCATATTGCCTTTTAAATTTCAGTTAAAAATTTAAATTCTAAAATTTCCCATTTTTATTGTGTTTTTGAGTTTTTTGTTTTTTCTAGAATTGGCCCCCTTTTCCGACGAACCCCAAAATTTTCCCCTCCCGGGGCGGCCATTTCCCCAGCATTCATGTCACTAAGTTGGGTAAATCAGTTTTCGTTTACCTTTGTTTGAGTCAAAAAATTTTGATTTCAAAGGGCTTCTGGAGAAAAATCGCGACCCCTGTGGGTGACGGTATAAAATAAAATTTGGGAGGTCTGTTTTTTTGCATTACTAGTCTTAAAAAAGAAAATTGTCGGCTTTTGTTGATTCATTAAATTGCACAAACCCTATCCTGAAATATGCCCCAACACCCCCCGGTACCCTACCCTTTCCTCCCCTTTTTTAGTTTTGCATATGGCTGAAAAACCCAGACACATTTAAAGCCCCCACCCCCCTTTCCCACCAATTTTCCCAACGGACCGACAATATCAAATGTGTTTATGTACCCGGAAATCTTGATTTCGAGCTTTTGAGCCTAGACCTTTTTATGTTCCCAACTATTCTTTAAAACCTATTCCTGCCTTTTGGCGACCTGCTGGGTTTGATCACCGCGGCCGCTGCCCGTTTTTCCGCAGCCATCGCCCCTAAGGGGTCCTCGCTCCAGGCCGTCAGCCGCAAAGGTGGGACTCGCCAGGCCTTGGGGCCCCCGGGGAAAGTGAACGCGACCGCCGACGCGAACGCGAACGAGACCGCCCCCGGGGCCCGGTCCCCGGGGTCAGGGGGTCGTCAACGCCGCCCCAGCACGAGGCGCAGTTTAGCGGGCCGCACCCCGCCCCAAGGCGCGGGTGGGGGGCGGCCGCGGGGGGCCCCCTTGCCCCGGGAAGGGGGGTTTTCCCCCCTTCTGGGGCCCCCTCGCCGGTTTACGGTAACCCCCTCGCCCCGCCCCTCCCCCGCCCCGGACGGGGCCCCATCAGCCAAACGTAGCTGCGCCCCCGCCACGACGTTTTTCAAACAATCGACGCCTGCCCCCTTTCCCCCCCTTTTCCTCCTGCAAATGCGGAATTAACGCCTTGCGTTTGCCGCACTGCCCCGCTGGTCCCGCGGACGCCACCTGCCATTCCGGAGGCTCCCGGGGGCACGCAGCGGGTCCCCCGCCTTTCCCGAAAAAAGCGGGCCCCAAACATACGTGGCTGGTTTCCCGCCCCCGCGCCCGGTCCGGGGCGCGGCCCCGATTCCCGGGCCCAACCTGACCTGGTTTCTCCCCAAAAATCCCGGTCCCTTTTCCGGTCCCCCCAAAAACCTTCCCCCTCTGGGGTGCCATTTAAAAATGATATTGTTCGTCGCGTTGGGTTTTCCGGGGAAACCACCTTGCGAACCCCGCCCCTTGTTTGGCTGCAGCGACGCCCGAATCTGGACAACCTATTTTCCGGGAAAAATCGATTCCCATCAATAAGTTCCTTTGGTTTATTATGTCCCCGGTAATATCGAAGAAAAACCGGACCCCCCCGATCCCCTAAACCCCTCACCCTTTTTCCCCCCCCACGCTCGCAAGGGCCCCCCCTTTCCCGTCCCCGGGGACCGCCACCGCGCGGCAGGTGCCCCCCACCCGGGCCGATGGCCCGCGCCCGCCCGTCGACCCATCCCGCAGGGAGGGGCTTAGTAAACACGTCCCTCGGCTCTGCGACTGGCGGGGACTGAACTAACTAAAAAACAAACCCTTAAAAGATCTTTATGGTTTTTTTACCTCTAAACAACCACAGAACTTTTCTTTGAAAAAAAATTCCCCAAACATTAATTTTTTTAAGGGGGCCCAAAAAAAATTTTTCGAGGAAAAAAAATTGTCGTGATTTGTTTTAAAATGAAAAAAACAAGATAAAAAATAGTATTTTCCGCAAAAGAATCAATGTCTTGCAAAAATTTTGGGTCTTTTTTTTTCTTTTTGGGAAAAAAATATCAAATTTTCGGCAAAATTGTTTCCATACTAAGGGCCAACATATTAGCTTTTAGGTTTTTTTTAATTCATAAATTCAAAGTGACACAAAAAGTACGTTAGTTATGCAAATGTACCTTTTTTTGGTGTTCCCAAATTTGTATTTGGATACAAACTTTGACCCTACTAAGCAACAATTTTCTTTGTATTTTTTTATGAATTTAAAAAAAATTCAAATTTACTCAACTGCAAAAATTAGGGGGAAAAATAATTTCATCAATGGTTTTTTTATTAGACTTCAATTATTTCGCAGAAAAGGGTATTAGTTTTCTTCTTTTTATTTCACCAAATACATCCTCATTCCCCATTCAAAAAACTAAGATGCCCTTCTGGTATTTTTTCCCCAAGACTCCTTGTGAAAATACTTTTTGCGCATGTAACATTTAATTTTGAAACGGGCCACACTCCAACGGAAAACCCCTTTTTTACTTTCCGCTCCCCGGAAATTTCGGGGGTAAAAAATTTACAATGTTTTAAAATACACAAAGGTAATTTAAAAAGTAAGTAAATAAACCTTTGCAAAATTTCATCTTTTAATCATATGCATGGGTTTTTAAACACCCTATAATCTAATTCATTTATTTTCCAGATGCTACAGTGCATGGTAATTCTTTAACATTTTATTTTGAAAGTTTTTTTAAAATATATATATATATATATATATATTTTTACATACATTAAAAAATTGTACTTTTAAGAAATTAAAAAGAAAACTTTAAAATTTGTATATATTTTTAAAACCGGTTTTCTAAGTATGTTCTGACAAAAGCGCATCATGAACATAGTGGTTTTAAAAATTAGTAAATTTAGTGGGGGTAGAAAATGACATGGAACAACTTTTAAGTTACCCGAAGTCAATGTACGGGGCAGTGCTCAATTGTGTTTTTTTAAAAATGTTCAAAAATAACTTCAACATCTGCAAAAAAAAGCTGAAGTGTTTGCTGTAAATTTGGGATTTTTGTTTAGTTTCAGTCGCTTCAATGCGGAAAATCAGTTTTTCCGGACATTTTCCCAAAAATCGGCTGTTTTTTAAAAAAAACATTCTGTTAATGTCTTTTTAAAAAAGGGTTTAAAAATTTTTGACGTCTTTTAAAAAGGGTTTTTCCCTCCCTTCCCAAATTTTTATTTTAAAAAATAGTACGATTTTAAACAATATTTTGAAGTGTCATATCATTGAAAATATTTGTAAATTGCCCAAATTTGGGGCTTTTCAGATTTTACTTTTTAAAAATTTTAGCTTTTCAATACAAAAGAAAATTATTCTGAACGAGATGATTAATTGGATTCATACGATAAATATGGGTTTGTTTCCCAAACATCCTTTTGGACGAGGGGGTTTAAAGGGCGTCAAATTTTTTTTATATAAAAAAAATTTAAAGACTTTATTTACCAAAATTTAAAATTCTTTTATTTCTCTACCTCAATTGTTTAAAATTTTTTTTAATTTTCAAAAAATTAAAAAGTTTTAAAAAAAGTTAAAAAATACGAATGGTTTTTTAAATTTTTTAATCTAATTTTTTTTTTTTTTTTTTTATAATTAAAAATAGGCTCCGGAAGGATTTTTAAAAATGGCCCCTTTTTTATAAATACAGGTATGAATAACCCCGGCCCCGCTTGGGGGGCTTTTCCCCCAAAAACCTTCCCCCCCGCCTTTCCGCCCCGCCCTCCCCGCCTTCCGCCGGGCCCCAAAGCCGCCGCCCCTTTTTGGGAAAACCCCGGGGGAATCAAAAACGGCCTTTTAAACCCCGCTCCACGGCCCCCCCCTGCAGATTACGGGGCGGGAAACTCCCCTTCCGGAAACCGGGGCCCCTTCTGTGTGCCTGATAACAAGCGAGGTCCCCCAAAAAGCCTTATCTACCATGATTATCTTTAATTTCTTGTTCTCAAAATGGTTCTAAAAGTGTCATAAAACCCCTTACAAAAATTTAAATTTTTCCCCCAATTTGTTGGAAATGAACCCCCTATGATAGGGTTGGATCCGGGAACCCCAATTTTAAATTCAAAAATTACCTAATATTAATTTTTAAAGTGGTGCTGTTATCTTTCAATAAATTTTCATTCCATGGGGAGTCGGTTTAGTTGTAGTTTGTGAATATAAAAAGAAGATTTATTTATAAGCGTCCTCCAAAATTTTAAATTTTGAAAAATTTATAAAAAATATCTTAGAAAAAAGTGCATTTTTTAAAAAATTATTTTTTTTTATGTAATTTTAAAAATAAAAAAATTAAATACGGGAACCCAAACTCAAACTTCCCGTGCTGTAAAAAAATAGCAAGGTTTTTTTTGGGAAAAAAATTGCATTTTTACACCTTTCATTCAAAGCAATTTTGCTGAAATTTTAAAAATTATTTAGACAAACTGAAACGGGTTTCCCATAGATAAATTAAAAATTTTAAAATAATTTAAAAATAATAAAAAATAAAAATTTTAAAAACAAAAATTTAAAAATAAAAATTTAAAAATTTAAAAATTAATAATTTAAAAATAATAATAATAATTTTTAAAAAAAACAACCTCTTGAAGGTCTCGTCCGGAAACATCCGTCAGAGGAAAAAACTATCAAGCCGATAAGGACATGATCAGAACCTCCTTCGACGCGAGACCCGAAGTGTGTTGTTTAAAAAGGGTGGAAGAGCAAATCTTTTAAACGAGGTTTTAGGGGGCCCCAAATAGAGGTGATATTAAAGAAAACAATCACATTTGTATCCCAAATGGAAAAGGTATCTCTGATGAGATTTTCAAAAAACCCTGGGCCGCCAGTTTTTAATAAACACCTTTCACCATGGGGGGAAAAACAGGGAACGGGTTGACTTCCACATGGTGACACAGCGGGAAAAATTTCCTTAAAGGGATTCCTAAATCAACCACACCCCCAAATTAAAATAATAACCCCAAATTTTCAACAAAAATACCAAATTCAAAAATTTCACAACAAGGCTAATGGTAGCTGAACAAACAGAAACCCAAACATCGCTAAACCTTGACAAAGTTTTTCGAAGTTATGCAGTACAGAATCGGTTTTTTTCAAAGAGACCAAAATATTCTTTTAAGAATGAGAGGCCCGAACTTCCGACCAAAAAAGAAATTGAGACACGAAAATGTTAAAGAAATTTTAGAGAGACAAACCACTTATGAATATATCAAAAAAAAAGGAAAAAGTAGAGCAATAAATATTAAAATTTATTTTAAAAAAAAAGAATGAAGTCAGAATCGGGAAACAGTTTTTAAAATTTCACAATTTAACACATTATGATGTTTTTCTCAAAAAGCCCAAGGATAAATTTCCATTTACCAGGAACAAGATAACCATTATTGTCTCAACTGGCCCCGATTCTAGCAAAGACCAATACTTGAAAAGACACGACAGGGTTGGGGGTTACCTCATTTGGGAGATTTGTACCCCCTGGGTTCAAACATATGCCTCAAATTGGGACACCTGGGAAAACCCTCCCTTTGGGCTGTGTTTTTGTACGACCAACAAATTGAAAATAATTTTCATATTCCTAAATAATTTTTATTTTTAAACCCCTTTCAAAATTCTATTTTTGAACGTTTGGCATTAGTCACTTCCCAAATGAGTATTATCATTTTTTAAATTTGGGATTAAAGGTTCCCCATTGGTTTTTTTAGAAGCAAATTGGAATCAAAACATATAAACGAGTTTTGGGATGCCGGTTTAGGCAAATTCAAATTCGAGGGGCCCGGCAAGTTCAGGGACCAGGCAAAATAAATTTTAATTTTTTGGTTTTAGATTTTAAACAAATTTCATAGGTTTTGGGACATTTGAGTTTAGGCAAGTACGTAGAGTCCCAAAAAAAATAAAAGTCCATTTCGTGAGACGTCCCCTGGTTGGGGCACGGGCAAAAAAAACCCCAAAAATTTACCCCCGCAACCCTTTTTAATTCAAGGAAAGCGGACGGGAAAGCAGGGGAAAGTTGTCCTGGGGGCCACGTGGCCTGGGCAAGGGGAAAAAAAATCCCCCCCCCAACAGGAACTTTCCCGGGCGACTTCCCCGGCGAAGTCCTCCGCAGTTTCTGCGGGGGCGGCAGCCACGGAAGGGCCCGGGGCCCGGGGAAAGGGGGGGGAGAGGACAGACAGCCAAAATTCCCCCTCTAATTAGACGAAAGGAAAGGGGAAAAGATGTTGGGAAAGGGGGAGATGATGAGGAGGGGGGAGATGATGATGATGGGGGGAGGAGTGATGTGAGATAGATTAGGGGGAGGATGATGATGGGGATGATGATGGGGGGAGGGGAGTGGTGGGTGAGATGGGGGGGGAGGAGGAGGAGGATGGGGAGGAGAGATGGGGGAAAAGGGGACTTGCAAAGTAATTAATTGAGCCCTTTTCCACCACAGCTTCCTGCACTCAACATACTTTTGAAAAAAGGGTAAACTTCAGGGGGGGTTTTTCAAGGGAAATTTCCCTTTTGATCCAGCATAATTAAAATAAAGGCAACCCCGGGGTACTTTCTTTAATTGTTTCCCGTTTTTAGTGCCTCCCCCCCATTTTTTTTCAGTCCTGCAGTCCTGTGTAAAAAAATTTTTAATTAAAAAATAAAAAATATTTTCATTATTTTGCCTAATTTTAAAACTCCCCCAATCATCATTTTATGAATTGTCTCATTTCGAATTTCTCCCCATTAATCAAAAATCATTAAAATAAATTTAAATTTGGAAAGACTGAAAAAAGTGGGGATATTCTGAGGGGCATCTTTTTGTGAATGAAGACAGTTTGGTGTCCTTAATTTGGGTTTTTTGGAAAGTTTTTGAAAACTGTCGGAAAGGGAAAAAAGGAATGGAAAATTTAGTATTTTAAATACGAAAAAAAGTTTTTTTTACTTTCAGATAGGAAATGAATAAATCCAAAAAATGTCAGATCGGAAACCCAATTTACATTTTCCTTTTTTCCGATTCCTTTGAAACAATCCAATTTTTTTATTTAGAAAACTTCCCTTGGAAAATTAAAGAATTGAATTGAACTTTTAAATTGCAATCAAAAAATATTAAGAAAATTTTAAAAAAATTAAATACGAAACTCAATTTTTGGGTTTAAAAAACGAAATCTTAATGATGATTAGTATCTTTTCGTTTTATTCGTTACCCCAAAGGGAAAAAAATTTCCCTTTTTTTAGTTGATCATAAGATCAAACAACATCCCCGATGATGGCTAGATTTTATCAGAACATAACCCCCCTTTTTTCCTAATTTCAAACAGAAAAGGTTTTAACATTTTATTCAAGGGAATTTTTCCAATTTGGCCAAAGACGAAATTTGAGCGAAAAATTCGCATTTAAAAAACTTTAATTTGTAATTTTCAATTTAATGCACCAAAACATTTGGTTTAAATTTTCAAATAAAAAAGGTCAAACGTTCCCAATTAAAAATTTTTTTTAAATCCCAAATGAAAAAATTTAGTGTCGAATTTTTGTTTGGGCCAATATAAAAACGATTTTCCCCCCCCTCCTTTTTTTCCCAAACCCCCGCAATTTCCTACAAAAAAAAAACATTATATATATTAAAAGGGGAAATTTCCCCGCAAAGTTGGGAAAATTTTTCCCCGGGGCATTGTTAATTCCGAGGCCCCAAAGGCCCCCTCCCCCGTTTAAAAAAAAAAGGCACGCCCAGCGCCCTTTACCAGGCAGGCGGGGGCCCGTCCAAATGGGGGGGGAGGGGCGGGGGCTGCGACAACGAGCTTTTCCCCCCCGCCCCAGGCGGGGGGGTCCCCGGGGTGGGGTGGGAAAAGTGCACGGGCGGGGGGGGTGGACGTTGGCCATGGCGCTGTCCCCGGGCGGAGGGGTGTCAGAGGAAAGATGTCGGAGGAGAGAGATGTCGGAGGAGAGAGATGTCGGAGGAGAGAGATCTCGGAGGAGAGATGTCGGAGGAGAGAGATGTCGGAGGAGAGAGATGTCGGAGGAGAGATGTCGGAGGAGAGAGATGTCGGAGAGAGAGATGTCGGAGGAGAGAGATGTCGGAGGAGAGAGATGTCGGAGGAGAGAGATGTCGGAGGAGAGAGATGTCGGAGGAGAGAGATGTCGGAGGAGAGAGATGTCGGAGGAGAGAGATGTCGGAGGAGAGAGATGACGGAGGAGAGAGATGTCGGAGGAGAGAGGTGACGGAGGAGGAGATGTCGGAGGAGAGAGGTGACGGAGGAGTCGGTGACGGAGGAGACGGTGACGGAGGAGTCGGTGACGGAGGAGACGGTGACGGAGGAGACGGTGACGGAGGAGACGGTGACGGAGGAGACGGTGACGAGGCGCCTGTGATTATTAGCTGGGTGACAGCGCCGCCACCTCCGCCCTCGGCCGAACTCCGCTGGCGCTGCCCTAGGCTCACTGCGCCGCCTGTCGCCGTCGCGCACCTGGCGCGGGATTTGCGCTGCTCCCCCCACCCCACCCCACCCCCACGGCCACGCTCCGCCCCTTCTGCATAGCCCTCATCGAACCCAGAGCTATCCTCTTTCGCTTTATTCTTGTTTAGTTCGCATCGTTTGTCGTTCTTCTTTTGTACTAGGCAAGAGTTCTATTCTCTACACTCTTTTTCAGTGACTGTTTTCATCTTTCACCGCTGCTAATTGTCGATTCATCTGCTTCACTCTGTTCGACATGCACGTTCGTCACACGCCTGGTGACCTCTCGACATCCACGTTTCCATTCCTTCTGCATATCCCTGATCGTAGTTACTGCAATCGTCTTTCAGGGTTTTTTTATTTTGTTCGCGTTATTTGTTGTACTCTTTTTGTGCTAGGGAAGATTTCTCTTCTCTACACTCATTTTCAATGACTGTTGTAATCCTTCACTCCTGCTAATTGTCTGCTAATTCCTCTTCTTCATTCCGTTCGTCAATCACTTTCTATCGACAATTTTCTTTCACCTGTCTTTTTCGTCCACCTCGTTATTTATCACGGATCCTACTGCCTCGACATTTGTATCTTCTTTCTTCCCATAGCTCTCGTTTTTAATATCGTCTTCGTGGTTGTCACTTATCCTAGCACCTTCCGTCCTTTAATACAAGGTATTAAAATATCAAATGTACAATACGATAAAAAATGTTTGTTTTAAAAGTGTTTTGAAATAAATATATCTGCAATAAATAACTATGGTGTAACGGAATATACACAACGTTTTCTTAATAAGCAATTGAGGTAATCTATTACACAAACGTGCAGAAGCACTTTTTCTCTTTCTACGTTATTAAATGACAGAAACAAAGAAACATAACAATGTAATATTTCGAATTTTATTCTCACTCACGTTTCTCCTCGCAGGCAAAGGTCAAATGGAAAAGTCAACTCACCTGGAACAAAAGATAACACTCAATGTAATTTTATTTATATTCGAGAGAACACCATACGAATAATGTTCTTTATAAAGAGTAATTCTCTCCTATATATTCAGAGCACACTTTCCATCTCCAATACGAAGCGATTATTTTTGTAATATGTTGATAGAACAAATCTTATATTTTACGTACCTTACAACAGAGTGATAGAGAAAAGAAAACAGGAAAATAGAGTTATTATATTCACGGTCTACCACGAGGTATATTTGCAAAGACACCAAATGAAAATATCCTTCCGAAATTTTATGAAAAAGTGTCAGTTCATATTCTTCTGTGAGCATTGAATATTAGCAGAAATAGATAAAAGAAACTCGAAACCCGTGAGATGAATTGTCAGCAGATAGTGACAGGATATTGACGTTTCTCCCAGCAAAATCGAAAAATAATAAATTTAAGAAACATAATCAGTTTGCCTTCACAGAACTAGTGAAACTACATATATTTTCTTGCATTGTGTCTCAATTTTGCTCTGTTCAGAAAATGAGAGAGTTCAACAAAAACGGACCATTTCTTAAGCGTCCTATGATCTATCCCAGAAAAAAATATTAAAAATGTTGAAAAGATTTTTGAAAAGTTTGACTTCATGTTAAGTACATCAAAATTACTATTTTAATCTTTCAGGGCCAAGTGCGTTCAAATCGATAAGGAATAAATTTTGAAAAAATAAATTAGGCGCTAACGTTGATCACTCACAAACACACAGAATGGCAAGCAGCTGTTTTCTCCTCAATCAATTGAAGGACTTCTCTGAAAAATAGCGTTAGTACAATGATACAGTTTGTGGGAAATGAGAAAAAACGGTCCACCTTTCTAACTCGGCAAAGGTATATAGAACTTTATGTTGTACAGGAATAATTTACACAGCATGAAACCTAAAATGCAGATATAAGAGAATAAAACTATATATTTCACAAGTTACAAGGAAAATAAAAATGGAGATATGTTATTTTGGCTTGAAGATTCCAGATTACATAAATATAACATTTTTTTTACACACACAGCAGCACTAGAAGGTACTAGAAACTAGAAAAAATTAAATTAAATGTATTTTACATATTAATATGTTATTCTTGCATAAAAAGAAAACAAACGACCCTCCAACAAAGTTTACCAAAATGTTTTTCTAGATTAAGTATAGCCTGCAATACAAACAATTAAAATACTGGAAAGAAGCTCCATCACAGGACGAATCATTCACAACACCCGCAGCTGTTATTTTCACTTGTCCATGACTTATGCTACCTTCAGCGTAAACATTTCGGACATATAATGATCTTCATTCCTATGTTTGTTGCTTCCCATTCTTCTTCGCTCGTTTTATTCGGGACTAACGCACTTTAGGCCGAGTCGATATTATCCTGTGATGCACAAAAGTTCGCATTACAAGATGAGAGCACTAAATCAATTTTGTCAATTTTGGACTTACATTTCCGAGAAATCTTTCAATTTTTATATTTTAAGAACCCACAAATCGTGGAATCTTACTACACCACGAAAGTACGTAGTAAAGAGAGAGAGGAAATGTTCTAGAGAAAACTCTCGAAAAATCTCAGCGTATTCTTCTCACCCTCTCAAATACTAATATTTTTCACATGAATACACCCGCAGTGAGAAGACTATTTTTTATTTATTTATTTTACGTAAAAAATAGGTAGAAACTGTGTGTGACGTGCTATGGGGAAGAGAATAATATGCACGTTTTCAAAATTCTGTTATCCCTACACTAAGCCATATACTACTTGAATTTTGAAAACAGACAAAAAAGGTTTTTTTGCAAGGATTGTAAAAAAGTCCAATAATAAAATATATTTCCAGTAATAAAATAAGTAATAATAAATAATAGTAATATAATAAAGTCTAGTAATAAAATCCATTTTCAAGGATAAATCAGCAATAAATTCGGGCTCTTATCCATCATGTCCTTCGTCGAGAGATAATACTTCCTGCCGCGACAACACGGAGAACGATAATTTGAATATCTATATTTCTCACTGAATTCTAGAAGACGTGCGCAGGTAATGATCCCAACCCCGTCCAAAACGTAAATCTGTCAAAATCTTGAGATCACTTTCTTTCACTTCTCTATAAATGCGTCTGTGCTTCTACTGCGTAGGGAAAGAAAGTGAAAATAACGAGACTTGAAGAGAGAAGTTCTTGACACAGAGAAAGCCCAGCTCAGCGCGTAGCAGGGCATAGCATGGCAGGGCAGAGCGAAGCAGGCAGATGCCGACGCGGATCGCGCAAGGCGGAGGCGCTGGCGACAGACCCGGTGGGCGGGGCGGGGAGAGGGGGGGGCCAGGGCGTTGGCGGAAGGACGACAGCTCGGGCGGAGGAGGCGGGGGAGTCCGCTGGGCTGGCTGCGACGGCACGCTGCTCACGAAGGGAAGGGAAGAAAGAAGACAGTAAAAGACTTTGCAGTGGGAAACAATCGAATGAAAAATATTAAATATAAATTGCTCATTCAAAGAAAAAGAAACGAAAAATATGAAGAAAAAACGGACACACGAAGGATAAATTTTTTTATCAAGGCTCTTAGCATACTGCTCAGAAATGTACGAGAGAGAGAGAGAGAGAGAGAGAGAGAGAGAGAGAGAGAAGGGAGAGAGAGAAGGAAGATAGAGAGAAAAGTACAATAAAAGGAGAGAAATTTACCTGGGAGGAAAGGAGAGGAAGACTTCATGCGACTAATGTGGCCGAAAAGAGGATTTAAAAAATGTGTATTGAAAACAAGGACAAAAAAAATAAAATTATCCAAAATGGAAAATCATTGAGCCAATCAAAATCTCTCATAAAGATGTATCAAGTAACTGAGGATCAGTGTCTAACTGAGATCTTCGTCAATCTGGTCCTATTCTTTCCTAATCTGATGAATAAAGTCATAATACTTTATCTTATGACAAAAGTGATAACATAAAATATTACCATTTTATTAATCAGATTAAAGAAAAGAATAAGATTAGATTGACGAAAAGATAACACCATACTTTACTCAACCTTCCATTATGTATAATAGTTTTAAAATATTTTTCAAAGAAGCAAACTCAAGTTTTATTCTTCATTCATGAAGCTTGGAATTATTCATCAACAATGTAAAATATATACCAAAAAGGAGAGTGAAACAGAGAACTAGCAACAGTAATCTCATTGATTTCAAGTATCTCTCGACAATCTACTACATTACACCAGAGTGCTAATCACTTCATTGAGAATGTGTATTTCAGCTCGTGGCTCCAGAATTCTCAGACGAAGTAACTTCGAAGCATTTTCATCTCATCGTCCTCTCTCAGACCTACCTCCTCTTTATAATTCTATCATACTCCCTCTCTCCTCCCCCCCCCCCCCCTCCCCCTCTTTTTCCCTCCTACCTCCTTCCCCCCTCTCTAATCCTTTCTCCCTTTCTCTCTCTCGCTTCCAAATCCCCGGCCCATCGTAATTAACTTTGCGTCCGGAGACAGCACGAGTGGCGGGCGGGCGGGCGGCGGGCGGGCGGGCGGCGGGCGGGGCGGGCGGGGGGCGGGGCGGGGCGGGCGTCGGTTGGGCGGGGCGGGGCGGCGGGGCGGGGCGGGCGGGGCGGGGCGGGGCGGGCGTCGGTTGGGCGGGGCGGGGCGGGGCGGGGCGGGGCGGGGCGGGCGGGGCGGGCGGGGCGGGGCGTCGGTTGGGCGGGGCAGCGGGGCGGGGCGGCGGGCGGGGCGGGGCGGGGCGGCGGCGGGGCGGCGGCGGGGCGGTGGCGGGGCGGCGGCGGGGCGGGAGTGGGTGGCAGGGGCGGAGTTAGGCGGAGCATAGGCTGAGCGAGGCGCAGCGGAGATGGGAGCGGAAGGCGTGGGACGGGGGGGCGGGGCCACCTCACCTCTAATCAGCGCGCCCGGGCGTGGGCGGAGCGTGGGCGGCGCGTGGGCGGCGCACTTTGCGGACGCGCCCAGCACCACTCGACACCTGTCGAAGTCGACTTCTTTCGACCGCAAATTAAATCGTGACCATCGTCCACTCGCGGCGGGTAGCATAATAGGTTTTGGCGTTGCCTGGACAGAAACTACCGTCATTTTAGTTGTAGCAATGTGGACGGCGTGAAGATTTCTTACGAGAGACCGTTGCGTTTTAATAGATTCGTAAAATCTACACTACGGGGTATCTCATTTGTCAACAATGTACTTAACAAGTTATGAGAAGAACATAATAATGAAATGTGTTTGAATTATCTGGAAATAAAATCCATATTTCGCATGGTTGAAAACAATGAACGGGAACAGTCGCTCAGACGAGCCAAGCCTATTCGCCGCCTAGTTGCGTTGCTCTTTTGTTCAGCATAAACTCTCCAACGCAGCTGCTCTCTGGTTTCGGCAGAAAAAAATTAACCGACCACCTGTAATTCGAAAATTGAAACGACACCTATTAATCATGGGGCCTATATTTAGGAACTAATTGATCCTTTGATCGAGTTCTAATTATGTGCGACACCACTTTGAAAGCGAACAAAAGGCCGTTTCCAAACAGGTTATTCATCATCACACTCGCTTTCTCGCAGTGTATTTTGAGTGATAGAGCGTAAAGTGGAGACGCTAATATTAGTTTGTGAACAAATCGTTTGACGAAAGTGTGCCTTTGACACGTGTTTATAAAACGAAGCACTGCAAAAGGTAGAAAGAAAACATTGATGCCGTATTATGTTCATGAGTGACGTATGTGGTAATAGTTCTTAGTCATTCATGTTAAGATCAATTATATCTAAAAAAAAAAGTGGATGGATCGGCAGATGTATGTGTGTGCGAGTTTATTTGTCTTGGTTTCAGCAAACTCAATGAAATTTCCAAATTTCAATAAAATGTTGCACTACTTGAGAGGTCAATGGTGTGGAGATATACTGGTTTTGGATGGTATGAGCAGAAAGAGGCGTGGCTGGAATAAAAATAAAATATTTTTTCTTATTATTCACTCAAGATATAGTTCACTCCTTTACTTTAACGTACGGTTGCGATAATTCAACAAGCGAGCAAGACGTTTAATTCGTCTTATAATGATAACTCAGGTGAACATAAATTTTCCTTTTTCGATTTTACAGCTTGTTTTATTTGTAAGTTGGTTTCCTGGGTCCAAACATTGCCATTAACTTTGTTCTATCACATACAATTTTTAATAAATTAAGTAATTGTATTTCCAGTAAAAGCATTTTCTTCTATTTGTGAACTTTTATAATTGCAGAACAGAGCACGATCATAACCCCATTTATTAAAAATGATTTTAACGCTTTTTGTTGGAACAAGCTACAAGTTTTCTTAATGCATTATTTATAATCGGCATGTGTATTATAAGCACATCTTGTCATACCACACAAATTATATTTCAATGTAATATTTATAGTGTTCTGCATTTTTTACATTATCAATCCAGCTTAGCTCGGCAACTATATGCCCACACACTAAACTGATCCCTCAACGATACAGCTGCGTCTTCAAAGATTGCTTAGAACCGCTCGAACGTTGCGATTGTTTTGACAATTCTTTGAACCGCCCACTTGCTATTCCGGCCGCAAGATGCCAGGGCAGCCTATCACGCGCCAGCAGAAAAATTCCATTCCCCACTTTCGTTCGCTCTTGCCGCACGCCATGACGCTCTGCTCCGTATTTCCGCAATTTGTGCTAGTTATTCCAGACACTGTTCATTGTGCGCGCATACGTGTAAATTTAACTTGATCACGGTGCGTCGTACACGCACAGATATTTTACATTATGATTTGTGATTAACTGGGGCTCATCCACGCGCTCGACGATATACCGCCTTCCCAGGCAGTCATACATAGCGACTGTTCATCCATTACGGGATCATTGAATTACGTACATTGCAGTGGCTGAAGTTGTATAATTCTATTGCAGAGGACGTGCATGTGTCAACTATTATTTGCTGCAATACGCAATTACTTTAAACAAACTTTGTCTCCAGGGCGTGTGTCTACGGGTGTAAACTGTTCATCATGGTCTCATTACGACCGTTTCTATGTGTGCCGTCATACGGGTGTAATCAGTACACAGACGAGAGTGGGTTGTAATAACAGCAGGTTTATTCACAATTTAGACCGTAGTCACAAATAACCAATGCACTGTATACAATTAACTAGGTCAATATTGACCCCTTACAGTTGGATAAAATTATAAAATGGGATAATGGGTGTACAAGAGTCGTTATGGGCAACTGTGGCCGGCGTGCCCATTTCCTTCTTCCTAGACCAATGGATCTCATCATGATAAATATTTACCCCTTAATTTGAAATTTTAAAAAGGACTAATAAGTTAATAAGGTCGTTTGCTGCTGTGGCCGGG
This sequence comes from Teleogryllus oceanicus, assembly GCA_964035755.1. NCBI lineage: Eukaryota > Metazoa > Arthropoda > Insecta > Orthoptera > Gryllidae > Teleogryllus > Teleogryllus oceanicus. Next base: position 242,019,922 of record CAXIVR010000002.1, on the reverse strand, counting down.
CTTGCCGTACCTTTTTCTTCCTAGCAATGGTTCTCAACTGGGTCAATATGGATCCCTTCAAGTTAGATAAAAATTTAAAAGTGGCTCATGAGTCTACAAGGGTCGTTATGGGCTGCTGTGCCCCGCGTGCACATCTCCTTCTTCCTAGACCAATGGTTAGATGAAATTTTAAAAGAAGCTAATGAGTGTACAAGGGTCGTTATGGCCAGCTGTGGTCCGCGTGCACATATCTTCTTCCTGACCAATGGTTCTCAACTGGGTCAATATTGACCCCTTCAAGTTAGATGAAAATTTAAAAGTGGCTAATGAGTGTACAAAGGTCATTATGGGCTGCTGTGGCCCGCGTGACTATCTACTCCTTCCTAGACCAATAGTTCTCAACTGAATCAATATCGACCCCTATTGTTCAATTAAATTTTCTAAAAGGGCTAATGAGTGTACAAGGGTGGTTATGAGCTGCTGTGGCCCGCGTGCCCATCTCCGTAAAGGAATGGTTCTCAACTGGGTCAATATTGACCCCTTCAAATTAGATGAAATTTTAAAAGGGACTAATAAGTTAACCAGGGTCATTGTGGGCTGCTGTGGCCCGCGAGCTCATTCCTTCTTAGACAAATGGTTCTCAACTGGGTCAATATGCCCCTTAAGTTCGACGAAATTTTAAAAGGGGCATATGGGTTTACAAAAGTTGTTACGAACTGCTGTGGCCCGCGTGCCCTTCTTCCCAGACCAATGGTTCTTAACTGGGTCAATATTGACCCCTTCAAGTAAGATGAAATTTTGAAAAGAACTAATGTGTTACCAACTGTCGTTATGGGTTGCTGTGGCCCGCGTGCCCATCTCCTCTTCCTAGACCAATCTTCTTACTGGGTCAATATTGACCCTTAAAGAGTGAGAATTTAAGGGCGATAAGGGTCGTAATAGGCTACTGAGGCCCACGTTCCCATCTCTTTCTTCCCAAGTGAATAAGTCTAAACTGGGTCTATAAGGTATATAAGTGCAGGAAAATCGATAGTTTGGGTACTCGCTTGTAATAAATACACCATTTTTTTTCGAAGCTATTGAAGGTAAGTGATCGAGTTGGTACTATTTATAGGGCATCCGCTTGAGCCAGTCCACAGCTAACTGCACCAACTCCATCACTTATTTTGAAACAGGGAGACAGGGTAAATCGTGAACTCCTCATAAAGAACGTCATGTGTATGATGAAAACATAATGAAAGGAAAAGAAGGAGGCAATGAGTTTTGGAGTTCCTAAGGTCTGGCTTTATTGAAGAAGCATCTCTATTTTTATAATTGTATTTGCAAATATTCATTACAAATAACAAACAAGGAATAATTTATCCTGCTTTGAGGTCTGCTTGAAGAGCTGAATAAGTTGGCATAATGTTTCTATACTGGAACCTCCTCCGAACTTCGGGAAACTGCATTCTGTATTCTGATTCGAGTTCCAGGCCTTTCCAAACAGATCAATTATCTGATTGGGGAAGCACCGACTGTCAAACCCAAACCTTTGGCACAAAATGAATGATTTGGTCTAAGATTAACATTTTTAAAAAGATGCTTTTGTAGTTCTAACTTCTCGGCTGAAATAATCTGCCAGCTCCAGGAACGCGTGTTGTAGTTTACAGAGATTGAAAGAAAGATCTAGAACAGTTCTTTTAAATTAGGAATACTTCTTAGCATATTGCACTCACAATCCAAACCTCATAAAGAAGTTAGAGGCAGTATATAAAACAGACGAATGGAGATTTTACATTGATTTAAAGAAGATAAGTTTAAAATGTGTGTTCGTACATCAGAATATAGGAGCATCAATACAAGTCCATATTCCATCCCTCTTAAAGAGATAACCTATACACGACAATTTTAAACTGCTATTTAGAAAATTAAATTATAAGGAACATAAATGAATGATCTGCAATGATTTAAAGATTTCGTGTGCGCAGTCAGAACAACAGGATTCCCCCAGGGTCTTTCTGACACAACGCACATTTGTGAATGGGTCAGCTCAGCTACAAAGAATTACTGATCAGCTTGAGGACGGTTTAGAAGAAATTCACTGATACCCGTTTCCAAGAAAATAATAATAATAATAATAATAATAATAATAATAATAATAATAATAATAATAATAATAAAACAGATAAGTAGATCCTAGAAAAATTATTTTATTTTCCCTTACCAATTAAATTGTCATTAATGATGAAGAAATGTTCAAGGGTATTGGAAAAGGTAAGCAAAGGAAGTTGTTTTAACTACCAAATCAACACGTTTACGCACTTTCAGAAGGAAAAGTCAAAGAAGGCACCTTCGTAGGGTTATACATCAGGGATCGGACTAAAGACTAAAGTTTTGAACCATTTATGGCATCTCCATAAAATGAAACGTGAACTAACTTCACAGATGTAGTTCACACGTTCTTGGGAAATTATAAAGCTTCACACTTCGATCATTATATAAATAATATACTGAAAAAATATGAAGCCTTAGGATGTAACACGAGTCTGAAAGTGCACGTCCTTCACTCACATGTAGAGTGCTATCCAAAAAACCTGGGAGCAGTGACTGAATAACAGGGAGAGAGGTTTCACCAGATATTAAGGATACGGAAGGGCGGAATCAGAAGAGATGGAAAACATCAATTATAGCTGACTACTATTGTTTATCCAAACCTTGATGACCCTGCTATAGTGTACTAGAGAATATTCGTCACAAGAAAAAGTGGATGACTTCAGTTGCTAAATTTAGAAAACAATCCTCTGACACTTGATGTAGCCAGAATCCACGTTTTGTGGATCCTTGTTACCGAAAAATCGAATGACGGTAAAAGGTCTCAGTCCATCCGTCTGCGAACAACGCTAGTGGCTAAACCGTTCAGCTCACTTTCTCCAAAATTGATATTCCCCAATCGATCTACCGAATTTTTTCCCTTAATGGAAACTGTTCCTTAAAGATAGGTTTCAAAATAGGGTCATGTACGATTTCTCGAAAATTTAAGTACTTTTTGAGTAATTTCGCGAGAAATTACGTACTGTGTGCGAGAGAAAGTACGTGCCGTTGTAGCCCAATTGCAGTTTGAATAAGCGACATTTCTATTGAATAATCACACGCGTAAACACAGTGATTTTTGAACTTCTCTTTCAAATTTTATAGTTACAAAAAAAATTTCAGAAAATTCTTTAACTTTCCGGATCTTAATTCTGTCAAAAAGAAAAAAAAATATAATACAAATTATATTTCATTACTTTTTTATGTTGTTGGTCAAACGGTGTAAGGGAAATTTTCAAGTCAAAGAAGTTATAAATCTTTTTTAAACATATCTTTTAAACCTAACAAGTCATTTCTCTGCACCTCGCACTTAAAACATAAAAGGCTATTATTAGATCTGAAAAAGGCCCCAAAAAATTGTTTGTAGACCTATGTAACACGATACATCATGACACAAATCTCTGAATAAAAAAGGTGTAGCTTTGAACGGGGTAAATTATTAATGCGAATTCTTTGTATCAATACAAATATGGAAATAATGTATAAAGGGATAAAAACGAGGGTAAGAACCCTAATTTAACAAACGCCATCCCTTGGATTTGTCAGAGTTAAAAAAAGGCCGTCTTAGTTCGAGTGTCGTTCACGTGAGACGGCAGAGTTGTTCCCTTCTGCCTGCGCACTTCGGAGAGAGACGTCGAAGGAATTTATGTTTCCTGAAAGCCCGAGACCCGCTGCGCGCTCTCCGAAAAGACCGTTAACAAGTCGTTCATTCCACAAATAGCTGCGCGCTACAGCCCCTTTAATTCAGCTGGCGTTGCATAAAGCGAAATGAATCATCCGCAGTTACAACTGTTCCCTTTTCGAAGCTCCTAGAGAACTGTTACCGAATCTTATGGAAAGCAGCGGATTTCAAAACCATTAAGAGAACTGTGCTGCTAAATGGCTCGAAGATAGGTTTACAATAACAGAAATATAGAGTAATTCAAATTCTCCTTCAGATTCCTGAAAGAGCTGCATTGCAATACGAGTCCACTGTGTGGTACCCAGTGTCGCAATTATTGGCGGTTTGCCGTCAGTGACTAAACCTGACGCGCCGTGCGATATAGATACGTACGACTACCAACAGCAAGTTGGAAAGTAGCGGGTTGCCGATATAAGTCTCTCCCATATATTCTACACAAACGCAAGGAACTATAAATAAAATACAAACAACTATACTGGTTGCTAGGAAGAAAATTTGTGCTGGCTACAGACAATAAACTTTTAATATACAAGTTATTCTTGAAACCAATCTGGACATACTGTATACAGATCTGGGGCTCAACCTGCAGATCAAATATTCAAACTATACAGATATTCCAATCCAAGGTTCTGCTAGTGCTCCCTGGTACGTCCGAAACGATTTTAACATGTCAACAGTACAACAGGAAATTAAAAATTTTAGCCATAAATGTCAGCAAACTAGAAAACCATAATAATGTACTAGCCATAAACTTACTGGACAATAGTTTAGAAGTCAAAAGAATGAAAAAGTTCAAACCATTGGATTTTCCAAATAGATTTTAAAATGACAATAGTGATAATACTGTAATAAAATCAACACCAATTATGTTGTCAACATGTGCTTGTTGATGTAATGTGATAAAGGAAGATCACCAGTAGGTGACCTTTCCATGCAAGTTTGTAATTTATAACCTTTTCATGCATATTTACTTATTGTTCTTGTTTTGAACAGATTGTAAATTTACAGATTTAAATTTTAAAAAATAATCTCTCCAACGGGGTATTACGTTCACAAACCGCGGGTTATCGTCAGTTGTCTACTCCTAGCAACGGCGTTTTATGATAGAAGACCATAAATAAGCAAGCAGAATGCTCTGCGAGGTCGTGGAGACAAGTTTGAAAGATGCTCGGATCTACGAGAATGTGGGTTGATGCAAATGTATGATAAGCATTGTACACTAGGAATATTCGCAGTAATAACATGGGTTTAAAAATTTGTTTTAAGCTGTGCACTGTAGACACAAAGTTTGAAATTAAATTGATTTATTTTGTTGTGGAGAAAATTCATTAATTCTCGAAGAAGACGATTGACGGGGAGTTGATAAAAGCATAACTGTGAAGCTCTGATAATTTAGACATGACACAGTTCGGTACTAAGAAGAGATGATTTGTTTGTTTTTTTGGCATTTTTCATTTAAATTTAGTAACTATTTCCCCACCAATTCAATGGGTTCGGTTACGATGGACTAAGTTACCCGCACCTGATTTGTCCCTGCATACCTGCTGAACGTGAGCTTCAATAACACTTTCCTGATATGACCCTTGCCCCTCTGAGCTGCCTCGATGGTAAGGGGTACTCGTTGTGCAAAAACATTTACTGTACGCAAAAGTACTCACATTTTTAAAAAACTGTACATGACCTTATTTCAAAATATATCTTTAAGGAACATATTTCATTCAGGAGAAAATCGTATACCTTCATAATTGTAGTTGTAGGAACATGCCAAAAAAAGTTTGGTTTTTTTGCAATTTGCGAACAATTAGGGTTTAAATGAACATGAGATCTGCACCATTCTCTTAAACGTCCCTCACGCTATCCAACCACAAAATTAAACCAAAAAATATGGAGCCATTTTTTGAAAATATGGAAAAAGCTCCAAGGGTTTCAAGTAAAGTATCCCCTAAAATTAAAATATCGGTTTCAAATTCAAGGATCCACGATATCAGCCAGATCGATTGGGAAATATCAATTTTGAAAACAATCGGCTGAACTGTTTAGTCGCTAGCGTTGTTTATAGACGGACAGACACAGACAAACGGACGGACGGACGTTTTGCTATCATTCGATTTTTCGGTAACAAGGACCCACAAAACCTGGATTCTGGCTTCACAACGGGCTAGATGATTTTTTTTACTAAATTTAGCAAGTTGATTTACCCACATTCTCATTACCACGATGCGGCAATAAGAGTTTTTCTGCCAAAAATTCTTCGGTTTTTCCCGCACCATTACATTACTTCCCCTTCTCAAGAAGTGCGTTCTGAAGGCGAGAAAGTAAAAAGGGAAGACGAGGGAAGTAAACAGACTGAGAAGGGAAGAAATGGAACAAACTAGGCGCGATCAACAGTGGGGCACGGCGTACCCGATTCATTAGTGCACACTAGACTGGGTAGACAGGATCTGCACGCAACCGAGCGCAAGACAGGTCGGTTTGATTGATTGATTTTTTTGTTTCCGGTGCCCGGAAACTGCTTCAGTCAATACTCCCGTTAGTGTAGTGCATGTTTTTTCTCGGAAGATGGTGGTGATCTTCCCCCGCCGGATGGCGAGATCTGGCACCGACCTACCGTCGGCTAATGGGGTTTCCCCCTAACCAGGACTCTCCCACCAGCGGGGCACCGCCCCAACCGGGACAAGCTCTAAGCTCCCGATCGGTCACCTGGAATATGTGGTAGTGCAGTGCATGTTAGTTTAAGTGTGCGTGTAAGGGAAAGGATAGGACAAGGAAGAGGAGGGACAGATCGCGCGCGGTCCGTGGCCCGTTTTGGAGGGTACTGCTCCGGCATTCGCCTGGTGTTGATCGGCGAAACCACGGAAAACTACCGATCGGAGCTGCCGGCCGCTAGAACTCTCCTCCAGACATTCGACTGAATTCGACCTAGCTGAAAAGCTAGTGTCGAAAATCCTGCCGCCGTCAGGACTGGAACCTAGGACCTCCCGGTAAGAAGCGCTGCAGTGACATCAGTTGATGCACTGAGCTACCGCTACCGGTGCAAGAGACACATTTTTCATTGCAATAGGGAAGGCCAGACGGCCGCGTTTCTGACATACCCAGGAATCTGATGGGTCCTCGGACCAGGAAGGGTGTTAAAATTGCATTTGACGGAAGTGATCATACAAACGCCGTCTTTCCAATAAAGTACTTGTGCCAGTGTCGATCATTTCCCATTGGACTTGTATGCTTGGGGGAACGTGAGACCTCGATGTCCAAAAAACTGCAGTAGGTATTTAATATTGCCGGGGCTTCTTTTTTTTGCCCGACACATTCATGATACTGCAGGATTTTCCGCTCTTCCACAATGCATGCGGCTCATCCCAAATCAAGCCTGCGCGCAATCGTGTCTGTGTTCGTTGTCTCGCCTCCGAGGCCGTAAGCAACGACACGCCAAGGGAATTCAGTTCGCACATCTGGTGTGAGAAAAGGTGCGATAACAGGATCAACATTTACATTTTTCTGTTCAAATCCAAACTGTTTCATTGTTTTTGGATTTTTTCAGGGTATCTCACTCCAGGGTATCTCACTCCAGGGTATCTCACTCCAGGGTATCTCACTCCAGGGGGTTCTCACTCCAGGGTATCTCACTCCAGGGTATCTCACTCCAGGGTATCTCACTCCAGGGTATCTCACTCCAGGGTATCTCACTCCAGGGTATCTCACTCCAGGGTATCTCACTCCAGGGTATCTCACTCCAGGGTATCTCACTCCAGGGTATCTCACAAAATCGCAGATATGGTGCGAAGCTGCATAGTTCTCTTTCCATTTGTGCGCGCATTGGAAATGAGTAAAATGGATAGCCACATGTGAGTCTACCTGGACCAGAAGAACCGCCGTCTCCCATCCCGTCATCTCCCGTACCTTACATTCAATTGACGATACCAACAGTTTTTGAATTGGTTTTTGGTCCAAAACTCATCGGTACCATTTTTTCCCTTGACATTATACATGTGCTTCAGGTTAGTTGGTAGTCAGTGGTTTCAGTTATATTTACTTTCAAGGTTATCCTTGAAAATAGATGTTATTACATGGGAGTTTTTGTTGTTTTTTCTCCCTTTCAAAATTCAGAATTTAAGTAGTGTAGGGATCACAGAATTTTGAAAATGTGCACACAATTCACTTTTCCCCATAGCACGTCATACGCAGTTTTTAACTTTTTTTTACGTGAAATAAATATAAAAAAAGGTCCTCAGTCTCATAGGTGTAGTGCATATTTTTCATCGTGAGGTACCGCAACTCTATCGATGGCGAGATTCGGCGCCTCCCACCAGCAGGACACCGCCCCACGCGGGTCAAGTTCCAAGTGCCTGACCGGTCACCCGGCAGGTGTGGTAGTGTAGAGCATGCTAGTGTAAATGTGTGTAAGGGGAGAGAATAGGGCAAGGAAGGGGAAGGAAAGGTCGTGCGCGGTCCGTGGCCCGTTTGTTAGGGTCCTGCTCCGGCATTCGCCTGGTCTTTATCGACGAAACCATGGAAAACTATCGATCAGAGCAACCGGCCGCTAGAATTCTCCTCCAGACAGTGAATTCGACCTAGCTGAAAAGTTACTGTGGAATATCTTGCCACTGTCTGAACTAGAATTTAGGACCTCCCGGTCAGAGACATTGCAGTGACATCAGTTTATACACTGAGCCACCTTTCCCGGTACGTGCTAGGGGTACTTACAGACATCACGAAAAAAAACAATATCGACCCAAATTGTTTTACGTGGGTATTTACTGATTTAGAAATTATCGCCAACTATTAAATGAACTGAAGCTGAAATTTTCCTTAATGACAATATTTTCTATTTCTCTTGATTCCTCTATATAAGAACCCAATGTTCTCAGCTCCAGCCCAAACGCTAATGAGTGCAGACAACAGGCCAACGTTTTGATAAAGGATAATCCAAGAGACATGTTTTGTTTCATACTTTGTAATAACGCGCTAGTTGTCAAAAGTGTGTCAGAAAGATAACTGTTTAAATAAACATATGCTTTACAACTATCTATTTTCTTCTATTTTTGTTCCAATAACTCTTTTCCTCAACCTCTGCAAACTATGTGCACAATCTTTAATTGCTTCCTAGTCGTTTACAGCAGTAAAGTCAATAAACACAGCACTCGCATCGGCAACCCAATTATCGTCTTTTCTGAGTTCATTCCTACCACTAATTCATAACGAAAGAGCAAGGCGGAAAGGCATATCTGGCAGGTTGCGGCTCGCCCCTAGAAACGAAGACAAATTCAATTCCGTCCGATGCTATTTCCAGTTCCAATCAGCATGGGCGTGTCGGGGTGGGGGCCGTGTGGGAGCGGCTTCGCGCCGCCAGATGTGAGCGACAAACGAAGCGGAGGCCGAAACCCGACACCGCCATCGGAGACCCACGCGCAAATTGGCTAATTATCATTCAGACAGCCTCCAATTCATCACGCGCGCACCCGCGCACGCGCGCGTCCGCACTTCCGGGAACTCTCTCACGCGTCATCTCCGCGTTTGCTCAGCAATCGCTCACCGTTGCCCGAATCTGTTTGCCGAAGAACGCTTGCGCATAGCAGCTTCGTCGCTGAATTACCGAAAATCTTTGTACCTCTTCAATTATCCACAATTTCATTACATAATAGTAGGACGAAAATTATATTCTCTTCATTTAACGGTTGGCACCTGTTTAGGTGGCTCAGGGCAACAATTGATGTCGCTGCTGAGCCAATGACCGGCAGGTCCTAGGGTTCGATTGATTTGATTTTTCCGGGCACGTCAACTGCTTTGGTCATTAGTCCCGTTAGTGAAGTGCACGTTTTTTCTCGGGATATGCGCGGTGATCTTTCCCCGCTGGATGGCGAGATCCGGCGCCGACCTACCGTCGGCTAGTGGGGTTCCCCCTAACCAGGACTCTCCCACCAGCGGGGAACCTCCCCAGCCGGGTCAAGCTCTAAGCTCCCGACCGGCCTCCCGGAGTATGTGGTAGTGTAGTGCATGTTAGTGTGTGTGTGTGTGTGTGTAAGGGGAGAGGATAGGACAAGGAAGAGGAAGGAAAGATCGCGCGCGGTCCGTGACCCGTAGGGTACTGCCCCGGCATTCGCCTGGTGTTGATCGGAGAAACCACGGAAAACTCCCGATCAGAGCAGTCGGCCGCTAGAATTCTCCTCCAGACAACGATTGAATTCGACCTAGCTGAGACGCTAGTGTCGAAAATCCTGCCGCCGTGGGGAGTGGGAACCTAGGATCTCCCGGTCAGAGGCACTGCAGTGATGTCAGTTGATGCACTGAGCTACCGCTCCCGGTCCTAGGGTTCGAGACCCCACGGTGGCTGGATTTTCGGCACTAGCTAGAGAGCTAGATAGAATTTAGCTACTGTCTGGAGGGGAGTTCTTGCGGTTGGCTGCTCTGATCGGTAGTTTTCCGTGGTTTCTCCAATTAATACCAAGTGAGTGTCTGAGTAGTACTTTAACAAACGGGTTATGGACAGCGCGCGATCTTTCCTTCCTCTTCCTTGTCCTAGCCCCTTTCTTACAGATGCTTACTCTTACTTACACTACACGACCACATATGTTGGGAGCTTAGAGCTTGTCCCGATTGGGGCGGTGCCCCGCTGGTGGGAAACACACGGTTGGGGAAAAACGCCGCTAGCTGACATAAGACGAAGCCGGATCTCATCCAGCGGGGGAAAATCACTGCCACCTACAGAACGAACTACAGGACTAATGACCATAGCAGTAGGCGCGACAGCAAACACTAACCAATTTTATAGTTGACAGTCATGTTTAAATTATCAAATGCCTACGAAGAACAACAGGGGTTCCCCCCCCCCAATCTCAGGGATTTTTATATCGTTGGATGAAAAAACGGAAAGGTAAAATAATAAAAAGAAAAAGTATTTCTCAGAAGGCAGCATTCAACGCTAATTACATTATGAATACAATGTATTCCCGAAGACTGTAAATATAGGCCTATCCCCATCCCACCACTATTATCCTGAGGTGTTCGAGCTTCTCCCGGAAGTAGTGGCGGATCGAGGGGGACATGGGGGTCATGCCCCCTCGAAAAGGCCTAGTTTTCGTTTGCTATCTTTATTTGGCCAAATTGATTTTAATATTTCTCTAGGTTAGAATTATCTAATTACTTAAATAATAAAAATGTGTAATATCATATTAGCACTACAAACAATACAACATAATTACAAATGTTTATTAACAAAAATCTATGATGCCCCCACTGCAAAATGATCGGCTGGATTCGCCCCTGCTAGAAGGCGGTAGATTTCCACTTTTCAATATTTTGAACTTTTTGACACTGTACTTCATTTTCAACCTCAGTGTTATAACAAAACCGTAGCAGAGTGAAAACATATCTGTACCGTTGTGAGACTGTATACTACTGAATTTCGGATTCGAATAGCTGATCATGTCTGGTAATTGTTCCAACTTGTTAAACATAAATATTCATCACTTTCATCCATATTTCATGAAATCGTTACAATACCGTTTATGAACGTATTTATTCAGTAATTATTACAACACAAAAGAAATTATGTAACAAAACGACAGAATTATTAGTTACTAACATGCCGAAAATCTTAAATCAATACGTTGGTATTATTCAGCAAAACTACAAACTCAAAGCATTTTGTATACGTAAAAAGCTAGAAAGAGAAAAAATATTATTTTTAGTTTTAAGAAAACAGATAAAACAATTTACCTTTATCTTAATTTTTCGTGTATTTTCGGATACAAAACGTACAGCAAGTATCTAACATAAATTCGGTTTTATTACGTTAAGAATAACTGAGTCAGAGAAGTTCAGTGACTGAATAAACTATGAATAAACAAATATCAATCACACCAGAAAACTTTAAATCCGTTATGTTGTTTTTAACTTCATGTTGAGTTATTTATAAATTTTTTAGATGGATATTTGCAGCAACTGGGATCACCTCAGGTGGAATTTTACGACGTAGACTTTTTAGAGTGCAATATTTCACCTGTATTCCATCGCGCCCCGCGGCGCCCTTCAACCCCACCGTCTTCGACCGGTTCGCCACATCCGACTCCCCGCCGGTCCCGTGCCACCCACGCCACATTCCCCCCCCCCCCCCAGCTTTCACCACCACCGACGTCCTTTCACCACCCCATCGACCCCGCTGCCCCCACGCTTGCAGACCACTTTAAGAATAACTGTGTCAGAGACGTTCAGTAAACGAATGATGTTTGAATAAATAAAAATCAGTCACACCAGAAAATGCAGCGCCTCTGACCGGGAGGTCCTAGGTTCGAGTCCTGAAGGCGGTAGGATTTTCGACACTAGCTTTCCAGCGACGTGGAATTCAGTCGATGTCTAGAGGACAATTCTAGAGGCCGGCTGCTCTGATCGGTAGTTTTCCGTAGTTTCTCCGAACACCAGGCGAATGCCGGAGCAGTATCCTAACAAACGGACCGCGCGCGATCTGTCCTTCCTCTTCCTCTTCCTCGTCCTATTCTCCCCTCATTTACTGTAACATGCACTACACTACCACATATTTCGGGAGATCGATCGGGAGCTTCGAGCTCTCCCGGCTGGGGTGGTGCCCCGCAGGTGGGAGAGTGCTGGTTACGGAAAAACTCTGCTAGACAACGGTAGGTCGGCGCCGGATCTCGCCATCCATCAGGGGAAGATCACCGCCATCTATCGATGGAAAAACATGCACTACGCTTACAGTACTAATGATGTAAGCTGTTGACGCGCCCGGAATCACTAAACAACCACTACATCAACCAACCAACCAACTACATCAGAAAAGTTTAAATCCGTCATCCTTTTCCATCACACATGGTTGCCGAACACACTGCCTCTAACGTCCCAGTAGACTCAACGACTTCCACTCCCCTACTTCACCCTCACACCGCCTTTCCCCCTGCCGCCCCATCACCAACACGTTCGCCTCCAGTGTTGCTACGTAGTTGCCTCAGTTTGCACATCCATCCCAGTTCCCAAACCCTACTTCCCCCCTCTCAGCCTCCCCCACCGCATCACCAACACGTTCGGCCTCGCTGTTGCCATGTCGTTGCCTCCGCTTCCAAGTCTGTCCTTATTTCCCCCCACATCCTCCGCCGCCACATCGCCAACACGTTCACCTCCATTTCTACCAATTCGATACGTCTACTTCCACCACCAATCCCACCCCCCAAGCGTTTCTTTCCCCACAGCCTGCGCAGCACCCCACCGACACTAATTCGTTTCGTAGATGATCTTGGCTGTCCAGGTGACGCCGCGTCGAAGGCTGTGTTGCCGACGTTTCGACCATCTTATCGTGGTCTTCCTCAGGGCTGTTATGGGAATCGCATAACAGCCCTGAGGAAGACCACGATAAGATGGTCGAAACGTCGGCAACACAGCCTTCGACGCGGCGTCACCTGGACAGCCAAGATCATCTACATGACTCTGGCCGCGGAAGCCTACGACTTCACTAATTCGTTTCCTTCGCATCCAACGCATTCACCCCACCGACACTAATTCGTTTCCCTTAGGTCCACCTCCATCGCTACCTTCCACACCCTACTTCCCCCACAACCTACGCCACATTACACCACCGCTTTCCCCATTCTCCTTCAGGCCGCCTCGAGTCGTCTGCTGGGTCCCTCGACATGCGAACCCAGAGTAATCAAGCGGGGGCTTTTTTTAAACGGTGCATTTTATTAAGCGAGCGCCTGCAATCCGCCCGGCGGGATCGCGAGAGCCCGCGCTACGCAACCGCCCGGGGGCCCGCGATAATCACGGGACTGGAAACCCACCGCCAGCGAAATTAATTCTTCCTCCCACCGCCGCGGCGCGATTGCCGCTCGGGATCCCCAAGGGAAAGAGTAGAGGGCAGAGGAGACATTTAGAATGACGTGGAAATTTAGACGGGAGTTTATTTGTCGCATGGCTTGGGATTGTGGGGAGACGGCACAATGGCGTCGCAGTTACGCAGTCAGTTAATCTCATTGCGATCGTCCTCGCCAGCATTAGACCTACTCAGCGTGCCCTTTTAGATACGATAGGGACAATGGCGGATTTAATGAAAAAATGTAGTGAAAGATATGTGATAAGCCTGAAGATGAGTACGAGCAGTTACTACAATGACAATCAGGAAGAGAACTTCTACGAAATCCGATTTTTTCACAACAAATTCCGCTTCCTGTCTTCCCCCCTCTACTCCTGATATCGAATGATAGCCCTCCGAACGTCACCTGGTTGCTCAAGGCATTGAACTTATAAGGGAAATATGATTTCAACAGGAAAAGTGAGGAAGAAAAACCTACGTGGAAAAGCTGGAAAATGAAGGAAAAAGCGCGCGTCATAGTATGTTGTGTAGAGTCTATGAGTGGCGAGAGCACAAGAATCACAAAGGATGAGTTGGCGTCTACTCAGCAATTCTTTTAACAATATTGTTATTCTCTTAGTGTTGTGCTTAGATTGGTGCTCAAGGCTATCGAGCGCATCAGCCGCTCTTTTGTTGTCTGCAGTCTTGTCCTTTCATGGTGCTGCAACATACCGAGCCTACCTATTAGCACTCCGTAATTTCGGATGATATTGGCGTAAGATGGTTGTACAGTTGGCTGTAAGTTTGGATGTTATCGGCGTTACATGGGTGACCTGGATTCAACTTCAACCAATTCACCACAGCACCAATACCACCACATTGTAGAGATAGGCGATTTAATCGCGATTAATACAACAATCGATTATTTTATACGATTAATTGAAAAATTGAAATCGATTATTTTTACACTGATTAAGGAACACATCGATTAATTTTTCAAATTTTTAGCTCCCATTATTTTAATTCAAGTATTAACTTTCAAGACTTGCAAAATATGAAAATGCATCGCTCGTTTTGATCTTAAGTAACGGAATTCATTGTCTGAATATCTCTCTCCCACTGTAAAACATAATTGAGGCACACATTCGCCATTAATTTCTTGTTAGTAAAACTAATAAAATGAAAAGTCGCTGGTAATGGTCTAATATTTTAATGACGGTATTATATTCAGTAAGAAACAAGAGACACAGAATTACTAGTATTCCTAAAAATCATCCCAAACAAGTACATCATTAGATTACATCTATTGGTGTTACTGTATCTACAAATTCTCGGGCTTTCATTTTAAACTGAATTAGAGTCGTTTTCCATAAATAGGTGTGTAAAATTAATATTATTTAATAATAAACAAATATTATTAATTAAATCGTGTCGTCCTTCTAAAAAAATAGTAAACAATTAATTAATTTACACTTCAAAAACCATTTTTCACATTATTTAAAACATGTGAAAATTAATAAATTATGTAAGATTAATCGATTAATTCGGAACGATTAATCTACGCATATTCATCTAATAAAAAACCCTCGATTAGATATTAATCGAATATTATTTAATAATCGCCCATCCGTAGCGCGTAGCCACAGTGTCAGCGCGACTCCCCATGCATTGACGCGTAGTAGCCGGTAGAGCGCGGCAAACACGCCCACTCATCTCAAGAGCCTGACGAGACGGATATGAAATGCGAATGTGAGTATGGTATAAATAGTGAAGAAGGAAATGAAAAGAATACGAGAAAATGAAGGTTAAAGACGCCTTGCAGAAGATGATTGTCGCGACAAAAGATGAAATTACAGAAAATGTTCCAGAGATGATGTGTCCATATAGGGATACAGAAAGGCTGAGCTGGAGGCAAGAGATGAGAAAGAACGCCAAAAACCATTACAATAAGTGCATTGTACAGAAACAGAAACTGAACGATAGGAGGACGGGGAAACGCGAGTGAGAAAAATAGACAACGAAAGAGAAAGGTAAGAAAAATTAGAGATAGGCATGCAAGCGAAATCGTAGCAAAAGAGAGAAACGGAGCAGGAAAAGAAAACATACAAACCTAATAAGAGAGGTAAATACATCTAATTAATTATTCACTCGGGAACAGAAAGTTAGTTTCGAAAAGAAAAGATATAAAGGACAGATCTAAAAAGGGAGAGAGAAAGTACATCCATAAAAATCATGAACGATTGAAATGATATCAAAGGATCAACTGAGGGAGGCATAGATATATTACTTGGAAATTGGATGATGGAATGGAAATAACGAAAGCATTTATATACAATAATAGTAATAATTAGAGTATAAAGTGATTCATCAAAATGAATTTACATACTGTGGAGTGTAAGGGAGAAAGTGTAACAATCAGAACGGAAGTACAAAAGTGATAGGCAAGAAATTTGAGTGGTATTCATTCTTATTCTCCCTGTGAAATATTAACCCAGACGTATTGTTGCACTCCTAATTAACCCTGCTTTAGTTGAACTCAGTCATATTAACATAGCGAGAAGAAGAAACTGCAAAAATCGAATCAGCAAAGTAAAATTTGTGGAATCCTGAAAGTGTAACTCAAACCCGCACACCTCATGAAAATATTTTGTGTCTCCCCAGTGTGTCGAGTCTTTTGTAGAGTTACTCGAACACAAAAAAATAGGATCCCCCATGGGCGCTCCCCCATTGTCTGTAATGGAATCAATAAAAAGTCATTTGTAGCAAAATGCAACTTCCAAACTCGCTCCCTCGCTGCTTTGTATTGTGTACAGTTGAATATAATGGGAGGATAGAAAAGATTCAGCAAGCAGTGATCCGCGTGCGTTGACAATGCGCCCCCAGTTCCAAAGAATTTGTGATTTCTTTGCCGAGCTTGGCCATTCCAATTCGGCCTGTTCATGCCAACGTCACAGTGAACTGGGTCGTCTTATAGATGGTGCTCATTTAAAAATCTATATTTAAAGGTTACTACGTCCAAACCTCTAATTTTAACATTCCAACTCAATTCCTACGTTTACATTTGGTTACCCTTTCCTATTTTTCTGCTCGTAATTGAAGTTTCGTAAGCCGTCAGGCAGGCTTGAAGAAAATACATTTTTCTAAATTAAAATTCAAACCTTCGTGGTTGTTTCATAGAATTAACTTTTTTTAGGTTAAATCAGATATTTTGTTTTCAAATCAGCATTTGCTCTATAGTATAAATAGTTGCAGATCGGGGGAAACCTGCAGGCACTGTTGCTCGTTGATACATGACTGTTGGGAATGAGGCAGTGCGGCATTTCTCATCGCTGGCGCAACGCAAGGCAAGAGCACGTTACTTGTTCTTTATTTTTATAAATTACTCCGTTTTTTACTCGTTCTTTCTTTCAAATTGCAATTCCCTAATTGTAATAAACTACATAATTTTTCTACCATACAAACAACAAAAACTAATATTCGTACTTTACTACTAAGGACTGCTAAAGGAAGAGTGGTCCAGTTCTGGGGGTTAAAACTTTCTGTTCTCTCCAGCGTTGTTTTTTTTTTCTAGGTCTTTTGTCCAGCCAACATCCGGTTACCCTTTACGTCCCGATGGGACGCATATTCGACCATACACTAGACCAACACACTTGCGGATTCCTCTGATCTGGGGTCAGCAGAACGCGAGGCCCTCCGCGACAACATATTTCGTACACAAAGTCAAGGGACACACAACCATGTCCAAGGCAGGACTCGACCCGCGATCCCTCGGACCGAAGCGCTGAGTTGGTACTCGCTCTTAGGCACCTCGGCCATCCAGGTCGGCTCCAGCGTTGTAGAGCATAAAATTTGTCATGGCCGACCTGGATAGACGAGGTCGCTAAGGTTGAAGGGCCGCGGGTTCGAATCCCGCCTCGCTCGTCGGTTTGGTTTTTTCGTGTTTCCGAGCGCGTCAACTGCTTTGGTCATTAGTCCCGTTAGTGTAGTGCATGTTTTTTCTTGGGAGATGGCGAGATGCGGCGCTGACCTACCGTCGGCTAGTGGGGTTCCCCCCTAACCAGGACTCTCCCACCAGCGGGGCACCGCCCCACCCGGGAGAAGCTCTAAGCTCCCGACCGTTCTCCCGGACTATGTGGTAGTGTAGTGCATGTTAGTGTGTGTGTGTGTGTGTGTGTGTAAGGAGAGAGGATAGAACAAGGAATGGGAAGGACAGATCGCGCGCGGTCCGTGGCCCGTTTGGTAGGGTACTGCTCCGGCATTCGCCTGGTGTTGATCGGAGAAACCACGGAAAACTACCGATCAGAGCAGCCGGCCGCTAGAATTCTCCTCCAGACAGCGACTGAATTCGACCTAGCTGAAAAGCTAGTGTCGAAAATCCTGCCGCCGTGGGGAGTGGGAACCTGGGACCTCCCGGTCAGAGGCGCTGCAGTAACATCTGTTGATGCACTGAGCTACCGCTACCGGTTCGCGCGTCAGTGTTTGTGACTGTGTTGTCAATACGGTTTGTTCTTACAGCTCCTACAGTCTCTACAAAACCTAGTTATTGAAAACGCGACCTTAAAAAATTGTCATGTCTTTTGAACAATGAGTGTGTGTGCCCTTCTCGTATCCTTCGCGCGTTCGAGTCCGTCAATCATCGAGTCTATCCTCTCCAACACCCCCGCCAGAATCTCATTCACGACGTCAGAAGTATTGAACGATGCTGTTCTCTTGCTTAGAGAAGGAAGTACGAGGAAACATGAGGTCATTGGCGGTAGGTTACAATATCACTCAACGAGTTTTGGCCCACTATTTACGTCGATCGGAGAATCATAAACAACAATTTTAGAGACCGGCTTGTCTAATGGAATTTTTAGATGTCCGATCAATATCAGCCGCAGCAATTTACCTTACAAACATCGATTCCCATATAGCTCATGCTTCATAATATCAAAAGACTGGCAGTTCTTTGACGTGGATATTGACCAAACCTGTGTCCCAGTGCCATTGGAAATATATTTTTTTGTTTACCATTGTATGAAGGACATTCCATATATCGTATCAACCATTTTATGGGCAAAGATTTTTTCCGGGCTGAAGGGCCGTGGTCCATTGGAAAACATGACCACGGCCCTTCAGCCCGGAAAAAATCTTTGCCTACAACTCCGGCCGTGAAAGCCTACATTGTTTTATTAACCATTTTATAGCTTCCAAAATAATAGAAAGGAAATTCAATAGTGAAATCCAGTGCAACACTGAATGAGATGAAGATGCTACTATTAAATTTCGTCAGTGTTCTAGAAATTATGCTGAAAGGTAGATTAAAGCAAAGCAGAATAATGGGCATATGTGGAAGTTGCAGTTCGGCTTGTAAGAAATTATCCGCGTGTCATAAAAAGTTACGACAAGCAGTGCGTGCTTATGGAGCAGGTGCCTTATCCTAGTGCTGCACGTGGGGTACAGGTCTGCTACAACTGCTGACACGTTGGACAGTGGATCAGTTGCCCCATCAAATGGTGCACATGACGAATCATTCCCATTCAATGGATTTCAACGTTCAATCTTTATCGTTGGTAAAGGTGTGAATGGAAACCGATTATTTCGAAGCGAATTGGCTGTTCGTAATGAACGTTTTAATGTTTTGCTCCTAATAAAACAATTATTTCTATTTACGTTTCTTTCAATTCCCCAATTTGTATCACTATCACACACCAATTTGTTGACAATTTTACAAAGAACATTCCAGGAATCTAAATGGCTTACACTGTACTTGTAATCTGTATTCTCAGATAGAATTTAGTTCCCATGACTTACGGAACAACCCCTCTTATTATTTTTTTACGTCATGGACCTCTCGGAGAGAGTTTGGCCGCGAGCTTTGCTTATTCTCGGGGGAAGGACCCTGCCTACAGATGGCGCTCATGCTAAAACATGTGTGCTAATGTCACGGAAGGCCGTCTTTGTGCGGCGAGGGGGGAGGATGCTAATGGTCGCGGCGACCGCCAACGACGCGGACAGGTGCAGCGCGGCCAGCGCGACGAGGCGGCCGAGGGCGATGGAGGGGCGTCGTTGCAAATGTCGCCACTAGGAGCGCTGACGACGCGCCCCATAAAAATGCTAACGAAGCGCACGCTCCTGGCGGCGCCTCTGTTAATTACATTAACATATTTGCCGCCGCCGCCGTCGGTGCGAGCCAGCACCAGCCGCCTATCTTTACGGCGAGCTCCCGCGCGGGCGACCGAGTGTCCGCTTCTAAGGGAGGGGAGGGAGGGAGAGAGAATGGGAGGGGGAGAGAGACTGGAAGAGAGAGAGAGAATGGAGGAGAGAGAGAGAGAGAAGAGGAGAGAAGAGGGGAGAGAGAGGGAGAGAGAGGAAGGGAGAGAGAGGGAGAGAGAGAGAGGGAGAGAGAGGAGGGAGAGAGGAGAGAGAGAGAGGGAGAGAGAGAGGGAGAGAAAGGGAGAGAAAGGAGAGAAAGGGAGAGAAAGGAGAGAAAGGGAGAGAAAGGGAGAGAAAGGGAGAGAGAGGAGAGAGAGGGAGAGAGAGGAGAGAGAGGAGAGAGAGGGAGAGAGAGGGAGAGAGAGGAGAGAGAGGAGAGAGAGGGGGAGAGAGGGAGAGAGGGGGAGAGAGGGAGAGAGGGGAGAGGGAGAGGGGGAGAGGGGAGAGAGGGGAGAGAGGGAGAGGGGGAAGAGGGAGAGGGAGAGAGAGGGCGAGGGAGAGAGGAAAAGGGAGAGGGATGGAGGCAGAGGGATGGAGGGAAAGGGGGAGAGAGAGAGGGAGGGAGAGAAAGGGAGAAAGAGAGAGAGAGAGAGTTTGTGCGATTTAATCGTCCGGAATAAGCCGGACGGCGCGCGAACCACCGCAGTTTTATGGCACGCGCCACTGCTCCCCTTCGCCGGCAATTGTTTCGCGCCAAGTAACGATCTTGCCCCGTGAATACGGCGTCCTGATTATGCACTGGGATGGAAGAATTCCTTACGCAAGGGTACAACTAGGGAAGTGCCAAGGGAAGACTTACGCCCGCCGACACTAAAGCCCGTCGTATTGTTTTTTATTGTGCTTCAAGAATGTTTACAATCTATTACGACATAGTAAATGTCATTACATGTACAATTTCATAATTTTCAATAATATAATAATAAAGCAGTTCCATTATACGTTATACAGATATAAAGATACATGCGGATTGGATGGAGGGATTGAAGAGAGACTATATTTAGGGGACATATTAGTACACTATCTACTAGGCTAGATAGTTTGGATATATTACTCGTGTAATCAAAATATAAAAATATTTTGCAATCAATGTAAATCTAAACCTTGTAATAGTTGCATTTTTATCTAATATTACATTTATTGTCCAAAATACCGTAAATACATATCAAGCTCTGTTATCTACTCATTTCCAATGCATGCAGAAATTGGAAGATAACAATGCAGCCTCCGACCCATGTGAGGGGTGTGTATAGTTTCTCTCAAAACTCCAAAACTGAAAAAACATTGAATCAGTTTCAATCTGGACTCCATATTTTAAATATTTGATTGCTATTCCGACTATTATCATACTGCGCGTTCAGACTGAATGTTCATACCTCATGAATCACAGGCTACGAAAGCCCTGACGTCAAGCGACTGTAAGGCTCCAATAACGAGGCCACTCGCCATGAAATATTTGTAGTGACGTGATGTGTTAAAGAAAAGCAACATTTTTAATATTCTTAGGATGTAAATAACTGTTAAACAGTGAATGCTTCCGTACAGATCATATAATGTTATTGCTGAATTCTAGAAGAAAGGTTTTTATTAATCTATTTAGTTTATTGTTGAGTTACTGAGTAATGTGCGGGATGATGATGAGATATTGTTCGGCAGAATTGTGTGGAAGTGTGGTACAATTTTTAGTGCGGTTTTCGTATTTTTTCTGCGACCTTCAGTAGAGACTTCAATGGAAAATATTAAATGACACACGTGTATATTTCGCGTTCCGTCACAAAGGAGACTTCGGTTATGGCGGTGCAGAAAACTGAAGGGACTTTTTTTCGGTAAACGAACTTTGCATATTCTTCGTGTTTTATGTATGTGTGTGTCTGGGAAGAAATGTTTGAATATGAAAATGTATTACGATAAGAATTGCACTGCCTTTCACGTTTAATGCTTCTATTCACTGTTCTCTTTATGTCCAATTTTTATATTCTGTTATGCTCCGTTGTAAAAATGAACAAATATAGGGCAATAATTAAACCGATATTTGACTCGTGCTAAAAAAATATCTTTCATTATTAACCTTATCTGGTTTTGCATTCACTAACTTTCATGCCACGTAATAAAAAAAGCATATTCAACAGTAAACTGTGAGAGCGAAAAATGCACAGTATGTACCATTATTCGTACTATGCACGTTCAGCTGCTTTTACATTTTCAAATAAAAACTTCTATAACAAAATGTACGAATCGTGCACAGCCCTAAATCTCTCACAGCTTGTAACAATATTTCAGAGAACGCAATACCAATGAACTCTCAAAAAATGAAGCATGAGAGTACTTTTAAACAAACTTTTCACAACTTTCATTGGTAATTTTAGTAATTGAAATTCTTGCAAATCACCCTAGCATTTACAATTCTTTTAGTACATTTATTGGTCAAGTAAATACAAAATTCTGTTTACTTCAAGCCACTTTAAAATATTCAGGAAATAGATGAGTTGACATATTGAACGACATTTTTGTAACTTTGATAATCTCTCATCTATAATGGTGTGCCCAGTTCATTAAAAATAATGTATCTAGCAGATAAACATAGTTTGAAACATCATTCAAAATTCATATGTGTATACTAATATAGCTTCTTTAGATAACACACAGGAAAAACCCTTTATAATATGCTTAACTTGGAAGACTTCAAAAATTGAAAATTTGGCATTCGCGTTCCGGTTCTTTTAGGAGCACCAGCTTTGCATTGTGAGAATATTGCCGTTTAATGAAGGGGGCAACGCGATATGGGAGCGCGGATCCCGTATCTTGAAATTTACGACGTGATCCATTATCTCTCGCAATTGGCGATGTCGATCTTATCTCCGGTTGAGTGGACCCCCCTCGACATGTGAGAGCAACAGTTGGCGCGGCGTGGGGGTCCAAGGAAGGGCGCAAACACGGCTAGAGGGCGTGTTGCCGCAGTCGCGTAATCTGTTAGTCGATTACATAAGAACGCAGCGGCTGTTATACCTCAGCAGCCTTACGTAACCGAGTGCGCGAGCACAAACTCCGTTAATGGATTTTTGGTCAGAAAATCGATAGCAGACAACGCACAGAAAGGCCAAAGTTTAATAATGTATTCGCCTCTAGTATTTCCATTTGGATGTTCTAGATGAATCTGTTTTTACACTTACAATTACAATGTGCAAGACGAATTATATGACGGTAGTAAATAGAATATGATGTGCAGAAAAAGTGATTCTACATTGTTTAAGGGTTTGGCAACTTACAAACATTGTGCAATATAATTACATTTTTCACATTCTGCTTATTTAATTAGCATCTTATTCAATACTACAAAATATAGAGTTGAAGTCTCTTTCAATTAAACAGTTGTTTTCGGTACTGGAAATCTCAGTCAAGTAACCTAAACTCCGGCTTTGTGCAAGATATCTAATGTGCGGCATGGAGTGCATATGGCTCGCAGAAATCGTATCCAAAAAAATCCAGGACTCTGCCATCAGCATTTTTGGTGAGCAGTACATGTGTCCCGAAAAGGGTGACTAAACACCGTTTCAAGAATCAGAAACGCAAATAAACACGTCGTTGTGTAAAATCAGTGAGAACGTAGCACACTTCATTATGTTCATACAGATGTCCCTCGAAAGCTATGTGCGGAACTCACGCTGACTTCCCATCACCCTTCTTCCCAACTCCCCACGGAGCAGAGAATTCACGTGAACGGTTAACCCTCCAGTGGTCGCGTGGATTACGATTGTAATCCAGTCTTCTTCATTCAATATTCGAAGCGAGAGTTGACAAACTTTTGGAATGGACTTTTCAGTACATTTCGTAAAAAGCCTCAGCTATAGAATTACAGTAAAATATGACTAAAGTGATAACCGCTGCACTAGCGATAAGCGCCAGAAATGCTTGGATTACAATAGAAATCCACGCTACCACTCGCGGTTCCCTTTCTGACCTAAGCTGATATCATGAATATCGCTGCAATTGATGATCTGAATGTTATTCAAAGAACAACAATGAAGAACGTTTGACTACAAGGGAATTTCTTAAGGATATTGCTTTGTCCTTTATTAAAATAGAAATTAAAAGGAAGATCGAGAGAAAATGTGTGTACACAGCAATACGAACACGCGGGAGACATCAACGGGGAATCTAAGAAGGAATGGAGGCACCAAACGGCATCGTGGAAGATTGTTATCTGTGTGGATGTCAACGAAACAAGAGAACTCTTCAGTACTGCGTACATTGTGTCCGGTGCACGGACCTCATTAAGAAAAACCTTGTAATGTTCATCTGACGTTGATATTGAAACACATTCACAATAGACGCTCTAGATATTTAAACAATTTTGTAAAACTGTTTAATAATCGTAATGCAAAGAGGATCTAGTGCACTAAACATATAGAGAAGAAGATTTTTCAAAGCAAATATCTATTCGCTGGTATTTGAGTATATTTGTTTAAAGGCATAATACATACATTTTTGTGGAGCGTTTCACAGTATTTATAATATGTCAATGTTCTAATAAATCTAGTAGTATTTTGTCCAGTGTTTTAGATATACTATTATTCGTGTGCATTTGAAGTAAAAGACGATTTGTTCGTAAAATATTGTTAATAAGATTTGTTAATGAATTACAATAGTAATCCTCGCGATCCAATTTTCAGCACACCACTGAAGAGCGACCACCAACTGGACGAATTCTGTCAATTGTAGTTCAGATTATCATCGCAATTGTAATTGGACACAGGAGTAATTGAACACAGGAGCGGGTCGTTTTGGTAAAGTTTTAATTTGTAAATAACGGAACTCTTTCACAATAATTTGCATGTCTTAGTCCCCACTTAGATTACCTCAGAAATATGAGAGGGGGCGTTGAAAGACTTTGTGAACACCGTTCCAATTATTGGGAATAATTCTCACAAAATTAAGTATTCAAATAGAAAATGTCATTTTGTAGCCAACTTTATAATACATTGTTCCACAAGTGAAAAGCTCACACAGCGTGAGCGTATAGTAGACCTCATTTAATTTTGTTTGGCGGACAGAGAAAAAAAATACTATTTTAAAATTTGAGTACCCAAAGATTTGTCTTACTTTTATAATTATTAGTCAAAACATTGTTAAAAAATTACGAATCAATAATAGTATATTATGAAACTATGATGTAATGATGGGTATTACGATATGATAGTTATACGAGTGTGACATCACGACTTGAACGAGGAAAGTTCGAGTATCGTACACTTCACGCTAGTGTATTATCAAAATCATATCATAAGTATTGATTATAATCAACGATTAATTATCAATACTTGGTTTGTAAACTTCTCTCCGATTGGTCAAGAACCTGTATCATAATGAAATCTGTATCGTAGGTGTTGCGGCCATCAAATGACAGAATTATACAACGGGAGTAGAGAAGAGAAAATATTCAACACTGTAATCAATAATTTACAGAGATTCCAGTAGAATATTTTCTGTGACTGTGTAATATAAGAAAAATGTAGTGGGTACAGATGTTTTTGGAAACATATGGCAACTACCAATTACACAATATTGTTTCAACAGCTAATCAAATCCGCCGTGAACAATGTTCTGATACTTCTCATCGGCTGTGGAGTAATAAAAAAATGCATGGTTTTTTAATTGAAAACTCAGCGAAACCGCGTTAGCAGGCTCCACGCGGAACTTAATTAAAGTAAATGTAATTGCATCCACTCTCCCGGACGGAGGGCACGAGGAATCAAGCTGCCGCCGCAGCTACGCACTTTTTATTACACTTGTTCTTAACTAAATTTACACGCGGCGCCTTCCTGCTCTAGGACAATCCGGGTAATTCCTCTTAGAGCAGTCGGGCGCGCTTTTGGTTAGAAGAGGGTGGAGAGAGACAGCGAAAGCGAAAACGAGAGAGCGAGAACGAGAACGAGAGCGAGAACGAGAGCGAGAACGAGCGAGAGAACGAGCGAGAGAACGAGAGAGAGAACGGAGAGAGAACGAGAGAGAGAACGAGAGAGAGACGAGAGAGAGAACGAGAGAGAGAACGAGAGAGAGAACGAGAGAGAGAACGAGAGAGAGAATGGGAGAGAGAACGTGAGAGTGAACGTGAGAGTGAGGGAGAGTGAGAGCGAGAGTGAGTGAGTGCGAGAGAGAAAGTGAAAGCGAGAGAGTGTGAGCGCGAGAAAGTGAAAGCGAGAGGGTGAGAGAAAGAGGAGAGAGGAGTAGAGGGGGAGGAGAAGGGGGCGAGGGGGGGAGAACCGACGAGGAAGAAAAAACTGCTCATTAGTCGGGTCGTCGCAGGCTCGCAGGGGTTGAAGCGGCTGAGAAGGGGAGAGGGGGGGGGGTGAGTCCTCCCCCCACCACACCCTCCGCACGAGAACTCTTGCTCGGATACAATGGCCCGCGGCGCTCACTCGCACAGGCAAACTAGGCCTTTTTCAAGTCGCATGGCCTCGAGGTCGTCTCGGGTCCTTTGACTTCTGGATTATCTTATACAACCCGTCTTTCACTCTGTTGCTAATGACATCTGTGTTTTGAACGAATCTCCTCTCGCATCTAAACCTTCTCTCTCTCGCAAACATATGGACTGATTTTCAAGAGATGTCATGGTGAAATAAAATAAGTGCAATAATGAACATCAAAATAATTACTACTATACACATTGTTAGGTTACTGAATATATTCACGAACTATTACCAATAATAGTCAAGACTCGGTAATATTACCTACGTAGTACAAGAAAGCGCACTAACTGCTCATCACCTTTCACATCATAAATTGTGAGCTAGGCCTTCAAAACAAGACAGAAATGATGAATTACCTGTACAGTAATTAAATGTTGGGATGCTGACGCTTCATAACCGTTTTAAAAATATTTCCATATGTTGAAAACGTCTACTGTGTAATTGCTCAGTGACAAGCTCCTTCAAACTTACGGCAATTTAATTGTTTCATCATCGGACGTAGTGGAAGTTTAAATAAAACAAAACTACAAAACAAATGCGTAGTGTAAGCTCTTCTTGAAGGATGGTCCATCGGGCGTTACCAACGGCAGAATACCTAACACGTTTGAAATTTTTTTCAAGAACTAAAAGCAATGCTAAAAGTTTTGCTGCTTGCTAGTAATCAAATGCGCTATTAATCACTCTAGAGGAGCCGTAGGACACGTAAAACGTGTTTTAGTGGTCTAAAAATTTCGAAAACACAGGTTTTTGGAGACATTTCTTAGAAACTTTAGATTGGATCTGCAAATAAATAATCAGTATCCATCAGAAAAACGAGACACATCGAGTGACACCTTATTTGTTTCGATTGGTCGACCGCGAACGTGAGTGATTGACGAATGGTCGGATAGACGGGCAGACCAGAACTCGATTATTGTATAGAGATGTCATTTATTTAATTTATGTTGCCGTATTTCATATAAATGTCCATTCTAACGCTGTTATAATTTTACGTGTAGATAAAAAACCGTATTGAATTGAATTTTCAGGATAACCCTTCCCAATTATGTAAACAATTTTTCAAATGAACCTCAAATTTAATTTATATTTTAATTAGTCTTGTGGACACATGGAAAACTACCATGCTCCCTTCGCCTGGATCATCACTCGTTCGGAAAATAATCTCCCACCTCTCCCTGCAATAAGTTTATGCCACGAAGTCGACTCATTTGTCTTTAATTCCACTGCTCCTTAAAGCATTTCGACGCAATGGTAATTACATGCTACTGCATGTTGCAACGATGCATCTTCCCCCGCCTAACTAGTTACGTCATTATTATGCATTCAAGAAAATGAACAGTTAGTACGATGTTTATTTTGAGCACATGCATTTCTGCAGTACAGGCTATTTCCTTCCTCCTGCTCGTTTCAAGTTATCTCTCTACCAATGAACTTCGTTCTTCTCATTCTTTTCTTTCATGCATTTATTAGATGCGTTCATAGTCGTCTAATCTCATCAACTACTTGTTAATGTATGAGAAAGAAATGTCGTTCTGTATATCTTCTGTATCTTCAGAAATATTAGGGTCCAAGAATCTAACATTTGAAAAACATTTATTGTCAGGCATAGATGGTAATTATGTAGTAACCACGTTGACATCAAAGTAGTGCTAAAAGTGGTGGATTTTTAGAGATGGAGATGGAAGCATAGATGAAGGTGTTGAAAATTCAAGTGGAAATGGAGAAGTAAGTTAGGAAAAAAGAGGATGTCACAAATAAAGGGAAAATGATTGGGAAGAGCAGGTGGCAGACAGGAGGGGAACCATTCTTGGGTAAAAAGGAGACTGATGTTGAGTGGAAACGTGACTGTGTAGGTCGCGATGGACGCGGAGTGGACACAAATGTGAATGCACACATAAATCTGAACGTAAGGATGGCCACAATAGAGGAACTAATAGAGACAAAGACGGAAAAAATATTTCGCTCCTGTCTAGATGAGTAATTATTACAAAAAGAAATATGTGCATTTACTAACTGAAAGATGTACATTTACACTCCAGACACCATAAATCAGTTACACGCTGTTTTCAAATGTTTAAATTTCTTTATATTAATATCTTCTCAGTTCTGCGGATTGCTGTGTAATTGTATATCAATTAGAACAGTTTTCTGAAAACTAAAATACCTATGGACGAAATTCACTATTCGGCGAAAATACTGTGGACTAATACAACAAGACTTAAGAGTGTTGAAGAAATAATTTTGGATGAAATTTTATTAGACGAAAAATATTAAACGAATGTTTTCAAAAACTTAAAAATTGTGTCACGGTTTGCAAATAATGCATCATGAAACGATGATATAATTATGGATGATCTTGGCTGTCCGGATGACGCCGCGTCGAAGGCTGTGTTGCCGACGTTTCGACCATATTTTCGTGGTCTTCCTCAGGGCTGATCTGATCAGCTATTTCATTTATCCTGTTATTGGCTGTTATCGGTTGAAATGCATAGAATTGCAACCTACTGGGCCTAATCCGAACTACTACAAGCTTTTGTGGCAACCATTTTGTACGATAACAGCTTCACTGCAGCTAATCAATCATGATTTGCCAGTGTTCAAATTATCGATTCATTCATACATAATTCGTCATTATTACACACCATGTGCCACACAATTTTTATGTTTTATAGTATACACTATAACAAGATGTTTGTCCTTTAAATTAAGTCCGTCCAATATGTTAACTTATTTCTGTCCCATTGCTGCTTAAGCGAGATCAACTAATATTTCCCTAGGTCCAATAAAATAAAATGAGTTACGGTCAAATAACTCACGTTATAGTACTTGATATTCGATAGTCATTAACACTTTAGCTATAGGCAAGCACAAACAGTTTCTCCTCATTATTTTTGGCACTCGTCACTTCACTGTGCACAAGTGGCATATTTGAAAGAATATTTGCAATCTGAACCCGAGTCACTTTCATTTTAGTAATATTCTATATTATATACACATTTGCTACACATTATATGAATTACTATTCATCCTTGGCAGTTAATCCAGTCTCGTTCATATCAGCTGCTTCTCTGTCTGAGCAGTCTTTCGTAAGATGGCTGCACATCACTTTACACTTATCAGTGTACACGAGTCGGAGGACTTCTCAATAATCTTTAGCAGGTAAGATTCGTAGAAACATAACCTAATAGCCTGAAGCCAAACTTATCCTATAAGTATGTATCTCTAGCTCAATAAATGTAGTTAATCACAGTCTGTGTCTGATTTCAAATCGTCGGGGTTGTAACTTCCCACAATACCTAGATAAGACAACGCTCCCTTCTGAAAGCTACTAATTCCTTACGAATCGTATTTCTATGGATGCGGTTCAGCCTCTAGCCGTGTCAATACAAGGCCGTGGCCGAGTACGGGAAACTGTGATGATAGCGGGGAGTCGCGGTTGCAGTAACGGTGTAGCGATAATCTGAAACGGCAACCGGTGAAGGGAAATAGGAAGTAGAAACGCAACCGATGAAGGAAAATAGAAACGAAATTGTGTTAGAGCAGGCTGTGTTGCCACTTCTGAATTCTCCGAGAGTGGATCCAAGGCAGCAGCGGAAACGCTGTCTTCTATTTACTCACTCGTTTCAGTTACTCGAACCTTTAAGAACGTCCCGGAAATTTTGCACAATCGTTTCGTAGCCCCTCACGAAAATGTGTACATTCATCTGCAGAAGGAACGAGATAACGAGATCCTGTACAAACCAAGTTCTTCTCGTTCACTACTTTTTAGCTTGCTCCTTTTTTGTTTGACGGGCATTCCTTTCATTAATTTCAAAAGGTTTGTGTTTCCCTAAGGTTCGATATATATAAGTACTTTGATTGCGATCAAACTGAAAAAGAATGAAAAATGTATTATTCTGCGTATTTGAACTGCAAGGCCCATTGAAATAAAAATTGATAAAAATTCATATGATCTTGTGAATAAGGATATATTGCAGTTCACTATAAAGGAAAAATAATAATAATTCGCTATTGTATGCAAGTTTTTATCCTAAATGCCGCAGGATTGTTTTCATATATCATGGTATTTTTCGTGGTGCTTTCGCTCAACCCTTCACTAGGATAATGTGTGGAGTCAAACCGATGGTACGCAAATCACAAAATTCTATTGTCTGTACCACTTATTACTGGCTCCAGGGAAGTGCAATCTCTTAGCAGAACATTTTTTTTAAATTTTAACTCGTAGCAGAACTAAAACGCTCAAAATATTGAAATAGTCGAAAGCTACAATACATGTTTGGATCGATACTGTGAAGTTCAAGATGCCACAGAAGGTAATTAGAATGAACGTGTTTTCTCATTTTCAGCAATATCGTTTGAAAGCTTCGAATCATCACACTAGCCAATTCTGTTTACGTAGTAGGTAGTCAACATAGGTTTGAAATAAATAAAACGAGTTTATGATAAATAATCACGACACACATAAAACCTAAACGAAGATAGAAAAAAATAATCCGTACCCCTTTGATATTCGACTATTAAGAAGAACCATCTCCCCACACCTAGACTTAGAAACCGGTACTCTCTCTCTACTCTTTTCTCACACATGTTGAAGTATGGTAAGTCCTGAATTTTCAATAGTGGATTGAAGCACAAAAAGATCTGACCTTTAAATGAATTTTAATGGTAATGTATTTACTCATATTATTTCTCTTTTCCATGTGATGTTATTACTTTTCCCAGATTAAGAAACATGTGCGTTTTTATTGCTTAATATCACTTTTTGCATCCGTGTCACACACATTTTGCAGTCGTCATAATTTAAACCTTCTCCGTTTCCATAAATAAGTATTCATTTTAAATTTTCAATCTACAACCTTCGAAAATTGAAAAAGTTCCAAACATTCTTAAAGATAAAAATAGCATGGATTCGATTCTCTTATTTTCCCAGATGTGTATGGTGGCGTCTGTTGTTTACTTTTAGAGAGATTCTAGCGGTGTTTTTAAATCAGTTTCTAGACAGATAAACAACGTTTCCACTTATTTCAATACGATTTCTGCATTTTGAATGCTGTTGTCTATTCTTAGACCTAAATATATAAGCTGCAATTACCTTACAACTATTACAATGGGAGAGGAATCCCTAGTGGGTCCTCTAATCAGGATCCAATTCGGCGAATTTGATGAGAAATGAATGGTAGGGGTATTTAGTGGAAAGTTAGTGGAAAGATAAGCTATATGCTGTGATAATGGTTCGAGGTTAAATTCCTTATGAAATTGGAGGTTGGATACGAACCATGGGGCGTTGGCAATTGTTCTAAGAAACTGATTCTGTATTACTTGAATTCTGTTAATGTTGGTTTTGGAGGCGTTGATCCATATGGGGCAGGTGTACAGCAGTAGAGGTCTTATGTTTTGAATATTAATAAGGCGGAATTGAATGGTACCGAGCTATTTCTGTAAATTAACGGTTTTAGCTGCAGTAATTTTATTTTGGCTTGAATTAGTTTGTTATCTATGGGTTGCTCCCAGTTTAATTTGGTGTCTAGTTGAAGTCCGAGATATTTAATCGGTTTGTTGGGGGATAGCCATTCTATTGTGTTATAGTTCACTGTCATAGGAGTGGGTGGAATGTAAGGTCTCAGTGTGAATTTTTTGGCAGTAGTTGTACTTGGATTTAACTGTATCTTAAAGTTCGGAAGCCCAGCTATCCAACATGTGAGGGATAGTTGCATTATGTTTCTAATTAGATTCATGAATGTGCCTGAAGAGAATATGGCCGTATCATCCGCAAATTGAGCTGTTTGAATATTATTTAGTTTAGAAAGATCAGCGACATACAATTTGAATAAGGTCGGAGAAACCTTGAGGGAGTCCGGCGTTTATTAATCTCGGATTTGAAAGGTGGTTGTTAACATTTACCGGAAATGTTCCATTGTCAAGAAAATTATTTATAATTAAGAGTATGTAGTGTGCAGTACCAATTTTGATTAGTTTGTAGTTCAGGGCTCGATTCCATGTTCGGTCAAATGCTTTCGTAATGTCTATGAACATCGCTATGATGTGGTGTTTTCTTTGAAAGGCTGTGTATATATGTTCTGTAATACGGAGTAACTGATGTTGTGTGGGTATTTTTTCTGTGAATCCAAATTGTTCTATTGGTATAGCTTTTGTTAGGTAAATATGTTTGTTTAGTCTATTTAGGATAATTTCTTCGAAAATTTTTTAAAGGTTAGGTAACGATCTTATAGGACGGTAACTGTCGGTAAAGGCAGCGATTTGTTTGGTTTGGGGATGTATATGATAATTGCATACTTCCCAGTCAGTGGGAAATAGCCGATTCTGATGCACGAGTTTAAAATGTTATTTAAAAATGCTATTGCTGGGGGTAGCAAATTCTTTAGAGCTGTTATTAATGCAATCGTGACATGGGGATATTTTAGTTGGAAGGAGGCGGAAACATAACCACCATTTCTCTTAGAAAGTCATTATTAATTTACTCAAGACCTACCTTCGAAAGTATAGATAATATTTAATAAGTAATGAGCTTGGGGGGTGTAAATTATCGCTGTTACAGATTGTCATGAGTCTTCAATAACGATTTACAATTCTGTGAACGTACTGAAATAAATGCTTGATATCATTTTCAAATATCATATCCTACAGCCGGTGTTGATGTATAGTGGTTATCATGTCGGGTTACTGATTCAAAAGTCGCGAGTTCAAATCCAAAGTCAGGAGATTTTTGAGGTGCCAAAAATCAACGCCATGCATATGGACGCTTGTCAGCATGTAAAACAGATCCCAGGAAAAGCCCTTGGTCGATCCTGGCAAAATTAAATCCTCTAACAATTTAAAACCAATCAGTATTTCGATGTTGCTGAGCCAAAATACATCTTGTATTCAAATCAAACGTCCAAATTGGCGCACTGGCGCCCCTAGGAAAAGCAATGAGAAACTACCTTAGGTATACACAAACTACCTTAGGTATACATGCTCTGGATGTCTCACAAGAAGGCGCTAGCGGCTTCTGGAAATTAGCCTTTGCACTAATCAGTGTATTACACTAAAAGAAGCAAAAGAAGATCCTACTTGCCAATTTATTTAACTGTATGAAACAGATTGTGTAATAAAATTAGAATATACTAGTGGCCAGCAGCAGCAAAAATACTTCTAAACAAAGCCTCACAAAATGGTTTTCCAAAAAGTAGTGGGCACGCTAATTTATATCAAATAAAACGTTACCGTACTCCATTACAATAAATTAAATAATTAAACAAAAAAAGTCTTCATGAAAACTGCAATAACATAGTATAGTGTTGTGAAGTATTGAACATAAGGGTGCAACATAAGGGCAACAGTATATCGTAACAAGTGTATCAAATACATTGCTGTGCCATAACGCAGCCTAAAAAATAATTAAAGAATTAATTAATTAATTAATTAATTAATATAAAATCACTATTCGGGCAAGGAATTGAAGAAAAAACGTTTATGAATAGAGACGTCTTGTTATTTATGCGGATGCTTATTCGTGCATGAGGCAAAAGTTAGGCTCTTAACAGAAAAAATTAACTTCACAATCAATGCCTTAAAGTTTTCGTCGCGAAAAATCGACTATCACAATACTAATGTGCCAGAAATTGCCTTTTCATCTCCATTGATTTATTGAACCTCTAACTCAAACTTTATTTTTGATAAGGGAGATTCATCGTTTCGGCCACTCTAGCCACAAACATTTACCCATTCCCTAACCACTCAAGGACGTTCGAAAAAATCGATTGAGTGCCAGACAAACACCATTTGACGGCTTGTTGGCGATCGACGATAGACTTGTGTGTATAGTTCGAAGGGAAGTGATATTTTTGACGTCTCAGACAGCAAGGGAATATGAACTACAATTGCATAAATTCTTTGAATGATGACAGCAGGATACAATGCTCATGTGAGGTAATAAAATGGGAATACTTTACGCAATGTTGATATTGATTACGTTTGACTGATCAAATATTCCACTTTTTTCGCCACTCATTTTGAAAGCAATGCATATCTACTAACTAGAAGATGGATCAGAAGATAAATTTAAATGTTTTAAAAAAATAAAATTACTTAAATCGGGAACATGGACATTGAAAAGGCTACAATTGACTCCAGGGCAATATAGGATCTTTGATTTTTTTTGTTTTAAACGGTCATAACAAGAATATAATGAAGAAACATTTTTTCAAGTGAAACGAATTATATAAAGAATTCTCAATTAGGTTCAAATGGACGATTTTTACAAATTTCTTACAGTTAAATTCTGCAAGTCCTATTACATTTCGACCTGACAAAGTAAATATGACGCAAGAAGATTAGGGTAAAAAGCTGCTAGGGAATGTTGATAAATGCAGACCATTATTCGTATCTATTGCCTTGCCCTCCATATCTCACAATCTGCACTGATACGACACGGAATGAGCTACGCCCTATGTTTATAGCATACACGCTACGATGATCTTTTAACTGTATTTATTGTGTAATGCAAAGAATCAAAGAGAACATCTTAAGATTTCTAATAGCAGACATAAAACATTTTGAAATGATGTTTCGGGCACCTTGGCTAAAGATTTGCAACATCAAACGCAAAATATATTAAAAAAGTAAGAACTGTAATATCAACGTCTTCTGTATTATTTCAGTAGTATACATACCTTTTGCGGATTTTATACGCTACCAATCTTTGTAAATGAGGTCTCCAAAGAAATATAATTTCGCGGGGACGTGACTAATTGCACGTTGCATTTAAAAATATAAAGAATTTGCTTAAAAACGCATCTAAATATTCAGGTCTAAAGCAACTCGCAACACTAGTTCGGATTTTTCATTCTACATCGTTAAATAACTATTAAACGAAATGTTTTAGGGCCTTAAAACTAAACTTTTGGTGCCGAAGGCCTCAATGAAGCATTTCTCACGCTGTATTCTACAGGATGAGATCTTCTTAAACATTCTATTGCACTTTTGCTGGTTTTACGCTTCTCGATTCTACCCCACGTGTTCAGAGCTTGTAGAATCTGCACCTGTACGTGAAAGTAAACTAATTAGTTGATATTCTACGCGAATCAATTACACGGGTGTACTTCTGCTCGGTAATAACGTTAAAAAAGAATATTTTGTATGGACGAGGGTGTATTGTTTTGTTATCAATTACTAAGAGATATGGATTTTCTTCTTAACTTCAAGTATTTAGGCATGATGCCTGTTACGTCGCTTAGTACTGGTCCTTCCAACGCATTCTTGGACGTCCTATGTTTCTCTTTCCTCTTGGTTGATAATTTGCCATTTGTTTAGGAATGCGGTCGTTGTTCATTCGCAACAGATGTTCTTGCCAAGAGAGTCTGTAGTTAGTGACTTTCTCTATGAGACATTCTACATTTAGCTCATTTCGGATTTTTGTGTTCCTTTGTCTATCTAGGAGACTATATCCGCTCTAAGATATCTTTTTTTGTCATTGTCCACACTTCACTCCCGTATAAGCAAGTTGGTATTGACATAACTTTATAAAATTTGATGAGAGTATCTCTTCTCACTTTTGAACTGAGTGTTCTTCTTATGGTACCATTCATTTGATTGAATCGTTCTATTTTCTTATTTATGTCGATTTCCCCATAAAATGATAGGTCTGCTCCCAGGAATGTGAAATGCTGTATCTGTTCTACAGTTTTATTATTTACTACAATTTTTTAGCTTACCGGGTATCGTCCTTGGAATTCCATCACTTTCGTTTTGGTGTCCGATATTTCCAGATTATATTCTGACATTATCCGCTGCAGTTCATGAGTTGCTTTCTGTAATATAATATATTTTGTGAGATATGGATTTAATATGGAAATGGAAAAAATAGGGAAGAAGGTGGGGCTTAAGATGCGAGCGTTCTCGCACGGGTACGCTAGTAAAGTTCTAATACAAACATTCCATACAAATCCGTATTGCCACCTTAGACTGTTGCTTACTCCGTACAACCAAATTTGCAAAATGAAACATACGCGCATTACAAATACCAACTACTTTTTTTCAGAATATATTACACAGCTGTCACAAAGTTTTCACGTCCAACTCCTTTCACCTTCCAATGAATGTTAATCTCCTTCAACAGGATAAGCTTCGCGCGGGGCGGCAATGCGACCGAAGCGCCGCTCCCATAAATACAGCGCCAATGTTGCCTCGTGAGCGCCGGAGCGGCGAAGTTTCCCCTCGGGTCCTTGGCGGCGGTCCAGCGGCACTAGCAGTTTTGACGCACGGCCGTCGAGGCTCAACCTCGGCCCGGTATTTTCCACCCCTTCTTCCCCTCCCTCCCGCTCCTTCGCCGGAGTTTCGTCTCGAGGGACATTCCCCAAAACGAGCGGGTGCGACATTCGCCCGCCCTCCGCACTTGCTCGCCCCCACCGCCTCCACCTCCCCCACTGCCCCCGAGAGGATGGGCCTGCGCCTTTTCACTTCCCTATGGCTCACCTTCTTCTTCTTCTTCTTCTTCTTCTTCCTGTAAGGAATATAACGCAAAATTGTCCACTCTGCAAATAACACTCGCAATTATTCAGACACGGCGTTTCCTTATTTTGATGACGGTACAGTGGCCAGTTCACCAAGCAATCCCTGGTTTTAGAATCGCACACTTGTGTATAGAACCCCGTGAAACGTTAGCACTTTTAGCACGGAAATCGTAATGGAAGAAAGGATGTTTCTGTATCCTATGTAGTCATTCTGCTTCAAGTTGAGTAAAGGATGAAAATTGCTTAGTGCGCAGAGGAAAGTCTCCTCAGTGATATACTGCTGGTGAGAGTGCTAGAGAGTAATAATGACATAATAATAATAATAATAATAATAATAATAATAATAATAATAATAATAATAATATTTTTTTTATTTATTTGCTTACTCTGTGAGATATCATGTGAGATATCGCAAAGGCAGAAGAAGCTCATGTAGTATTCTTGCCGTTTTGAGTTTGAGGTTATTTTGGTTTTCACGCACTGAAAATACTTTGCATTGGGCATTTCAAGGTTGTGGTGAAGGAAACATGCTTAGTAGAGCTCGCGGACACTGTGTTCAGAGAAATTGGCGCGAGGTTTAAAAGTAAGGGTGGTACAACTGCAATGGTATGGCGGTACGTTACTGGGTACTTCACCACGAGTACGGTTTTGGGAGAAGTTCCTTGACAGTTGTTGTCACATATTTAGCTATATTAATTCCCATTTTCTCTTTAAGGCTTAAATTATCCATTAAAATTAAGTAATTCATCAGCCAGATTTCAAATTCTCAATAGGGATTAAAATTTAAAAAAATGAATCTAAAGTATCTTGAATTTTTAACACTATTTACTTAAGATAAAAGCACGGACTTTCTACGTTCAGGTTAGAAGGTTCAACAGACAAATATTTTAGTCCGTTAAAAGCGCTGTCAGCCCTTAAGCAATAATTGTTAACTTATAGAGACTTGTTAATTTATTTCACATTATTGCTAAATACAATAAAGAACTTAATTATTTAATATCATAATACAAAACGAAAACAAGGAAATAATTAACTATTCAAACATATTCAGGTCTCTTGATAAAGACGTTTAGTACGAAATAGACAACAAATAGTGAAAAGTCATGAAGAAAATAAACATAATACAATTCTCGGTTATCTGAGAGAAAAAAATCTGGCAAACATATTCTCGAATGCACCCACTATTTACCGCCTCGCACCACTTCAGCTTGCGCGTGTACACCCCTCTCTGAATTTTAAGGGGAAATGAGTGCGGAGTGAGGGGAAGTTGCCCCTGCTCCTGGGAGCTCCGGGCTCCCCAGGCGGGCAAGTACCTCGTGCGGGGGCGCTATGACGTGCCTGTTTTAGATGAGTCAAGCCGATGCAAGTCATGCGTGCACCCTAGCTAGGATTGTACAATGTCTTCGCGTTCACGGCTAAATCAACATATAGCATTCAAGAATGAAAAAGACTTGTTTTTATATTTCATTTAGGATTTCTCCGTCCATTGAAGAAATAAAATTTGCAAATTAGTTCAAAAGGGTGCGAATAAGAATTGACCACAAATGTGGTAACATACACATGTGACAAGAGGTACTAAAGGGTCAAAATGTGGGTCGCAAAATGTGGACCTGCTGTTACATCTCAGATTATTTGCATGTTATGCTGAGAGCGGGGGGTATTAGCGCCTAGGAGAGCAAATTTTTTTGTTTCCTTTTTATTGCTATTCTTAAAAATTTCGTTTAAACAAACACCGATACTCTTACAGGAAATTATTCTCCAACTAACAGCAGTGATTTTTATACCCATTGCACATTATTAGCTGCAATCTGAAAATGAACATCAGAATAAGAGTAGAGGCAAAGCTTTCAGTTTTGCTTCTATCAGACAAGCATTAGAGATTTCGTTTTTATCTCTTTTATGTCATTACAAATGTCCTCAAATTACATGGTTAAGTTATTACAGACTAAAATTGAGTATGAACTACAATAATAGCAAGCAAAGTGAAGGAAATGATTAACACGAAAATTG
Organism: Teleogryllus oceanicus; assembly: GCA_964035755.1. Taxonomy (NCBI): domain Eukaryota; kingdom Metazoa; phylum Arthropoda; class Insecta; order Orthoptera; family Gryllidae; genus Teleogryllus; species Teleogryllus oceanicus. The sequence goes on along the minus strand of CAXIVR010000002.1, from coordinate 241,981,219 downwards.
CATCGTGGTGAACGATTGAAAAATTATCGAACAAGGGTGAAATATTAGATGTAATCAGTGCTTTAATTCTTGTAAATGGATTACAAATTCAGCGATCAACAATGTGCGTTCAGCGTTATCGTGCGTTCAGCGATAAACAATGCAACACATCGGCGCCGGAACAAAGTTATCAAAAGAAAGAAAAATCAATTGTAGTTTATTAAAAACAATTTTAATACAACATATTTTGTTTTAAAATGTCATTTATTTGTACGCATGTAAAATTCAAACCAGTTCACAGAAAATAAAAGTAGTTTTCTTTGATGGTAAAGAATTGTTTCTGACTGAGATGCTTCTTTTGGGAACGAATGGTTGGTTATATTCTATATAATGAAATAACGCACCTGATATTGAGTACCATTGTGTACAGAATGTAATTTCTTCATGTTTTTAGCTTTCATAAATAGAAACCATTACATCGTTTATTGTTATTTAATTGGAATGTTGTAGTTTTCGGTATGCAAAATAATTATGACCGTAAAAACTCTCATTAAGTTTCAGATCTGAATCAAGATGGCTGCCAAGTTATGTATTGTGAATGATCTTAAAGAGCATAAAAACCATTTGTAAACTTTCATAACTTCGAAATAATGTACTCAACAACAAATCACGTACAAAAGTATCTTTTGCATACTCATTTTAAAATTTCTAACTTCGTTGAGATCATCGACTTGGCGATCGAATAACCACTGCCACGATGTTAGTGATTAGACTTTAAAAAATTACTTAAAAATATTGCAGAAACAAAGAAGGCGAAGAATTATCATATATTAAACTGAAGTTCCACTGATCAAACGTTTTTCTTCTGTCCACTATTCGACTCATGAGATTGATTAGTTTCAATCCGACCAATGAGTTTTTTATAACAAGATGGTTCGCTATCTTCTTACTGCAGATGGCGTTCAACTGTTTTGGAAAACAAATAAATATGTCTACCAGGAAGGAAACTGCAGAAATCAATACAGCGTCAGAAACAACCCACCAAGAAATATTGATCGCCATCTTTTACATGACGTTCATATTACTTAATCGATTTATGACTTTTTCCGTGAAGCTCCTAAACGCATGTGTTTTAAAAAAGCTGAAAGAAATATCCGCAGATGTTCTCCAATCGAACTTAGGGCTTTTTTTATACACACGATATTTAGAGCAGTCATGCGTTCACTTTTGAACGATAATATTTTTTCAAGGTATATTCAAGACACTCAGGACTGAACATAGAACCTGCTGACCTATGAAACAGCCCTCTTAACTGTTGAGACTACCACCTCCTCTCAACGCCTACAAACAGCATACTCATTTCCCGAAGTATTTCTCCAATTTCAGCATGACTGCAGAGTATTTCATGGGTAAAGCTGGCGTTGCAACTCGCTGCTCATTGACTGCGTCATAACGACATCCGATCGCCGATTCGCTGATACACTCGCGAATAATGAACGTGCATTAATTACTCGTTAGCGTGCTAATAGGCAATTCTTTTACAGCTACGTCAACGCTTTCAAAAAAGACCTGGACACAATGGAAGTACCCCGTTACATAAAAGGCTCCGAAGAGGATGCACATCACGTTATTATGCCCTTAATGTGCGATGAAAAGAGTCGCACAAATGATTGTCGTAAAATTTGGGAGATGGAGAGTTTGTTAGTTTTGATGTTACAAATTATGTCACGTTGACGCGAAATGGCAATGTAGTGACATATTTCGAAAATTTCAATCCTAAATAGTACACTTCTCAAAAAAGTACGAGGAACCGAATCTTAAAAAGTTGACTTCGTTGCACATATGATGATACTTTTGTAACGAGTCAAAATACAACGTACATCTGACATCAAGAAAGCCTTTATGTTCACGACCTACTTGGGGCTAAAATACAGGTTGGCAAGTTCGCATGCTATGGACGAACGAGTTATACTGAAGAACGAAATTTTGAAGTCTCGAAAGATAGACGAAAGTTTGATGTCTTCAAAGATATAATACGCTTTGTAATCAACAGGTGTCCAGAAACTTCCGTTACAAAAAAAAACAATACCTCAGAATCTTATGTTGCCATTCAAAATGGCAGGATCAGTTTCTCCGAAAAACAATTTGTCTTGATTAAAGTTGAGTTTAAATGTTACTTCTGGGCACGAAATTCAAACGCGCGAATTTAACTATTGCTGGGCATGCAGTTTGAACTTATGCTGTCGCCAGTTTCCTTTTGTTTAGCGGCAGGCCGACAGTTGCACTGGTAAATATTTTCAGTCTGGGTCCACAGTTAAGGAGTCCAATGCGGGGTCCATGATTAACAGTGAGAAAACGGCATATGGCCCATATGATGACTAACAAATTAGTTTACTAATTTGGTGTTTGTGCAAAGGATAAAATAATAGGGAAAAATTATGTTTTATACACATTAGTCCATGCACGTCAAACCGCGCCTGCACGAACTACTTGCTCGTCTGGGTAGCCCAGCACTCCTGCGAGTATGGAGCAACTTCCCCTTAATCCCCTCACATTTCCCCACCAAATCCAGAAAGTGGTGTACACGTTACACGTGCAAGTTGAAGCCGTGTGAGGCGCGGAAAAGTGGCTTCTTACGAAAATGTGTTCGTCAGATTTGTTCTATCAAACAACCGAGATTTGAATTATGGATATATTCTTCACTATTTATTACCATTTCATGTTAGCTTTCTTTTCAAATACTGACGTGTATTAACATTTTTGACAAGGGACAAGAATATGTTTGAATGGCGTATTCTTCTTTTGCTTTCGTTGTGTATTATGTTATTAAATCATTCAATTATTTGATGCATATAGCAACAATGTGAAATAAATCAACAGGCTTCTATGAGTTAACAATTCTCGTTTCCGGACGGAGAGTGCTTTTCATAGACAAGAATCTTTGCTAAATGTTCTAACCCAAACATAGAAAGTTTATGCTTTAAAGTCACTCTTAAATAATAGCATTACAAAATTAAGATACTTTCCATTCAAAATGTTTAATTTTACTCTCAATTTAGAATTTGACACCTGAGTGATGTATTATTTCATTTTAGTGAATCATTACTTTGCTTTAAAGAGAAAATGGATATTAACGTAGCTAAACTTGTGACAATAACTGTCAATTAACTTCCCACAAAGACAGTCATGGCCACATATCTAGTGACGTACCGCCACTCCGTTGCAATTTGTACAACCCTCATATTTAAATCTTGCGCCAATTTCTCTGGACGCTGTGCCCCCGAGCACTAGTAAGCTCCTTACCTTGGCCGCGAAACCGTGCACGCCGCCTCCCCACTTAATCGTAAACAATGCCCCAATATGCTGGTACCCTCCAAATAAACCAATAAGACACCTCGGATTAAACGCTGACACACGCTTTAACTGGAAACAACACATTGACATCAACATTAACGAAGCCAAAAATAAATTACACCAACGTAAGCATGTTATAAACAGAAATAGCCATCTCCCACACAACACTGCTCTGATATTATTAAAAAAAAATAAGACCCCTATTGTTGTACGCCTGTCCAATATGGTTAAACGCATCCAAAACAAACCTTCATAAAATGTAAATTTTCCAAAACCAATATCTAAGGAAAATAATAAATGCACCATGCTATGTCTCAATCAACTACATAAAGAATTTAATCTCAAGCAATTAACCCATCACACCACATACTTCTCCTCAAACGTTTATACAAACCTCATGCGAATACCATTTCTATCCGAATTCATGCTGTGCAGGAACCCCACACACAATACACAAATCAAAATCAAGAATCCATTCTATGTATTTCTAAAATTGTTCTCCGAAATGGAGTAAACAGAGGTGCCTAAATAGGTTTCCTCACCCAATGTATTAGCTGTAAGAAATTAGATGTAAGTTAGTTTTTAAGCAACCAACTCATGTGACAAAGTTGTTGTTATAACTGAACCGTGTAAACCTCTTAAAATGTAATAAAGAAATAAAACAAACCTTGTCCTCGACCTTGACATGCCTGCATTAGTCTGTTGCTTGGTTGCGTCGAGGCTTGTTGCGTGGGGTAGATATAATTTGAACCTCCCACCGCCGCTCACTGATCGATTGGAAAAGGAAAATTCACGCATTTAATGTACGTAGCTGCTACATACAACGTAAGGGAAACCGCCAGGCAACCATACATTTTTCCCAACTCGCACATAATTTCGCCCAGAAATTATCTCAAGACTTTGGGAGAGTGGCATGCGTTCACCTCGCCAAAAGGAAAACAAAGGCCAGAATACACATTCGTTTGTAAGAACTCTATGCGGGGCACTGGAGGTCATTCTCGCGACGTCGGTATTTCACAAAGTATCGTTTAGCGTGATTTGCAAAAGCCCAATCAAAATCAATTTCTCTCAGAAACAGAAAGTTCGTCATGTCAGCTCACAGGATTATCGCTAAACTATAATAACGTCATTTGCTAGGTTATTTTAAGGAAGCTCATTAAATACCCATTGTTCCCAAAAATACTTTTATTCAAGGTAACGTTTATGACACTAATTGGGAGTAATTACATCTGAGGGGAAGAAAACCTAAATGTTGATTCGTTTACAATAATTACTTGGTTTATCTGAGCAGACTATCTCTGGCTCAATCTTCCCAAAACAAAACTCATGGAAGCATCACTTCGAACTGCAAGCCTAGAAATAATCAATAAACTCGATATTTAGTTCATGAGCTGCAACTCTGGCACAACTCGCAAAATACGAATTTTAAGACATGAAACATTTTAAACTATTTTATAATTGTTATTATTAAGAGAACTCCTCTGATGCCTTTTTAGTAAGAATTCTTGTCCCAAATGCACCAGTTACTAAGCGTGATATTCAACCACTACTTCAAAATTTAAACGCGTTTATCTCGAAACTTCATTTTTCAAATGTGTCAATATTGCAGCCCATAACGATTTTAAATAACCCTTTTAGCTGCAAAACGCTGATAGCATTTGTCATGGTATTAAGGAAAATAATTGCAGGGACTAACATTCATCGAATGTGGCATTCTAAAGCACAAGGCATTAGTTCACACTGAAGATATGCAAAAAATAATTGCAGAATTCCAGGAATTTTCTTAATTTCCGTAAAGCTTAGCTCTTGTTCATCGTTCACTGTTACGCCACTGCATGCCGTAGTTATACCATACAGCAAAAATGAATTTAAGTTAATTGAATAGATTAAATGAATTGTACTCTTAAAACATTTGATGCTATTAAATTACTCTAAGGGACGGCAAGCGATGTTTACCTTACTCGACAATTTCACCGAAAAAGGAAAGAAACGCTACGGCCAACCCGCGTCGGTGTCTGCTGTGATGCGGTAGCCGGTTTGAATTTTGCATCGGGAAGTAACATTTAAACTCAATTTTCTTGAAGATATTTTTTCGCAAAACTGGATCTGCCATCCTTCATTAATGTTAACATAGAATATGGGGTAGGTTTTGTAACGGGAGCTTCTGGACACGGTGTAGAAGAAAAATAAACGTCTCGGAGTACAGACGAGGAAGAGATGTGTTGGAATATAGAAGAGAGTCGGTCTCGGAGTGTACACGAATTGTGCACACGTTTGTCGTCTTGGAATATAAGCGAGAAGGTATATGTGTTGTACAAATGGAATGTGGACATGTTGAAAGAAATTAATATTGTGTTAGTTTTTCTAGTTACCAAATGTTGGGTAAAGTTTCTTTTCTCATTTTCATTTTTACTGAAAAAAAATTTATTTTTAATTTTGAAATTCGAAAAATTTTTAAATTTAACAAACCAGTAAGTTGCCATTGTTCAAATTTATGGGGTATGAAGAATCATTAGCCCCTATCAAAATAAATGGATATTTCTGTTTTTTATTCATGAATCCAACTCATCAAGCATAAAAATAAGAACCATCACATTTTAAGGAACGGAGTGTTTTTTATTGAAACGCATTTCACATCAAATCAGCAAACTCGAAACAGGAAAGCCCGACCTGACATTACATATGCGCAAGCTGCCTTGCAAGACCTGAACAAAGAAAACATTCGCGACTTGGTACACAAAAAACAACAACTGATAACTATTGTAATCTTCCTTCTAAGTTTCCAATTCTTCGTTGTCTTGTCAAATAGGAGCCCGAAAGTTGACCCAAAAATACCACCCAACATGCTTGTTTCCTATCACACAGAGATACCCGTGTTTCCTTAGACGAAGACATTTAGTGGTCGGTTCTTGGTGGTAGAGTTAACATCTCCGACTCCTAGCTAGCCCGCAGGCGCTTAAGTTGTGCTGTGCTGTTCTGTTGTAGATGGCTTCGCTTTATCTTCACCTGACCTTTAAAGTACTAGATTTCATGTTGCACGTGCCGCTTACAAACTGTGAACTAAATCAGATGCGATTTACGTCAGAATTGGGCACTATCATTTAACCCTTCATCGCCATCGTTATCTTTATTCCAAGAATTTTGGATCACTGCCTGCAACACAGTAACTTTTCTGTACGCTGTTTAAAAGTTACAAAAAAGCAGAGCCATTCACCTGTATTTTATTTATTTACTTATTTTACGACATAAACAGTTGAAAACTGTGTGTGACGTGCTATGGGAAGAAGTGAGTTCTGTGCACGTTTTCAAAATTCTGTGATCCCATTCCTAAGCCATATACTAATTGAATTTTGAATACAGAAAAAATGAGCGTTTTTGTTTCAAGGATTGTTAACAAAAGTATTCGCTCCGATGTAATAAAATCTATTTTCAAGAACAAATCAGCAATAAATTTGGGCTCTTATCTCTCATCGTGTCCTTCGTCAAGGAATAATACTTCCTAGCTGTATTTCTCACTGAATTCTAGAAGACGTGCACAGATAATGAAGTTACATTTACGTTCAGAAGCAAAACAAGGAGCCGTCTCAGAATTTACTCAAAGGATCAGGGAAACGGCACGAAAATCCTGATCGAGATGGGGTCATTGACCCAGAGGCTGCTGTACACAACCTGTTAGAGGTTGTTTAAAATTACACAGTTCAAAAGGTAATAAAAATCCATACCACTGTTAAAATGAATGTTACTTTCCTTTTGATGCACCTTGCAACATTGAATGGAATATCGAGCCTACATCAACAGATTCATGTAAAGAACGGAAGTATCGAAGATTGCGGGCACGCTCTAACCGACACAGGCACTTAAAATCTCTTGTACTCCAATTGCATAATTAAAAACAAGGTTGATTGTCAACGCGTCGCCAGTATCCTCACCGACTGGCCGCGACTCCCCTTTGGCAGCGCGTAACGATTGGAGACTGCTCTGCGAGCGAGCGAGCGCACCGACGCGAATTGGGCGACAAATAATCCCCTTTCAGTGAAAGGGCACTCGTATGTATAATTGTGTTGTCTAGCCGCTTCGCCGTCAATGCTGCTGCTAATGCGGCCGCCAACACTGCCATCGCCGTCGCCGCCCCCTGCCACAAGCGTCGACAACTGACCATCCCAATCACCGCCCCAGCTCCCTCTGCCCTTGGCGGCTTATTCTTTTCCCGTCCCTTTGCCCCAGCCCATCGCCGCTCCCGCCAGGGTTCCGGCCCCCGGCGCTGTACCCGCGCCCGTCGTCACTACCCTCTCAACCATTGTCACCACCACCGTTTCCGACCCCGTCCCCGTCCTCGTCGCCGTCCCCGTCCTCGTCGCCATCCCCGTCCCCGTCCTCGTCCTCGTCCCCGTTCCCGTCCCCGTCCTCGTCGCCGTCCTCGTCGCCGTCCCCGTCCTCGTCGCCGTCCCCGTCCTCGTCGCCGTCCCCGTCCTCGTCGCCGTCCCCGTCCTCGTCCCCGTCCCCGTCCGTCCCCGTCCTCGTCCTCGTCGCCATCCCCGTCCTCGTCGCCATCCCCGATTTCGTCGCCATCCTCGATTTCGTCGTCGCAGTTCTCGTCACCGTTCGCTTTCCAGTCCCTGTGGCCGTCCCCGTCCTCAGCGCCGTCCCGACCTCGTCGCAAACCCCGCTCCTATGTCGACCCCATGAGCGGTGCATTTCAGATTTAATATCGGCGAGCGACACGGCAGAGAGGCCGTCGGTGCGGTAGCGCGGTGCATTAAAAAACGGAAATGGAGGTTGGTTCATAATATAAAGCGAGCGATGCCGCGGTGTCGGAAGTGGGAAACAGCGTACCTAGTTAGACTCGCAGACACACTCAACGCTGGTTTGGCTGGCGGGGTGGCTACTGAATTTTTGGGACCACGAAGTATTGGGGGGGGGGGAGAGTTAGGGTAATCAGGTTCATTTTTGTGGAAAGGAATGACTCCAAGCCTTCGTATTGAATATCTGTTTGCATTACTAAAACGATGTGTGAAATTTGAGTGTATTCAAGCCTTTTAACAATGACCAGGTAATAGAGCTGAACAAATTAGCTTGAATTTTTAAATCGATATTTCTAGTTAAATAGAACTTTAACTTTATTAGATAAAACGACTTTACTGGTTGGTCTGTTAAACCTTGTCGAAATAGGAATATTTCTTAAGTGAAATATTCATAAATTGATCAAACAATAAATTAACACCTTTAAATACATTTTTTTCTTCCAAAATTTAATTGTCTTCCCTCTTTGTGAAATTGTGTATTTCACGTTTGGTATGTTAAATTCATGAGGAAAGTGTAAATTTTATTAGTCGTAATCGAGGTCTATCAACAGACAGAAAGTATCTCCATTAATAATATTACATTTTAATATTCTTTGAAATATAAGTTAAATTTATTTTCGGTGTTCATTATTCTGTAGAAATATTAATTTTTTCAGGGAAAAAAATAATTTTAAAGAACGAAAGAATGGGTGTTGGGACTCAAGCCTTAATCAATATAAATTATAAATTCATAATGTATCTTCATCAATTTCTCATTAAAGTTAATTACCATTCGTAGTTAGCATCCATTATCTGGTCAGAAATATAGCTTGAAGATGTGTTCAAAACCAAGGAAATTATGCATTTTTTGGTGGTTAAATGAATTTGCAGTTCCAATTAACTCAAAATTGAATGCAATATTCCCACCTGTTTCATGTATTTACTGTACCCAAATATTCGTTTTTACGAAGCGTGAAATTGAAGAGGAATAATTACAATACCTTGATTTCACAATTTCCATCGTCAAAATGCGATTATTATGCATACGTTAGTACGAAAAAAATTAATTGAGTTTAATCAACAAAAGAAGAGTTATTTGGCCAATGATGTTCGATCAAAGACCAACAGCTGTACAGCACTAACAAATGCCTTACACTTCAAGTACATTTTTAAACTAATCACTTGCAGAGCAACGTAAAGTGGAACAAAATCATTTGCAATCTTATGAAGGCTTTAAAGCCAAGATGGCTTATTTGTGGCATATATTCACTCCTGCTTATTTATATCATATTATTAGAAATGACGAACACTAATTAAACGGTTATTCAGCAAAGTACGATTTTGTTTTTTTTAATAGTTCACAATTTGACTTCCCACCTTTCTAAACTGTAGGTATATTTTTCTTCAGAAATCAGCTTATAAACATGTCAGTATACATTTAAATTATTTCTATATGAATTATTCCTAAACTCCCTCTGTCTCTCAAATAATATAATTCATATAACACAGACCTGAGAAAGGAAAGCATGGAATCCAAATACTTCACGCAAAAATATCATGAGAAACGCTTGGATTCTGTAAGTCTTTGATGCCGGTTTGGAAACGCATTCAATATTAAACAATTATGAACACACTAGAGACAAACTGGTTTCGTATGTAAAATATTTTGAATACAGCAGGACAACACACAAACCTTATATCACATCAAGCAAAACCATAACTTCGAACCGCTAATTTTGATATAAAATTACGCAACCCCGTGGATGAAGGATTGATTGATGGACTGATAGGTGATTCGGGGCGCGTCAATTGCTAAGGTCATTAGGCCCGTCGGTATAGTGCAGGTTTTCCCCGGGTGATGGCGGTGATCTTTCCCCGCTGAAAGCCGAGTCACGGTGCTGACATATCCGTCGGCTTGCGGGTTTTCCCCAACTATCTCCCACCAGCTGAGCACCGCCCCAACCGGGAAAAGCTGCAGATACCGACTGGTCTCCCGGCAGGTTTGAAAGTGTAGTGTAAGTAAGTATGTGTATGTCTGTAGCTGTGAGGAGCGTGTCTGTAGGAATGGGGTGAGGATTGGACATGGAAGAGATAGGGTAAATCGCGCGATCTGTGGCTCCTTTCTTAGGATACTGTTCTGGCATTTACAAGGTGTTGATCGGAGAAACCATAGAAAATTACCGATCAGAGCAGACCTGTTAGAATAACCCAAACAACTGCTAACTCGATCAAGCTACTGCCGAAAATCTTGCCACGATTGGGACTCAAACTCCAGAACCTCCGATCAGCGGTACTGCAGTGACAACTAATGCCCTGAGGTACCCAAGTCGGTAATGTATCAACGAATTTGGGATTAATTCATTCCACGTCGTTACCATGAATGATATTTTTATTTAATTACAATATAATTTATACTATTATTATAAACATTAACATTGACATAGATATGTCTCGCTTTTGTTTGTATTATATTATTAACATAAACAAAAGTGTAATATTTGTAATGAAAAATTGTAACAATTGAAAACTGTCTTCTCTCCCTAACGTAAGGAGAAAAACACAGTTGGTGGAAGGTAGTTTTTGAGTTTTGTAATGTTATTTTGCCCAGCTCATGGCGAAACGGTTGTAAACGGCTGGGATGTTTGCTAAAGCATCAAGTTCCTCGCTTAGCGATTAGAGGATAAGCGAAATTTTCACCCGAGTCCTTCTGTTTATCCTCGTTTTTCAGTCGAACCACACCATTTACGATGCATTTAGAACCCTGTTAAATTCTCTTTTGCGATTGGCAGTTCCAAATAGGATTTCAGCCCCTCAATTGCACGAAGAGCGTCACCAAACCGACTGTTTTTTGTTGCAAAATCCTTCCATTAACATGAGAGTCCAACACCGAAGACACATTACACAGATGCATTGAATACGTATAAATGTTCAATAAATCCTACGAGTTTAACGTAAACATCTCTTTTTGTTAATTTACACGAAACATAGTCCAATCGAACATGTATAAACACTAAAAGGGTTTAATATTAGAAACGTGTAGCTAAGTTTAATAAGAATAAATTGATTCACGTTCATTTAAAAATCGGTATACGCACGAGGAAGAAGTTCAGTACCCAGCAGTTCATAGACTGTAAATAAAAAGTGACATTTGGGCAGTAATCCTTTCCACCCTGGTAACATAGACACAAAGCAATCCAATAAAAATAAAACAAGTTTAATAGTAAAAATACCTGGCTCAGACTCAGGAAATAATAATACATTTACAAACGACTTGAATATTTAAACAACAGTAAGGCTTATTAGTGCGATAATTAATAATTATATTTATGATTATTAATTAAGCCAATGACTCTTTTCTCTTTCTACTACACTCTTTAGTAAATGCAACGGTGAATATGGAAATAAACATTATATGAAAATCATTGTACACTTTCTGTGCTCAATACGCTTCACTAATAACTAATCAGACATGAACTGCAATTTATTATGTTTAAAAGAAATGAACATTCCACACGAATTTGACTCATTGGTTTATGAAGGAATAGTTTTAGTCTCCTGACGGGAAAACACGTTTAATAGTACAATAAAACTGGCAAAGTGCGAAATATTTGATAGAAAGCATATATTTTGCTTGAGAGTTCAATCACGAATAACAATTATACAAATCATAAAGATAATATTTTCAACTCCCTGTTGGTTGCCAGCTGGTCAGTCGATGTTAGAGGAATGAAGTCTTGTTCTAATACAAACCAATGTATAGACACATACATTGCGAATGAATGTGACTACTGTTTTCAGACTTATAATATGTGAAGCAATGTCACACGCACTGTACCACGTTCATGATGTTGAGTTAGTGGTTGAGACCTGCCATTCGCTAACATAGCACGTTGCGCACGATGACGAAGACTCTTTTACCGTTACATTGAAGAGAAACGGTTGAAAATGCCAAAGAGCTCGGGCGGGAAGAGATTATTCTTTGCCGGTGCCAAGACCAATTGAGTGAAAGATATTTTTCGCTTTATCCAACAGCACGTTTAAAATGCATCGGTGACAAACACAAAGCCCCGGAGTGGACAATCATTGGGAAACGAGAGACAGAGTAGAGAGACAGATGTGGCGACACGTGTTCGTTTGAGGCCAACGCTAATAAGCTTATCGTTGTGCGAACAATCATTGGAAAGAGACGAGAAGTTACATCTGTAAAAAGAAAAAACTATGTAATTCAAGTGTGTAAGTAATTTATTAAGTCTGACTATTTGGTTCATAGAGAATGCAACTCAAACACAATTGGGAGCTCCTACACAGTATTAAGAAAACCTACGTAGTTACAGGCCGCAATTGTGTATGAGAATTCATATTTCTATTAGCAGTAATTTTAGTAGTTCAACTTGTAGCAGTGACTAATGAATGTTCCTTTTCCTCTGTTTAAACTTTGTTTCATTGAAAATAAATTGCAATGAAGTGTTACTCTATTGCTATGTATTTTTCTGTGTTTTTGCAACCCCTTAAGAGCCCATTCACGAAGAAGACACCTGTCCCCTTTTAATCATCAAATATTGGATGTAGTGAACCCCTATCGGGTTCATGATAAGATGTTGATCTTTGCTAACAATTTATAAAGTGGACATCCCTAAAAATTTTGTTCGACGAGAACCATATTTGTCATACTGTGGAGACAAAAATCTTATTTTCTTCTATGAAATTTGTTTTTCAACAAAATTACTCAGTTTAAAACCTCCAAAATATCGAAAGTCGGTAACTTAAGCATTAGTTTCTTAAACAGTTCTGCTTGTCCAACAAATTATGTTTTGTATTAAAATTATCAATATACGAATAATTAAAAAAATATTTATTCCTAATAATCACGTATGAACTATGACTTCAATCAAACTTGACTCAAGTTTACGAGAAATGTATTTTATTTAAAGTGTTTATAAGACTTGATCAATGAAAATTTGAGGAAAAATATGTATTCTTGTTTGTGTCCACCAAAAATCCAAAAAGTTGGGTTTTATTTGAAATCTATGAACATATTTTTAGGAGTGGTCAACTTCTCTCACTAATTCTTACTCTTTCTTCACTTTTTTGATAAGTAAGCTCAAATGTAGATAATAATTCTTGCGGCGAGGAAAATTTCAGAGAAGAATCGAGATCTTGGTGGCAACAAACTGGTCAATTGCAGTAGCAATCGCGCATTATCGTTTACGGGTACAGTATACGTGGAGACGTACAATTAATGCGAGAGGGGAGTTGATAAAAACGATACCAAAACCGTCTGTTATAGTGCAGGCTCTCAAATCCGCTTTGCCAATGAAGCGAGTACGACGCAAACCGCGAGCAACTGTTCCTCTAAGCCCCAGAGAAGTTGGCAACGCTCTATAAACACAAGTTTCTGATTGTGGTTTTGAAGAGGAAGAACTCCAGATGTGGTGGAGAAGGTGACGTCGAGGTAGTTGATCGTTCTCATCTCTCTTTGGATCCATTAACAACAAAGACCAGTGAAGATTTTCCAGTTACGTAGCTGAGAAACACAAGAAGAAGAAGAAGAAGAAGAAGAAGAACAAACAAGATCATGTAACTGGAATTAGGAGGCGTGCCATTAAGTCAGTGATGGAGACGAAATGGAGGTAAAATGGAGAATGGACAACAGGTAAGAACAAATAGTTGTCATTGGCATTTTTTTAAAAAAATCATGTGCTACGTATTATAAAAAATTGAGACTTCCTTGTTGTAATAGACTGGAATATCCTTATCAGATTCATGTTTCAATGGATTCCAAACTCTTCGATATATCAGTATATACGAGTATTCAGATTAGTAGGGTAGGAAGACTGTTACTCATTTCTACATGTTCATTTAGAAGCAAGTTGAAACGATAGAATTCCTTACTCCAAACAATTCCCTCACGTTTCGAGGACATGAATTTTCCCTCATATTTATGTCCTCGAAACGTCTCACAACAAACTTTTGTTCGTGAAAAATATAAACTTTAAATTTATAATGTGATTCTATGTTTTTAATTCCTAATGTTTTAATAACTAGTATGTACCTAAAATACTCTGAATTTTACTCTGAATACTCACAATATGAACCAATCGTAATAGTGACAGAAAATGTTCTTTTCTTTGTACATAATTATGGTTTGTTCCACTGTCAATAAAAGAAGACGCAAGAAACTTCTAACATTTTCATCTCTATTCAAAATTCGTTCTCTAGTGAAAATGTATGACGAGAGAGAAATCATAACTGATAACACATTTGGCAAACAGATCACTTTTTTTATCCACAACAAAGAAAGGAATGCTCTAATTGTGAATATTATAATACTGCCGAGCACACAACATAAAATACGGTAATAAAAGAGAAGTTCTAAAATGCATAGATGTAGCTCAAGAAATTCAGGCTTCGTAGAAACTTACTAGTGAAAATTGTTCCATTGGTTCTTTCAAAAACAGGCTTCGATTACTAAAACCATTGAATCTACACGTGTATCAGATAAATACTATTTTTATCCCATATTCAAAGAGTAGATGCGCTGGGTACTCGCCATACCATTTGCCAAATTCAGAAGGACAAGTAAATGTACTTCCATGTGAAATTGAGAGGAAATCTGTCTCATCTCTCTTTGGATCCATTAATAACAAAAATCAGTGGAAGATTTTCCAGTTAATTATGTGATGAACATAATAATAATAATAATGATAATAATAATAATAATAATAATAATAATAATAATAATAATAATAATAATAATAATAATAATAATAATAATAATAATAATAATAATAATAATTGCAGATAAGAAAGAAAGTATCTGGTATACAATAGAGTGCCAAATCCATAAATTTAACTTCTCTCAGTTAACTGTGTTAAGCCCTTTGACACCATTTGATCAAGTTGACATACTTCTCCATTACGAACACATTAATAAAAGTCCGTTTCCCGCGAGAAACACACCATCGACATGTGACAAACCCTCCGACATCCAAAGTCCTCTCCAACGTCTAGAGACTTGCTGTTCGCAGAGTTAACGTCCTTCAGTGTATAATTCAAGCGTAGAGGGCCGGTGGGGAGCCAGTGGAGAAAAACGGGCCGCGGGCAAAGACTGGCGCCGAGGGAAAGGCTCAGGCGGCTTCAGGGCCGCCAACCACAAAGACGGGACGAAAAGAAATTCCCAGCTATTAATAATTCATGTAATCGCGTCTTCTGTGAGCGTTTGCGCGGAGAGCAGTGGGGTGGGCGGTCTTTGCGGCAAGCGCACTCCATAAAAAAAAGCGCCTTGAAATATTGAAGAGGATTGAATCGGTTCGTTGCGCTAACACGAAAAGTTACCGGCGTGCACAGACGCTTCAAGAAGCGTACGCCTTTTGCGGGGCACTCTCGTTTAGATTATCCGCCGAGTGAGGGTGGGGGAGGCCGTATCACTTACGGGGATTGAATGGTATTACAATACCTTAAAATGCACAATGGATGTACCAACTAACAGCAAAGATTTATTTTAATTTTAGAGTCTCCCAAAGAAACGGAAATACAGCGAAATTTCAGAGGTTGGACATTCCTTCATTATGTTTTCCCTAGAAGGCTTACATTTTCGTATCTGTAAGACGAGTGCTTACTTTGTCACTAGCAGAAAACTGGTAACTTACGATTACAATGCTAATGCATTGTAGCATTGAAAGTCAATATTCTATTAAAAATAACATTCATCCACAAAGTAGATTTATTTTGAGAAGTACTCGGTAAATTATATCCAACCATTACTGAGAAAAATAATGATGAACGTATCATGCTGATTTTTACGTCATAAACGAAACTAAAAGTAAACTAATCAACGAAAGAAAAATATATTTCATTTTTAGTCTCATTTTATTATGCCTGACGCCTTTTATTAATTAAGACTCATAACAACTCAATAGAGTTCATTAAAACAAATTTTGACAGAAACAGATCTGTGATAACATTTAATAGTTTATTTCTTGTATTATTATCAAAGACCAATGTAATTGAATTCACAATAATAAAGTTCTTAATATTTAAGTGGCAAACACATGCAATATTAAATAAAAAGTACGGCGAAAAAAAATATAATCTTATGGTATCTTGAAACATCGTCTTATTGCCGTCTCGTGAATAATAAAGGGAGAACGATCTAAATACTAAAATTGTTTAATTCTGTGTTTTCGTAAACAGTTCAGCAACTGTTTTTCTCAGCATCTTCCTCCTTTTAATCCATCACAGACCCAACCTTTGCCAACTCTCGGAATCACAATTCGACACATTATTCTCAGAGAAGGCAATTAAAATTCCTAGAACGAAACGGAAACGAAAAAAAAAACGTTTTAATTCCCTTTCACAAAACATTAAGTTAATTTAAAGCAGGAAAAAGGAAAATGTAAACCTTCTCTCCTCGAAACAAAGTAGATCCGTCACAACAAAAGAAGTTCGCAAGCGGAAATCGAGTGTGCGCGATGGGGGGGGGGTTGCGTCGTTTGTTGTAGAGACACTTAATTGCTCCTCTGGGAGGGAGAGAGGTTTTGTCCCTCGCACCGCGTGCCGCTTGCACCTAATTACCGGCCGTGTTTAACAACAAGCCACAGGCGCGAGGCAGGGGGGTGAAGGGCCAGGGACTGCGCTGAGGGGGGGGGCGTGAGGGGGGTGAAAGACGCAAGGGTTGAACATGAACGGAGCAAGTTCGGTGCGCCTATAGACAAACGCTGAGGTCAGTTTCCGCAATCAGATGGAGGGATTTTAGGGTTAGAAAAGGCAATAAAAACTGTGTGGTTACTGTAAAGAAGACTATCATAGGCAACATGGCTTCTTAACCAATATATTTATAAAACCAGAGACAGAGACCTGGAAATTAGAAAGAGCAGTGAATACGTAATATGATTATTCGTGATATTATTTTTATAATACCAAAGAGGTAAACATATTTAAAAGTGACTAGAATATTTAATATACTTTCTTACGCAGTAAATAACGCTTGAAGTCAAATTTTCCAATATTTCAGAGAACGAATGTTAGTTTTGCATTGTTGTTTAAAATCAGGATTTTGTAATAAATAGATGAAATTTGGTAAAATATACCCCAATGTTAGTAAGATATAACAAAATATATGTAATTACCGTCCTTATTAATGAGAGGAGTTAGAAGCCGTGTCTTGAAAAATCAGGGATATTTCACTCAACCACTTAATCAATACGCATACATATATAATCAAAACCAGTTTGATGACTAAGTTAATTTTAATTCAAAAAACTATTTTCTTTAGCTTTCATTGTGCAGACAGAATGTTCAAACATGAAATATCTAGGCGGCTTTCTCGTGGGTGCAACTGCATGAAACGTCTTGAGTGTTGCATAGAGCATGTGCATTGCATTATAGAAATGTAAATATGCAATTTACAATTTTTTCACACGTTTGAAGCCGAAACTGTGAATTTACAGCTGTTGAGAGTCTTACAGAGCCATTCTTGCAAAATGGATGATTCCTTATTCACGTATCTCTGGTAGAACTAAATTTTGAGTGACAATTCCGCCATTTTCACACGTGACATACGCGATATCCAGTAATTTCTACACAAACGAGATCAAAACAAGGTTCTCAAATTCTACGACTGCAAATATATAATCAATATTAGTAATACACATTTTTGTTAAATGCAATCATAGTGTTTTGAAGGTCAGGTAAATTTCATAAATACCGAGATGAAACTGAAGATTGGTTCAAACGTTCAAAAAAGATTTTTCTATATTGGAAAATCCTCACCTCAAAAAGTAAAAACTAATTAATGAAGACTACTTTTTATATCATTTTTCTATTACGTAAAGATGAATATTTTTATGCCCAACAAACATTTCTATTAAAATCACATTAGAATCTGATTGAGATTTGACGACCAAACAGACTGGCTCTTGTAAAAATATTCGAATGTATTTTTTATGCAATCGATATTACCATAAGAGCGTAAAAAACATGTTTTGAAATCAGGCAGACCTACCTTTCATTAATATAGATTATTGGTTCACAATTACTCTTGTTCGTTTTAAAATCCTCTTATGAAATCTCAAGTAATATTTTTTGAAAATATACTCCAAATTCAAAATTAACTAATGTACTCGTATTTTTCTTAATAAAAATAGAAACGTTCTCCATTTTTTGCATAATTATACTATCATCGGTACCCAAATACTTTAAAACCGATGCGATAATAAATTAAAAAGTTAGAGGAGCGGATTTGAAGAAGGAAAATGAATTGAACTTATTGTTGCAATTTAATGAACTATTCTGTATTTAATAAAATATACGCAGTATAACCTACTACATATTGATTTAAAACTGCCATCAGCTTGAGAATATTAAGACAATATTCTGATACAATTCGAAAATCGATTATGCCAATCTGGCGAACTCTGAAATGTTTCAATCACTTTCTCTTCAAGCAAACGGATTCATTTCATGATCATATTAGTGCAACAAGATCCGTGCCACCGCACAAGTGAGAATATACCATTAGGCGACCGCGTGCGCTACGAAACTCAAGCAGGACCGCCGAGCACAAGGGCGTGTAATAGGATCCCACCACATTCCCCCTACGAATCGCGTGAACTATATTACGTGTCGACAATCTCGCGCTTCAATCTCCCGCTATTCCAAATATTTCGCTCGATATTACACAAATATGTAGGCAATTTACTCGATCCCCTAAACTGCGCTATTTCCATTTCTGGACAGGTGACGTTCCTCGACTCCCGTTTCGTTCTCCAGATGCGCCCGCTTATCTCATTCAATTTCAGGCGACTGAAGCGTAGGGAAACATTCCAGCGACCAATCGTTCGCCCTTCCAATCGTTGGAGAGGGCAGAGTAGGCGGAGGGGCACGAAATGTTGACATACCAGCAGTCGTCACTGCCGTCACTTCTTGAAACATCCCTTTCATTAGCTATCAGCGACGACTCTTACACGTTTCCAACGATCAGTGTTCAATCTCGCGATCAAATTTTCGATCTTGCCACCAAGGCGCACCCCCTAAAAGCTCTTCCCGCGCGGTCACCCACTATTAAGAGCGTACTTTCACCAACCTCTCACAAGTCGCTCTCTGTGCATTCCAGCACGCTGCGGCAATAAAAACATTTACATTGTCTTCCGCGCAAACCGCCGTTCTCACGGGCCCACCCCCGCCGAGAACGCTGACCGCCGCCACAGCTGGGGACTAAGCCCTCATTAGGCTGGGGCTGGGCCACCCCGGCGCGCGGCGCCCTTCACTCACCCCATCGCTCGCTACCTGACAAGCAATGTATACAAATATTTCTGGGAATCGCTTCGGGCCTCCCTCGCCCGTCAATGCACTGCCAGCGTGCCGCCCCGCTCCTTGGCCATCTGCAAGCCAGATGCCTCGATTTCCGTTGAAACTCTCGGATGCCAACGGGCTGCCGTCGCGGGCACTTCACGTGCCACCGCCTTCGCTTCCGATCGCCATCAGTGTCACGTGACATTCCTCCCCCGGGCCCGAAGGCGCATCACGAATCGGGAACCGATCGCGGGCACTTCTAACTTTCCCGCCTTACCATAGGCCAAGTTATAGCCACGTGACCCTCCCCTCCACGGCCTCAAATCACACCCGCGACACAATAAATACTGAAACTTCGCTCCCAAAGAATAGAATCATGGACAGAACATAACAGAATCATGACAGAATCATGACAGAATCATAGACAGAATCATATACCATATAGTACCGAGAACTACTCAACTACAATGCTCCGAACTGGTCAAACTAACTGACCGACAAGACTCAACAGAGTCGGCTGTTCCTGCTTCGCCTATCAAGGCGATTAGTACGGCCACATCAAGCCTGCCTCAAATTCGTGCCATTCGCGGGCCGCAGCCGCCACCTGGCCGAATTCACGGCAATCTCCACCACCAGCTCCGGTCGGCTGAGTCCGCGCCCATGCCAGTTCGCACCACCGAATTGCCTGGAGCCAACCTCAGCCCGGACAGCGACACACTCAGCCGAGTGATTTGGGTTGGTGCCTTCCTTTCCAAGTTGTAAGTAAGCTAAACCCGCGCACTACAAGAAAGAAGAGCAGCAGTAAACTTTGTAAACTTTGTTAACTTTCTATGGTCCTCCGGTAAACAAAATCAACTGTATTATACTATGCAATTAAATTTATATTCATTCACATTGCATACTGTTTATCATTCCCCTAAAGACAAACAATTCCCTGAAACCCGTTCTGATCCCCGTATGTAGTCGCACTCGCAGCACGGCACCTCACACGGGCTGCATCTGCTACAATCAGAAAGGAAGTTAGTGATTCTGGACGCTTCAACAGCTTTGATCATTATTCCCGTAAGTGTAGTGCATGTTTTCCTCTTGGGAGACGATGGTGATCTTTCCCCGCTGGATGGCGAGATCCGGCACCGACCTACTCGGCTTGCGGGGTTTCCCCCTAACCAGGGCTCTCCCAACAGCGGGGCACCGCCCCAGCCGGAACAAACTCTAAGCTCCCGACTGAGGATAGGACAAGGGGATAGGATAGGAATAAAGGAAGGACTGATCGCGCGCGGTCCGCGGCCTGTTTCGTGGGATACTGCTCCGGAATTCGCCTAGTGTTGAACGGAGAAACCACGGAAAACTACCGATCAGAGCAGCCGGCCGCTAGAATTCTCCTCCAGACAGCCACTGAATTCGAACTACCTGAAAAGCTACTGTCGAAAACCCTGCCGCCGTCGGGACTCGAACCTAGAACCTCCCTCAGAGGCGTTGCGGCGACATCAGTTGATGCACTGAGCTACCGCTCCCGGTCACAAAGGAAGTCAATAGCATAAAGTTCTTTAAATGACGAAGAACAAACTACATGACATATGTCAACTTGGGATAAGAGATAGACAACCAATAGGGCCAAGACACCTATTGGCTTGTTTTACGACAGCCAGTCCGCGTAATATTCCACCATGCACCATCCTCAGCTGACGTTCTGCTCGTCGCTGGAGTGTGACCTAACTCACACGTGGTCTAAGAGAGACACCCACTTATTCGCTGTTCTACTTGAAAAAATGTCATTAGATGACAATTCAAGGGAGGATCACCTCCTCCTAAGCCGAAGAGGTGCATTAAAATAGTTTTCTTCTCACCGCAGAAGCGCTGCGAGGTATGCGAAATTACTCCAGAAGACGAGGAAAGGCTGAGAGTTTGTCTTCTGACCTATTTAGATCGTTTCATCGCATCGTTTAATAATATGCCTTCGTTTAAAACGCGGTCATAATATTTTCTCTATATGTCTCCACAAAAAACTGTATATTTCCCCTCAAACATCAAAGTAAAAATTTTATTTTGTAATTACATTCAAAACAAAATTTGTGAAGACAATTATTCTCTCTTCTTAGCATTCAGAAACTGTTACTGCTTGTTACCTCCCCATTCTCAGAGCGTCGTCTCCCGCTCGAGGTTCCCTCTCCATGATCTCCGCCCACGACTGCGTACTGTTCGCTTCTCCCTCCGCCGAAAACCCTTTCGGACTTCCCTCAACCTGTCCCGGAAGCGACCTCTTCAAGACCAGCTTAAGGGCCCATTAGGCGATTTGTTGGTGCTTGCAAAAACCGTCACAAAACATTTGTAGACGATTGATGAAACGTACAGCGAAGGGAAAGTACGTTTGTACTGGGATGTACAGCGAAAAATAAAATTAATAATAGCGCATCGAAGAAATGAAACGCATATAAATAAAAATGAGTTGCATTTACAATATAGGCAAAAGAACTGAAATGAAGTTTGTACAATCTCTTTCAAATAAAATTGAATTTATCGAGGCAGCATTAGAGTGTGATCTCAGTCAAATAGATGTTCTTTGCTTTACAGAACATTGGTTATCTCATAATGATCTAAACACACTCCAAATTCCTAGTTTTTACCTTGCAGGATTTTATTGTAGAGCAAGGGAATCAAATAAAGGCCCTGCTTACGGAGGTTCGTGTATTTATGTAAGAAATAATATTGATTCTACCTTCTTGTCAGAATTCAATTTATATGCAGTTGAAAAAGTTTTTGAAATAACAGTTGTACATCTTACTACGCTCAAAATTATCTTACTTTGCATCTACAGACCTCCAACAAAGCAAGCTTTAGATTATTTCAATTTCGTAGAAAATCTAGAGATAACTCTGAACAAAATTAGTAATCTCTTTTAAATCCATTGTTGTATGTGGAGATTTCAATATTGATTTTCTGAGCGAATCCCACGAAAAAGAGCAGTTTCTCAATTTAATTAATTCTTTTAATTTAGATATTACAGTGAACGTACCTACACGGAATACTCTTAAATCACAAACAGCAATCGATCAAATTATAATTAACAAAACCACAACTAGATAAATTAACATGAATACACACAAAAATAAAACACGCATGTGCAGAGCATTTACTCAGTTAACATAAAGTTATTTACGGACTACTTGCTGAAAGAATCATGGGAGGCAGTTTATAACGCTATTGACACGAATTAAAAATATAATTTATTTTTCTCAAAGCTTTCATTTCTCTTTAACGCATGCTTTCCTATTAAAAGAAAATTAAACATTTCACGAAAAAGTAATACTTGGATCACAAAAGGAATTAGAACATCGTGTAAAAATAAACGTACTCTCTACTTTATTTCTAAACGTCATGACGTATCTCAAGATTTCCTTACCTACTTTAAAAAATACAAAACGTTACGAAAAGTCATAAGGCAGACTAAAATCATGAAAAACGATCAGGATATTTTGAACTCAAATAATAAAACAAAAGCAATGTGGAATATAATAAAAAATACTACCAAATCAACTAGAAAACCCGTAGAGAATGTTGTTTTAAAATATAACGATATAAATGTGAACGATCCGGCAACAGTGGCTAATCTCTTTAACCAATACTTTTCGAGAATTGCTGCCGATCTCACTAAGGGTCTTCGGACACAAAATTCAAAATTCAAAAGTTTAGGGTGGTGAAGTTAGATATAGAGAAGTAAAGTGATACGTGGACGGCGATGTAATTCTGAACTGAGCACAATTGTAACTTAATAGTTTGACTTTAGATACGTTTCCTATGTACATGAGAAGCATTACGGATAATGCCACATACTAGGGTCATGTCAGAAGTCATGGCGGTTAATATATTCCGATTATCAAATGGTGGCCGAAATCGGCATCGGTCACTTGCATCGGAGAGCTCTCCAAGGTCATTTATCCCGGGAGGACATCGAGTGCTTGGGGAATGAACCAGCCCCTCCGGAGGTTCCGGGCACAAAGGGAACGACGCAGCGAGCCTGTAAATTCAGGTTAAGTAGCAGACTTAAGTTAGATTTAGATTTATAGCTCCCGTGTTTTCACCTTGGGAATTCCCTACAGCAAAATTGGATAATTAAATTTTATTGTCAAAGGTACTCTCAACGTGTGAATGAGTAATGCGTGTACTAGTCTGATCACGCACGTATCCATCCCCGCATCCTTATATATATATATATATGTATATAGTGACGTCATGGGATTAGACAACCCCATAACGCCACCATCAGCTACGAAAAGAAGCCTACGAACAGAGAGGAGTAGGGTACGCGGCGGAGCGATGGCTTGTAAACGCGCCATCTACCCACAGCTTTTCGAACTCTGACGCCCGAACTAGCGCGAACTAATGTTTTTCCGGGAGGTCACGAAAAGAGGAGAATATTCACCCCTCCAAAAATTTCCCCAGGCGCGAGTACCGTAAGTATCGCGGCACGCCTCGGAGGAGCTCTCTATGACTGCAACAGCGACGGCGACTAGACTGAGCTCTCTTTGATTGCAGCAGCAACGGCGACTAGATTGAGCTCTCTTCGATTGAAGCAGCGACGGTGACTATACTGAGTTCTCAAGGCGATTGTAACTTGATAGCATAGGAGTTTATTTTGACTTGGTAGTTAAAAGTTAGCTTGAGAAGCGTATCAACGAAAGTGATGTAATTGAGAAGTGGAGTGCACGAACATTCTTTGCATTAACATTTACAATATTTGAGAGAGCAAGTGAAGTGATTGTTTGACTTCGAAATAATTTCAAATTTGTAAAATTCGCGCAGAGGGACATAATAAATCCAGCAAATCTGATATTGCACGCTGAGACCACACACGCCAAAGTGTGGTAGGTAGGCCGAGCATTTAAAGCATAACTCCAGCAACATTAATTATTGAGACTGGAAGCGCGAACGAACTTGTACGAGGCGCGGCAGAAGAAGAAGGATGACCCCAGGAAGAGAGAAGCGTAGGTGAAAAGATTAATCAACAAAAAAAAAAGGCATCTGATTCTGCACGCTAAGCAATCTAGAATTCAGCCTGCCACCTTAGTTGAAAACCTTCTCAAATCTAACCTGTCGGCGAACCAATTTTCCCGACGGCAAAACTCTTGTTGCCTAACTTCTCCAATATCCCTCTAAACGCCCAGCCAACCATTCTTTCCGACAACAAAACCCCTCCGCCAAGCAACCTCGCAGGCAACAGAGCTCACCGCTGACACTCCCCACCGACAAATTTCGACAAATTATATTACGATTACGTCAGGATGTTCTTCGCAAAATCGGAGTACCAATTACCTTGTCACTTCTGAAAATGAATGAACGCAGTTTTACCACTGAAAACAACGAGCATGCGCAAAGAGGCAAACATTTAATTTTTCATGAGTCCTTTTCGATTTACTAACTAAATTGCACTATATGTTCTTCCTTGGGTTTTCTAATAATATTACATTTAATTTTCATCAAATAAAATACTGTAAGCTTCAACAAATTCAATAAGGATAGATGGTAATATCTTATTGCCTGAAATTTTCTCAATTTTTATATCAGGTTAATTATGCGGCATTTTTAATATATTTTTAAAAATATAGAGAAACTTTCCTTATTAAAAAGTACACCTCTAGCCTCTTCGAAAATTTCTCTAACAATTGGAATATTTAACTTGTTTCGAGACGTCTGTTTTCGTGTTTACTGGGAAGAAAATTCAAATCTTTCTTAAATGAATATATACGACACGATATTTGCTGATCAAGTGCAATTCGTGAATCTTGTAGAAAAAAAATTCAGAGATGTCATTGACGCGTGTACCTTCCCCATAGTCAGTTGCTACTACAGATTTCCCCCCAATATTCAACGTAATATTACCAGGCCTTCGATACCTGTTTTGTATTTGTATTTAATCATTTTATGTCCCGTAAAGGATAACTGGTCTCTGAGGCCGTTAGAATCCGGAGTTCCTAGTCAGTCAATAGTTAGACCCCGCGATGCCGCGAATTCACTTAACCTTTTTAACTTCACATAGTTAACGAATACGGTTAGCGACTGTTTGGCGGCCGCGGCCTTTCAGTAGAACCATTTCAGCATTACCCCGGATGGCCGAGGGAAACCATGAAAACCGCAGAGAGGATGGCCGGCACGGAGATTGAACCCGAGCCTCGCGAATCGAAAGTCAGCGTGCTACGAGCTGAGCCTCTTGGCTTGGTTCGATATTCGATTCTTAATTACGCCAGGCGCAACCGAGTAGCATCAGTCGACCGTTGCTTATCCCCACGAAGCCACGCCCTCACAGAGAGCCGGTGTGAGGGCGGTTCCTCTAAAACCATGCCCCGCCCTGAGGTAGGTTTCCAAGGGGAATATTTATACTCCCCGCCTACGCATGTAAGGTGGATCTCAGAAAACTACAAATTTTGAATATTTCAGTAAAACTTTCAGTAAATATACATCCATTTTAAACATAAGAACCTTCTTGTAACATATCTTCAACGTTTCTATCCTTCAATGATTTCTGTACAGAATACTTATGGCCTTCATGCTAGGGATAATGAACGGAGCTTGGCATAAGGAGCAGGAAAAGCATAATAAACAAAAAAACGTTTTACACATTTTAGGATTATAAGAGCAAAATATCTGTCAAGCTAGGTTGATACGGGTCCTCTCCGGATTCCACCGACCGCTTTACCACGTCTTTTGTACTTTCTCCATTCATCGTTTCTATCCTTCCTTCTCGGGGATTCCCCATATTTTCCGCCAAGCGCAGCCGTGCGGCTTTTTCCTTTCTTCCGGCGATCGCCCCGCTGCGACCGCCCGCGGGCGTGGCCCGCCCTTTCTATGGCCCATCGACGGCCGCCGCCCGCCGCCCACGGGGCACTCCGCCCCCGATCGCCCATTTGGCGGGCGGTGACCCGGCGCACGTCACCTCGCATCAAACAGACGCCTTCGGCCACACGAGGCCTTTCTTCTTGCAGACATATTTCTCCGTAGACTGGTTCTTTTGTGCTTTTGCGTTTATAATTGGGCGAGTTTCTTCAGCAGTTTCTTCACGTTTCGAAACATTTGTTTTTGCGCAAATTTTCCCTATGGTAATGTTTTATTTTCAAATGAAAGGAAGCATAACGAAAAAAACTTGAAATTTTCACGTTGGAAGATCACTTAGGTACATTCTAAGTAGAAATATGGGTTGGATTTCCTTGACTTTTTATATGGCTAACAATGCATACACAATAATTAATGTTTGTATATTTTCTGTTTAAACTTGAACTTCCCTTTAAAGATTCATAATTAAATAAAGGTCTACAAATTCCCAAAACGTTTCTTTCCCCAATTCATCGTTTTCAAGTGAAATTCTTTTTTTTAACGTTAACTTCAATGTATTGGTCAGCCCTTAAGACCTTACAGCTTTTGTTAAAATATTATTTGCAGTGTACCCTTGGTATGTTTCACACATTGCACTACTGAGTATTTAGGAATGTGGTAAATGCTTTCATTTATCATTTACAATTATTGCTAAGTATTTGAGGTTTTTTAAAGGTGACGTGCGAGTGGCATTATTGGAAAGAAGTCTTGTAAGTGATGGAAGATCTCGTCCTAAAATTTAAAATGGGTCTAAGGAGAAGAATGAAGATGAGAAAAGAAATTATGCACAAAGTGGATAATATGCTAAGTTAAAACATGTATATGAAAGGCCGTATATTGTTGGGCGTTGCGGACATACTATGGTAAATCTACTCTTAATTTAACATATTCGTTTTGCAGAACTTCGACTTTCGATAATGATGTTTGTGCTCACATACTCACTCACTCCTCACTAGGTAGGTGTGTATGATAATGCGACTAATAAGAGTCTATCATAAAAGCGTTTTGAAGGAATAACTTCCTTAAAACAGGAGAGCAATAATGGGTAAGTGATTGAAAAATGACACCTGAAGCTTCCTCTCTCCTGTCACCTCCAGTATGATCTTGTAATCTAGTTGCAAAGCAAATCGTGACCCCAAGATCGTTCGGATTCTCTTAAGTCTAAAGCCTCTACGCTAACCAATTTAAAGTATCGGTTCATAGGACGTGCAATATGCTGCAATGATTTTATCGCCCCTTCACCCCTGCGAGCCGAACCCACAGGCGCACACCACTCCGAGTTGGGTCAAGCTAAGAGATGGCGCTTCGAGATAGCAGTTCACAAGCTCAGTCTCTTAATAACTTATCTTCATGTCATACAAAAATGGATGAACATGTTTACGAGGGGCACTCCGAAAGTTTCGGGAAAAGTAGGTTTAATGAAGAGGAAACTGATTCTTACCTTTATATTTTCTAGAAGTATTCCCCTCCACCCCCCAGCGCCTATACAGCGGACAATCCTTTGAAACCATATTTGAAATGCTGCACGCCATTGTTCTTTCGGAAGCTCTGTTATAAATGCTTCGTAGGCTGCTACTCCATGTTCTGCGGTCTCGAATCGGCGTCCTATGATTGTTTCTTTAGCTTTTGGAAATAAAAAGAAGTCGCTGATGGCCAGGTCTGGACTGTAGGGGACGTCTGACATCATCATCTAGTAGACGTCTGACATCATTTTCTGATAAAACGTCTTTGGCTTTTTTTGAGCTGTGTGAGCTGGCGCATTGTCATGATGCAAAAGCAAACCACGCACACCTCATCTTTTCTGAATGTTCTCGAAGGCTTGTAGGAGACAAGCAGTTGTGTACCAGTGTGCTGTCACAGTCCTTTGGTCCTCAAGTGCAACATAGGGTGCGAGGGGTTTGCAATCCCAATTTATGACACCAAATTCGGTTACATCTCGAAAGTGTGTTATTTTAAACGATACAGTCCACATTGCATCATCGTGGTGGAGACATTGTATCCGATTGGAACTGAGCGTGAGAGGGCGGGGCGGGGCAGGGCAGTGAAAGTAGGAAAGGGCGGGCAAGGTCGTACGAGGCAGGGTAGGCCCGATAGGTCCGGTAATTTGAAACGAGAAGAGCGAGGGGAACGGACAAAGAGAGCTGAGCGGGTGAATCGGTCGAGAAAGGCGGGACTGTTTTACACCTAATGGCGATAAATGAAATTCGGGTCAAGGGTATATGTGATGTGAAAGGAAGTTCTGAATATCGTCACAGTTAAAGTATTTTTGATATAATTGCAACGAAAAATCGTTTTCTTCTTGATTAAACGACACAAAGGCTTCGATCACCATAGGGACTTGAAGTAGTGCCATTGACCGCGGAGCCGAAGGCTGTGGATCAAGTGTCAGTCAGAAGCGGTTTTCATCGAGTTCTTTTGTTGCTTATACTACGTATCGCATCTGGACCGTCACCTCATTTACACTCATCTATTATCCTCATTTACCCCTCATGATCACCTCTAGCAATACAAACAGTCTCTGCGGTCACCAGCCTGGAAAAGCAAGATCATGGAATTGCAATCCCCATCTCTACCCTACGATGAGTATTGATAGACACTGTAACAATAATGATAATGAAAATTATCATCAAGTTGGAGTACCTAT